>CAXIVR010000001.1:180625672-181283172 GCA_964035755.1 Teleogryllus oceanicus
TGGTGGTGGTGGGGGTGGTGGTGTGGTGGTGGTGGGGGTTTGGTGGTGGTGGTGGTGTGGTGTGGTGTGGTGGTGTGGTGTGTGGTGGTGGTGGGTGGTGGGATGGGGTGGGGGGGTGGGAGGGGGTGGGAGGGTAGGGTGGGGGGTGGGAGTGGGGGAGGGTGGGAGTAGGGTGGGAGGTGGGTGGGGTGGGGGTGGGGTGGGAGTGGGGGGGGAGTAGGGTGGGAGTGGGAGGAGTGGGAGTGGGGGTGGGTAGGGTGGGAGGGGGGGGAAATTGGGGGGGAGGGGTTAGGGTGGGAGTGGGAGGAGGGGGAGTAGGGTGGGAGGGGGGGAAATGGGGGGGGGGGAGGGTGGGAATTGGGATGGGATGGGGGGGTGGGGGGGGGGAGGGGAGTGGGAGGGGAGGAGGGAGGGGAGGATAGGGTGGGAGTAGGGTGGGAGGGTGGAGGGGGGATGGGAGGGGGGGTGGGTGGGAGTGGAGGGTGGGGGGGAGGGGGAGTGGGAGGGTGGGAGTGGGGGGGAGGGTGGGAGGGGGTGGGAGGGTGGGAGTGGGGTGGGAGGGTGGAGTGGGGGGGGTGGGGGGGGTGGGGTGGGAGGGTGGGAGGAGTGGGTGGGGGGGTGGGAGGAGGAGGGAGGGGGTGGGGGGGGAGGAGGAGGGGGGAGGAGGAGGAGGGTGGAGGAGGGGAGGAGGAGGAGGAGGAGGGGGAGGAAGAGGAGGAGTAGGTGTAGGAAGAGGACGAATAGGTGTAGTAATAGTAGTAGGAGGAGCAGGAGGAGGAGGAGGTGGGGAGGGGAGGGGGAGGAGGAGGAGGAGGAGCAGTAGCAGTAGCAGTTATAGCAGTTGCAGCAGTTGTAGTGGCAGAAAGGTAGCACAAGTAGCAGCGCAGCAGTAAGTAACATACCAGTATGTTGTTCTTAAAAATTCAAAAAAAAATTGGGTTTTTGACTTGCAGAAAAGTATTGGTGGCGGAAGTTTATATTTATGAATTTAATTGAGTCCTCAAGATAATGAAGTGAAATACTAATTATTAAATTTATTTTCTAAAAATTGAAAATGAATATAACTAGTCTAAAACGATATTTTCCCTTTGTATTCAACATCCAAGGGAATTTAAGAACAATACGACAGCAATGTTATCGCATTTTCTTTGCTTTCCAGTTTTAATATTCGATTGAAAGTAAGTCTAACATGTTTGTATGAAAGTGCAAAAACACGAATCAAAAGCCCAAAGAAAATTTAAAGAAAGAACCAAAACTTTTATACACCTTATAGTGTCTTATTTGCAGAGAGTGCAGGGGGACTGAGACAAATATGTAAGTTTTTGGCCGCGTTTTAACATCTCGGTCATATAGCGACTACGTTGATTGCTTTAACTGTAGAAATAACGCGTAAGGACAACACGAACACACACACACACACATCCATCCATACCCAAGGCGGGATTCGAACCCGCGACCCTTCCACCTGAGGCAGCTACGGCTTTAGTGACCTCGGCTATATAGGTCGGCAGATACGTTTTTATTAACTAATTTGTGCAAAAAAGGATTGTAATGAAATAATCTACTTGGATTGTAGTGAAATAATATTCTTTAGAATTTAGAAAATCTTTAGCTACATTATTGAGCTGATCGCCTGAATAAATCTTCTCAGATACAGGGAACGCTAGAGAGATATGAAAATTCTAGGGGTAAAGTGGAGATTCTTGTGTTTTGAACTTGATCAAAAGCGCATCATGGCCACAGTTGTGGCGAATCGGCCAAAATGTTAAAACATATTTTATAGAATGGAAAAGGGCGTCCTTACTATCTGTACGGAAGAGTAAGTTACTTGAAATCAGACATGATCATTTATATTATTTTGTTAATCAGCTAAATTTCTACGACGCTGCCCTGGCAGTCCATTGACGAATTTCGGAGCCTGGTGGCTATGCAATCCCGCATGACCCTTCCCCGTCCCTCTTCCATACTTTTTACTCTATAACTAAAACTACTTATCTCCGTGATTAGGCCGATACGGCGTTCGTGAATGGTGAATCAAAATTCGAGTCAAGACTATATCGCGAGATGTTACCATACAGGTTACATGGTTGCATTCAACATTCTGTACTACTGTTCAGCACCCATGGGATTGTGGGTCATTGAGAGTTGACAGAAATGGAAGTGGTACAAACTTCCGTTTCTACAAACTTTCCGTACAAACTTTCTTATTAGAGCTGAGGTTCCAGCGAAGAACGCCAACACGCGTACCAACATGCGCTCCTAATCCAACTCAAAGCGGCGTTCATTGTCAATTGTCACGCCCGTCTAACGGACACTACGTCCTATAGCCGACAAAAAATGCCGATGACGTCTGAGGTCAACTTTCGGCTGCGTGTGAATTTCCCCTGGTGGTACCATGAACGTGTAGTACGAAACCGATTCGGCAGCACTGTTGGGTGATTCATTGATTAGTGTTTCCGGGAGCGTCAACTGGTATGGTCGTTGGTCCCGTAAATGTAGTGCATGTTTTTTCGCTGAAGGTGGCAGCGATCTTCCCCCGCTGGATGGCGAGATCCAGCACCACCCTACACGTGGACTAGCGGGGTTTTCCTCAACCAGGTACTATATCCCATCAGCGAGACACCAGCAGCAGGGACAAGCTCTAAGCTCCCGACTGGTCTCCCGACATGTGTGGTAGTGTAGAGCACTTTAGTCTGTGTGTGTGTGTGTGTGTGTGTGTGTGTGTCTGTGTAAGGGGTGAGGATTCGACAAGGAAGAGGAAGGAAAGTTTGCGCGCGGTCTGTGGCCCGTTGATTAGGGTACTGCTCCGTCATTCGCTTGGTAATGATCGGGGAAACCACGGAAAACTACCTATCAGAGCAACCGGCCCCTAGAATGCTCCTCCAGACAACGGCTGAATTCGACTTACCTAATTACGAACCTACCTAGTGTCGAAAATCCTGCCACCGTCGGGACGCAGAACTGTTGAGATTTGTAGTGAGGCATAATTTTCATATCTTCAACAGGAGGAGCAACCATGTTTCGATGAAAATAACCTTCAAGTATCGGTATATCAGAATCTCTTTCAAAGAAACATCTGGGAAGAAAAATTTCGAGTCAATATTGTTTGCAAGATGATTATTACCAGACTGGCTTTGAGGATCAGATTATGCCCTGATGACTCTTGATCTACGCTGTTCGGGGATAAAGAATACACTTGACCGATTTGGGCTTACTTGCCATCCCGATGCATTGGACGAGAGTCTGGTATGAAAGTAGGTGCATCAGGAGATGAGGACTGATCCGGAAAAGGGAACGTTCACGAGTCAACGTCATGTATCATAGTTCACACACACTGTTCGGCCAGGAGCAAGAAATCACATCACATACATGTGTTTACGAAAATCATTCGTCGCGACTCTCCCGGTGCGGTGTTCAAGGTTGGCAAAGAATATTGCGAAAACAAGGGAGAATGTAAGAATACACACGAAAAAACACGGTAGCGCTAAGCAATGGAGGTAGGTGACTGCTTCACTCGGCGCAGTCTAGCAAGAGCGGAAGTGGAAGAGCCGCGGGGGTAGCATAACCAGCAAGCGCTGAAATGCTTCCCGCCGTAAGGTCGCAGGGAGGTAGCAGAGTACCAATAATACGGGCGGGCGGCAACAGATCGCTCTCCCGACCCACATCTTTCTGCGGCTAAGACATCCCCTTGGAAGGAATAAATACTGAATTTTTTTCATGTGTGGTTGAGAAGGGAAAATATTTCATCAAATTTTACGATGAAGACAGATCTATCAGCAAGTGCAAAGGGTTCATAAGAATTTTATCGGTTTTCAGATTTTGAATTCGATTTCATTTTCATTTAAAGTTGAAATGCAGACTTTGTTGGGGAATATTTTAAGTAGAAAGCAGATTTAATGAGAAAGCAGAAAGCAAAGGAGAAAAGGAAGAGAAACTTACCAGAGACGCCCAAGAGGATTCTGGTGGCTGCTCTGGATACAAGTACAGGTCCAGGAGGGTCCACACGCCTCTCCACACGAACACGACGAGCGTCCCCACCACCAGCACGCTGAACAGGCAGTCGAGGACGTACAGGTAGGTGTGGCGCGTGCTCTGCAACAGGCGAGCCCCGCGGTCGGCCTCGGTCGCGGCACGGCGCATTGCAAGCGCCCGGACGAGTTCATTTGCAGCGCATTGGCGTTGGGAGAGACGGCAGAAGAAAGGGTTCAAGTGTTTCTGTAAATTTGATGAGTTCGTAATTTTTTGGAAGGGGAGAGATTAATTTTCATCTCATTTGTATGCCGATGGCTGCAATTATACATTTATAATTATCACCTCTTCTGGTATAATGCTCATATAAATAATAAAAAGTTTCCTATGGGGAAGAAAAATGATCTCTTTGAATCTCTCTCTTTTTTTATTATGGATATGAAAAAGTTGGAATAACGTAACTATTGCAATGAAAATAAACGTTAGAATTCATTTTCATCAATATCAAGCATACATTCTTTGCTTTCTTAATCCTTTTAAAATCCGTCTTAAAAATGAAATACTGAAACAAATATATATATATATATATATATATATATATATATATATATATATATATACACACACACACACACACATAAGGTGTACCTAAATGAAAAGGAGACCGTAGCTGGTCCTCGCAAATGAACGTTGCAGGCGATAGATGGCGCGGTGTTTTTTTCCTGTTGCACAGGTGGAGAGAAGGTCGTCGCAGCGCAGTTTGGTCGCGTCGTTTCATCGGTTCGTCGCATGATGGATGCCTCCAGAGCAACACAAAGAGCAGTGATCCAGTTTCTTAGCGCCAAAGGGCTGCATGCGTCCCACATGTACCGCAAGAATGCACGAGGTGGCTAACAGAGTGACCAGGTTATGCGGCGTTATGCGGCCGAACGCGTCAGCATCAAGGCCTTGTCGCGCACGGAGCCGGCGCACGTTGTGAGCAACAATGTCACAATTGCGGCTTCGGATGAGATCAAATGGCAGAATCGTCGGATCACCACGCGTGAAATTGCTGTTGAACTGGCGATAAGCGAAGGAACGGTGCATCATCATGCATATCGGTGCATATTTATTCTGACTCTCCCATATATATATATATATATATATATATATATATATATATATATATATATGTGAGAGTCAGAATAAATATTACGAATGGCTAAGGCATGTAGGGGAGACGGAGATGATCACGTTTGCCAATGAAAGGTGGTGGAAAACTTCATATAACGAAGTTACACACGTGACCTTTCTCCCTGATGGTTAGGCAACACAATATGCAGTGATATCCGGCGGGTACACGAAATCCCCTTGAGCGCCATAACATGACCTGCCGCTCATCAATTCTTGAGCAGCTGCCTGACAATGAAGGGGGAGATCACATGCCTAGCTTCGTTATAAAAAATTTGCAATATTCGACCCTCCATATGCTCCATATGCTTGTAACATTTCTTCTGAGACATTCTGTATGGCATAGTGGGACCATGACACTGACACCGTGTGACTTTCTGTGGCCACTACAATGTGATCACCCCACACAATTAGAATTGATCCGGTGAGTGCTTCGTTGAGTGGTGCACAGTGCACGGTGAGTGGTTCATTCTATGCGACACATTTTACTTTTTACAGAATATAGGAAATTATTCTTAGCTAGAAAAGAGTATATCTTGTTTACAATATACTTACAATATTACAATAACTAGTGATGCTACATAATGGTACAGATTTTCTCGTAGTAAGGTTTTCAAATATCGTTGGTGTGGACTATCTTCACGGTCTTGCCCCATTCTCTTGTCAGCTGCCATCTATTGACCTCCAAAATACATTTTTTTGACATTTTCTCAATTTTTTGGTTGTCTAATAATAGAACCGAAATATAACATGTCAATTTTCCTAGAAAAATTTGAAGCAGTTTTTATAAAAGTGTTACTGTAAATTCGAAATTTGAAGCTCTTTTTCACAGAAAATTTTGGAGTTTTCGAAAAACTTAATTTGAAGTCTTTTGAAATACTTTAACTCTTACAAATTGCTGGAAATGTGCATATTAACGGCGTGAGTGATATTTAAAAATAATTATATGATGATAGAATGCATTTAGCACTATCCCTACCGAAAGTTTAATGAAAGAATTTGGGGCCATTTTTGAAAAAATCTTGTTTTTGTAATTTTTTTAAATTGCAAATATTGCACGCGATATTGCGCGAAAAATACTAAATTTTCAAAAGACTGTACCTGACCTGAATGGAAGAACTATTTATGGAAAACAAATTTCATTTGAGGGAAAAATCGCTATCTTTAATTTTGTAGTTGTAGAAAGACGCCGAAAAAATTCCAAATTTTCAAACTTTCGAAAATTCAGAGTTCACCGTGAAAAATGGACCAATGCCACCTTTATAAGTGTACTTTACTCTATTTTTACATTATATGTAAAGAAAAATTTGGAGCCGTTTTTGAGAAAATTTTGAAAATGTCTGGTCATGTAAAGAACCCCTAAATTATAAAGAACGTTTTTCAAAATCTCTGCGCCTCGAGTCGAGCCAGATGGGCCGAAAATTATCTATTTTGGAAAAAAATCCTACGCATGTGGCCGCTAGTGGTGTTCACAGACAGACGGACAGATGGACAGACGAACAGACGGACAGGCGGACAAACGGACAGACAGACGGACGGACGTTAAAAAAAAACACTTTTTCGGTATCAGGGGACCACAAAACGTGTATTTCCGTTAGAATCTCGAAATCGATTTTCCGCAGCCCTACATAACTTTCTTTATATGTATATACTCGGTATATATGTACGTATACGAGAAAGTAAAAAAACTCGTTTTTAAACATCAAAAATGGTTTAGGATGAAAGCGAATGGAGTAAAAGATATTTTTTGAAAAGCGGATCAACTCCATTTCCTCTACATATTGATTGTTATTTTATAAAACTTATGTAATAATTTACAGATGAGACATTCCATTTGGGAAAAAATAGACCACCATCTTTACCTCAATCAGAGGAACAAATGTTTCTGATGATATTTCACTGTGAAACGTTTTGTAGTAATTTCTTGGCGATTTCTCTTTTACTGTAACGTTCACAAGACTGTGCGTTTAGTGAATCGAAGTTCCAAGTATAATTCTAAGTACTGTCGAAGAAAAAACATTTTTCAGGATACAAACGAAGAAAGTGCAAATTTTGAATTGGTACAGTTGGAAAAAATTACAAAAGCCTTGTATCGCGCACAACCCCGTGATCACGCCCGATCACGACGATCTCAAGATCGTCGGGAATTTAACCCGCCAGCCGGTCGTCAGAATTTCAATACATTCGCTATTAGCAAATGACGCTAATGACCTCGTGATTCTACAACAGCGTTTTGAGTCATGGAAATGCGCCACTAAGAGCAAAGACGAAATCAAAAAAGTACAAAATACACTTTCTAAGGAAATCTATAGAATATATACAAACACACCTATAAAAATGTCTATTTACCATATTTTGAATGCTTGTTTTAGGTTACAAGTCTTTTTTGCTGATTAAAATTCTCGAATGACCCTCCTAAGGCTACTTTTGAAGCAATGTGGTTCCTTCAAAACACACCAATGTCGGGTGTAATAGTTGGATCTCAGGCCAATCATTAGCTGGCGAGGTAGAAGTGGGTTGTCGCAGCAGCCTGCTGGGGCACTGGCTGATCGATTGGGAAGGGGGGACGGGAGGAGGGGAGGATGTGTGGAGGCGGGGCTCGGTAGGCACGTGCGGCAAGGACAGCGCTAGAAGCGGAGGCCCCAACCCACTCAACGAGGGCAAAAACGTTTTTCCACACCCCCGTTTCACACTTCAAACACGAAAGGCAAAGTCTCACTCAAAATTTTCCTTCATTTTTATTATACAGTTATGATCCGTTTACAAGCTCAGAGCCGTTCTTGCGTCTACGACTACCATCCTGGCTAAAATTGTGTTGCCTACGAGGCAAGTCAATAGAGTCACAAAGGGGATAATATTTTCTTCGTGCGTTCATTTAAAACAGCATTTTTTACCAAGTCACGCGGCTAGAAGTGTTCGTGAACTAATGCATTGATTATACCTTTCAAATTCAATAAGCAAGCATCGATGACATACACATTACTATTGTGTTGGTAGATGATGCAAAATTAACCTTTAGCTACAAGCTCAGCGGTACTTCTTAAAGTAATTTACACTTTTTCATTTTCGGACGAATCTGCTTGAGGGAGAGAGGGATGGGTTTTCATGCATTATTTCATCAAGAATCATAATGTGAGTAGGTACTTCTATGTTTTCCGACTAATTGTCAGATGACATCAAAGTATGAACTCTGTTATTTCGTCACATCGTGCCGCTAGCGTGTATTTGCTTAACTATTACTCTGGCATGCCGTTCCACAATCTTCCAATGGGTAACTCTACACATTTTGTCCATTTTATTTTGGTTATTATTGTTACTAGTAACATTTACTTACGATCGGCACATTGTCTTCATAGTCTTAGAATTTTGATAAAGCATTATTTTTATTTAGTGAGTTTTTTCATGATTGTATTAAATTTCTGCTTGACAGATAAATGATAGAAAATAATGCGGACGCTGATTGTTCCAAATACTTCCTCTTAATGAAAAAACATATATGTGCATGGAGAAAAAACGAAGCCCTTTGACAAAAAGATCGCATGAAATATTTATTATCAACAAGGACAAAATCCTCCTCCTTAAATTCCTATTACTGAATTTTAAGTATTCTTCTGACCTATAGCACTGAACTAAACATGATCAATTATCGTTCTTTTTATGGGTAACACATATTTCATCAGATCTTTTGCTTTTCAGCGCAGGTATTTTGTTTTCGGTATGAAGTAAACTTGTATGTGGTTTTAAAAACACCCATGTTCATGCACATGCATTTCTCCATAATAATTCCCTAAACACTTCTATAACCTTTGATGGACTTTTAAATAAATTTGAGTCATATTATGCACTAACAAATATCAAAGAAAATGGAACTTCAGGACTGCAAGATTAAATGGACTGGAGAACTGCAAGACTATTTACGTAACTTGGCGCTAAGGGTTAAAAGAATGACAAGGTTTTTAGTCCCTTGCTGCATTTATTATCACGTAAACGTAAAACGATCATAAGTACTCTAAATAGCGTTATCACATTGAACAAACTCCAGAACAGACTCGTCGACGTAATCTGACCTCTCTCGTTTACCACGGAACCTCATAGTTACTTACGAGTTTTCACATTTAGAGAACTTGGGCTCATGGGAAAACATAATAGTCTTGCTGTAATAATATACATACTGCACATTGTGAACATGAATCATGGGAATAATGAAAAATTTCTGCTAGAAAAATAATGGATGACAATCGTCTAGGATGTTGGCGAGAAGTGTCATTTTCTAATTTGCAGGAATGCACCCCTTCATTGCATTGAAAATTCGTGAATAAAATTAGGTATGAAACAAGCAACAACCATATTCAAAATCTTTAGACTGTGAGCAAGACGAATGTCACTGAATGTTCCTGGTGTATCAAAATAAATTACTTATTAATTTATTTCACTATAATTAAATAGTGGTATTGCAACAGCATGTACCTTAAAGCATTTTGTGCAAAAAAAAAATTAAAATTCACCAAGTTAATCGAAAATTAGTCCAGCACTGTTTCTTTAGGCTTACTTCACTCTATCCAAGAAAGAATTAAGAAAAATTTTAGAGCCATTTTTAAGAAATTTTTGTTCATAATATTACTTTTATTTGACTGAAAGTTACTCGAAAACTACTTACATTTTCATACAACGAAAACGAAACCAACACAATATTTGTAAGTGTGCTTTGCTCCATCCAAGAAAAAAAGTACACATTTGCAGACATTTTTGAAAAACTTTTGAAACTATCATTGAGACTTCTTGTTGAGTATCCTCCAAAATCAATATATCCGTTTCAAACTCAAGGGGTCTCGAGTTCGGAGAGATCGACTGGAAAAGCATTCATTTCACAAAAAATCATATAAATTGTTTTCGCGCTAGTTGTTCCACACAGGAACCCACAACAGCTGGACTCTAACCATACAACGTATTAGAGTAAGTGATTTACTACATATTTGAGCCATAATTTTCCCTTTTTTGGGATCAGGGATCCATAACATACGTTTTTTCTGTTGAAAAATCGCCACTTTTTGCTACGACATTACAATACCTACAAAGTATACAAAAAGGGTCCTTCGACATTCTGTCCCTTGTTCAAACGTCATGACCGGATGGAGAATTGATTCTCTATTTCCATGTTTCGTGACACCGTTTTACAGAAATTTGATCATCTAATCTCTCTCCGAAAATTAAATCCCTCCAACGCCAAGTACAGTCCTCCTCCAATCTAGAACAACGAACCTAAAGACAGCAGTGCCGAAAGTAGTATTAAATTATCTATCCTATGGTGTTATTTGTGGGAAGATGGCTATTAGCCTGGGTTCCGCACATTATCGTCGCCCCATGCATCCTTAAGCTCTCCCCTGGCGCGGGTCTAGCGGACCTTCTTGGAACAGACCTTCTTGGAACAGAGGCACTAGTGTAATGTTCACTTCCCCCACCAGACGTTGGTCTCATTTAACTATATCGAACTGTCTGGTGGGGAGATGTGAGATGACGTTAGAACAGGACATTACCAGAGGGATTTTTTAAATTTTTTAAAAATTTTTTTAATTTGTTGCGTCTACCCCTTGACGCAACGCAACCAGAGGGATTTAATTTTTTTTCGTTATTTTTATTTTAAGTCGCATAAACTACTTAGGTCATGAGCGACTAGTACCGTAATACAATTACAATTCTAAGAAAATATCGATATTTTTACAAAATTATAACACTTTTTCTTGGAAACTTGGCAATGATAAGATGGCATTGAAATTTTCATTTTCTAGGCACTTTCTGTATGGGGCATTCCAGAAGGATGCATTTCTATTCCAGATGGTACAAGTTATAAGTTCCACTCTTCGCTCGGTAACTGACTGGATAGGTTCTCGAACCGGTGCTATTGCGTGTTTGTATCGCGTATATCGTGTATGTATCGCGAGTGAAGTTTTGTGAACTGCATTTACGTTACGAAGAATTCCAGCAGATACGTGAGTACAACTATTGTATTAACTGGAACAGCCGCATTGCGGCTGTCCTGCAAACACAATGACTGCAACTACCAATGTAAACACAAACATAACCCAACTTACTCAAGAACGATCTACAGTACCACAGGAAAAGAAATCGTACGCAAGTGCAACTGTTAGCGATGTATTCCCATCAAAAGAACAAGCAGTAATAATTGAAGCCCATGAAGGTATTACCATTAAAGAATACATCAATAAACTAGCCACCTTAGTGAATTCTAACGATATTAGATTCGTGTCACGTATCTCGAAAATAGAATATGTGTTTTCCTCAGCAGCAAAATAATGCAGAAAATCTTACAAAGAAATACCAAACGTTAAATATCAACAATCACGAACCAGGCCATTAGTTAACAAATTTAAGAGAGTGATCATATCCAATGTATGTCCTATAATTCCTCATAATGTAATCCAAAAAGAATTTTCAAACAGAAATATCCAAGTCACTTCAAACATATCATTCATTCGGGCAGGAATCTCTGAACCTGGTTTTGCACACATAATGAGTTTTAGAAGACAAACATTTATTGCACCTGAAGATATAAAAAACTTCCAGAATCTACCACAATTCTTTATGATGGAACAGTTTACAGAATTTATTTCTCAACTGATGACATGACTTGTTTTGTATATAAACAAACTGGACACCTCGCCAACCAGTGTCCTAGTAATCCCACACAGAATACAGAAAGGATGGAAAGTAAGGAAACACAAGATCAACAGGAAATGGAAATAACTGAAACACACCTAGAAGTGGTAGATGAGCAAACCGAAATTGAAGAGCTTAGAGTAGATAATACTAACTTCCCAACCATACAAAAAGAGCCCTCCCATCAGATTCACATCAATAATAGAACCAGACAAAAATAAAGTAGAAAATGCTAATACTGAAGCAGGAAAACAACCAAAAAAGAAAAAGAAAAAGTCACAGGAAATACATGAAGAAAATGGTACCCCAGAAAAGTCTACTAATAAATCTTTAGAAGATCTTCTTACTCCTATAAAAGGAAAAATTGAAAGTAATACACACACATATCCTCTCACTTATAATCAATTGAAAAATGTCATAGAAGGCAAGGTTCAACAAATTTAAAATTTAAAATGATGTACAATCTATTATTCAAATGATGTCAGACACTTACTCAAATCTTACAGAAAAATCAATAAAAAGCAAATTCACAAGAATTATGAACAAGTTAAAAGAATCACTTCAAAAGAATGAGGAAACTGATTCTGATATTTCAGAATAAACCTTCTCAATGCAAATCATTCAATGGAATTGTAATGGGTTCTACGCAGATTACCTTATCTGAAATTACTAGTAAATGACAACAAACCACAAATATTATGCTTCAGGAAACAAATTTCAAGGAAACAATTCTGGAAAACTTCCAGGATACAAGTCATCTGTTCACAATAGAATTAATACCCAAAATACTAGTGGAGGAGTAGCTATCTTAGTCAAAAATGAAAGTTTTATACAAGATATACCTCTCCAAACCACCCTAGAAGCAATAGCAGTGAAAGTTAAAATCAAGTCACACATAAGTATTTGTAATATCTATATTCCTAATAGCAAACATTTTGACATACATGATCTAGATAATATTACTACACAATTACCTAAACCATTTATAATTGTGGGTGACTTCAACAGCCACAATAACTTGGGGGTTCCACCAAAACAGATAGAAGAGGTAAAATAATTGAAGAATGGTTAGACAACCACAGTGATCTGATCCTATTGAATACTGGACTAGCTACCCACTTTAATATAAGCAGTGGTACAGAGAGTGCAATTGATCTGAGCATTGCATCTAATGACATAGCTACAAGTACAGTATGGTCCACTAATCCCAGCCTAAATGATAGTGACCATTACCCTATAAACATACATTTTCCAGATCCAAATCCAACCCCTGACATTAAATGCTATCCTAAATGGATTAGAGAGCAAGCAAAATGGAAACAATTTCAACAAGATATTAAGATAAATATTGAAAATTAAAAAAACCTGATAACTTAAAACCACAAAATATCAATACTTTAACCAATGACTTTATCGAGATAATCATTTCAGCTGCTGAAAAGTCAATCCCCCAAACTACAGGAAAAATTAAAAAACATCAAGTTCCATGGTGGAATATAGAGTGTACAGAAGCCATAAAAAACAAAAAGAGAGCTTTCAGGAAATTTAAGAAAAACAAAGTAAAGGCCATTAGTGGAATAAGAACACCCAATCTTCCCAGATATCTTATTGACAAAAATGGTGTAAAATATTCTGGCCCACAAGCTATTAGTAACCTTCTTGCTGATACGTTTGCAAAAAATTCAAGCAACAACAACTATGACCCAAATTTCTTATCTTCAAGCCCCAAAAATTTTAACATAGACCAAGATCACATCAAGACACTATTAAAACAAAATGAAGAAGAACACAACCAACCATTCACTATGAGTGAACTTTTATTTGTGTTAAATAATTGTAAAAATTCAGCACCTGGACCAGATAATTTACCAAATAGTTTTCTAAAAAACCTCCCTGAAGTCGGCCTTGAATACCTACTTCAATTATATAATAATATTTGGACCACTCAATCCTTCCCTAACCAGTGGAGAGAAGCAACAGTCATACCAAAACCAAAACCAAAACCAAATAAGGATCACACACAACCAACAAATTTTCGTTCAATATCCTTAACATGCAATATATGTAAACTACTAGAGAAAATGGTCTGTCACCGGCTGAAATGGAGCCTAGAAAACAAAACTTGATCTCACCACATCAAAGTGCCTTTAGATCATTTCGATCAACCAATGATCACCTGGTAAACATAGACACGGAAATCTGTGACGCATTAGTAATGAACCACCATGTGATTGCAGTCTCACTGGACATTGAGAAAGCTTACGAAATGATTTATAAAGACAGATTAGTATCAATTCTTACAGATTTGAAGGTAAAAGGAAATATCTTAGCTTTCCTTATTAATTTTCTAAAAATGAGATATCTCAAAGTCAGAATCCAAGACAAATTGTCACAGGCAGTTGAGATGACTAATGGTCTCCCACAAGGATCGGTCGTAAGTGTAATACTCATTGCTATAAATGAAGTGATCCTTATAGTGAAAGAGCCTGTGAAAATATTTCTGTTTGCAGACGACATCACCTTACTATGTAGTGGCAAAAATTTTCAAGTTACCTCAAACATTATTCAAGAAACCCTAAATAATATCAGTAATTGGGCAACCAATTCAGGCTTTTCCATTTCGAAAACAAAGTCTGAATTTATTGTGTTTTCAAAAAGTCGCTCTATTAGGGATGAAGAAGTTACACTAAGAATGGGAGGATATCTACTTAAAAGGACATACACATGTAAAATCCTTGGAGTGATCTTCGATGCCAAATACTCATGGAGACATCACGTATCTGCCCTAAAGGTATCCACCTTTAGGGCAGATACGTGATATTAGGAGACTAAATGTCATTAAAATGTTGTCCTCTATTAAATGGGACGCACGGTCTGAATGCTTAATCAAATCATGTAGGGTACTAATTCAATCCAAACTGGATTATGGAGCAGTAATTTATAATTCAGCTCCAGAAAACATATTGAAAACACTGAACCCAATAATCAACAGTGCTTGTCGATTAACTCTTGGTGCTTTTAGAACTAGCCCCTGCAACAGCCTATTAGTGGAAGCAAGACAAATACCACTAGCACTAAGACGGAAGCTACAATGTCTGAATTATGCATATTCAACGTTTAGTATCCCACCCAATCCCACAAACTCAACCATTTTCCAAAATCCCAAAACAACCATATATGAAACACATCCAAAATCCCCACTACCTCTGAGAGAAAGACTCCTTAAATACATGAATGACTTTAATATTGTTAAACCACTCATCTTACCTAGACGTTTAAATCCCATCCCACCCTGGCAAGACCATAAGATTACCATAAACACCCAATTGGTAAATACTCCTTGCTCTTCCTGTGAATCTAATATAAATGTCCAAGATGTAATAAAAGAAACTCTCCAAAAATATGATAACTTCTACCAAGTTTACACTGACGGATCAAAACGAGAAGGAAAATCTGGTTGTGCAATAATTCTAACAAATGATTATGAAGTCAATTCATATCGTCTCCCGGAATACTTTTCCATTTTCACATGTGAAGCATGGGCAGTGCTTAATGCCATTGGAATCAGCATCAGATCTGCTAACAACATGCCTATTGTCATCTTTTCAGATTCAATGTCAACCCTTAAAGCCATTGAAAACCGATACACCAGCAATCCAATAATCCAAACTATCCAAGAACTTATATTTACCCAAAAGGAGTCAAAATAGAACTAGTTTCTCATAAGAAAATTACTGGAAATGATAAGGCAGACATTGCTGCAAAAATGGCAACATCATTACCAAATGCTGAACCGCAAATCCATGGCACCCAGAGAGATATAAGAAACCTTTTCAAGGACTCCTGTTTAAAGTATTGGAACTCACAATGGAAGATGGAGTCTACAAAGCTACATCCAGTAAGAAACTTCATTCTGGAACCAGGTTTTCCGAAATCAAACTTCAAAAGAAGAGAAGTCGTCATTACAAGATTAAGAATCGGTCACTTTAACCTAATTATTGTCATCTGTTCAAAAACTCTAACCCTGAACCCTGTCCTAAATGTGGCGCTATCGTGTCTACTTCTCATGTTATTCTTGACTGCCAAGGACAATAAGGAAATCATTAAACATAGAAGGCAGCTTATATTCACTGTTCAAATCAGAAGAAGGTTGTAAAAAAAATTTGAAACTACTAGAAATAAGTAAATTGTTGAATGTAATATAATAATGATACAATTTTTGTTATGATATATTGATATAATGTTTATGGTGTAATGATTCAACTATTTGTAACCTTGAAATGTAATGTACTGATGAAAACACAATGAGGTCGCTGATGACCTGAGCTGTTATAAAGCGACCATAAATAAACAAATTTTAAAAAAAGGTTATAAGTTATGGAGTACAAAGGTTATGGAACGTTTTCAATTAAAAATTTATGAGAGAATTTAGAATCGTTTGATCGAATTCTTGAAAAAGCAACTTGATCATGACGATTAATAGAGGGGTTTGTGACAAGTCCAAAGAAATTAATTATATTTTTATGAATTTGCTGGATTTTTCGTTTAGCCATGATTCGTGCCATTGTATTTGCCTATGTATTGTATAATAATTTATTTCTAATGTATTTCCAAATATTTTGAACTCTTGATTGTATGAAATATCTTGATTTAATTTTGTCGGGCTCCTGCCACGGTTCTTATGTCTCAAGAATGTGAGGGCCACCGTCGAATGTGCCGCCATTCCAAAATACGCGTACCCAGTTGGGATCGAACCCGGACACCGGTGGTTGAGAGAAGTAAGCTCACCAATCGTCCATTAAGACAGTGAGCTTAATATAAGAATTCCGTGGGTACGTGCAGTTTGAGAATAGGTAGAATAACACAATCGAATATTTCCATTTTCTTTCAAAATCGAAACTTTATTTTTGTAATTTTGCCGAGTTCTTAAAAATATAATAAAATCATACACTATCCACATGGCGAGAGACTGCATATTTTCTTTCAATTTCTGGAAATAAGTACTGTACAGAAATCAACATTTTCAAAGAGTTGTGAAACCGTCCTTGTGCGTAGCCGCTCAAAGTAAGTGATAATGTTTCTTGTGACCATCAGCAATTTGCATCAATATTTTTATTTAGAAGCACGACTACAATTGGCAGTATGTTTTAATGCTGAGAGTTATAAAATTCACTCTACTAAGGAAAACAAGTAAATTAGCAGCTGACTATTGAAAAATTGGTAGGTGGGTGTCCGCACGCAAAAATGTTTTCAACCAGCAACAATTATTTTCTGTATCAAAACTCAAAGTCAGGTCCTCCGCAAGGTTCGAACTCGGGCTAAAGCTTAAAAATGTTGGAGAGTTTGCTGAAAATGGCACCAGCATCATGTTTTTTACCGACCTTTATTACATACAACGAGAAAATATAATCAAAATATAGTGCAGTTGTTTAGATTTTTTTATAAATTGCATTGATTTCAGAAACAAATATGCAAAATTTACTCGTTTATTTAAAAAAATGTACATAACCTTTCTTAAAATTTACAACGGACTTCGTTTAAAGTAGCAATCGCCATTTTCAACTGGATAGTTTAGAAAAATAAACTTTTTCCATTTTTCGAATATACGGAGAGCTCGCCAAAAATGAGACTAGCACCACACTTTTTCCATCTCTTGATACATATGAGAAGAAACTTTAAAAAAATCAAGCAATTTTTGAAAAAAAGTTTAAAAAAATTAAAATTGCCCCAAATTACAAGAAAAATACTATTCAATTTTTGAAAACTTGAACATGACCATCAAGATCTGCTTTTTAAGAACAGATTTCATTAAGTTAATAACCTATAAATAATCTAGGAATATATTCAATATTGTAGCTGTAGCAGGACGCCCCCCAAAAAATGAAACTTTTCGAAAAATCAGGGATTTCAACCAATATAAGATATGCGCCATTCTTTTAAGCGTCCTTTATTATATCCGATGGCACAGTTTAATAAAAAAAATTGGTGCCAATTTTGACAACATTTTGAAAATGCTTTTGAGGCTTCATGTAAAGTACCCTCAAAAATCAAAATATCTTTTCGAAACTCCTGAAGCCTCGAGTTCGTTCAGATCGATCAGGAATATCAACTTTGGAGAAAAAGGGTTGAACAGTTTAGGCATTAGCGTTCACCACAGTCGGACTGGCGGACAGATAGACAAACAGATGTTTCGCCATCAATGCAATAGATTTTTCGGTATCATTGAGCTGCAAAACATGGATTCTGGCTACACTATCCCAGAGGAAATATTTTAGTATATATAGTAACAAGATTTACCGAGTTTTTCGTTTCTAGTACCAGGTAATAAGGTTTTTTCTGCGGAAAATTTGCCATTTTCCGGCGCACGATTATATAACTTTCTCTTCTTATGAACTAAGTGCGAGAAAGTAAACAGAAAAGAAAAGAGGGGACCAGCAATCAATTGTTGTGTGTGGATTGAAAGGCAATCCACATAGGTGTTACAGAAAACAGACCAGGATAAGCAAGTGTGGATTTGAGAATGAAAGTCCAAATGCAGTTGTTGGATATTATTAGTTAAACTAGACACAAATCCTAAGGATGCTACATTAATTCAAACCCAATGAATCAAAAGAAGACATATAGAGAATGAAGCAAGGCTATCATGTGCATCCGATATGATGGTAATTGTTATTGTAGTTTAGAAGGCTGTCGTTAGAATGTCGTTTGGAGGCGAGCAAAGTACGCAATTGTTGGCCCTTTGATGCCAGAGTAAGCAAGGAAACAGAAGACAGACAGGTGAATTTTTTACAAGTAACCAACTGGTCGTTAATAACACATTGCATTAATATTATCCACAAAGAAATACGTTTTGAAGACTCGTGATGGCCAACTGCGTTGCTAGATTGGCTATATTCCATTCAAATATCAGACTAAAGATCGTAGCACATACGTTGCTTCGCTAACTCTATTACCATGACACATGTTTCTCTATTTATTTGCACGCGATGAAACCGAATCTGAAGCCACAATAACGCCATACTATTTGTTTTAAATGACAAAAAACTATCGTCACATTTTTGTTTTCGGGAGTTGTTGTCAGACCCAAAGACTTGACGCACTTTCTCTATGTATGTCGACATACTGAATCAGAATCTGAAACCAGAATTGCGTCACCATCCTCCAATTCTTTTAAATCGCAAAACAACATCCCAAAAAAACGCCGACACCAGTTTTACAACGAAAACGCAAAAACTTGAACACTGGGCACGGCCACACAAAAAATTACAAAGGAATTTTCAGACGTCATAATAATCCGCTTTGTTACCTTAGGCAAGTCTTCAAAAACCAATTCTCTATCGAACACTGGCACCTCGCGTTTAGGTTACACGGTTGCACAACCTCAGATAAACAAAAAAATGTTATAATATGTTAGGAATGTACAGTTTCATTTTAATGGCATTCAGTATTCAAGATATTGCAGCAAAGTCGATGTCCATCCGCGGAAACAAAATTTTGCGTCGAAAATGCTTCCGTCCAAGAGGTTGATGGCGATGGACATCACGGCCTACCGACAGCGATAAATTTTTTTTTTTTGTTTGAAAACTACGTTCTCTAGACCGAGCCATGAATATAAAATTTATGTGATTGGAGAGCGTATAAAATATTTTAACGTCCATTGAGAGCTAATAGTAGTAGTTCAGAGACATCCGTAAGACTTCCGTAATTCTTGCCCATGAAATGATTTATGTTACATTTTGTATACGTAATGTTGCTTATAAGTTTCATTAATTTAAGGTGTGTTGTTATAAGAAGAGTAGTAGAGCAGCGAATGGACCGCTGTGTCAAAGTGTTGTTCCAGAACTTGAGGAGTGGTAGGTTTGGTTCCGAGTGTAGGTAGATATTTTTGTCCATTCTACATTGCCACAAACTCCTCTTAATTACAACATTCTACATTTATCTTATCAGTGTAATGCATAAATCAGCCAAAATTTGCATTCGCGAACAAGGCGATTATTTGAATTCTGAAGAAATTACATAATTGGCGATTATGTAATTTTGATTTGTGATTTCTGTCAAAAATTAATTTAAAATAGACTGCTTCTAATATTGTCATACGACCACGTTGGGGATGTCTTTCTGCTTGCTACACTTTTGTAGTTCAGAAGAGAGTTGAATAAACTCATCTCTTTTGTTGAAAGACATACCGATTTCTCTCTTTTAGCTTCAGAATTTCAACTGTCCTTGGTAGGTTCGGCTCCAAGTGAAAATAAGATAAGGATGCAGCGTTGCCACTTAGTAAGAAAAGAAAAATCAGTATTTTCACTCACAACCACCCAAACGGAACTTAATTATTCAATTTTTCGACTTGGCTCACCATGTCACATGAGAATGAGTTATCGTATTAGTAAGTTTGTGTGTGTGTGTGTGTGTGTGTGTGTGTGTGTGTGTGTGTGTGTGTGTGGTGAGAGAGAGAGAGAGAGAGAGAGAGAGAGAGAGAGAGAGAGAGAGACTTAACTGTAACTGAGGTGGCGTTTTTGATTTCTTTATTAGTCATGTATTACCTATATTTCCTCAAATAAAATAGATATACACAAAACAGGGAAAAAATATTTCGTAGAAAGATAAATACCACTTTTCAGGTTTACCAGGATTGAAAATGAAAATAATAATTTAATTACGTAAAAGGATTGTTGCAATAAGTTAATTTGACAAAACAAAATTACGTATAAGCCTTTTACCCGATACTACAGCCTAAGGTGGCGGAAAAAAGATTTCTACCATTGAGTCAAACGAATACTGTCATATTGTAATTGCTCGGATTAATTATTCAGCCATATTTGGGTCAATGTTTGAAATTCTCCCAAGATATTTAGACATTTATTTATTTTATTTATTTTACATCAAAAAACAGTTAAAACTGCGTATGACGTGCTATGGGGAAAAGTGAATTGTGTGCACATTTTAAAAATTCTGTGATACCTACACTGAGTCATATACTACCTAAATGTTGAAAAAATAGCTCCCATGTAATAAAATCTATTTTCAAGGATAAAATGCAATAAATTTTGCCTCTTATCCATGTTGTTCTTCCAAATAATACTTCCTGCCGCGACAACATGGAAACGATAATTTGAATAATTGTATTTCCCACTGAATTCTAGAAGACGTGCACAGAAAATGAAGTTACATTTATGTCCAGAAGCAAAACAAGGGCCATCTCAGCATTTGCTCAATGGATCAGGGAAACTGGACGAAAAACCTAATCGAGATGGGGGTCATTGACCCGGAAGCTGTATTACAATAGTTGTTACAGGTTGTTTATACTCATTTATACAGTCTAAATGGTAAATAATGCATTATGTATTATTGTTGTTAAAATTCATGTTACTTTTCTTGTGATGCTCAGTATAGTCTCTAACTGTATAGAAACAGTTATGCAGCAGAAACGATTTCACTTGGTATTTAAACTTTTCTATCGAATTAAATCGTTTAATGTCATCTGGCAAAGTGTTGTAAAATAATGTACATGTATTGTATGTGAATTTTTTGTGACGAGCTGTTGATACTGTCACCTGATGAATATGATTTCTACGTCGAGTAACAGATTTCGGCATTTTCTGAAAAAATATTCCCGTCCTTAAGAGAGTCATTTTTGACAAAAGCCGTTCGTATTTCCGACAAAAGCCGTAATTCGTAAATCAACAGACAAGGTAATGGTAAAATTCCTATATTAATGAAGAGAGTAATTGAAATGATTGAAGGCGTTGTCATTGTCAACAATATTTATTTATTTCAATAATAGCAGCTTCCGATGGCTTAGTTTCTGCAGTTTCATCAGTTTTCTGCTGTCTGGGAGTCAAAAAAACGACTACTGTCGACTGTGTCGACTAGTCGTTTTTGTGACTCTCAGACTTAACTTAATTTTGTGTTCAATGCATTTAAATGGACGTTCCATTTAAGGTTTGAATTGAGAGACCTAATAATTTTGTTGCCTTAACATCAGTCAATGGTACACCGTTCATTTCCAATGGAGCACAGAATGGTTTATTTGGAATGGAAAACTGCATTAAAACCGTTTTCTTTTCGTTTACTGTTATTTGTTATTTCGGAACCAATTTGAAACATCTGATATTGTACTATTTACGGTTTCTTTATTGCAGAGGATGTTCGTATCATCTGCAAAGAGAACCGTTCTTCCATTTCGAATCGTCGAGGGCATATCGTTTACGTGAAGTAGGAACAGAATAGGGCCTAAAATCGATCCTTGAGGAGCTCCACGTGCAATGGGCAAAGAGTCAGAAACGTGCGTCCGTAATGTTCCACCATTCCAGTAAGGTATTTCCACTCTCTGAGATCGTTGTTTAATATCGTTGTTGAACATTACCAATCTAGATCAATACCACGGATTCCATTTGAAGGTAATTTTGAAAGTAAAATGCCATAATCAATGTCGTCAAAAGTTTTTGGGAGATCTAAAAATAAGCCAATAGGTGCCTCGTTTTGATCCAATGATGAGGCGACATCTTTAAGAAAAGAAAATATAGCTGTTTCCGTTGATTTTGATTTTCTAAATCCATATTGGATTTAAAAAGCGCGTTGTGTTTACTGAGAAAGGATTCCATTCGTACGTAAAAAAGTCTCTCTAATATTTTTGAAAATACTGATATAAGAGAAATGGGCCGATAATTTTGAATTTCATTTTGTTGCTTTTTTGAAGAGCGGATTAATTTGAGCTGTTTTGAAAATATATGGAAACGTTCCGGTGCATAACTATGAATTAAATATGTGAGTTAACGGGTGTCTAATGGCATGCGCACAGGTCTTTAACAAAGAATCCGGGAATTCATCTAAACTGGACGAATATTTATTTTTTAGTTTACCGATTATTTTGAGAATTTCATAGGAAGAAGTTTCGAAAACGAACATCGTGTCTAAAATTTTGGGTAAATTGTCTGTTTTTGAATTTTGTGGCTGAAGACCCTTAGTGAGATCGGCAGCAATTCTCGAAAAGTATTGGTTAAAGAGACTAGCCACTGTTGCCGGATAGTTCACATTTATATCGTTATATTTTATAACAACATTCTCTACAGGGTTTCTAGTTGATTAGGTCGTATCTTTTATTATATTCCACATTGCTTTTGTTTTCTTATTTGAGTTCAAAATATCCTGATCGTTTTTCATGATTTTAGCCTGCCTTATGACTTTTCGTAACAGTGGTTTGTATTTTTTAAAGTAGATAAGAAAATTTTGAAATACGTTATGACGTTTAGATATGAAAGAAAGGATTCCCTTGTTTTTACAAGATGTCCTAATTCCTTGTGTTATCCAAGAATTGCTTTCCGTGAAGTATTTAAATTCCTTTTGAAGAGGAAAGCAAGTGTTAAAATGTAATGAAAGAGTTGAAAAAAAATATATTTGTTGCTTGTATCAACAGTATTATAAATGGCATAATATTCTGGGGAAGCTCATCCTTTAGTGTCCAGAAATTGAGATTTCAAAAGAAAATTATCAGAATAATGAAGAAACCCATCCACGTGATCTGTTGCAAGCCTCTTTTCATTGAGCTTGGAATCTTACCATTGCCTTGCCTATTTATTTATGAGTCTGTAGTATATGTCAAAACTGACTTACTGAACGGTGGGAACTTATTTTCATGTAATACTTCATGTTATTTAGTTACAACACTCGACGTAGAATGTTCATCGACTCTACTCGACGTTCCTGTTCAACAAGTGTCAGTATCAACAGCTCACTACAGGAAATCCACATACAATACATGTACGTTACTTTACAACGCATTGCCAGATGAAATTAAACAATTAAAATTGGTACACAAATTTAAGTTATAAGTAAAATCTTTTCTGCTGCGAAACTGTTTCTATACAATTAGAAACTATACTGATCGTCAAAACAAAAACAAAAAATGTTTACTTTAACAAAACCATGATATAGTATAATGAATTAGTTTACATTTGCATTATATATTTTTTAAATACTCAATATGCATGTAACAAATAATGTAATTCAGCTTCCCGATCAATGACCCCGATCTCGATCGGGTTTTTGTCCAGTTTCTCTGATCCATTGAGCAAATGCTGAGATGGCCCCTTGATTTGCTTCTGGACGTAAATGTAGCTTCACTATGCGCACGTTTTGTTGAGCTTTCCTTTTGCTTGTAATGGTAGTAGAGCTTAGGGTGAGTTTCTATTTTGTTAACAATACAGTACAATCAAATCTGTTCGTTCATTTACCGTTAAAAATAAGTTTTCTATAATCTGGCAACGAAAATATCTAGTTTTTGAAATGTTAATCTCTCGCTTTTTTAAATTTATTAATATTATTACTATTATTTTTCATCTTTCAACTATTAATATTTAAATTGTTGGGAAGGATTCTGAAACTCAAGAAAGTGTGCGCAGATGATTTTTCCTCATACGTCACATACAGTGTTTGACTGTTTTTGACTAAATAAATAAATAAATAAATAAATAAATAACTAAATAAATAAATAAATAAATAAATAAATAAATAAATAAATAAATAAATAAATAAATAAATAAATAAATAAATAAATAAATAAATAAATAAATAAATAAAACTTCATATCGAGTAGTAGTTTTGTTATGCGAGCCACAGTTCCGTCCGGTACAAGCCGTAAGGCCAGCACCCGACCTGAGACGTCTTTGGGGCGAACACAATTCACCAGATGGTCGACTAGCTCAGTGTAGACGTCCCAGTATGGACACATAAATAAAAAATAGGGGGCAGGGTCGTGAAGATCGTTTTTGATTGGATGCAAAATTACACACAACTCGAGTGAGAATCACTTTTCACTTAATTCAGAATATATTCTAGAAATATTTGCTGCTATGACAGATACATAAAATGGCACACAGAAAAAATCAAATACAGAATACCCTTGACTGTCTGTAAGAAAAACCCCACACACACTAATAACTCGATACACAATTTCCTACTCTTCTTACAACCCAATTTTGTAACACACACACTTTCAGAAATTCGAAGAATCGTTAAAGTATTACTTTATACAAAAACGAAAGAAAAACACATTGAAAATCAAAATTAGTATTTCTGACTCAACATTACTTTCACAAAATGAAACTCTCTCTCTCTCTAAATTCCAGAGAATGATTACTATTATAATTCGTCTCTTACACAGGCTCTTAATCACTAAATTACAATATCAGATCTTCAACTTTTTAAAAGAAAAGATTGATTCTGTTCTCACGTATTAGAAGTCGGAAACAAATGTACTTTTACTTTTCTTATCTTTTAAGCATGGTAAATATGTTACCCTCCCTTTCTTTCTACGTGACGGATACAGAATAAGCTTTCTAATTAAAATGAATTACTCTATCCCAACAAAAACAGTTTATTTAGTACAACTATTGTATTCTCTTCTCGGCGCGTCGAGCAGTCAGCTGTGCTTTTTCTACCCTTTGCACAGAGCTGTTTCGGCCTTGAAGTGTCGGAGTCTCGGGTTGAGAACGCAGTTGTCCACCAGAAACGCGTTCTTCTTCTCGTTCAAGTTTTATATTCTTGCGTACTTCATATGAATTTTACTTAATTTCCAATTACGGTTAATGACCAACTGGATATTCAGAGTTAAAATGGATCCAGAGATCACCCCCTTTTATACGAGCACAAACTTTAAGAGAGTATATATAAGAAAAAAAACTCTTCTTATCTTCCTTGAGAGTTTTCCGAAAATTTGCAAATCTGAAATCCACTGCAATATCAATTCCTGGAGTGCTGTTTTCAATACGTCCGCCCACTTCAGCTGCTACCCTCAGAAAAGATCTTTTCTTTCATCTGACCATCGGTCTCGCCCTCGGTCTATGGTGGCGGTCTCTTGTTCTAATTTCTAGTTAGCATTCCTAATATTCATCCGCGTTGGCGCGCGTTCAAAATACTCCTTTCCCTCGCTCTCTTAGGTCGGATGTGACACGTTTTCGAAGTCTAAGAAAACGGACGGTCACAGTTAATTATAATTTGATCAATTGCCTTCATCGAATTTTGTGTGATCCGTGTAGATACATTCATTGTAATGTCTAAATTGAAGGAATTAATTAAATTTAGAAACTTTTCTTTCTCACAAGATTCGACCAGAAAATCAATGTTAAAATCTCCGCATACAACAAAGCGATTGCTGACTTTGTTAAGTATTATCTCCAGGTTTTCTAAGAACAAATGAAATCTGCAGTTCTCTTTGTTGGAGGTCTGTAGATGCAAAGTATTATGACTTTTAGTGAAGTAAGATGTATAACATATTTCGAAAATATTTTCAATGGAATACACATATAATTCCCCCAAGGAGATAGAATCAATATTATTTCTAACGTAAATACAAGAACCCCCATACGTAGGACCTTTATGCGAGTCTCCCTCTCTGCAATAAAAGCCTGCAAGTAAATGTTTGAAATTTGGAAAATGCTAAGTTCATTAGGAGATAACCAATGTTCTGTAAAGCAAAGAACATCCATTTGATTTAAATCGCTCTGTAGAGCTGCCTGATGAACTCAGTTTGTTTGAAAGGATTGAACATTATGGTGAAGAATGTTTATTTTTTGCAAGTACCTACACGAATGTTTTTCTGCTGCATCCGACTGTGCTTGCTATATATTTACTCCTTTTTTACCTCGAGTGCGTGGTCGAAGGTTGTAGTGTCCCGGCAGTGACAGGTTGTGAGGAAAATGGGGCATCAGGTGTAGATGAATTGGTAGTGGGAATGGGAGAATCGGGAGTAGGTTCAGAGGAAGAGGCAACAAGGTTCGAAATAAAGGTCGGGGTGGAGAACGTAAGGAAGGTGAAAGTGATGGATTTTTGACAGGAGACTGCGTAGGACTGGAGTTGATGATGTATTGTGCAAGCTTGTTACGATCGCATGTTTTCCAGCAAGGTTCATGTGAAGAGTGTGCCGGGTGAAGTGTTTTGCTGAGAGGAAATTAATTTTACAAAAGTGACATTTGTTTCTCTCAGTTGCAGTTTTAATTGTTGGTTTGCGTGCTTAATCTCGCTGCATAGTGTTGGTCTGTTGTACCAGAAGGGCAGAGTCGAGACTACAATGTTAGTATTTTGGGCGGCACATTGTAATTTGTTTACATGTTGTTCAGGTGTAAAGTTTCCGCCCAAGTTAATGTCATTCTGCCCTCCTATGATAATGACTGTGTCCTGATTGGTCAGTGTCTTCGAGTGAGTGTCCAACTCTGCAGTCACATCTGCAAACCTCCCGTTAGGTTTAAAATAGATGAGACTGAGAAATTGGAGGATACTCCAATGAGAAGGAGGACAGATGGCGGCCATGACTGTCAGCGTACATATACCTGTTTTTTAGGCTCAGTAGGAATGTCTTAGTTTTCAAGTGAGTTAGGATGCGCAGCTTTACGTGTTGTGGTTTTGACGCGCTTCCTAGCCTATTTGCGTTGGTTTGTGCATGAATTTGTCGATGGTAGAGAAGGGTGGTGAGGATCAGAAAGGCGAAGAAAATCTGTTTCATAATCTAAAATACTAAATTTGTTTTGAGTTGTGACTGGATGCGGTGTCTGTGTCTTTGTACAGTCACGGGTGTATAGTTGGTATTATTCGCTGTGTTGCCGACTTGTACGCAACCGTCTGTGTAGAGAACGACCTCTTCCAACCTTCGGATGTTGATCTAAATTATTGTTTACGTGTGTGAAGGCTTTCAGAAGATCGGCTTTGAGAGTGTAGAAAGTAAAAAGAGTAGATCGAGCAGTCACGAATGCGTTTTAATGTACGTGATAAAAATTGGAATAAATATAAGAAAACCCAGATAAGAGCTACAAGAACTTAGCTTGTATGTTAAAAGTGTAAAATTGATGTGTATTAAATAAATCAAAAGTAGGATTCAATATAAAACGAGAAGGTATGCTACTCACAAAATCTATTGAAGCTAGTACTTACGAAATTTGGCAATGTGGCTACGTAGGATTTCGTCCATTAAGCTGCAACTGTTCAATATAATCAGTAGATTATACTTTACCGTAATTAGATAACAGATATTATCTTAATGTTTGTCTTCGATATAGCAATAAGATTTGAAACACAAATTCAAACTATTTGATACACTGTCCTCGTAACGTTCAAAACAACGGAATCGTCACTTTTCACAGATAATACAATAAATCTTTCAGAAAATAATTCGCACAGTGATTTGATATTGGAAAATAAACATTTACAAAGAATGTTAAAAGAATAAAGAATTCATATTCGAGTTGTTAAAATTCATTTTAAGTTATTCCTTTCCGAGGCATATTCTTATTGTCTTCCTGTCGATACTTTATATTTACGAGCGCATTAGTCAGTTTCGGTTCTCTACGACATAAACAACATTTTATTAGTGTAAATGTTAATATAATAGCACAAAATATGAAAGTTACTTTTCCTAGCGATTAACCCATGCATCGCGTACGCGAAGTGTGTTCATATTCCATTCTGAACACTGTTGCCTTCAAAGTCTGTCAACTGAATTTATCCAGTGAGAGGTCAGATATTTCTAGAGGCAATTTTACTCATCATGTAGGCTCCCAAGGTTTCTTCAAATTTCGTGTGTGGAGTGTGATTTCGGTGAACGACATGTAGGATCCGTCTTAACACTCCCACGCTTCTACTTCGTGAAACGAACCCTATAACACAAGCAAATTGTAAGAATTTTTGTATATTCTTATATTTCATCGATATTTCCACTTTTATTTCCTCAAATATATTTTATATTTATTATTATTATTATTATTATTATTATTATTATTATTATTATTATTATTATTATTATTATTATTATTATTATATTATCTGATGATTTCTGAGGATATCTCACGTTGCTTAAGAGTGTGGTGACGTAACATGTGATACCGGTCACTGGACTGTGAGAGGAAACCTTAAGTCAACGCAAAGTTACGTATGATTATGATTATACACAGTAACCGTGATTCCGAAGATGAAAACTAAAATTTTAATCTCTTGTGTCAAGATTTACAATTACAAATGTTAAATGTCCTACGTCAATATTTGTGTTTGCTCTGTTATTTTTAAATAAAAACAAATTATTATATTATTTTGTTTTGGTGTTGTTTACAATAAGAATAATCTTTAAAAAACGAAATCTCCAGGTATATTTAATGTCAATGTTACTGGCACAAATGCAGAATTGTTCTAACATTGCGAGTATTGGCAGGTTAAGTGTTGTCAGCTAATATTTAATTTTTACGTATGTTGATTGTTACACGTTTGGGGTCTTTTCTGTTTGGTTTTAAGTAAAACAATTATTTTTAATGGTTTGGTGTTTTGATTTGCGCGTGCTGTGTGAAATCTTTAGAAATCTCTAAACGACACGGACGGTCCAGACAACGCCGAGCGAGCTGAATCGTTATGAAAAAATGCGCGTGCGGGCAAGGGTTAGATATGCTATTTTTATCTCCTCACGACATGATGCGTATTTTGAATTTCATACCCAAGCGATCAATTTTGTAATTTCTTCAGAATTGAAATAATCGCCTTGTTCGCGAATGCAAATTTTGGCTGATTTATGCATAACATTGATAAGACAAGTGTAGATTGTAATTTAGAGGAGTATGTGGCAATGTAGAATATCTTCCCACATTCGAACCGAACCTACTCACTCTCCAGTTCTGGAACTTTCTTTGACATAGCGGTCCATTCACTGCTCTACTACTCTTCTTATAATATCAGACCTTAAATTAACGAAATTTATAAGCAACATTACGTATACAAAAATTAACATCAATCATTTCTTGGGCAGGAATCTCGGAAGTCTACTCTGTGCTACTACTATTACCTCTCAATGAGCGTTAAACTATTTTATGCTCTCTCCAATCACATAAATTTAATATTCATAGCTCGGTCTAGAGAAAGTAGTTTTAAAAAAATCGTTAGCTATCGTTGTGGGCAGACAGGGATGTCCATCGCGATCTACCTCTCGGCCAAGAAATTTTCAACGCGAAATTTTGTTTCCACGAGTGTACATGAAATCATTTAGAAAACAAAGAATGAATGACTTCTTTCCACTGGCGTAAATTTGAAACGAAAATATACACGAAATATAAAAGAATATAATCAAAATTCCCGTCTATATTGTTTGGAACAAATCTGGCAAACATATGTTTGTATGTAGTATTATTCCACGCCTCACCCCGCTTCAGCTTGCTGGGGTACATGCCTTTCTGAATTTGGAGGGAAATGAGTTTGGAAGGATGTCCGTGCTCACAGAAGCGCTTGGCTTCCCAGACAGAAAGTACTCGTCAGAGATCAGTTTGACATGCCTGTGTTAGAGGAAGTAATGTATTACACAAGATTTATCCACTTTTTGTTACGAGGGCCCGGCAATAAAAGATTTTCTGTCGAAAAACGTCGATTCCGCCGCACGAGCACACTACTTTCTCGGTACTTCTTATGAAATGAGGCAAGAATCTAAAAGAGCATAGTTACGGTTATCGTTGAACTCTTTGAAATTTGCAATTGCAAAAATTTCAAATAATACCATAAAATAGTTCTATTTTATCAGTCCTAGTTTAAATAACATTTGCGTGCAATTACACGTGATTAAAAAATGAATTTGAACTTAATTACATTCACGAAATTATAACCTAAACTTTGCCCATTGTTAGAATTATATGGCGAATTGAAGTTTTGAGGGGAGAAATGACGCCTAGGCGGAAATATTTCTGCCAAAATGTCGGGTAGATGGCGCCGTGGATGTCGCATGGAGCGGCTGAGTTTAGCTCGAAGCCAATATTGGCGCGGTCTCTGCCACGATTCTGGCTGGGAGGTCTTGGTATTCGAGTTCCGACGGAGTTGATTTTCGACACGAGTTAGCTTGGACGAATTCATCCGCTGTCTGGAGTATTCATGCGATCGGCTGCTCCGGTCAGTAGTTTCCCGTGTTTTCTCCCATCGATACCAGGAGAATGCCGGAGGAGTACCCTGGCAAGCAGGCCATGGACAACGTGCGATTTTTCTTTCCTCTTCCTTCCCTAACTACTAAACCTCTTACTAACACTTAACATACACTACACAACCACGCATTTCTGGAGCTTAGAGCTTCTCTTTCTGATGTGTATGCCTAGACAGAGATTACCCCGCAAGCCGACAAGGAGGCTGGCACACTACGATCTCATCATTCAGCGGGGATGAACACCGCCACCAAGGGATACAAACTTTCACTACACTAACGGAACTAATGAACATAGCAGTCGACGTGCCCGGAAAAAATGAATACTTTGAATATTTTTTCACGTCGAGGTAATTCAATCAATAACTGATTTACTCATGCGAAAAAATCCTTTTATTATAGCAATTTGTCCATTTTAAATTTTTAATTATAAATTTACATGTAAATTATAATAAATTGTAATTACATTATTTATAAAATTTTACTTCTAATAATCTGTTATCTTAGTTTACGACGGGGGACGTTTACGAAAGAGTTATTTCGGAAAATATTGATGGTAAAATAAATCGTTACTTAACACTAAATAAATGGCTCATGCCCCTACGTAAACCAGCGCAATATCTTCTACCATCTAGCGTTAAGTAATTTATGGATGGCCCACCGGGATAGGTGGCTCATGGCATTAACTTATGTCATTGTAGTGCCTCTGGCCGGGAGGTCCTAGGTTCGAGTCTCAATGGTGGCATGATTTCCGAAACTAGCTTGTCAGCAAGATCAATTTGATCAGCAAGATCTAGCTTGTCAGCAAGATTTCCACTGTGTGGAGGAGCATTCTGCTGCCTCGATCGTCTGTTTTCCATGGTTTCTCCGATCAACGTCAGGCAACTGCCCGAGCCTAAGAAACGGGCCACGTACCGTGCGCGATATTTCCTTCCCATTCCTTGTCCAATCCTACTCCTTACTTACAGATATACACAGTTACATGCACTCCACTACCACACATGTCGGGAGCTTAGAGCTTGTCCAGGCTGGGGCGGTGCCCCGCTGTTGGGAGAATCCTGCTTCGGGAAAACCCCGTTAGCCGACGGTACGTTGGCGCCGGATCTCAGCATCCAGCAGGAAATATCACCGCCACCTCCAACGATCAAACATGCACTGCACTTACGAGACAAATGACCTGAGCCGTTCACGCGCCCGGAATCACTAATCAACTAACCAATAAATGACCCTTTAAATATCCCATGCGAGGACACTAGGCTCCTCTTGTCGCGCAAGTAGAGGATTGTTATTTGAAAATAATTTTATATTGTGAAAGACACGTTCATCTCAGATGATTATTATAAAAGAAAATTTCTCAATGGTATTTATATCATTAACAATGAACCTAATTTTGTCGGACACATATTTTGGATACGGCACAGACAACAGTCACATTTGCAATGACAGAAATTCTGGAACTGTGGATACTCATCTTAATATGTGGGCGACTTGCAAATATTTGGTTTGGAATTGCTGATACGATGATAACTATCTATCGGGGCTATTTATTGACTCAGCACGTTCATGATTTTCTTGCTAAAATGCTTCTGGAGTTAATAGAAGATATCTTGATTAATATTCACAGAAAAAACGATGGTACTCTCGCACATTTCGTCTTAAATTGTGGAAATAATTAAAATGTACATTTTTCAAATATTTGGATAGGTAGGCGAGGTCCAGTTGCTGTACTGGCAGCCCATCCAGATGGATTTTTGTATGTGTGTTTTCCATTAACCATACAGTGAAGAAATTTAATATCCAGTGAAGTTTTTATGATACATATTGCTTTGCAAATTTTAATTAGAAAAGTGCAATATAGGACCGCAACAGTAGCTCACTACAGTAATATCTTAATCCAGCATTAACATTTTCGAAGATAATGTATACAATCCGCGATTGCTGAGTCCTGAGCTATCTCTAAATTTTCCAAGACAAGTAATCCGCATCTCGTTTCGTTGAAGTTTGTAGATCAACGATAATATTTGATGACGTAGATGAACAACTTGCTACACATATTCAATGGAAAGTTTATTGAACTCTGATAAAGTGACAGGATAAATTTATTTATTAATCGTCAAAGCAACAGTAAAGATTTAATATACCACTTATCAAATATACTATTTTCACCTCACAATGCAAACATATATCCATAAATCTATTATTTAAGCAACCACATGAGAGATAAGTAGTGGAAAATGTTCCTTACAGAGGACTGCTCAATCTGCGAGTGTACTCCGGTGCGCCTTCGCATATTTTCACATAGTGACGCACGTGTCGGTGGGGCTGACTCAGCCTCCTCCGGCAATTGGTTGCGCCACTCATTTTCACAAGATTCGGATGGCGCATAGCTAGCAAAACTTGCCACTTTTGTAAGTCTTCCATTACCAGTTGAAAGATCCTGAAACATTTTCATGAGAGAAATGAATTCCTTTTGAATATTGTCGCGAAAGACTAAAGTTGGAAGCATCATTACGCCCCGGAAGAAGAGCGCCAAGGAATGAAACACCGGCGCTATGGTTCGCCACAATTTAAAAAATTCAAAAAACAATCACAAACAAACACGTATTTGAAAACAGGGTAAACTTAGAATTCTGTGCGATGCGAAAGAATCAACAGAGCAATATTTGTACTTCTCTCTTCAAGAGGATCTGTTCACAAGATCAGCGAGTAGAACCCTTTAAGGAGGTATGATCATGCTGTCAAACATCAACCATTTATTACTTCAATATATTAACAATAGCTGTATAGGTGTAATGTAATATATGTAAAGGTTAACAGGCATTGAAATATTTTTTGTAAATAGTTGAAAGAGATGTATTAATAGTTGCTCTAGAAAAACAATGTTTACTAATAAATTTAAGCTTTCATGATTTTTCATTTTTATAGGTTGGTTATTCCTTATACAGATTAGGTAGATTACGGCCGTATACTTTTCTTTCTTTCCTTCCCTCTTTCCTTCTTTCCTTCTTTCGGTTCAATTTCCTTCTTTCCAATTTTGTTGGGCGTCTTCCTACAACTATAATATTAAAAATAGAGATTTTTTCCTTAATGAAATCTGTTCTTTAAAGACAGAAATAAGGTCACGTACAATGTTTCAAAAATATGAATAATTTTCGAGAAATATAGACAATTTTATTTTTTAAACGTTTCTTTTCTCAAAAAAGCACACATTCCTTTTTCAAATTTTCTCCTCATATGCATCAAGAGGCGGTACAAAATATGCTAATCCCATTTCCGCCGATCCCTCCACGAATGGCATCAATTATTTTCATTAAGCTTTGTCCTCGTATAGCCTAAAAGACGCTTAAGAGAGTGGTGCATTTTCCTGGTGTATTTTCGGAAATTACATACACTTAACATTTCAAAATTACGAAATTGAAGAAAGAGAAGCCCGAGACAAAGTTTGTTGTAAAACATCAGCTCGTTACAAAAGATCATGTAAATGTTTTTGAATTTTTTTTGCATATTTTGCGCTTGGAATTTATGCAATTTATAAAAAAATATTTTCTTAAAAACCGCTCCAAATGTTGTTTTTTTCATGGATATAAGAAGGGACGCATAAAAGAAGGGCGCGGGTGTAATTTTCGTTGACCTCTCTAAATTTTCAAAAATTGCAGATTTAGAAATAATGCCAGAAAGTAAGTGCTGTTGTAGAACCATTAATTTCTGAACGAAATATTATTTAATCAAGCGATTTCATTTCTCGCGTGAAAGAAATGGACTGATTTGCATTTACAAGAACAGTCTGTTTGTGTCTCTACTAGCTCAGAGAGGAATATGAAATCAATTGTCTGACTGCCGTTGTGCGAGATGACGGTAACCCGTTTCGAGCAGCGCTCATACACAAAGGTAGCTGTTCCCGAAAATGTCACCGGAATTGGTGGAAGCTGTTGGGAGTAATGCCCATCCAAACCGAACAATCGGGAGATGAGCAGGAGGGTTTCTGCGAGACCGCTTAGCAATCAGTAATGAGCAACGCACGTGACCTCTGATTGTGCGGCCGAGTGTGGCACGTGCGGTAATGGAGCATCTGCCAAATCGGGCCTTTAGAACGGGTTTGGAAATTGGAATATTTTGGAATGTTGTGAAATCGTATATGCTCAAATGCTTTGGAACGTGAAACCAGTACTGTCATATAAAATGACTTAATAAATATATAAAATATCTTAATAAATATGAGAAACATACTTTTTGTTTCGTAAAATGTCCATGCACTTACATCATACTTTTCCTTTTATGTGTATATTGCACATTTTTTGCTCTTATTCACCTATGACATTCAGTTGTCATGACTTATGTGCCAACCCTCGTATATTTTCGATCTCTACTTATCACAAGCAAATGCTATAATACTTTAAAATGTGCTTTTAGCTTTTTCTTGATACTTAAGTGGCTCTTTTTAGAAGTATTCCTTATATCGTACTTGAATACCTTTACTTCTTTTATTCTAAGAGAAAAGTAATAACGCAGCATTCAATCTCAAGATATGAATACATTTTACAAGACACCTTATGGTTACAATTTCTGGATAAGCGGTTTAGAAATTTTCTGAATTGACTCACGGGCACTCTTGTCACGTTCGCAATAACCCTTCAACATCGAGGCAAACGGAAGTCGTGGGAATGTTGAAACAGCATCGGATCCTATTCTTGGTGTCCCGCTCCTCGTTGTTGGCTTCCCAAGAAGACCGCCCTCAACCGAAACAGCCCAGTGGCCAGGGGAAGAGGGGGCGTGCGGAAGCGAGCCTCGCGGCGGGGGCGCGTGCGCGGCGACGGCCACGGCGCCGGCAGAGGCTGGCGCTGACCTCCGCGCACGCCGACGCCGAGACCCTTCCGCCCTGTGCGTGCGTGCTCAGGGGCGGGGTTACGCACGTGTGGGGGGCGGGGCGGGGCGGAGCGGGGAGGGGAGGGGAGGGGCGGGGCGGGATAGGGCGGGACTGGGCGGGCGGCGGCGCGGGGCCACGCCTAGCGCTACGTTGCAATCGTCGCGCGCATCCGGTGCCCGCCACGCGCCACCACGCACCGCCGCCAATAGGGAAGTCCTCTGGTAGCGGCTTCACCCCTCTCTCGTCGTCCGACGCCCTCCGACGCCTCCGACGCCTCCGACGCCCTCCGACGCCCTCCGGCGCCCTCCGACGCCCTCCGACGCCCTCCGACGCCCTCCGACGCCCTCCGACGCCTCCGACGCCTCCGACGCCCTCCGACGCCCTCCGACGCCCTCCGACGCCCTCCGACGCCCTCCGACGCCCTCCGACGCCCTCCGACGCCTCCGACGCCCTCCGACGCCCTCCGACGCCCTCCGACGCCTCCGACGCCCTCCGACGCCCTCCGACGCCCTCCGACGCCTCCGACGCCTCCGGACGCCCTCCGACGCCCTCCGACGCCCTCCGACGCCCTCCGACGCCCTCCGACGCCCTCCGACGCCCTCCGACGCCCTCCGACGCCCTCCGACGCCCTCCGACGCCCTCCGACGCCCTCCGACGCCTCCGACGCCTCCGACGCCCTTCGACGCCCTCCGACGCCTCCGACGCCCTCCGACGCCTCCGACGCCCTCCGACGCCCTCCGACGCCCTCCGACGCCCTCCGACGCCCTCCGACGCCCTCCGACGCCCTCCGACGCCCTCCGACGCCCTCCGACGCCCTCCGACGCCCTCCGACGGCGCTCCCGGCGGCGCGGCCTCCAGCTCCTCGCCACGCAGCAGGGTCTCCCACGTCACGCACTTCTCATAGGAGGATGTCTTTGCGCATACTAAACGAAAAAAAATTCTAAAGTATTCTACGATACGCCCGATTTAAGTCGAACACAGAAAAAAAGTTTTTTCAGCTATTTCCGGACTTTAAAATTGTCTAATGTACATTACAGTCCATCTTCGTATTTGGTAACACGATAAAATGAGTTGTTCTCTCGGTTTATACGTTCACGATTATTTATTCGTTTAAATTGGAATATGGCGAACGGAATTGTGCCTGTCTTTCTCCAGAATGATTGTCACGTAGGAAGTCCCTAACTCATCAATTCTTTAAAGTGAAGGACGACTGATTCAAAATACAATCTTATATATTATTGGAAGAAAATGTGACAAACCCACATGTTCCGTATTCCAACTTTTAATTTCGCATTGTAATGCGACGAAAGTTCCCATCAGTGAAAGAGCGAGAGTTGCCCCTCTACCTCCGCCCTCGGAATCGCTCCTGGCAGCGGTCGGCCCGCCACATCCGGCGCCAGGGCAGCGCCCAGCCAGCGGCAGGGCGGCGCTGGAGCGCTGCACGAGGGCGGCAGAGAGCCGGTGAGGCGCAGGCGCGCGTCCTACTCACTGGCACGCGGAACATGGTGCGCACGTCGAAGTAGCCGTCGGCGCTGTCCGTGACGAGGGTAAAGGGCGGCGACGAGATGTTGCGCAGCGTCCGCGACGCCACGAGCGCCGTCACGCCGAACAACGTGATCGCCAGCACGACGCGCGAGTCCAGGCCCGTGTGCTGGTCCAGCACCTTGTACATCCCGCGCCACGTGTTCACGCAGCAGAAGCCGAACACAGCCGTGTACAGGCGCGACGCGACGATGCCGGCGACGCGGCGGCAACGACGGCGCGCCCGTCGGCGGCCGGACGGACGGGGTGGCGGCGGCGACGGACGCTCCTCGCAGCGCTCCTCGACCGGCGGCCCGGCGCGCCCACAGCAGCGCCCCGCGGCCGCCAGCCGGTGCTGGCCCAGGGTGAAGAGCAAGTGGCCCGCCAGCCCCGTGGCAAGCGATGGCGCCCATGCCCTCTCGCCCACGAACCAGTCCATCAAGCACCACGTCCCGCGCCAGTAGCCCACCACCGCCGGTGCCACCACCCCGCCGAAAACAGCGCGTCGGCCAGCGCGAGGCCCCGTGGCGGCGGGAGCGCGCCGGCAGGGCGGAGGCGGGGCGGAGGGCGAGGCGAGGCGCGGGCGGCGTCGCCGGCGAAGACGGCGGAGGCGGCGGCGCAGTGGGCGGCGGGCGCTGGGCTGCAGCCGCGGCGGGCGCTGCCCGCTCGCACAACCGCATCGCACGCTGCGCCCCGCGCACTGCGCCGCCCGCGCCGCTCGCCCGCACGCCCATCGCCCGCGCCACCGCGGAGCCTCAATGGGGCCGCGGCAATTTTCGAATTATAGAGAGCTTTTCTGCCGGTGGCTGCTCTACGTCACGTGGGTTCCTCTGCCGTCGCCCCACTCGCCGCTGCCGCGACGGCGACGTCGTCACCGACGCGCGCGCGGTGCGGCGCTTCGAGCGAGGGTGAAGTCTCGGGGCCTCGCGGCGCGCAGGCTGGAGCGAGGCTTCGGGCGCGGCTCGCGGCACGTGGACTGCCCGCAGCCGCCCCAAACCCGCCCTGCCACACCCAGCCTGTGTTCGCGTTGCAGCGCCAGCGCTCACTCATCCTAGTCACCACCTAAGGAGGAGCGGCGCTTCTTTCAGCCCTACGATACGCGCTCCTGCACCTGGTTGTGCACGTGACTGCTAATGCTTGCAACGGAAATATCTTTCGCGTAATAACGGCGTAAGGAATCTGGCAATAACAAGTGACCATCTCCAATTCCAAGCCCATTTCTAACCCAAAATGCTCCGTGTGAAAAAAGATAAATACGAAGGTGCTTTCTATATCGTAAGGTATTCCAGAAGAAATTTTATTTTGTAAAACAGAGTTTCTGCCTTAACTGAATAACTCGTACTTTACATTTATTTTGCACTGCTTTATTCAAACATCACGTCTCCTTTCATCAACCCTTTAGGCGAACCGCAATTCGGTCACCCACACTCGCATTAGTTGTCCTGTAGCTAGCCTCGCCGTGAGCTCCGAGGCCAACGTTCTGGCAATTACCCTATGACCTTCTATTAGAATTTTTTTCTAAAAGATAGCCGAATAAGATGGTGAAAACTGCCCCCAAACCAAATCAATAATCGAGATACTCATATAAAAGAGAATAAAAAATGCCGTAGATTCACAAGAAATAAGCCTCGTAAGGCAATCCGTTGAAGAGATACAACATGAAACTTGTTTTTCATGTTTTATTTTTTGTTCTTAGCTTCTATTGTATGTTTCAGGCTGAAAAAAATAGAGAGACGGGGAAAAATATTTTAATTTTGAGGTATTTTTGTCAATCAATTTTTACGCCAAATTCAAATAGAAAAAGTATATGAATTTTGGAAATGGATTTTCGACGTGGAGTACTGTCTCAGTTTTTACTGTAGAATGCGTCTTATAACATTCTATAACATATTTTTTCAGATTTTTAAACAATGTGGACGATAGTGAAAAAAATAAAACTAATTTTATCAGTTCAAAAATTTGAATTTTGAATTTGAATGAACTCATATTTTCGAAAAATTGTACATGATCTTATTTCAAAACGTGTCTTTAAGGAACAAATTTCACTAAGGGAAAGAATATCTAACTTAAACATTTTATTTGTAGAAAAGTGAAGAAAAAAATTGTAACTTTTGCAATTTTCGAAAAATAAAGGTTTTCAACAAACATGAGACCTGCACCAATCTATTAAACGTCCTTCACACAATCCAACAACAAAATTTAATAAAAAACGATGGAGCCATTTTTAAAAAATTTGGAATATGTTCAAGGGGCTTCATGTAAAATACCCCCAAAATTAAAATATCGGTTTCAAATTCAAGGAGGCGCGACATTAGCCAGATATATTGCCAAATAACGATTTTGGAGAAAATCGGCTAAACTTTTTAGCCACTAGCGTTGTTCACAGAAGGACAGACGGACGTTTTGCTGTCATTCGATTTTTCGGTATCAAGGACCCTACAAAATATGGATTTTCGGTACGCCTTGTAGTAGAGGATTTTTTTCTAAATATAGCAACTGGATATATCTCCTTTTTTTGTTACCAGGGGCCCGTAATAAGAGTTTTTCTATCGAAAATTCGTCGTTTTATCGCGCAGCAATACATAACAGTAACAGCAATATATACAGTAGAAATAATATACTCAGTAGCGAGAAAGTAAAAGGGCATACAGTTGTACAAAGGACGTGTTAAATTTACTCAAAAACCGTGAAACCTCAAAACCTTATGGATTGATTTTGAACATAGTAAGGATTCATTTGATATTGTTTGTGCATTGTCAGTCAGATTAAATACTCAAAGAATAGATACACAGAACATTTTTGCGGATTTAAATAAAATATAATAATTTATTTCGTAACCAATTAAGGTTGCACAGTTTTTTTTTTCTGAGTTTCTACTTGAAATAACTGGTAATATAACTTGATAGTAAAACGTGAATTTCTGTTGTTTAGACTTACTACTTACTTCAATAGCGTTAGATGGATGTGCACGGAACATTATTGTTGCGATAAATTGCAGCAACTAATCGTTTGAATGATCTATTAACACAGAGTTGTATTGAACCAGCATTTCTTCTCAATTTAATCGGTCTAATTTTCGTGTACGTATATGTTATATCTAACCAATTTATCTGTGATCGGTGATCTTTCGCCGTTTTATAAAATATGACCGATTAAACGTTGAAATTGGAAGAGTTGCTCGAGGGTCTGTATTGTTGTTGTTGTTGTTGTTGTTGTTTGTTTATTATTATTATTATTATTATTATTATTATGTTATTACATTGTTATTGTTTTCGACTCCTCTACTTTTCTTACCGCTTTCTGAAAAACTGTTCTAAGATTTTATAATTTTTCTGTACATATGTATTGTCTGTTTCATTGATTTTTTTGATAAACGCATCAAACTTCTCACACACCTTTCATTTTTATATTTTTACTTGTATACCGATAACTAATTGGTTTCCACAAACACGGATTATTACCATATAGATCAATAAACCCGTAATAAAACTCCTTGCTCACCATTTCTTAAACTACCACGAGTACGCAATTCTACTGCCATTCAAACACAATATCGGCAGATATTTTGACGGATTTATCTGCAGATAAATCTTTTATGTCAAATGACTTATCGCTTCAAGTTATTACAGTGATTTGTTGTACAACTTTAATAGTTTCTACAGTTCCTTAACGAAGTGATTTATCTGTACAATTTCGGAGTTCTAATGATAAATTACTGAGATCAATCGATAAATGGCTCTATGTATATTCCCCTATTTGGCAGTATTAAAGTCACTTGTTAGTGTTTTACATACTCATACTCTTTATGCCTTCCGGGTTCTTGTAAGTTGTTTTCATTCGCAAATTGTTGAATACAGATAAACTAGAAAAATATTTCTGAAGTAATTAACTCTATAATATTGTTTGTAAAGTGCATTAATATTATCTTCTTATTCACAGTAAAATGTAGCAGGTGAGATCCTCTCCACCATCGAACAGTAGTGTAACCTCCTTATCGTATTACTAATGAGAACCATTAAATATATTTGAATACAATCATCAGCCTCCGTAAAATAATTAAATCATATATAAGAGATGCTTCATCAATTTGTTTGACTGGAGTACAAAATCAAAAACAACTTTGACCTTTCGTTTACATTTATGCGTTCATACGCATTATCACGTTTGTGTACACGTTTATCTGGTTGGTTGAAATACTTCATGTCGTAATATATGTGTGCTCTTACAATGCTATCTTCTTTGCTAATGTCCACGAAAATAAAGTCCTTTAGGAAATTCCAGCTTTTCAGATAACCGTCTTTCACAATGAAAATGTCATCATGAAACAAACGCAATAGTTTGTAAGAACCTTTCAAGCACAAGGATGTATTCTGGTTTGTATTTGTTTTTCTTTAGGACCATTATTAAGTATACCAAAGTAGCGAGTCTGCAATTGCAATCTTCGTGACATATGTTAGTCCTAGGTTCGAGTCCTACCGAGAGGGCCTAGAACCTCAGCTTAACGGCTAGGTGGAAGCAGACCGCCGTCTGGTTCAGAAGGCTAGAGACAGGCTGCTATTATTGTTTGTTTCAGTGTTTTCCTCTGATGGATCCCAGGTGCATGCCGTAGAGTACCTAAAACGACGTGGCAAGGAATTGGAGCGATTCCTCGATACCAATTCAGTCCTAACAGTCGGGCTAATGCTAATCGCCCAACCCATGGTCTCCAAAGTATCCGAATTTACTCTGGCAGGTGTGGTATTTCAACTGGTAGATTTGGCAAAAATAACTTGCTTCTTCAGGAAGTACAGTGCCGCACCTTGGCCTTGCTCGTCTATCGCAAGTGAAAGCTTCTTTACAGTGAAACTAGATAAATTAAATGAGGATACCTACCATCTTTCCCGGGAAAAAAAGACAAGATATATTGTTTATTAAAATGATTCATTAAATGAAATTAAAACTAAATTTTAAATATTTAATTTTTAAACTACTGAGACTGGTGTAGTTGTCAATGCGAGGCTGCAAGAGCACACGGCGGTAACCTTACTTCATTTACTCAGTCAATAAAACACAGAAAAGAAATTCATTTTGATGTTGATTTATTCCTACAAATTCCCACGGAAGTAGTGTGACAGCCTATCCCGTGGTGGTGCCAACCTACATCAACACCTGTTCCAACAATCCCACCGAGCCCGGTTGATTTGCACTTTTGACATGATGACTTTCAACGACTCTAAAACTTCGATAGTCAAACATTCACGAATGCAAAATACTGTAACGGTGCCCAACATATGTAGTACTATTAATACAATCAAATTTGTCAAAAGTATACCAGAGTTGCGTAAACAATTTAAAATCTATCAAGTGGCACAATCGTCCCCAGCCTCCCTATACTTCTTGACTAACCCTAATATGCTTCCCTATAGTATCTCAACAGTTAATGATATTAAGATGTGGTTTTCAGTAAAACAATTTTATGCAAAAGTCACATGAGAAAGTGTGCAATATTACCTTTTTGACATTTTTACTAACCTCTTACTTCGTAAGAAGAGAAAGTATTGTAACCGCGCGCAAGAACACAGCGATTTTTCGACAAACGTCTATTTTCAGGCCCTAGTAACGAAAAGTGATAAACCTGGCTCTATTACTTCTTCTAACACATTGAATAATCACAATTTATGTGCGGGTCCTTGACAGTAGAAAACCACCCTTTCAAAGAAAAGACACCCTTTCAGTAGACAAATTAATTGAAGGAAAACGTCTGTCTGTTCCCCTGTCTGTCTTTCGGTGATTTCCTAAAACTATAGAATTGAAGATAGAAATGTTTTTAAACATTTTTTTTCAAAGACATCTTGAAATAATGTCATGTTCTATTTTTCAAAAATATGACTAGTTTTTGCGTACTTTTTGTGATATAGAGGGAATTATTTTCTCAAAACCGGCTCCATTTCTTCTTTAAATTTTCTCCTTGTATATAACGAAGAACGTTAAAAATGGTGCAATCTCATTTCTGGAAAACTGTATTTTCGAAAATTGCAATGCAATCGCATTTTTTGTCTTAAAATTTGTTCTAAAAAATTATATCTTATAGACGTCACCTACAATTTTTGAATATAACTAGTAGTGTTTGCTTATTTTTTCTTGAAACTAATGTAATTTATAACAAAAAATAGGTTTACGGCTAAGAAAACCAAAGAACGGTATGAAACATAATTTACTTTTAGCAATAGGAAAAATGAGAGAGGAGTAAGTATTGTTTCGAGAACATGCTCTGGTGAAAAATGAAATTGAACTTGCTCCTGGTGAAAAATGAAATGAACTTGCTCCTGGTGACAAATGAAAAATATAATTTATTTTTCTCAAAGCTTTCATTTCTCTTTAACGCATGCTTCCCTATTAAAAAGAGAATTTTTCTCTTTTTAATTTCACGAAAACATTTCACGAAAAAGTAATACTTGAATCACACAAGGAATTAGAACATCATGTACGTACTCTCTACTCTATTTCTAAACATCGTAACGTATCACCCGGTTTCCACGTCTACTTCCGAGAATATAAAAGAATTTTAAGGAAAATAATAGTTCAGGCAAAAATATTGAAAAATAATGAGGATATTTTGAACGCTAAAAACTACAGCAATGTGGAACATCGTTATAAATTCGACCACGTCATCACGACATTTCGTAGAAAATGTTGTTTTAAAGGATAATGAAAGAGAAAAAAAGAAATCTAGAAAAAGTTGCGAATCTCTTCAACGAACACTTTTCTAGAATTGCGGTTGATCTCACGAAGGGACTAACACCACAAAATTCAACATCATATGCTCCCCGAAAAACTTCGCACGATGTTTATTTACGAAACTTCTTCTAACGAAATCCTCAGAATAGTCAGTAAATTAAAAAATAAATATTCATCAGGTTTAGATGAATTTCCGGATTGTTTATTAAAAACGTGTGCACCTGCCATTATACACCCATTAACTCACATTTTCAATGCTTCCTTGTGCACAGGAATATTTCCAGATACTTTCAAACAGCAAAAATTAAGCCACTTTTTAAAAAGGGAACAAAATGAAATTGAAAATTACCGGCCAATTTCTCTTTTGTCAGTTTCTCAAAAATATTAGAGAGGCTTATCTATACGCCAATGGAAACCTTTCTCAGGAAAAACAAAACGAAGCGTTTTCAGACTCACAACACGGTTTCAGGAAATCAAAATCTACGGAAACTGCCATTTTTTCTTTCCTTAAAGATGTTGCTTCATCAATGGACCAAAATGAAGAACCCATTGGGATATTTTTAGATCTTTCGAAAGCTTTTGACGTTATTAACCATAACATCTCGCTCTCAAAATTACCTTCTTATGGAATTCGTGATTGCCTAGATTGATAACTCGTACCTTAAACATCGATCTCAACGAGTAGAAATACCGTACTGGCACGAATGAAGGACATTATTTACTTATCTCTCCAATTCTTTGCCAATTGAACATGGGGTCCTAGCAAGTTCGATTTAAGGTCCTATCTCTTCTGTTGTACGTAAACGATATGCCCTCATCTATTAAAAATGGAAGAACGGTTCTGTTTGCCGATGACACGAATGTTCTTTGCAAAAAGAAACAATAAATAGTACAATTTCAGAAGTTTCAAATTGGTTTGTAATAACAAATTAATAGTTAACGAAGGAAAACTGTCTCAATGCAATTTTGCCTTTCAAATCGGCAATCGTATGCTCCATTGAAAATGGACAATTTGCAATTAGGTAAGGTAACAAAATTTCTAGGTCTCTAATTCAATCAAACCTCAAATGGAATGTCCATATAACAGAATTAAACACTAAACTAAGCTCATTATGTTATGCATTCAGAATTCTATCTAATTCTGTCAGCCTTCATGCAGCTCGTTGCGTGTATTTTGCAAATGTACATTCCGCGTGAGATATGGCATAATATTCTGGGGAAGCTCATCCTTTAGTTCCTAGACATTTAGATTGCAAAAAAAAAAAAAAAAAAAATTATCCGAATAATGAAAAATTCCATCCACTTGATCCGTCAAGCCTCTTTTCATTGAGCTTGTAATCTTACCATTGGCTTGCCTATTTATTTATGAGTCTGTAGTACTTTGTCAAAACTGACTTACTTAACGGTGGGAACTTATTTTCATGTAATACTGATATTTATAGTTACAACACTCGATGTAGTAATCATGTTCATCAAGTGTCAGTATCAACAGCTCACTACAAGAAATCCACATACAATACATGTACGTTACTTACAACGCATTGCCAGATGAAATTAAACAATTAAAATTGGTACACAAATTTAAGTTAAAAGTAAAATCTTTCTGCTGCAAAACTGTTTCTATATAATTAGAGACTATATGGATCGTCAAAAAGAAAAATAATGTTTACTTTCACAAAAACAAGATATAGAATAATGAATTAGTCTACATTTGCATTATATAATTTAAAAAAAGACTCAATATGCCTGTAACAAATAATGTACTTCCGGGTCAATGACTCCCATCTCGATCGGGTTTTGTCCAGTTTCCTGATCCATTGAGCAAATGCTGAGATGGCCCTTGATTTGCTTCTGACGTAAATGTAGCTTCACGATGCGCACGTTTTGTTGAGCTTTCCTTTTGTTTGTAGTGGTAGTAGAGCTTAGGTGAGTTTCTATTTTGTCAACAATACAGAAAAATCAAATTTGTTTGTTCCTTTACCGTTAAAATAAGTTTTCCAAAATTTGGCAACGAAAATATCTAGTATTTGAAATGTTAATCCCTCGCTTTTTTTAATTTGTTGTTGTTGTTATTATTATTATTATTATTATTATTATTATTATTATTATTTTCATCTTTAAACTATTAATAGTTAAATTGTTGGGAAGGGATTCTGAAACTCAAGAAAGTGTGCGCAGATAATTTTCTCCCCCATTCGTCACATACAGTTTTTGACTAAATAAATAAATAAATAAATAAACGGCGTGGTGTGTTTATTCAGAAATGAATGAAAAATACAAGCCGTTGACAAGGTCGCGGTATTCGATGTTTGCTTTATACTAATATCAGTTTGCATAATACAGTACTGGAAACATAAATTGATCGCGGCCGTCTGCGGCTAAGTTCAGCTTTTGCACGGCTTGGCCAGCCCTTGTCATGACGAAACGTCGCAGGCGGAGCCTCACAAACCATCGTAGCCAATCTCAACGCAGGGGGGAGTGCCCTAACAAAATTATGACGTACAAAATGGCGGGCGCCGCTTGTTCAGATGTGGAAGTATTTTCAAATAAAAATACATGGAAGAAACACTTGTATGAACATGAAAGTAAATTCATTGAAATATATATGAACACATAGCACTTAACCACTGTTAACACAATTCTTTTTGAAGAAATTATATTGATATCGAAAAATAACTAATTTTAATTTTTTTTAAAAGATAAAATAACACTAATTTTAAGACAATTACGTTCTTATACACACTTAAATTCCAATATTCTTGTCCAAACACAATTTATGAACTTTATCAAATGACCAGTTTATTACAGAATTTTGCGATAAGAAAACGATTATAATTGCATATTTTCAATTGTTCATATGTATATTACATTTACAAAAATGCAAAATACTGTCTTTCTCGAATCGTTAGGACAGCTAGGGAACCATTTCAATTAAAGAAACTAAAATTCAAAGACCAACTGTATATTTATCACTAAAGTAACAATTAAACTAGATATTAAGCAATTAATTTGCATCTCATGTCAAAATTGTTATTTTGCTATCATCAAAATAGGGACAACTTGGGACACTCCCGGCAGGAATAGCGCACATTTCGGAATTGTTTATAAAATTGTTAATTGTTGCAAAATTGTTAATTCACAGTTTTGGTTCTGGGACATCAGAAAACCCTTCTCACTTTAGAATTACAAAAATTGGAGTTTGTTTATAATTTTACAAATTTTGCGAATCTTTTTTATTCTCTCATCTCAATTCCCTTTACATAAGATGCAAAATTCCGCAATCCAACCGGATCTATCGCCTTTCGTTTTTGAGATACGCAATTGTTTATAGGATCTTAGCGACTGATGCCAACCCTCACTTGTTTCCAACCCCCAATTAATTCGATCTTGGCAGTCAAGTATAAAATTCAAATAGATTTACAGTGTCTTGCTTTCGGCTGATTAAATTGTATTAACGATTTGTGACACGACAAATCGAGGAAATTGTTGTTCTTGATCTTTCTTAACTTTCGAAATTTAATTTCTATTCTTCATGTATCGTTGAAACAGTAGTTTGGTTATTTTGATTCGTCTGTGTTATAAATAAATTCTTTGGCAAATTTCAAAACGCTGAGACTAACTGTTGTCCTGCAGATTTGAAGATTTTTGCGTTGGATGCATTCTATTCAGTGATGCAAAGTGTATGCCAATATGTTCAATGTCTTGCGAGGAAATTCATTATCAAGAAATTATTTTGAAAAATGCTTTTGGACAGAGCGTTGGCATGATAGATCATTTTCATATTTATTTCACGAGGCAAGTTTTAGGCAGCAGATATATTCTGTGTATTATTTTAAATTTTGTTGAAATTGAATCACATGTAAATTTTCAAATAGAACCATACATTTTTTATCTGTAATGAATATATCAATAAGAGGAATTCAATCATGTCTCATTTGTTAATAATTTAAAGAGTAATAATATATATTTGACACCGGGCTTGAGCAATCCTCAACTCTAAGAGAGCAACGCTTATCATTGGCTCTTTAGTAATTCAAGTGGCCTATCCTCGGAATATTTCCTATTCTCCTGCCTTAAAAGGTATAATAGGCGGAGTCTGTAGAATTTGGCGCCAATCGAATAACTCTTCCTCCCTGGAGAATGCTTCGTTACTCCTTTGTGGAAACACGTTCTAGTCGTGTATTAAATTGTGAAAAACAATTTAAATTCAATATAATAAACGAATAAGAGTTTTGTTTACATTGTAATGCTACACACATTTAAATTTAGAAATAAGACATGCAACTAAACAGTACACACATGTTTTAGGAAAACGAAAATTCTTTCTTATTATAACACTCATTTGTATACTTTTCACAGACAGTATTGAGAAGTACACCATCAATCTAATGATTTGTTCTTGTTCTGGTAATAATCATTTTATACATAATTGACATGTAATGATAGAAATTTCTAATGTCTGGTATGGGAAATTAAGTATGAGCTCAGTTAATTTTAATGAGAGAGCAATTTCAGGATGAAAGTGTTTATTTAATATATACAGGGTGAGTCACGTAACTTTAGCACCTCCTATAACTTTTGAACGGTTGAAGATATTGAAATGCAGTTTTCACGGAAGTGCATGAGAAAAATAGGGCTAACTGATACGTGTATTTATTTCTATTTTATCACTTGTATTTTACGAGATATTTGAGGAACTTTGTTTTTCAAATGGAACTATACATATTTTTCAGTCTATCATAAAGAGCGTAAAAAGACGAATCCAATGATATACATAAGTCATATGTTAAATAAGGATTTTTTGAGAAATTTTTATTGTTTTGCGACCAGTTCTTAACGGATATTTTGAATGACTGACGCACAGAAGGTCAGCAGCGCGCCACCAGCCAGCGCGCGTCGGGGAAGGAAGGATCTTAGTATTTCAAGGCACAAAACATATTCCAAATATTCACTAAACTTGCCATTTTTTTTCCTGAACTCTGCTTTCATCCTTCCCCATTTTCAAATATTTTATTACTTAAGGATTGAAAATATGGATTTGTCATATGTAGTATGTATTGAAATAAGATTGTTATTTAAATTTAATTTAAAGGATATCATACCACAGATATTAATGGATCTTGGAAACTAAGCACAGTAAGAATAAATTATTAAGACTTTACAAAGAATATTGCATATTTTCAGCAAATAGTTTTATTGTTAATGATAATATAACAATACCTTGTGAAAATAAACAAATACAGAAAGATAATGATAATGACAAAAATAAAATAGAATTCAAAAATACTAAATAAAAATACATTACTATTCAAATTACTTTAGAATGTGTTCAATATGACCACCATTCACAGACAAACACATCTGCAGGCGCTTTTGAAAAGATTTCTTAACTGCGACCAATGTTTCTTTTTTAACTTCAGAACATGCAGCTACAATGCGTCTACGCATATCTTGTGATGTAGATGGAGCTTTGGTAGACGTGGTTTTTAAGAAAACCCAAAGAAAAAATCTAGTAGCGTCAAGTCTGGGGAAGCGCGGGCCAACACACAGTACCACCCATTCATTTCCTGTAATATAAAACCCCATTAACTGGAGTAGAAGTTAAACAATTTTATTACAATACATACTTACAATGAAACCTTATTTTAACCCTTCCATTTCTTAAAAATAAGCTGAAAATGGGGAAGGATGGAACGCAGAGTTCAGGGAAAAAATGGCAAGTTTAGTGAATATTTGGAATATGTTTTGTGCCTTGAAATACTAAGATCCCTTCCTTCCCTGACGCGCGCTGGCTGGTGGAGCGCTGCGTGACCTTCTGTGGCGGTCGGTTACATTCAAAATATCCGTTAAGAACTGGTCGCAAAACAATAAAAATTTCTCAAAAATCCTTATTTAATATATGACATTATATATCATTGATTCGTCTTTTACGCTCTTTATGATAGACTGAAAAATATGTATAGTTCCATTTGAAAAACAAAGTTCCCTCAAATATCTCGTAAAATACAAGTGATAAAATAGAAATAAATACACGTATCAGTTAGCCCTATTTTCTCATGCACTTCCGTGAAAACTGCATTTCAATATCTTCAACCGTTCAAAAGTTATAGGAGGTGCTAAAGTTACGTGACTCACCCTGTATATATATATATATATATATATATATATATATATATATATATATTCCAAATCCATATACTTCCTTATTTTCATTAACGTTGCTTCCATTTCCATCGAAGGGAAGGATATAACATCCCTCACGCGCCTATGTTTTGAAATGACCCTCAGAGAGGTCACTTGCTCGAGTCGCCGTGTTATTGAATTGAACTCTTGAAATGTTCTGTTCATACAGTAGTTCCCGAAACACGTAAATTCCAACAGGCCATCTCAAACTTATAGTAGTCACACCCTACTTTCAAACATTAGTAGATACCGCGGACTGTGAGACCGCACGTAAAGTTCTAAACAAACTTCATTCTCGTTCATGAGCATGTTAATCAGTCCAACTTTTTTTTGTGTCGGAGGGGCTGTGATTCTTGGAGAGATAATAGTGTAGTGGACATGGTAACAACTCTCTGCACGTAAGCGGTTCGTTTTCTAGTGTGGACAAAACTTTTGGGATTGGAAACCTTTCTGCGGACTTCATGAATTATAATAATGCGATTACCAAATAGTGCGTATCATCGTAGTTTTAATTCCATTTTTGTCTTTCATTTTGTTTGCATTTTAATTACTTTTCTGTTTCTTATATAATTTTGTTAATGTATTTTAGGAATGAGGTTTGACTGATTCCAATGTAATTTTGATTTAAGCTTGATTGCTGTTACCAAGTACTCGCGGTTCAAGTCACGTCTTATTGCGATCGGTGAGCTGAAGAATATCTGCATTAAGAGTGGACTGACAATATGCGAAGCTTCAGAAAAAAAAATTGTCAGAATCTCGGAGGGAATATTGATGACCAAAATAAAAGATCGTAAGATGTCGCGATCGTAATAGTTGTGACTGTCAATCAAATAATATCCCAGCAGAATCTATAGCAAGGGCGGTCAGTTTTGCCCGCATGGGCATTCGTGTTCCAATTTATGCCTCGCGGGTGCTGCCACTCAAAATCGTCACTGCAGCAGGCAACGAAAGAAATTTGAGCGCGGAATATTCCTGGGAGGTGGGTAACTGAATTACAAAAGGGAACAATGTTTTCATGAAGTTTTTATTGAATAAAACATCATAACTGTTGTAAAAAGCGCTTATTTATTGGAAAATAGAAAGTTCGTAATGAAAATTTTGGAATTGAAATAGAATTATACAGAGTCCCACCAACTATGGGCCACCTCATAACTTCTAAACGGTTCCCGATATCTAAATGCAGTTTTCGCTTAACAATGTGGAATCATAGGGGAAACAATGTGCGGTAGATATATAATTGAAATATTTTTAGTTTTCGAGAAAATTAATTATCTTTATTTTTTAAATGGACCCATATATTTTTTTCACTAGCGATAGATAATCATAAATAGACAAATGTAAAAATGTTTGATAGTATATATAGTATACAATTTTACTTTCAGACATATGATTTTTAACTAAATGTACGAGATTTCCTGTTAGCAACCGTTGCAATTGTGGCATCTGGGGAAGGTTGCCTTCACGGCGCCGGCACTTCTGCGAGAACAGGGGAAAGGTCGCGAAGGCTACTTTACCCAAAAGCGACAGCGTCGACGACTGCAAGAGGAAAAATTGCACGTTTAATTTCAAATCTCAAGTCTCATAATATAAATATATAAAAACGGGTTTATACGGTTATATTATTATCGGTTTTTTACATCACTACCAATGCGTGAACTATTTTTATTTAGTCGCAAAATAAAAAAAAATACTAATACACCTTACCAGTCAGTTTGAATTCATGTAATTCTGCAATTACAAAGTTAATGTGAATGAATTAAATTAATTAATTTAAATTAATTAAATTAAAAATTAAATTTGTAAATTTGGAGTCAGAAAATGAACGGACGCAGAATATTGCCTGGGAAGTGGGAAAATGAATATTACGCAACACTGTCGCTTAATGTCATTCGACGACTTTCTTGCTATCGAAATATCAAAATATTTTAGAAGATAACATTATTATTCAGCTTCATTTGTTAGCATAAAAAACTCGATAAATGGATTAAGACGTACTTTTTTGTGGGGACTCATCGGGCTTTGATTAAGACGTACTTTTTTACGAACGTTATTCTGGTGTTTCCATCACAAACAATTGTAATAGCAAAAATTAGACTATTATAGCATGCCGCCATTAGTTTTTATCAATCAAAATGTCGGAAAAACGTACTGCTAGCACTTCGGTCAGAACATTATAATATGTAAGTTCAGTACATTGTCCATAATCGTTACACTATGCAAAATTGTGTGGAGTGGATAGTTAACGTCAGAAAATAACTCCAGTTACTCGTATTGATATAAAGGACAGTTTAGTTAAGTGGGAGAGATATGTTTTTTGTTGTTTTTTTGCATTTGTTTATCTTAGGTTAGCCAAAGTTATTATATAATAATATGAAGTTAATATAAGAAACAGTAATACAAATTATTAATTTTCAAGTTTTAGCAAATTTCGTGGATGCGAAACGTAGACGAAAAATGATCCACTTAACTGCAGTATGGGATTAACTGAGGCTCTTATTGTGGCGAAGTGAATTATTGAGAGCCTGTTGAACACAGTTCTACGAGTATATTATAAATAGGAGACAGATTTTAATGAAATATCATTTTTCCTTTTTTTTATACCTACGTATATACGGAGTAATATAAGTAATGTAGAGAAAGTTATGTAATGCTGGGCGAAAAAACGGAGGATTTTCGGCAGAAAAAAATTCATTGCCGGATCCTCATGAAGAAAAAGTGGATAAATGCAGTTAGTTGATGAAGATAGAAAAGTGGTCTAATATGTGATGTAGCCATAATCTATATTTTGTTGGTCCTTGATGCCGAAAACTCAATTGAAAGCGAAACGCCCGCCGTCTGTCCTTCGGTGAACACTAGCGCATACACTATGTGTACGATTTTTTTCAAATTGAAAAAACATGTATCTGTCGTTGAAGCTTTGAAATTTTGAAAACCATTCTTTTAAACTTGGGGGTTTTTGGATCAAGCCCCACGGACATTCTCGAAATTATCTCAAAAGTTTTGCTCAAAATTTTTTCTTTAAATTTATTGTAATAACAGAGGAAAATACACTTATAAAAGTGGCTTAGGTTCTATTTTCACGGTTAACAGATTTTCGAAAATTCAAAAGTTTGAATTTTTCTGCTCTTCCCCAGAGGAAAATACACTTATAAAAGTGGCTTAGGTTCTATTTTTAAAGATCGTCTTCCCACAACTGAACAAATTGTAAAATTTTCCCTTCAAATTAAATTTGTTATCCATAATTACTCCTTTCATTAAGGTCTTCCACATTATTTTGAAAATTTTAATAGTTTCCGCGCAATATTTTCAATTTAAAAACAACAAAAAAAGATTTTCTCTGTCTTGTCTCTCACGTAGCTCATATTTTCATTATAGACAATTTGTTCACATTATTTTATTTATTTATACATTTGCTCTTAATAATGTTGAATAATTTTTTTCGAAAACTCCACTTCTTTTTTGTGAAAATGAGCACAAAATTCCGCATTTTTAGAAACACTTAAACGCTATTTTCTCAAAAGTTGCTCCAATTTTTTGTTTCATATGTTTTCAACAAATAGTACTGTAAAGAATATTGCGTCATCCCCCGGCGCCACTCCGAGGTGCCTGTGATCGCAGGTTACGTCATCTGCCGGCGACCACGAGCTGTTGGTGAGCACAGGTTGCATCACCTGCCGGCGGATTCCTCCAGAAAGTGCGCGGCGTCCGGATGGTTCTGGATTGTCCTGACGAGTATAAATACGCGACGGCCAGCGGCCGCGAGTCAGTCTTGAGTCCGCAGTGGAAACTGAACTGTGAAGTGTGTGCATCGCGGTGAATAGCTGTGCAATGTGCTCAGTGAAGTGAACCGTGGTCAGTGCATCGTACTGTGGTCGGTGACGTGAACTGTGACCAGTGCATCGAACTGTGATCAGTGCAGTGAACTGTGGCCAGTGCTTAGGACTGTGCGAGGTGCAAGAGAAGTGTAGTGTAAATGAAGCAAGAGAAGTGTAGTGTAAATAAATAATCAAGTGTTTTCAGTGATTGTGTTAAGTAACAAAATAAACGTTTTTGTTAAAATAATACGAGACTTTTAATTCACCACCTAGAAACGTAACAGTACTAATTGCACTGTTTAGTATGACGTTAAATTCATTTTTGTGTACTCTTTCGGTTTTTTTTTAAATACACAGATGTAATTTGTTTGTACCTCTCACACCGTTAATATGAACATATGCATTTATTTGCACTTATAAGTGGAAGTTTTTCCAATGACTTCGAATGAAGTTTTTCAAAAAATAAAGAGATTCCTCTTAAAAAGAGTTTCAAATTCTCCTTTACAGTAATGCTTAATCGCCATTTTCTTAAAACACGGCTTTAAATTTTTCAATGAAAATTTCTATTTAGGACAAGGTTTTCTCTTTAGTATTCTGGAATGTTAATATTCTATATACGTTCTACTATTTGGAAACCGAAAGAGGAGAAAAAGTCGAAAATGTGTTTTGGGTGACGAAAGATGACAGCTGGAGAGAATGTAGGAAGATCTTAAAGCCAGTCCACACAAGGGAAATTAGAAACATTTCTATGAGAAAGTCTGTGCCATTCGGTAGCACCTCTAGATACCTTTTTCGCATATATCATATTTTAACATAATTTTAATAGTATTTAAAATACTTTAGGAGATGCTACAATAGTTCTTTATTTATTTATTTATTTATTTTACGTAAAAAAAACAGTCAAAACTGCGTATGACGTGCTATGGGGAAAAGTGAATTGTGTGCACATTTTCAAAATTCTGTGATCCCTACAGCAAGTCATATTCTACTTACATTTTGAAAAAAGGAGCTCCCATGTAGTAAAATCTATTTTCAAGGATAAAAGGGCAATAAATTTTGCTATCCATGTTGTCCTTCGGAATAACACCACCGCGACAACATGGAAACCATAATTTGAATAATTGTATTTCCCACTGAATTCTAGAAGACGTGCACAGAAAATGAAGTTACATTTATGTCCAGAAGCAACACTACGGGCCATCTCAGCATTTGCTCAATGGATCAGGGAAACTGGACGAAAAACCTGAACGAGATGGGGGTCATTGACCCGGAGGCTGCAATACAATACTTGTTACAGGTTGTTTATACACATTTATACAGTTCAAATGGTAAATAAGGCATTATGTATCATTGTTAAAATTAATGTTACTTTTCTTGTGATGCTCAGTCTAGTCTCTAATTGTATTGAAACAGTTATGCAGTAGAAACGATTTCACTTGGGGTTTAAACTTTTCTATCGAATTTAATCGTTTAATGTTATCTGGCAAAGTGTTGTAAAATGTACATATATTGTATGTGAATTTTTGTAATGAGCTGTTATACTTTTTGCTATTTTCGAAATTTGTAAATAAACAGACAAGGAAATGGTAGAATTCCTAGATTAATGAAGAGAGGCTTCCATGAATCACGTGGGTAGGATTTGGTTATTATTGGTACAATTCGTTTTGTAATCTAAAAGTCTGGGAGCTATAAGACGTATTTCCCCAGAATATTATGCCATATCTCAGGCGGGAATGAACATTCGCGAAATATACACAACGAACAGTATGAAGGCTGACTGAATTTGCAAGAATTCTGAACGCGTAGCGTAATAAACTTAATTTTGTGTTCATTTCAGTTAAATGGACGTTCCATTTAAGGTTTGACTGAATTGAGAGACCTAAAAATTTTGTTGCCTTAACGTCAGTCAATGGTACACCGTTCATTTTCAATGGAACACAGCTTGTTTATTTGAAATGAAAACGCATTAAAATCTTTTCTTTTCGTTTACTATTAATTTGTTATTTCGGACAATTCCTTAGACAATCCTGAGTAACCTATTCCATTTCTTCGTTCACAAATTTTATGTCAATCGTATGAAATCTAAGGTTCCTGTGACGCCTATCAACACCATTGTGGGTGCGGCGGATTTCACGAAAACTAAAGACAGAGATTTCCTGGTCCATTTCAAACCAAACATTTGCAAGTGAAGTTCACTTGAACGAAAGGCAGCAGACATGATTACATTAGTAAGTATTCAACAGCTTGAGTAGTTCATCTGACCTTTTTGGATCAACTTTTTATGTCATTTTATGTTTGCTTTTTTAAACATTTTAAAAACATTTTTATAGTATTTTAATGATAATTCTTCGTAATGATTTAGGTTATCACAACTATCGTTGTGAGCAGCAGGTCACTAAAACTCCTCAATACAGGCTGAATTCGATTACCATTTAACAAAGTAGTATTGAATATTCATCACCGTCGGTCTACCACAGATTCTGCAGTAGCAATGATGGTTGTCACTGAACCATATCAGCCGGTGCTCTTGGGTGTAAGTTGCTTTTTTGTTGATCTTGCTGTTACTATAGTTCTCCTGAATTCTCAATTAAAAATATTAAGATTTTTACACAGAAAGGTTTTTGAGGACTTAACTGAGCCACTGTCCACCTAATCCCAAAAGATTTGGCCCAACTAATCGCGTTAACATGAACTTCTAAGAACTTTTAATACGTTGTTATAACTAAACTTTAAGCATTATACGCGGCGAAAACTACATACTTCATCAATGGTAAAAAGTACCTGATTTCATGAATATACAGTTCTTATTTTTTTATATTTATTGATGTGTATTTTTTAATTCAACTATCGAGAAAATTGCACTCACCTCACATTTAATATCTCCTTAATCGGCTACCACATCCAGCGACATAACAGCTTTAAATGTGCCAGGAGGTCACCCTTTTAATACAAATTCAAATAATTTTTCACTTCAAGAACATTTTAACTTTCTCAACATCTGTTTTCTGCATTATTTTCTTTAGACATGTTTTTTTCTCTATAGTCACTAAATACCATAGATGTCCATGTGACTTAAAATAAATTAAAAGAACATTTTAGTGGGCTGACTGACTTAATACCACATCACCATGCTCACTTTACAAGATGAGTTTTTAAATTTCCTCTCTAAACTAGTTTCTTATACTCAAATACATGATGTATTCTCTCTCATATTCTCACGCTCAAATGCCATTAGATTCAAATTTCCTTCACATCCACCGACATCGGTGGCAGATCTTTAAACGTCTAGCGCATGTAATATTATTAATATATAAAATTTTGTAATAATTTCTACTTATTTATAATTATTATTCCAATGGTAATCTAAATATTATAAAATATAAAAGTAATAAATATTTGATCGGTTTCTTGGTAGAGGATGAAGTCCCAATTCTACGAAAATTGACCAATTGGATAACAAAATTCAACTAATGTTAAAACGATAATAATATAAAAGATGTAGCATTACAATAAATACTCTGAAAATCGAAAACTGATTTTCGGAAGGTTTAAAAACCTGTAAATGCCTTTTATCCAAAACAACTAATTTTTGGACTTGATCACTTTTATCAATAATCCTGCGATATTTAAGAAGCTATTTAAACAGTAAAAAAGATAAAAAACGCCTTTACACATTTATGGGCTTTAAGAGTGTAATACAAATTTATTGGGGATCCTATTGTATTTTATTTCAATTATCTATGTCCCCGTCTGAAGTTGAGACTCATGGCAGTTGCTTAGGCCAAAGGACGGCCTTGCAAACAACTAGAAAACTCTAGAAGAAACTTCTACTACATAATATGAACGATGTGTTAAGATATCAAGTTTAAAAAGAATAAAAATATCAAGTTTAGAAATTAAGACTACTCTTTTATCCTTATATTACAAAGGTTCAAAATGTTACCAACTCTCTGATATTTGGAAACAAAATAAAATGGCCGTTTTTGTAAGCTTAAAATGTCTTCGTACACGCCTGTTGAACAAAATATATTACGTTATTTAATACTGGGTATGAATTCCATTTGCTTTGATTGTTGTCTCTAGTCTTTGCAACATAGATTTCAGCAACGTTACGTAGTCGCAGGGTTTTTTTATTTAATACTGGGTATGAATACCATTTGCTTTGCTTGTTTTGTGATCAGTGAATGTCAGGAATTTAAGAAGTGAGTGAATTTGCTTCCTTAGTGTTTTAAGGTAGCTATGATCTAGTGACGCTCTAGAGTGACCAGATTAGTAACAGAGAGGGCACCAAATATAAGAATATTTCCCGCTTAAATGTCCGACGTATTTTCATTACTGGACATGGATTGATGCACAAGTCTGGTCTAAGGGATCCCAATTCTTTTGTGAATATTCTGTCTTCATAATTCAAGTTTCTGTTGGGTAAATATATTACTTTATTCATGTTAAAAATGGATGACGATATTCATATTGTTTTGTGACATTTTTAATTTAAAACACGTTTACGAATTCTCGTACAGAATTCTCGTACAATATAACCAATTTCGCACAGAAGCATTGAGGAACAGATTTTAAACACCGTGCTAACATACATTCCTAACGTGTTAGAAAATTTCAAAATTCACGCAGATACATGGCGCGGTCGCACATGATTTATGACCGACGAGTGTAATAAGCGCACATAATTCCCTCTCACTTTCTTCCCTACAATGAAGAAACCATCCTCGTGTTAAAGGGCCACGCAGCGGCCACAGGCCTCCTGTGACCAATGCCCTGTTGCCAAATCTTGAGCTGTTGCCACTTGCTCGGTTATCGCTTTCGAGCAAGGATAGCAAAAGGCGTATATCGGGCGTGGAGAGCCGTTAGCAGTTCTGTCAGAAAATAAAGAGTTCGAGTGCACTGGAACTGGTAATCACTGGATTCTCAAAAATATCCTAGAAACTCACCCTAAGCTCTACTACCACTACAAGAAAAGGAAACCTCAACAAAACGTGCGCATAGTGAAGTTACATTTACGTCCAGAAGCAAATCAAGGAGCCATCTCAGCATTTGCTCAATGGATCAGGGAAACTCCACAAAAACCCGATCGAGATGGGGGTCATTGACCTGGAAGCTGAAGTACATTACTTGTTACAGGCACATTGAGCCTTTTTTAAAAATATACAATGCAAATGCAAACTAATTTATTATACTATATCTTGGTTTTGTTAAAGAAAACATTATTTTCTTTTTGACGATTAGTATAGTCCCTAACTGTATAGAAAAAGTTTTGCAGGAGAAAGATTTTACTTTTAACTTAAATTTGTGTACCAATTTTAATTGTTTGATTTCATCTGACAATGCGTTGTAAAGTAACGTACCCTCTCCTCAGAAAAATGTCGGGCAAAATTCTATCTTCCACCGCGCCGACAAACTTGGACACCCTCGGCCTGGGGAGGCAGGGAAGGACGTGTTGACCAATCGCTAGCAGATAGAACCACAGTTGTCTGTAATTGGTGCAACAACCCAAGGGGTGGAAAGGAAAATGCCTCAAGGGGAGGGGCTAGTTTGTTTACGTACGTGGCAGAAACAATTCATATTTCCCTACCGATGGAGAGATTTTGCCTGCACGTTCGCCACGACGAAAAATATTTCTCGGCGGGGGTTTCCGTCCAGAATTATTGTCAATTGACCCGTAAATATTTAGCATTTTAGCAACAATTGATCTAACGTTTAGCAATCTAATTGCACTCGAAGTGGAATTTTCAGATGCTCATTTAGGGCACAATTTGCGGATCCTTCCCGGTCGTTCTAACGCATATTTGGAATTTGTTTATAAAATTATAAATTGTTGCAAAATTGTTAATTCACAATTTTCGGCTTTGGAGCATCGGGAGACCCTCCTCCATTTAGATTTGAAAAAGTGGGAAATTGTTTATAAATTTTCGATTGTTGCAAATTTTTTATTGTCTCATCTGAGTGGCGTTTAAAGGGATAAAAAATTTCCCGAAATTCGATCGGTGTTATCATATTTCGTTCTCGAGATATATGTAATTGTTTATAAGAAATTAACATCTTAGAATGACCCCATTTGTTTTAACTTAACACAAGCATACTGAAAAAAACAGTTCTCCAATGTTGCGCTTTTGCTTGCTACGCTTAAAAAACACTTAGCCTATAAACAAATTCTGTGGCCAATTTAATTACGCTAAATCGGTCTTTTTATGGCAAATATGAATATAACTTTTATTTTGTTTTTATGTTCTCTTTTAAATGCTGCAATTTGAAGTCGATATATTTATCAAATAAAGAGGAAACTGATTATATTTGAAACTGAATTTACTAAGAAAGAAAGAGCTAGAAAATAAAAATATTTATTTTGTGTTTTGAAAAATGCAAAATGAGTAGAATCACACATCACAATATTTACACAAGTATAGAAATTTCTAAATGAACCTATATAAACTTTAAGTTAATATTTTCAATTCAATTTATCATTCAATAAGTCAGGATCATCGTTCTAAAACTGATATTTCATTGCATAATATTCAAATCAGAGCTAAAGCATCATGTCTAAATCTACGCATTGGTAATACATAGTTTTAAAAACATTAATATATTTAATATACATTTAAAACACTTTTAGATTGGCGAACGTTTCAATGAAATTTCATGAATTCCTAAATGCTTCAAAATAAATACTTGAAAAATTAATTTATTGTAGCGTAAAAATATAACAAACTCACGTACTTGGTAAAACGAGTTGATACTACTAAAGAAAGCAAAACAGATGTTATAACAATTCAAAGAGATTTACCGTTTGTTTACAGTTTAGTCAATATCAATGCTCTAGCATTTTCCAGTAAAATACGTAGAACGATCTTGGTGGTCTAGTTCAACCTTCAGCCTTCCTAACCCAGACAACATTTCAGTATCGTCAGAGTTCGAAGGTACTTTGTTGGCCGCTACTCTCCATTCTGAAACTGCCGAAACCTTGAATTTTGCTCGACCATCTGTACAGGAGAACGTAGCGGTTTATTAAACGAAACGGCCATTCAAGATATCTAATGTGATTCATTAAAAACGTTTAACAATTATAAACTATCCTAAGAAAAGAATTTCAAATAAACAATGTTAAGGTCACCAGCTTAACATTGCCTTTACTATTTGAATGTATTCAACATCGCCCAAACCTACAGAAAACCCATGTTTTACAGGTTATTATAAAACCAATTCAATACATATAACCATTTATTCACGTTATTATTTTTAAAATCAAATATCTACTATGTTATTTGATTCATGTCTTCATCGAAGATCTGAGATTAAACAACTGAGAAGCAGAGAAAAATAAATTAATTTTGAGCGATGGATGAAGTTGAATGGTCAAATGAAAAGCAATGTATCTTGCTTCATATAATGCTATCTTGTTTAACAGACATGCAATTACATGTGAGACCTACATTTAAACATCCAAACTGATGAAAATTTTCAAAATTAAATAATCAGAAAGACGTTGGTTCGTCAGCAAGGATTATATTATTAAATACATTTTTGTGATTTATGTGCTCCTGTGAATAACGTAGTAAACGTGATTCGTATGATCCAGTTTTCAGAATACAAAACCTGCTAGATACATACACATATGTTTACATAATAGTTGTCAAATAGTTATTTACGACATAAGTATTGTAAGATATCTTATTACAATACGAAATTGCAGAATTATCAAACAAGACTCCTTAGCCGAAACTGTTAACTAATTGAATATTGTAATATAATGTTACCATTTGAATATCATAGAAAGTAAGACGCAATTTGTCAAAACTAATGTGAACCTTAATTTTTGTTTAAATTTGACTCCTTATCCTGCGAAAGATATGTGACAGTATTTATGTTAACAGTTCTTCTGCCATGGCATTAATTAATTAATTTGCAGTACGCAAATTATTATTTTTGGTTTTAAAGAAGCATGGATATACAGAGTATCGGGGAAGGAAACGTCGTAACTTTGAAAAAAAGCTGTTTAAGCAATTTTAATCATATTTTGTCTCATAAACTACATAGATATTCTGAATGGGTGAGCTGCAATAAACACGCAAATGTTGGTTTGAAAATATGGTTTCTAGGCAAAAATTTGCATTCTAGAATCATATAAACAGACCAGAAACATGTAACATGTTTAATATTAACAATATAAATTAATATATTAGTTCAGAAAGAAAAATTAGCCGAGAAATAAAAAAGCATTCGAACTGTGAAAATTGGGTGCTTTCCTTATTTCTAGGTTAATTTTTCTTTCTGATCAAATGTATTCATTTATTTTGTTAATAATAAACAGTTTAGATATATATGAATGCTTCTACAACGCAAATAGTTGGCTAGAAAACATATCCAAACCAACTTTTGAATGCTTATTGCGGCTTAGCCATTTGGAATATCCGTGTAGGTTATTAGACAAAATATCCTTAATATTGTCGACATTTCTCCCCGAATATCCTGTATATGCAGGGCTTGATTTCTGTCGGTACGCGACGGAACGGCGTTCCGGTTCTTTGGAAACAATTGTGAAGTTATATTATATATAAATAACTATTCCTATTATATTAATAATTAATTTGAGGCGCGTTTCGGGGCCTAAGATTTTAAAAATAAAGCACTGGATATATGTATCATAATAACACTTATGACGACACTGTTCTCAGTTACGTCAAGTTTTAATTTAGAGAATCAAAGTGAATGGTGTAAGTTTACTCACCTAAATATAGTTTATCTTACTATAAATACTATTTAGAAAGTGTTTGATGTTCAAAATAAGGGTTGCTTCAACAGCATGTATTTTCACGCATGTATTTTCCTTCGTAACTGCTACGTAATATTAAATACGGACTATGTGAACCTGCAAAAAAGAAACAAAACAAAAAAAACCTACTGCAGCATAAAATATTTTCTACTCGCCGGGATTCGAACCCGGGTCTTTAAAGTTAACTCGTCTGACACGGTTCCCCCTGCACCACCAGGTACACGTCAAGACTGCCTCCTTTCCTATGCGAAAAGAAGTGAAGCATTTGTATCTGCAGTTTAAAAAAAACAGAGTGTTTAATTTACCTTAATACAATATCTATTTTTAAAAAAAGATTTCATTAAACAAAAATCTCTGGCGTTAATATTGTTTTTCGACAATGTTAATAAGATCAGTCGCAGTTAATATTATACAGTAGAAAATTGGGGCTAATATAATACACTTCAAGAGTTGTTACTTATCTATGTCCAAAATTAAGAAGAAAATGACAAATGATAGAAAATGTATTCTATTATAATGACCATATAGTAAGCACTCAGAATGTTACAATATTTGGGAGGAAAAAAATCAAAACTAAAATGCCTAAATTTTCCAGTCAAAAACTTTACCGTCGTGGTATAAAACTTTTGATGTTACTTCGTGATTTTTTATGACACGATATTTTTGAAATAGGTTATCATTAAGAACGAATTAATTTTTTTTCTGCGATATAATAATGCAATAACATTAATCGTATCATGATATATATACAGCCTCAAGTTCGTGGGGCTAATATAATACAACTTCAGAGGCTAATGTGATACGGGTGTCGGAACTATTTTGATACGCTAAAAATTAACACGCAGACAAGTGCAAGGAATTTTTTTATGTTTAATATTACATCAAACGCGCTAAAATTTCGATTTGATGTTGATAAACTATCCAAATATTTATCTGAGAAGGAAAGAGCAGGCGACAATTCGTAAAGATTTCCTCGTTCTCCTCCCTACACAGTACATGGTGATTCTCTTATGATTATCAATGGGCGGGAGCTTCTACTGTTTCAGTGCAGTTACTGATTTTCACTGGAATCACAAAGGAACCAGGCCTACAATAGAAGCTAACACCATCCCCTCAACTCCAGATATCAAATGTTCTCCTCCAGTACTTTTGAGATAATACTGTTGGAAAAAAATAAAAAAAAAACAGTAGCCATCCAAAGAACAAGGAAGCTGTTAGACCCAATAGCAGCAATCATTACTAGTGAAGAGTGGATTGTTACTAGGAAAGAGTGGAGTGTTTCATTTACATTAATTTAATATCTATTTTTAAAAAGAGATTTCATGAAACAAAAATCTCTAGCGTTAATATTGGTTTTCGACAATGTTAATATGTATTTATTTGAAATTTTCGAAAATTCAGATCCTTCGCCCAAAATTGAACGCACGCCACGCACGCCACGCCTAAACATCTTGTGCTTCGAGGAATGAATTTACAGAAAAATTGGAGCTCTTTTTGAGAAAATTATGTAAATATGATGGGGTTTAGTGTAAAGTACCTTCAAAATTAAAAGATTCGGTTAAAATTCGAAGATTCGTAATATTAGCAAGATCGTTCAAGGAATATCTATTTTGATGAAAATCATGTTTACTTTAGGCTCTAGAATTACTCACACGAAGACGGATTGACAAAGAGGTTTTTTGGAAAGTCACTTATTCGGGTTCAAAAAGCAAGCGTTTTGACAGCCTTGTGTATAGAAATAAAAGAACAATACCAACAATCCACTTTTTTCGAACTGTCTACTTACAATACGTGTTTTCTGAGAAAATTTCGACACTTCCTCCTACAACATTACGTAACTCTCTTTACACGTGGAGGTAAAAATATTCCAGCGTTACTGGGATTTGAACTCGGATCCCTGTAGTATGTAGGTCTAGCTCGAACGCACTGTGCTATCACAGATACACGCTGTCCAAGCTCTACACGCTGTCCAAGCACACTTATTACGAAAAGAATAGTTACGTGATATTCATTGCACTTATATTTTTTATTAGAGAAATGTTCTACATGTGTCAAAGGTATCAAATTCGCAATAAGAATTCAAACGATTACAACCCACGCAACTTCATAGCTCATTTTACTAAGAAATATTTTCAATCAGATACCGTGGTCTTTAGAAACCTCTGTGGAAGTCGTTCCCGGTCTTATCTTTCGGCGACTATGGCCAAGGTTGAATTACGTCACAGATGAAAGTTGCGATAACGCTAGAGCTCAACACGGGCGCGCATGCAGACGTTCTGAAGCCAGAATCGCAATAGGGGCATATTTATACGTGATTCTTAAAGACATTAACACACTAAAATAAGTAGTGGCGCCTTAAAAACACATGCTTTATGTGATATTTTTGTAATGGATACGAATGATTATAACTATACAACTAACCGCAAAATTGTTTTGCGGTTAACTATACAGTTCACCGCAAAAATTATTCACTGTGGGTGAGATTCGATCTAACGTGCCTAAGCTTCTCTAACAGTGTGCTTACCTGTTATACCACAGAAACTCTTATGACTGTTGTCTCTCACAAAGGTGATTTTAAACTGTCATGTATCACAGATTTGACTAAAAACGAACGTGCGGCGTTTAGATGCTTGTGTTAACTACAGACGGACGGACAGACGTTTTGTCGTAAATAGATTTTTTAGTAACAAGGACACAGAAAACATGGATTATGTCTACAAACGTATAGAAGTAATTCACTTCACAGGAATAACATTTAATAACTTTTGTCGTGACCAGGGATCAGAATATAGAGGTTTTTGGCGAAAAATCGCCGTCTCCCAAGCGCATGATTACAATACTATTTCTTCTTACGACATAATTACCGGAAAGGAAGAAAAAATTGTTTTTCATTGTTTCTATTCAACGAAAATTTTCAATCAATTCCAAAGGTGCAATAACCAGTAAATATTAAAATGAGATTTATTAACAATATGAAATGAAATACAATAAGAAAGGAACCTTCTGTTCTTTACTTGTTATTCTTCACAAATCTATAAGAAAAACATATTAAAGGTATTATTTAGAAAACTGTTAATACCGGGACCTGGTAACGCAAAAAGGGTTAACTAATGTTGTGAAATGTAGAAAAACATCCTTTAACTCGTGTTGCCAGAAACCAATGTTTTGTGGGTCATTGATACAGAAAAATCGAATGACGGCGAAAAGGCTGTATGTTCGAGTGTCTGTTGATGTGAGTGTTCATGTGTCTGTTCGTCTGTGTGTAATTTTCAAAAAAAAATTATATGACCTTATTGAGAAAGTTATTTATGGATTATGGAAAAGTGTATTTTACTCTTTTCTTAGAAGAAATTTAAATTAAAATTAGGGGCCATTATTGAGAAAATTTTGAAAAATTACCCAAACGAATTAACGCTTATAGGACACATTTTCCCGTGAAGTTGAAAATATAGTGTTTGGAAAATGTCCAGTTCAGGGAGATAATTGTTTAAAACTTCCAAATCAGAGGACTGAATTTCGAAAGAAGGAAGAATGACAAAGAAAATTGAATGTTTCCTCATATATCCTTAAATAATTCTTCAGTTCGAAGGTCTTTAACTAATGCTGCACAATGTGCGACCCATAACCTCACCATGGCGTTGTTCTAAGGCCTCATCCTCAAACCTTTTCTTATTTACCTTTTACTACATTAGCGTTAACCATTGATTAGTTATAATAAAACATAAAGTAGCAAAACACAACTATTTGTGCGTAGTTCATCGTAAATCGCGAGCAAACCTACATAAAATATTGGTCGACATGTAATACGCTCATCAAATTTCTTGTCAAAGTTTTCTCATCAAGTTCAAAGACTTCCACAAAGTTCTTCATCAAAGATATATGTCATATATCTTTTATAGTGTAATACCGGCCAAAGCCGCCGTATGTTATATCTTTCCCATTCATGTCGCCAACAATGAACTTCTCGGAAACACATCTCAAATATCCATAGTTGAATATTATAACAACGAAATATCAAATTTTTGTAATAAATGTTCCTTCAAAATTACGGTATTTTCTGTTTTTCTTTCATGTTATATTTAAATACTATTATTAAGAGAGAAAACCTCATTGGGATAATTTCAATTAAATCGATGCAACGCGAAGAGTAAACGCTCGCGCGACTCGCGTTTACGCTCGTTTCTTTCTGTACTCAGAATTCATCTTGTAGAATTCATCTTGCGTTAGGGTACGGGGATACCCAAATTTAAGAAAACGTTCACGGAATACATTTCTCCCCGCAGTACATTACATACAATTTTTAACTGTTTTTGACATTAAATAAATGAAATATACAGCGTCGTAATAGCTCCATGTCCGTCCCGACAATCAGCAGAATTCAAAAGAAATTCAGAATGACAGCTCGTCAAACGGAGCGGGGGAAATTCAAATTTGCTATTTCAAAAATTTGTAAAATTATCTAAAGTACTTATATTTTTAAACAATTGTACGTGATCTATTTTAAAGGACTGATTATTTTAAAGGAATATTTGAAGATCTGTTTTTGATGAACACATTTCATTAAGGAAACAAACTATCTTCAGTATTGAAGTTGTAGGAAGACTCCGAAAATAATTGTTTTGTTGCATTGTTCGAAAAATTCATTATATGAACGAAAATCATCTGCGCCATCCTCTTAAAAAATTTAAAAAGTTCATGCCTTTTTTTAATTTTGAAAATGTTTCAGGGCTTCTTGTAGAGTACCATCCAACAATAAAATATTGATTTGGAATTCAGGGGGGCTCGACATCATCTAGATCGCTTGGGGAATATCAACTTTGGAGAAAATTGCTTGAACAGTTTAGCCCTAGCATTTTTCTACAGAGGAAAGACGTTTTTCCATTAATGGTTTTTTCCGTATTAACTACCCACCAAACCTGGATTCTAGCTACACCACATGTTGAAGGGATTTTATTTTATATTTATCAACTGAATTTATCCACTTATTTTGATACCAGGGCCCGGAAATTACAGTTTTTCTTGTGTCGAAAATTAGCCCATTTCCTCCGTAGCATTACGTAACTTTTGACTTTCTCGTATACGCACATATATACGGAGTAATATACGTAGTATAGAGAAAATTATGTAATGCTGCGCGAAAAACGGCGAATTTTCGACAGAAAAAATGCATTGCCGGGCCCTGAAAACAAAGGAGTTCATAAATCCAGTTAAATTAATGAATGTTTTTCAAATTCGCATAGCTTCAGATCAGGCAAAAACGACAGGGGTTTCTTCAATTTGGAAAAAATCGTATGCATGGTTTAGGCGCTAGAGTTGTATCAGACGGACAGACAGACGTTTTGTTTCCAATTGGTTTTTTGGCATCACGGATCCACAAAACTGGGATTCTGGCTACACCGCGTGTTAGAGGACTTTTTTCTCTTAATTTAGCAATTTGTTTGATTGAGTTTTTCGTCACCAGAGCGCGGCAATGATTTTTTTCGCAGAAAATGCGCAGTTTTTTCGCGCAGCATTACATAACATTCTCTATACTAGGTATATTACTTCGTATATACGTAAGTATACGGGAAAGTAATATGTAAAGTGTTTGTTAATATGTGTTACGCAGATAAATTTTAAGGAATGAGTTAGTGATGAAGTTGAAAAAAATAATTCTTGGTTTTTAAAACCATGTATTTCTTTAAAAATATTCGATTATTAGTTGAAGTAAATATGTTTATCATGCGCATTTGCTAACATTTTAATTTTAAAAAACTATCTTAAAATTTTAATTTTACTAAATTATCCCAACCGCGGATCCAAAAGAAAAGACTCAGGGTCACGTGCCCTCTCTTCATCCTAGAAAATATTCATTTCTCTCTCATAGTGAACTTGTGGTAAACTAGTAATGAAGTAGTAATGAAGATGAAGATCTTTCATTTATATAATATTATTTCATCAGAAACAGTTCTTTAATCCTTAACTTGACGTTGAAATATTTGTTACATTATTTTAGAGACACCCAATAAGCATTGCAAGACTGGTAAAACAAAACGATGAAAGATTATAAGAAAAAACGATGATTCCAGTCAATAAAGTATATTTAAAGCAGACGTTTCGGCCTAAAATCTAAGGCCCTCTTCAGTGTCTGAAAGGTCAACACACCAATTAGTTACAATCTTACATAATATTACTAGTATAAAACAATTAAAAACAAACAACGAGAAAAAGACGTATCTGTAAGCTGCTTAGGTTGAGTTACACCATAGTGTTGAAATATCATATATAACCAAGCTCTTCTGATCTAAACCAATGGAGGTCTAAACGACCATATTAAGAGGCATAGAGAAATGCAATTGTTTATCTTGCAAGATCTTCTTCAATTTAAAATTAATACTTTAAGGTATCGGAGCATGTTTGATACACAACGGTTCAAGGTACTGTGTGTGTAGGTGGTGCCAATTTCGGTACAGTAAGACATCGCAAGTCTTAATGAATAAGAATATAAAGTGGAGGGGGAAGGGAGCCATCGGTTACTCTGTATGTAAACATAATATCAAAGAGAGGAGAATTTGTGCTAACCAAAGAAAATTGAAGCCAATGTGCTGAAACATAATTTACAAAAGGGTTAAAATGAACAGGAAATAAAGGGAGGAGAGAATCACCTATAATGAGTTAATTAATTTATCATAAATATTGTTAACGTTGGAGTAATCTTTTTGGTCATTGAGGTTGGAATTTTGTTTTTTTATTAAAAATTATAGCATTTCAGAAATTAACCTTTTATGCCATTTGGTTTCTTGGTCAAGTATGACTGGAATCATAGTTTTTTTCTTATAATGTTTGATTTATCCAGTGAATCCTGATTTAAATGATGAAAGGTGTATTTACTCCATAATCCAAATAACTAAAAAATGTTGGTGGATATCGTTTAATACTTCGAGAACGGCTGCAGCAGCTTTTGAATTCATTCATAAGTGATTTTCCGCTTTTTGAAGTCAGCGTGTCACTTGAAAAATAGGTAGAAAAATAATATTTTTTTGGAATCTGTAATATTTAATCCAGAAATAAATAAAAACATAAAAAAAGGAGACTCAAAGTAAATATTGAAAAGTCAAGATACATGGTTGTAGGGAAATCTCGATATGATCTAGAATAGAAATAGGTATATTTCGACTAGTGAAGGAATTTAAATATCTTGGAGGGACTATTAGAGCAGGTGGATCTAATAATAACGCCAGAGAATTTTGTTTCACGAAATGTCTTTTTAAAAATAGATATTAAATTAATGTAAATTAAACACTCCACACTTCACTAGTAATGATTGCTGCTATTGGGTCAAACCGCTTCCTTGTTCTTTGGTTGGCTACTGTTTTTTTTGAATTTTTTCCAACAGTATTATCTGAAAAGTACTGGAGGAGAACAGTTGATATCTGGAGTTGAGGGGTTGGTGTTAGCTTCTATTGTAGGCATAGTTCCTGGCAGAAAAAAAGATTAATTCTTTCCAAATGATTCGCAATTTTAAAAATATCGTGTCATAAAAAATAACAAAGTAACATCGAAAGTTTTATATGACGGCGGTAAAGTTGTTGACTAAAAAATTAGGCATTTTAGTTTTGATTTTTTCCTCCCTAATATTGTAACATTCTGAGTGCTTGCTATATGGTCATTATAATAGTATATATATTCTGTCATTTGTCATTTTCTTGTTAATTTGGGACATAAATAAGAAACAACTCTTAAAGTGTATTATATTAACTCCAATTTTCTACTGTATAATATTAACCCCCACTGATCTTATTAACATTGTCGAAAAACAATATTAACACTAGAATTTTTAATGAAATCTCTTTTCAAAAATATATCTTGTACATTAAACACTCTGCTTTTTTAAATTGCAAACGCAAATGCGTCACTTTCTTTTCCATCGGAAAGGAGGTAGTCTTGTCGTGTACCTGGTGGTGCAGGGGGAACGTGTCAGACGAGTTAACTTTAAAGATCCGCGTTCGAATCCCGGCGAATGGAAAATATTTTCTGGTGCAGTAGGTGTTTTTTTTTGTTTCTTTTTTGCAGGTTCACATAGGCCGTATTGAATATTGCGTAGCAATTTCGAATAATACGTGAAAATACATATTGTTGAAGCAAAACTTGTTTTGAACATAAAACACTTTCTAAATAGTATGTATAGTAAGATAAACTATATTTAGGTGAATAAACTTAGACCATTCTCTTTGATTCTCTAAATTAAAACTTGACGTAACTAAGAACAGTGTCGTCATAAGAGTTATTATGATAGATATCGAATGCTTTCTATTTAAAATATTAGGTCCCGAAACGCCCCTCAAATTATTTATTAATATAATAGGAATAGTCATATATATAATATAATTAAATAATTATTTCCAAAGAACCGGAACGCCGTTCCGTCGCGTACATACAGAAATCAAACCCTGTATATACAGGATATTCGGAAAGGAAATGTCGAATATTCGAGAAAAAGCTGTTAAGACTATCTTAAGCATATGTTGTCTAATAAACTACACGGATATTACAAATGGCTAAGCCGCAATAAGCATTCAGATGTTGGTTTTGATATATGTTTTCTAGGCAACTATTTGCGTTGTAGAAGCATATAAACACTTCATTATAATTTAAGTTGTTTATTATTAACGAAATAAATGAATACATTTGATCAGATAGAAAAATTAACCTAGAAATAAAAAAAGCACCCAATTTTCACTGTCCGACTGCTTTTTTATTTTTCGGTAAATGTTTCTTTCTGAACTAATATATTAAATTATATTGTTAATATTAAACATGTTACATGTTTCTGGTCTGTGCATATGATTCTAGAATGCAAATTTGTGCGTAGAAACCATATTTTCAAACCAACATTTGCGTGTTTATTGCAGCTCAGTCATTCAGAATATCTATGTAGTTTATTAGACAAAGTATAGAAAATTGTCTAAACAGTATGTTAAAACTTTTTTCAAAGTTTCGACGTTTCCTTCCCCGACACTCTGTATATCCATGCTTCTTTAAAACCAAAAATAATAATTTGCGTACTGCAAATTAATTAATTAATGCCATGGCAGAAGAACTGTTAACATAAGTAATGTCACATATCTTTCCGGTTAAGGAGTCAAATTTAAACAAAAATTAAGGTTCACATTAGTTTTGACAAATTGCGTCTTACTTTCTATGATATTCAAATGGTAACATTATATTACAATATTCAATTGGTTAACACTTTCGGCTAGAGTCTTGTTTGATAATTCTGCAATTTCGTATTGTAATAAGATATCTTACAATACTTATGTCGTAAAAAACTATTTGGCAACTATTATGTTTAGTGTATGTGTCTAGCAGGTTTTGTATTATTCTGAGAAACTGGATCATACGAATCACGTGTACTACGTTATTCACACAGGAGCACATGAATCTCAAAAAAGTATTTAATAATATAATCCTTGCTAATGAATCAACATTTTATTGATGATTTTAATTTTAAAAATTTTCATTAGTTTGGGTGTTTAAATATAGGTATCACATGTAATTACATGTCAGTTAAACGAGATAGTATTATATGACGCAAGACACATTGTTTTTCATTTGATCATTCAACTTCATCAATCACTCACAATTACTTTAATTTTCTTTGCTTCTCAGTTGTTTAATCTCAGATCTTCGATGAAGACATGAATCTAATAACATTGTACATATTTGAGTGTTTTAAAAATAATAACGTGAATAAATGCTTATTATTGAATTGGTTTTATAATAACCTGTAAAAACATGGGTTTTCTGTCGGTTTTGAGGATGTTGAAAACATTCCAATAGTAAAGACAATGTTAAGCTGGTGACCTTTAATATTGTTTATTTGATATTTTTAGGGATAGTTTATAATGGTGAAACGTTTGCAAAGATTGCACATTAGATACCTCGAATGGCCCGTTTCCGTTTAATGAACCGCTACGTTCTCCCTGTACATCTGTACAGGTCGTGCATAATTTAAGGTTTCGATAGATTCGTAGAATGGAGAGTACGGGTAACAAACCACCTTCGATCTCTGACGATACTGAAATGTAGTCTGTGTTGGGAAGGTCATATCACTTGACCACCAAGTTCGTTCTATGTATTTTCACTGCGAAATGCTAGAGCTAAACTGTAAGCAAACGGTAATATTTACTAAAGTAATAAGTAAAAGTAATATTTACTAAACTGTAAGCAAACGGTAAATCTCTTTGAATTGTTATAACATCTGTTTTGCTTTCTTTTAGTAGTATCAACTCGTTTTACCAAGAACGCGAGTTTGTTATATTTTTACACGCTACAATAATTTAATTTTACAAGTATTTATTTTCAAGCATTTAGGAATTCATGAAATTTCATTGAAACGTTCGCCAATCTAAAAAACGTTTTAAATGTATATTAAATTTATTAATGTTATTTAAAAATATGTATTAACAATGCGTAGATTTAGCACATGATGCTTTTAGCTCTGATTTGAATATTATACAATGAAATCATCAAATTAACACTTTTAGAAAGGTGATCCTGACTTATTGAATGATGAATTGAATTGAAAATATTAACTTAATGTTTATATACGTTCTTTTGGAAATTCCTATACTTATGTAAATATTGTGATGTGATTCTACTCATGTGATCTTTTAACACACAAAATAAATATTTATTTATTTGAAAACTTTAACATTCCATTTATTCAGTTCAGTACAGTTTACAGCAAACAGCAAATAGTATGTTTCCCTATTTTTTTAGTGGTAATGGCTAAATAAAAGAAACATATAGTTTCTTACTCATGGTGTTAAAAGTAGCCCTTGGAAAAAATTGATAATACAGCTATTCGGTCTCAACATTCCTTTGATAGAAAAGCAGAAACACTAATTTCGGCGTAATTTGCGAGTCGATAAATATATCGACTTGCAAATTGCAGCATTTAAAAGAGAACATAAAAACAAAATAAAAGTTACATTCATACTCGCGATAAAAGGACAGATTTAATGTAATTAAATTGGCCACAGAATTTGTTGATAAGCTAAGTGTTTTTTAAGCGTAGCATGCAAAAGCGCAACATTGGAGAACTGTTTTTTTTTTCAGTATGCTTGTGTTAAGTGAAAACAAATCTGGTCATTCTAAGATGTTAATTTCTTATAAACAATTACATATATCTCGAGAACGAAATATGATAACACCGATCGAATTCCGGATTTTTGTATCGCGTTTAAACCTTACTCAGATGAGACAAAAAATTGCAACAATTGAACATTTATGATCTATTTCCAACTTTTGGAAATCTAAAGGGGGAGGGTCTCCCGACGTCCCAAAGCAGAAAATTGTGAATTAACAATTTTGCAACAATTTATACTTTTATAAACAAATTCGAAATATGCGTTAGAACGGCCAGGAAGGGTCCGCAAATTGTGCCTGAAATGTGCATCTGAAAACTGCACTTCACAGAAATGTTGCACTAATCACAGAAAACTGTGGTTCTACCTGCTAGCGATTGGTCAACGCGTCCCTCGCCCTGCCCTCCCCCAGGTCGAGGGGTTTCCAAGTTTGTCGGCGCGGTGTGGAAGATAGAATTTTGCCGTGCATTTTATCTGAGGGAAAGGTTCCATTTGAGGTTTGATTGAATTTCGTGGAATAAAGTGTATTGGTATTCTTAGAACACGTTGAGTAATTTCCGTTTGTAATTAATTAATAACACGGGGACACAAAATAAAAAAAATATCAGACCCAAAGATTTGAAACACGTTTCTGTATGTGTGTCGACGCGCTGAATCTTAATCTGAAGCAACAATCGCGCCATCACACTCCGATTTTTTTAATTGCGAAAAACCACTTTGACAATGTATTTTTTGTTTTCGGTAGTTGTCAGACCCAAAGACTTGACACACACTACATAGAGAAACATGTAGAGTATAATGCTTCAAGACACCAAAATCTAGTATTCGCATGTGCGTTTTGCGATTTATTTATTTATTTTACGTCAAAAAAAACAGTTAAAAACTGCGTATGACGTGCTATGGGGGAAAGTGAATTGTGTGCACATTTTCAAAGTTCTGTGATCCCTACACTAAGTCATATACTACTTAAAATTTGAATTTTGAAAGGGAGAAAAAACTCCATGTAGTAAAAACTATTTTCAAGGATAAATAAGCAATAAATTTGAATTTTGAAAGAGAAAAAAAAAACAAAAACTCCCATGTAATAAAATCTATTTTCAAGGATAAATAAGCAATAAATTTTGAATTTTGAAAGGGAGAAAAAAACAACAAAAAAACTCCCATGTAATAAACTCTATTTTCAAGAATAAATAAGCAATAAATTTTGGCTCTTATTACTTCCTGCCGCGACAACATGGAAACGATAATTTGAAGAATTGTGTTTCCAACTGAATTCTAGAAGACGTGCACAGAAAATGAAGTTACATTTATGTCCAGAAGCAAAACAAGGGGCCATCTCAGCATTTGCTCAATGGATAAGGGAAACTGGACGAAAAACCTGATCGAGATGGGGGTCATTGACCCGGAAGCTGTAGTACAATAGTTGTTACAGGTTGTTTATACTCATTTATACAGTCCAAATGGTAAATAATGCATTATGTATCAGAGTTAAAATTAATGTTACTTTTCTTGTGATGCTCAGTATAGTCTCTAATTGTACAGAAACAGTTATGCAACAGAAAAGATTTCACTTGGGATTTAAACTTTTCTATTGAATTTAATCGTTTAATGTCATCTGGCAAAGTGTTGTAAAATAATGTACATGTATTGTATGTGAATTTTTTGTAATGAGCTGTTGATACTGTCACCTGGTGAATATGATTTCTACGTCGAGTGTTATAGTAATAGACTTCGGTATTTTCTGAAAATATATTCCCGCCCTTGAGCAAGTCATTTTTTACAAAAACCACTGATTCGTAAATAAAAGACACGGTAATGGTAGAATTCTAGATTAATGAAGAGAGGCTTACATGAATCACGTGGTTGGGATTTGGTTATTATTCGTACAATTCGTTTTGTAATCTAAAAGTCTGGGAGCTATAAGATGTATTTCCCCAGAATATTATGCCATATCTCAGGCGGGAATGAACATTCGCGAAGTATACACAACGAGCAGTATGAAGGCTGACTGAATTTGCAAGAATTCTGAACACGTAGCATAATGAACTTAATTTTGTGTTCAATTCATTTAAATGGACGTTCCATTTAAGATTTGACTGAATTGAGAGACCTAAAAATTTTGTTGCCTTAACATCAGTCAATGGTACACCGTTCATTTTCAATGGAGCACAGAATTTGAAATGGAAAACTGCATTAAAACCGTTTTCTTTTCGTTTACTATTAATTTGTTATTTCGGAACCAATTTGAAACATCTGATATTGCACTATTTACTGTTTTTATTGCAAAGGATGTTCGTATCATCCGCAAAGAGAACCGTTTTCCGTTTCGAATCGTCGAGGGCATATCGTTTACGTAAAGTAGGAACAGTATGGGCCTAAAATCGATCCTTGAGGAACTCCACGTGCAACGGGCAAAGAGTCGGAAAGGTGCGTACGTAATGTTCCATCATTCCAGTAAGGTATTTCAATTCTCTGAGATCGTTGTTTAAGGTATGAACATAACCAATCTAGAGCAATACCACGAATTCCATATGAAGGTAATTTGGAAAGTAAAATGTCATGATCAATGACGTCAAAAGCTTTTGAGAATCTAAAAATAATCCAATAGGTGCCTCGTTTTGATCCGATAAGTAGGCGACTTTAAAAAAAATGTAGCTGTTTCGTTGATTTTGATTTTCTAAATCCATGTTGGCAATCTGAAAGCGCGTCGTGTTTTCCATTCGTACGTAAAAAAGTCTCTCTAATATTTTGAAAAAACTGATAGAAGAGAAATGGGCCGATAATTTTGAATTTCATTTTTGTTGCCTTTTTTGAAAAGCGGCTTAATTTTAGCTGTTTTGAAAATATCTGGAAACGTTCCCGTGCATAAAGATGCATTAAATATGTGAGTTAACGGGTGTATAATGGCATACGCACAAGTCTTTAACAAAGAATCCGGGAATTCATCTAAACCGACGAATATTTATTTTTTAGTTTACCGATTATTTTGAGAATTTCATAGGAAGAAGTTTCGGAAACGAACATTGTGTCTAAAATTTTGGGTGAACTGTCTGTTTTGAATTTTGTGCCTGAAGACCTTAGTGAGATCGGCAGCAATTCTCGAAAAGTATTGGTTAAAGAGACTCGCCACTGTTGCCGGATCGTTCACATTTATATCGTTATATTTTAAAACAACATTCTCTACGGGTTTTCTAGTTGATTTGGTAGTATGTTTTATTATATTCCACATTGCTTTTGTTTTATTATTTGAGTTCAAAATATCCTGATCGTTTTTCATGATTTTGCTTGCCTTATGACTTTTCGTAACAATTTTTTTGGTATTTTAAAGTAGATAAAATCTTGAGATACGCATGACGTTTAGAAATGAAAGAAAGAATTCGCTTTTTTTTTACAAGATGTCCTAATCCCTTGTGTTATCCAAGAATTGCTTTTCCGTGAAATATTTAATTTTCGTTTTTGAAGAGGGAAAACAAGTGTTAAAATGAAATGAAAGGGTTGAAAAAAGAATTATATTTGTCATTTGTATCAGCAGTATTATAAACCGTTTCCATGACTCTGCATCAAGTAATCAATGAATAATTTAATTTACTTTTAGTAAAGAATCTCGTCATACGTGTATTATTTATTGTGTCAGTGATCATTTTTATAATGGTAAGAATTTGTGCATCGTGGTCACTGTATCCTAAATCTTTGTTTCAACTTCATATCGAGTAGTAGTTTGTTAATTATATTGATAATTGTTCATCGAATGTTTGATCGGGAGGTACTTTAATTGTAATGTCTAAGTAATTGTAATTAATTGTAATGTTTAATTTACAATAATTTAATATCTTTTTAAAAGAGATTTCATGAAACAAAAATCTCTAGCGCTAATATTTGTTTTGACAATGTTAATAGTTATTTGTTTGAAATGTTGAAAATTCAGATTGTTCGCCCAAAGTTAAACGTACGCCATCGTAAACATCTTGTGATTCGAGGAATAGATTTACAGAAAAATTGAGCTCTTTTTGAGAAAATTATGTAAATATGATGGGGTTTGGTGTAAAGTACCTTCAAAATTAAAAGACTCGCCAATTCGAAGATTCGTAATATTAGCCAGATCGTTCAAGGAATATCCATTTTGGTAAAAAAATCAGTTTACTTTAGGCTCTAGAATTACCTACACGAAGACGGATTGACAAAGATGTTTTTGGAAAATCACTTTTCGGGTTAAAAAACAAGGTTTCGACAGCCTTGTGTATAGAAAATAAAAGAACAATACCAACAATCCACTTTTTCGAACTAGCTACTTACAAATCGGTTTCTGTGAAAATTTGACACTTCCTCCTACAGCATTACGTAATTCTTTCACGGGGAGGTAAAATGTACCAGCGTTACTGGGATTTGAACTCGATCCCTGTAGTCTGTAGGTCTGGCTCGACCGCACTGTGCTGTCACAGATAATTCTCAACACGCTCTCCAAGCACACTTATTACGAAAAGAATAGTTACGTGATATTCATTGCACTTAGAATTTGTATTACAGAAATGTTCTGCATGTGTCAAAGATATCAAATTCACAAAAGAATTCAAACCTTTAAAAACCCACGCAACTACATAGCTCTATTTTACTAAGAAATATTTTCAACCAGAAGCCATGGTCTTTAGAACAATCTGTGGACGTCGTTCCCGGTCTTATTTTTCGGCGACTATGGCCAAGGTTGAATTACGTCACAGATGAAGTTGCGATAACGCTAGAGCTCAACCGGGCGCCCCGGAGATGTTCTGAAGCCAGAATCGAATATGGGCATATTTATACATGATTTTTAAAAGACATTAACACACTAAAATAAGTAGTGGCGCCTCAAAACACATGTTTTATGTGATATTTATAATGGATACGAATGATTATAACTATAAAATTTAAACCCGAAAATTGTTTCTACCCGAAAAAGGTATTCACGTGGATGAGATTCGATCTACGTGCCTAAGCTTAAAAAATTGAGGATTGTGGCGCCATTCTGGCTTCAGTTTCGGTTTCAGTGCGTCGACATACGTAGAGAAACATAGGTCAAACCCTTTTGGGTCTGACTTTTTTTAAAACCCTTTTTGGTTGCCTGCGTAATATGAATTAAATATGTATACGAGATTACCTTGAGTAATAATGGAAGAAGTGTAGCGAGTGGATAGCTGTTCCCTTTAAAAGGAAAGTGAATAGACATTATCTTCGTCGGAAGGCATGTGCCATTTAAAGGCTCTAAGGGGTGTTTCCCGGCCTTAGTTTCCAATTCTACTCAAATTTTACCCACATGTTTGGATTAGAAAGTTTTATTTTTTTAAAAAATGTGTGGCTCAAATATCCACATGATAAATATTTACAGCGAAAAACAATTTTTCGTGTTTAAATTAAGAAAATAAAAATGTTATGGCATTTATTTTAATTTTTTTGCTTCTGATATGAACATTTTCGTAATAATTGACCTATATATGCCTTTCAATTCATAAATAGAGTAATAAATTTATTAAAATCATTTTTCTCTACAAAAATGTTAACCTAAAATTTCTTTTTTTTATAGAAATCAAAAATCACCTAGTTCATAAACTTCATGAAGAAGTTTCAGATAGTGCTACTTATGAAATGTAGACAATTTCATATGATTCTGAGTGCTCAAATCGGAAAAATGTCCAGGATTTGATTAACGCCCTGGCGGGTCGAATTGAACCATGTTTTTTTTAAATTCCCCTTTGTCTTAAATAACATAATATGTTTTGTTTAAAAAATATGAATATGGGCAAAATTGAAAAAAATATTAGTATTATTGTCTGTATATATCTTATTTGGGTTAAATCTTTATGGAGTTTTTTTTATTACTCCATATTAATTATCATGGAGTAATATTTATTAAAACAAAAGTGCTTTATATTTTTTAAAAAATAATAATTAAATATGTCGGGAATTTTACTTAATTTATAAAAATTAATTCAAATTATAAACCTTTTTACTTTGTTTCTATAGTTCTAAAATCAAGAATCATAAATCAGAAATCTGAATGATTACAATCACTTTGTCATATGTCGAACAATTATAATAGTAATTTACTAGTAAAATTCAATTCTCTTTGTCAGAAGAACATTTTTTGCATTTACTGATTAAACCGGAAACAAATTCAAGAATTGCTACAAAAGGTAACTTTTAGAAACACGAAAAACAGATCTTGCAAGCTTTAATCTTTTTTAATTCAAACTAAAAACGAGAAATTCGAATAATGTCTTAGCATCAATCTTGGGTTTAAAAGGGATCAAATTGTATCACATTTCTGAAAATCTGTTATTGACTCATTTCAAAAAACGTTTTTTCCATATGTGTCGACAGAAAAGATCTTATTGCTAATCACTGTCACTCGAGGTAAACGATTTTCATAATTGAATTTATCGATTTATTTATTTAGTAAAAAAAATTTGATTAGAGCGTGCAATGGACGGTACAGTACTGGAAACATAAATTGATCGCGGCCGTCTGCGGCCAAGTTCAGCTTTTGCACGGCTTGGCCAGCCATTGTCATGACGAAACGTCGCGGGAGCCCCACAAACCTTCGTAGCCAATCGCAACGCAGAGGAGTGCCCAACGAAATTACCACGTACAAAATGGCGGCGCGCTAGTTCAGATGTGGAAGTTGAAACGGAGGCCCAAGAGGAAAAGTGAAGGTGAGGTCGAACGTCAGGCAAAACAAAAACCAAACTTCACGTTGAATAGCACTCACAGTCACGGCGAGGAAATTGGGCAAGTAACTAACCTTGTTAATTATGGAAAATTATAAAATGATTCTGAACCCAAACCTATACCTGTAATTGTACATGGCATTACAAATGTACAAAATATGATTTTCTCTATTGAAAATTTCATTTACACGTCTGATTATTGTTTCAAACTCGCAAATAACAATGGCTGCAGAATAATGCCAGAAAATTTAGATGCGTATTGAAAGTTAGTGGCATATTTTAGAGAAAAGAAAATCATGTTTCGTACTATTGAGTGAAGGCTGAAAAGCCGTTTCTAGTAGTACGAAGACGCATGCACAGTTCTACAGACATCTAACTAATAGACTCTATTGAAGAGAGAGGTCACAAAATATGACAGTTCTACAAAATTAAACATAGAATAAACAATTCTCTTCACATATTTAGAACACAACGATAATAATAAAACATTTATGAATTTGAACATCTTTTAAATGTTGAGTAAAATTTGAAGCTTCACGAAAAAAATGTGAGCTAGTTCAGTGAAAAAGATGTCAAGCCTACAACCACACCCAACGATACTGTGGTCATCCATATTGTTGTGTTAAATGCGGTAAAGAATCCCCCACTAGTGACTGCGACAAGGTCAGAGACGCCCCTCCAAAATGTGCTCTTTGTGAAGGCCAACCCCCAACTAACTACAAGGGCTGCGAAGTCTATCAGAGACTCCGAAATCGTAAAATGATACAAAATATTACATCGAGTTCTACACAGCTGAAAAATAACGAAAGAAGAAATTTAAACAGCATGCCAAATGTAACTCTCGAATCTGAATTTCCAACACTAGGCCATCCTTCAGTAGCAACATTTCTGACATCACGTACATTCTCCGAAGCACGCGCCAACCCATTAAGTTGAAAATAAACTAATTCTTAATGTAATAAACTTGAACTAATTTTAAGTAAACAAGCAGAACATTAGACACATCCGAAAATTAGAAATATTCTTAACAACCTAGACATAGATATAATGTTGATTTCTAAAACATTTTACCAGCAAAAGTCATTTTTCTCTACTCAACTACAACACTTATGACTGTAAGTATCCAGACGACAGAGCCATGGTAGATAAGAATTACTAATAAAAAACCATTAAACAAATGAATTCCAAAGAAATTATTTGTAAGCAGCATCAGTATAAATTGTTGATGCTTTTGGACCCGTTACAGTATCCACGTTATACTGCTCTCAACACATTTATATGGGATAAAGGAGAATTTAATGATGGTGTCCGGCATAACGAGCGCTCTGGTAGCACAAGGCCTTGCGGTGCTTCTGGCCTCCCCAAGGGGAAGGCCACTGCAGATTTATAGCCAGCGCAGCTTAGTTAATACCTTATTTTACTCAGGCCATCGACCGCTCTTCATAACCGCAAATTCCGCTACGCTCCTTTTTCTCCACCTAGCGGAGAAAATTATTATCTGAACGATAAACAGGTGGATCTCAACGCTCAGAGCTTCGTTTGGAAGCGAGTATCTTTTACATGCTGTAATTCTACAATATCGGACAACCGGCTTTACTTCCCCTCCAAAGGAAGGCGTACGAAGGATTTTTTCGGCCTCAAACATTTTGTTGCTTTTTGAAGAGCGGATTAATTTGAGCTGTTTTGAAAATATATGGAAACGTTCCGGTGCATAACTATGAATTAAATATGTGAGTTAACGGGTGTCTAATGGCATGCGCACAGGTATTTAACAAAGAATCCGGGAATTCATCTAAACTGGACGAATATTTATTTTTTAGTTTACCGATTATTTTGAGAATTTCATAGGAAGAAGTTTCGAAAACGAACATCGTGTCTAAAATTTTGGGTAAATTGTCTGTTTTTGAATTTTGTGGCTGAAGACCCTTAGTGAGATCGGCAGCAATTCTCGAAAAGTATTGGTTAAAGAGACTAGCCACTGTTGCCGGATAGTTCACATTTATATCGTTATATTTTATAACAACATTCTCTACAGGGTTTCTAGTTGATTAGGTCGTATCTTTTATTATATTCCACATTGCTTTTGTTTTCTTATTTGAGTTCAAAATATCCTGATCGTTTTTCATGATTTTAGCCTGCCTTATGACTTTTCGTAACAGTGGTTTGTATTTTTTAAAGTAGATAAGAAAATTTTGAAATACGTTATGACGTTTAGATATGAAAGAAAGGATTCCCTTGTTTTTACAAGATGTCCTAATTCCTTGTGTTATCCAAGAATTGCTTTTCCGTGAAGTATTTAAATTCCTTTTTTGAAGAGGAAAGCAAGTGTTAAAATGTAATGAAAGAGTTGAAAAAAAATATATTTGTTGCTTGTATCAACAGTATTATAAATGGCATAATATTCTGGGGAAGCTCATCCTTTAGTGTCCAGAAATTGAGATTTCAAAAGAAAATTATCAGAATAATGAAGAAACCCCATCCACGTGATCTGTTGCAAGCCTCTTTTCATTGAGCTTGGAATCTTACCATTGCCTTGCCTATTTATTTATGAGTCTGTAGTATATGTCAAAACTGACTTACTGAACGGTGGGAACTTATTTTCATGTAATACTTCATGTTATTTAGTTACAACACTCGACGTAGAATGTTCATCGACTCTACTCGACGTTCCTGTTCAACAAGTGTCAGTATCAACAGCTCACTACAGGAAATCCACATACAATACATGTACGTTACTTTACAACGCATTGCCAGATGAAATTAAACAATTAAAATTGGTACACAAATTTAAGTTATAAGTAAAATCTTTTCTGCTGCGAAACTGTTTCTATACAATTAGAAACTATACTGATCGTCAAAAACAAAAAACAAAAAAATGTTTACTTTAACAAAACCATGATATAGTATAATGAATTAGTTTACATTTGCATTATATATTTTTTTAAATACTCAATATGCATGTAACAAATAATGTAATTCAGCTTCCCGATCAATGACCCCGATCTCGATCGGGTTTTTGTCCAGTTTCTCTGATCCATTGAGCAAATGCTGAGATGGCCCCTTGATTTGCTTCTGGACGTAAATGTAGCTTCACTATGCGCACGTTTTGTTGAGCTTTCCTTTTGCTTGTAATGGTAGTAGAGCTTAGGGTGAGTTTCTATTTTGTTAACAATACAGTACAATCAAATCTGTTCGTTCATTTACCGTTAAAAATAAGTTTTCTATAATCTGGCAACGAAAATATCTAGTTTTTGAAATGTTAATCTCTCGCTTTTTTAAATTTATTAATATTATTACTATTATTTTTCATCTTTCAACTATTAATAGTTAAATTGTTGGGAAGGGATTCTGAAACTCAAGAAAGTGTGCGCAGATGATTTTCTCCCTCATACGTCACATACAGTGTTTGACTGTTTTTGACTAAATAAATAAATAAATAAATAAATAAATAACTAAATAAATAAATAAATAAATAAATAAATAAATAAATAAATAAATAAATAAATAAATAAATAAATAAATAAATAAATAAATAAATAAATAAATAAATAAAACTTCATATCGAGTAGTAGTTTTGTTATGCGAGCCACAGTTCCGTCCGGTACAAGCCGTAAGGCCAGCACCCGACCTGAGACGTCTTTGGGGGGGGGCGAACACAATTCACCAGATGGTCGACTAGCTCAGTGTAGACGTCCCAGTATGGACACAATAAATAAAAAAATAGGGGGGGGCAGGGTCGTGAAGATCGTTTTTGATTGGATGCAAAATTACACACAACTCGAGTGAGAATCACTTTTCACTTAATTCAGAATATATTCTAGAAATATTTGCTGCTATGACAGATACATAAAATGGCACACAGAAAAAATCAAATACAGAATACCCTTGACTGTCTGTAAGAAAAAACCCCCACACACACACTAATAACTCGATACACAATTTCCTACTCTTCTTTACAACCCAATTTTGTAACACACACACACTTTCAGAAATTCGAAGAATCGTTAAAGTATTACTTTATACAAAAACGAAAGAAAAAACACATTGAAAATCAAAATTAGTATTTCTGACTCAACATTACTTTCACAAAAAATGAAACTCTCTCTCTCTCTCTCTAAATTCCAGAGAATGATTACTATTATAATTCGTCTCTTACACAGGCTCTTAATCACTAAATTACAATATCAGATCTTCAAATCCTTTTTTAAAAGAAAAGATTGATTCTGTTCTCACGTATTAGAAGTCGGAAACAAATGTACTTTTACTTTTCTTATCTTTTAAGCATGGTAAATATGTTACCCTCCCTTTCTTTCTACGTGACGGATACAGAATAAGCTTTCTAATTAAAATGAATTACTCCTATCCCAACAAAAACAGTTTATTTAGTACAACCTTACTGTATTCTCTTCTCGGCCGCGTCGAGCAGTCAGCTGTGCTTTCTTCTACCCCTTTGCACAGAGCTGTTTCGGCCTTGAAGTGTCGGAGTCTCGGGTTGAGAACGCAGTTGTCCACCAGAAACGCGTTCTTCTTCTCGTTCAAGTTTTATATTCTTGCGTACTCTCATATGAATTTTACTTAATTTCCAATTACGGTTAATGACCAACTGGATATTCAGAGTTAAAATGGATCCAGAGATCACCCCCTTTTATACGAGCACAAACTTTAAGAGAGTATATATAAGAAAAAAAACTCTTCTTATCTTCCTTGAGAGTTTTCCGAAAATTTGCAAATCTGAAATCCACTGCAATATCAATTCCTGGAGTGCCGTTTTCAATACGTCCGCCCACTTCAGCTGCTACCCTCAGAAAAGATCTTTTTCTTTCATCTGACCATCGGTCTCGCCCTCGGTCTATGGTGGCGGTCTCTCTTGTTCTAATTTCTAGTTAGCATTCCTAATATTCATCCGCGTTGGCGCGCGTTCAAAATACTCCTTTCCCTCGCTCTCTTAGGTCGGATGTGACACGTTTTCGAAGTCTAAGAAAACGGACGGTCACAGTTAATTATAATTTGATCAATTGCCTTCATCGAATTTTGTGTGATCCGTGTAGATACATTCATTGTAATGTCTAAATTGAAGGAATTAATTAAATTTAGAAACTTTTCTTTCTCACAAGATTCGACCAGAAAATCAATGTTAAAATCTCCGCATACAACAAAGCGATTGCTGACTTTGTTAAGTATTATCTCCAGGTTTTCTAAGAACAAAATGAAATCTGCAGTTCTCTTTGTTGGAGGTCTGTAGATGCAAAGTATTATGACTTTTAGTGAAGTAAGATGTATAACATATTTCGAAAATATTTTCAATGGAATACACATATAATTCCCCCAAGGAGATAGAATCAATATTATTTCTAACGTAAATACAAGAACCCCCATACGTAGGACCTTTATGCGAGTCTCCCTCTCTGCAATAAAAGCCTGCGAAGTAAATGTTTGAAATTTGGAAAATGCTAAGTTCATTAGGAGATAACCAATGTTCTGTAAAGCAAAGAACATCCATTTGATTTAAATCGCTCTGTAGAGCTGCCTCGATGAACTCAGTTTTGTTTGAAAGGGATTGAACATTATGGTGAAGAATGTTTATTTTTTGCAAGTACCTACACGAATGTTTTTCTGCTGCATCGACTGTGTTGCTATATATTTACTCCATTTTTACCTCGAGTGCGTGGTCGAAGGTTGTAGTGTGTCCCGGCAGTGACAGGTTGTGAGGAAAATGGGGCATCAGGTGTAGATGAATTGGTAGTGGGAATGGGAGAATCGGGAGTAGGTTCAGAGGAAGAGGCAACAAGGTTCGAAATAAAGGTCGGGGTGGAGAACGTAAGGAAGGTGAAAGTGATGGATTTTTGACAGGAGACTGCGTAGGACTGGAGTTGATGATGTATTGTGCAAGCTTGTTACCGACTGCATGTTTTCCAGCAAGGTTCATGTGAAGACCATGCCGGGTGAAGTGTTTTGCTGAGAGGAAATTAATTTCAAAAAGTGTGACATTTGTTTCTCTCAGTTGCAGTTTTAATTGTTGGTTTGCGTGCTTAATCTCGCTGCATAGTGTTGGTCTGTTGTACCAGAAGGGCAGAGTCGAGACTACAATGTTAGTATTTTGGGCGGCACATTGTAATTTGTTTACATGTTGTTAGGTGTAAAGTTTGCCCAAGTTAATGTCATTCTGCCTCCTATGATAATGCTGTGTCCTGATTGGTCAGTGTCTTCGAGTGAGTGTCCAACTCTGCAGTCACATCTGCAAACCTCCCGTTAGGTTTAAAAATAGATGAGACTGAGAAATTGGAGGATACTCCAATGAGAAGGGAGGACAGATGGCGGCCATGACTGTCAGCGTACATATACCTGTTTTTTAGGCTCAGTAGGAATGTCTTAGTTTTCAAGTGAGTTAGGATGCGCAGCTTTACGTGTTGTGGTTTTGACGCGCTTCCTAGCCTATTTGCGTTGGTTTGTGCATGAATTTGTCGATGGTAGAGAAGGGTGGTGAGGATCAGAAAGGCGAAGAAAATCTGTTTCATAATCTAAAATACTAAATTTGTTTTGAGTTGTGACTGGATGCGGTGTCTGTGTCTTTTGTACAGTCACGGGTGTATAGTTGGTATTATTCGCTGTGTTGCCGACTTGTACGCAACCGTCTGTGTAGAGAACGACCTCTTCCAACCTTCGGATGTTGATCTAAATTATTGTTTACGTGTGTGAAGGCTTTCAGAAGATCGGCTTTGAGAGTGTAGAAAGTAAAAAGAGTAGATCGAGCAGTCACGAATGCGTTTTAATGTACGTGATAAAAATTGGAATAAATATAAGAAAACCCAGATAAGAGCTACAAGAACTTAGCTTTGTATGTTAAAAGTGTAAAATTGATGTGTATTAAATAAATCAAAAAGTAGGATTCAATATAAAACGAGAAGGTATGCTACTCACAAAATCTATTGAAGCTAGTACTTACGAAATTTGGCAATGTGGCTACGTAGGATTTCGTCCACTTAAGCTGCAACTGTTCAATATAATCAGTAGATTATACTTTACCGTAATTAGATAACAGATATTATCTTAATGTTTGTCTTCGATATATGCAATAAGATTTGAAACACAAATTCAAACTATTTGATACACCGTCCTCGTAACGTTCAAAACAACGGAATCGTCACTTTTCACAGATAATACAATAAATCTTTCAGAAAATAATTCGCACAGTGATTTGATATTGGAAAATAAACATTTACAAAGAATGTTAAAAGAATAAAGAATTCATATTCGAGTTGTTAAAATTCATTTTTAAGTTATTCCTTTCCCGAGGCATATTCTCTTATTGTCTTCCTGTCGATACTTTATATTTACGAGCGCATTAGTCAGTTTCGGTTCTCTACGACATAAACAACATTTTATTAGTGTAAATGTTAATATAATAGCACAAAATATGAAAGTTACTTTTCCTAGCGATTAACCCATGCATCGCGTACGCGAAGTGTGTTCATATTCCATTCTGAACACTGTTGCCTTCAAAGTCTGTCAACTGAATTTATCCAGTGAGAGGTCAGATATTTCTTAGAGGCAATTTTACTCATCATGTAGGCTCCCAAGGTTTCTTCAAATTTCGTGTGTGGAGTGTGATTTCGGTGAACGACATGTAGGATCCGTCTTAACACTCCCACGCTTCTACTTCGTGAAACGAACCCTATAACACAAGCAAATTGTAAGAATTTTTGTATATTCTTATATTTCATCGATATTTCCACTTTTATTTCCTCAAATATATTTTATATTTATTATTATTATTATTATTATTATTATTATTATTATTATTATTATTATTATTATTATTATTATTATTATATTATCTGATGATTTCTGAGGATATCTCACGTTGCTTAAGAGTGTGGTGACGTAACATGTGATACCGGTCACCGGACTGTGAGAGGAAACCTTAAGTCAACGCAAAGTTACGTATGATTATGATTATACACAGTAACCGTGATTCCGAAGATGAAAACTAAAATTCTTAATCTCTTGTGTCAAGATTTACAATTACAAATGTTAAATGTCCTACGTCAATATTTGTGTTTGCTCTGTTATTTTTAAATAAAAAACAAATTATTATATTATTTTGTTTTGGTGTTGTTTACAATAAGAATAATCTTTAAAAAACGAAATCTCCAGGTATATTTAATGTCAATGTTACTGGCACAAATGCAGAATTGTTCTAACATTGCGAGTATTGGCAGGTTAAGTGTTGTCAGCTAATATTTAATTTTTACGTATGTTGATTGTTACACGTTTGGGGACTTTTCTGTTTGGTTTTTAAGTAAAAACAATTATTTTTTAATGGTTTGGTGTTTTTGATTTGCGCGTGCTGTGTGAAATCTTTTAGAAATCTCTAAAACGACACGGACGGTCCAGACAACGCCGAGCGAGCTGAATCGTTATGAAAAAAATGCGCGTGCGGGGCAAGGTTAAGATATGCTATTTTTATCTCCTCACGACATGATGCGTATTTTGAATTTCATACCCAAGCGATCAATTTTGTAATTTCTTCAGAATTGAAATAATCGCCTTGTTCGCGAATGCAAATTTTGGCTGATTTATGCATAACATTGATAAGACAAGTGTAGATTGTAATTTAGAGGAGTATGTGGCAATGTAGAATATCTTCCCACATTCGGAACCGAACCTACCACTCCTCCAGTTCTGGAACTTTCTTTGACATAGCGGTCCATTCACTGCTCTACTACTCTTCTTATAATATCAGACCTTAAATTAACGAAATTTATAAGCAACATTACGTATACAAAAATTAACATCAATCATTTCTTGGGCAGGAATCTCGGAAGTCTACTCTGTGCTACTACTATTACCTCTCAATGAGCGTTAAACTATTTTATGCTCTCTCCAATCACATAAATTTAATATTCATAGCTCGGTCTAGAGAAAGTAGTTTTAAAAAAATCGTTAGCTATCGTTGTGGGCAGACAGGGATGTCCATCGCGATCTACCTCTCGGGCCAAGAAATTTTCAACGCGAAATTTTGTTTCCACGAGTGTACATGAAATCATTTAGAAAACAAAGAATGAATGACTTCTTTCCACTGGCGTAAATTTGAAACGAAAATATACACGAAATATAAAAGAATATAATCAAAATTCCCGTCTATATTGAAAAAACATATGTTTGTATGTAGTATTATTCCACGCCTCACCCCGCTTCAGCTTGCTGGGGTACATGCCTTTCTGAATTTGGAGGGAAATGAGTTTGGAAGGATGTCCGTGCTCACAGAAGCGCTTGGCTTCCCAGACAGAAAGTACCTCGTCAGAGATCAGTTTGACATGCCTGTGTTAGAGGAAGTAATGTATTACACAAGATTTATCCACTTTTTGTTACGAGGGCCCGGCAATAAAAGATTTTCTGTCGAAAAACGTCGATTCCGCCGCACGAGCACACTACTTTCTCGGTACTTCTTATGAAATGAGGCAAGAATCTAAAAGAGCATAGTTACGGTTATCGTTGAACTCTTTGAAATTTGCAATTGCAAAAATTTCAAATAATACCATAAAATAGTTCTATTTTATCAGTCCTAGTTTAAATAACATTTGCGTGCAATTACACGTGATTAAAAAATGAATTTGAACTTAATTACATTCACGAAATTATAACCTAAACTTTGCCCATTGTTAGAATTATATGGCGAATTGAAGTTTTGAGGGGAGAAATGACGCCTAGGCGGAAATATTTCTGCCAAAATGTCGGGTAGATGGCGCCGTGGATGTCGCATGGAGCGGCTGAGTTTAGCTCGAAGCCAATATTGGCGCGGTCTCTGCCACGATTCTGGCTGGGAGGTCTTGGTATTCGAGTTCCGACGGAGTTGATTTTCGACACGAGTTAGCTTGGACGAATTCATCCGCTGTCTGGAGTATTCATGCGATCGGCTGCTCCGGTCAGTAGTTTCCCGTGTTTTCTCCCATCGATACCAGGAGAATGCCGGAGGAGTACCCTGGCAAGCAGGCCATGGACAACGTGCGATTTTTCTTTCCTCTTCCTTCCCCTAACTACTAAACCTCTTACTAACACTTAACATACACTACACAACCACGCATTTCTGGAGCTTAGAGCTTCTCTTTCTGATGTGTATGCCTAGACAGAGATTACCCCGCAAGCCGACAAGGAGGCTGGCACACTACGATCTCATCATTCAGCGGGGATGAACACCGCCACCCAAGGGATACAAACTTTCACTACACTAACGGAACTAATGAACATAGCAGTCGACGTGCCGGAAAAATGAATACTTTGAATATTTTTTCACGTCGAGGTAATTCAATCAATAACTGATTTACTCATGCGAAAAAATCCTTTTATTATAGCAATTTGTCCATTTTAAATTTTTAATTATAAATTTACATGTAAATTATAATAAATTGTAATTACATTATTTATAAAATTTTACTTCTAATAATCTGTTATCTTAGTTTACGACGGGGGACGTTTACGAAAGAGTTATTTCGGAAAATATTGATGGTAAAATAAATCGTTACTTAACACTAAATAAATGGCTCATGCCCCTACGTAAACCAGCGCAATATCTTCTACCATCTAGCGTTAAGTAATTTATGGATGGCCCACCGGGATAGGTGGCTCATGGCATTAACTTATGTCATTGTAGTGCCTCTGGCCGGGAGGTCCTAGGTTCGAGTCTCAATGGTGGCATGATTTCCGAAACTAGCTTGTCAGCAAGATCAATTTGATCAGCAAGATCTAGCTTGTCAGCAAGATTTCCACTGTGTGGAGGAGCATTCTGCTGCCTCGATCGTCTGTTTTCCATGGTTTCTCCGATCAACGTCAGGCAACTGCCGAGCCTAAGAAACGGGCCACGTACCGTGCGCGATATTTCCTTCCCATTCCTTGTCCAATCCTACCCTTACTTACAGATATACACAGTTACATGCACTCCACTACCACACATGTCGGGAGCTTAGAGCTTGTCCAGGCTGGGCGGTGCCCGCTGTTGGGAGAATCCTGCTTCGGAAAACCCGTTAGCCGACGGTACGTTGGCGCCGGATCTCAGCATCCAGCAGGAAATATCACCGCCACCTCCAACGATCAAACATGCACTGCACTTACGAGACAAATGACCTGAGCCGTTCACGCGCCCGGAATCACTAATCAACTAACCAATAAATGACCCTTTAAATATCCCATGCGAGGACACTAGGCTCCTCTTGTCGCGCAAGTAGAGGATTGTTATTTGAAAATAATTTTATATTGTGAAAGACACGTTCATCTCAGATGATTATTATAAAGAAAATTTCTCAATGGTATTTATATCATTAACAATGAACCTAATTTTGTCGGACACATATTTTGGATACGGCACAGACAACAGTCACATTTGCAATGACAGAAATTCTGGAACTGTGGATACTCATCTTAATATGTGGGCGACTTGCAAATATTTGGTTTGGAATTGCTGATACGATGATAACTATCTATCGGGGCTATTTATTGACTCAGCACGTTCATGATTTTCTTGCTAAAATGCTTCTGGAGTTAATAGAAGATATCTTGATTAATATTCACAGAAAAAACGATGGTACTCTCGCACATTTCGTCTTAAATTGTGGAAATAATTAAAATGTACATTTTTCAAATATTTGGATAGGTAGGCGAGGTCCAGTTGCTGTACTGGCAGCCCATCCAGATGGATTTTTGTATGTGTGTTTTCCATTAACCATACAGTGAAGAAATTTAATATCCAGTGAAGTTTTTATGATACATATTGCTTTGCAAATTTTAATTAGAAAAGTGCAATATAGGACCGCAACAGTAGCTCACTACAGTAATATCTTAATCCAGCATTAACATTTTCGAAGATAATGTATACAATCCGCGATTGCTGAGTCCTGAGCTATCTCTAAATTTTCCAAGACAAGTAATCCGCATCTCGTTTCGTTGAAGTTTGTAGATCAACGATAATATTTGATGACGTAGATGAACAACTTGCTACACATATTCAATGGAAAGTTTATTGAACTCTGATAAAGTGACAGGATAAATTTATTTATTAATCGTCAAAGCAACAGTAAAGATTTAATATACCACTTATCAAATATACTATTTTCACCTCACAATGCAAACATATATCCATAAATCTATTATTTAAGCAACCACATGAGAGATAAGTAGTGGAAAATGTTCCTTACAGAGGACTGCTCAATCTGCGAGTGTACTCCGGTGCGCCTTCGCATATTTTCACATAGTGACGCACGTGTCGGTGGGGCATTGACTCAGCCTCCCCTCTCGGCAATTGGTTGCGCCACTCATTTTCACAAGATTCGGATGGCGCATAGCTAGCAAAACTTGCCACTTTTGTAAGTCTTCCATTACCAGTTGAAAGATCCTGAAACATTTTCATGAGAGAAATGAATTCCTTTTGAATATTGTCGCGAAAGACTAAAGTTGGAAGCATCATTACGCCCCGGAAGAAGAGCGCCAAGGAATGAAACACCGGCGCTATGGTTCGCCACAATTTAAAAAATTCAAAAAACAATCACAAACAAACACGTATTTGAAAACAGGGTAAACTTAGAATTCTGTGCGATGCGAAAGAATCAACAGAGCAATATTTGTACTTCTCTCTTCAAGAGGATCTGTTCACAAGATCAGCGAGTAGAACCCTTTAAGGAGGTATGATCGTGCCGTCAAACACTCAACCATTTATTACTTCAATATATTAACAATAGCTGTATAGGTGTAATGTAATAAAGGTTAACAGCGCATTGAAATATTTTTTTGTAAATAAATTTAATTTTTCTTTTTATAGTGTTTTATACAGATTAGGTAGATTACGGCCGTATACTTTTCTTTCTTTCCTTCCCTCTTTCCTTCTTTCCTTCTTTCGGTTCAATTTCCTTCTTTCCAATTTTGTTGGGCGTCTTCCTACAACTATAATATTAAAAATAGAGATTTTTTCCTTAATGAAATCTGTTCTTTAAAGACAGAAATAAGGTCACGTACAATGTTTCAAAAATATGAATAATTTTCGAGAAATATAGACAATTTTATTTTTTAAACGTTTCTTTTCTCAAAAAAGCACACATTCCTTTTTCAAATTTTCTCCTCATATGCATCAAGAGGCGGTACAAAATATGCTAATCCCATTTCCGCCGATCCCTCCACGAATGGCATCAATTATTTTCATTAAGCTTTGTCCTCGTATAGCCTAAAAGACGCTTAAGAGAGTGGTGCATTTTCCTGGTGTATTTTCGGAAATTACATACACTTAACATTTCAAAATTACGAAATTGAAGAAAGAGAAGCCCGAGACAAAGTTTGTTGTAAAACATCAGCTCGTTACAAAAGATCATGTAAATGTTTTTGAATTTTTTTTGCATATTTTGCGCTTGGAATTTATGCAATTTATAAAAAAATATTTTCTTAAAAACCGCTCCAAATGTTGTTTTTTTCATGGATATAAGAAGGGACGCATAAAAGAAGGGCGCGGGTGTAATTTTCGTTGACCTCTCTAAATTTTCAAAAATTGCAGATTTAGAAATAATGCCAGAAAGTAAGTGCTGTTGTAGAACCATTAATTTCTGAACGAAATATTATTTAATCAAGCGATTTCATTTCTCGCGTGAAAGAAATGGACTGATTTGCATTTACAAGAACAGTCTGTTTGTGTCTCTACTAGCTCAGAGAGGAATATGAAATCAATTGTCTGACTGCCGTTGTGCGAGATGACGGTAACCCGTTTCGAGCAGCGCTCATACACAAAGGTAGCCGTTCCCCGAAAATGTCACCGGGAATTGGTGGAAGCTGTTGGGAGTAATGCCCATCCAAACCGAACAATCGGGAGATGAGCAGGAGGGTTTCTGCGAGACCGCTTAGCAATCAGTAATGAGCAACGCACGTGACCTCTGATTGTGCGGCCGAGTGTGGCACGTGCGGTAATGGAGCATCTGCCAAATCGGGCCTTTAGAACGGGTTTGGAAATTGGAATATTTTGGAATGTTGTGAAATCGTATATGCTCAAATGCTTTGGAACGTGAAACCAGTACTGTCATATAAAATGACTTAATAAATATATAAAATATCTTAATAAATATGAGAAACATACTTTTTGTTTCGTAAAATGTCCATGCACTTACATCATACTTTTCCTTTTATGTGTATATTGCACATTTTTTGCTCTTATTCACCTATGACATTCAGTTGTCATGACTTATGTGCCAACCCTCGTATATTTTCGATCTCTACTTATCACAAGCAAATGCTATAATACTTTAAAATGTGCTTTTAGCTTTTTCTTGATACTTAAGTGGCTCTTTTTAGAAGTATTCCTTATATCGTACTTGAATACCTTTACTTCTTTTATTCTAAGAGAAAAGTAATAACGCAGCATTCAATCTCAAGATATGAATACATTTTACAAGACACCTTATGGTTACAATTTCTGGATAAGCGGTTTAGAAATTTTCTGAATTGACTCACGGGCACTCTTGTCACGTTCGCAATAACCCTTCAACATCGAGGCAAACGGAAGTCGTGGGAATGTTGAAACAGCATCGGATCCTATTCTTGGTGTCCTGCTCCTCGTTGTTGGCTTCCCAAGAAGACCGCCCTCAACCGAAACAGCCCAGTGGCCAGGGGAAGAGGGGGCGTGCGGAAGCGAGCCTCGCGGCGGGGGCGCGTGCGCGGCGACGGCCACGGCGCCGGCAGAGGCTGGCGCTGACCTCCGCGCACGCCGACGCCGAGACCCTTCCGCCCTGTGCGTGCGTGCTCAGGGGCGGGGTTACGCACGTGTGGGGGGCGGGGCGGGGCGGAGCGGGGAGGGGAGGGGAGGGGCGGGGCGGGATAGGGCGGGACTGGGCGGGCGGCGGCGCGGGGCCACGCCTAGCGCTACGTTGCAATCGTCGCGCGCATCCGGTGCCCGCCACGCGCCACCACGCACCGCCGCCAATAGGGAAGTCCTCTGGTAGCGGCTTCACCCCTCTCTCGTCGTCCGACGCCCTCCGACGCCCTCCGACGCCCTCCGACGCCCTCCGACGCCCTCCGGCGCCCTCCGACGCCCTCCGACGCCCTCCGACGCCCTCCGACGCCCTCCGACGCCCTCCGACGCCCTCCGACGCCCTCCGACGCCCTCCGACGCCCTCCGACGCCCTCCGACGCCCTCCGACGCCCTCCGACGCCCTCCGACGCCCTCCGACGCCCTCCGACGCCCTCCGACGCCCTCCGACGCCCTCCGACGCCCTCCGACGCCCTCCGACGCCCTCCGACGCCCTCCGACGCCCTCCGACGCCCTCCGACGCCCTCCGACGCCCTCCGACGCCCTCCGACGCCCTCCGACGCCCTCCGACGCCCTCCGACGCCCTCCGACGCCCTCCGACGCCCTCCGACGCCCTCCGACGCCCTCCGACGCCCTCCGACGCCCTCCGACGCCCTCCGACGCCCTCCGACGCCCTCCGACGCCCTCCGACGCCCTCCGACGCCCTCCGACGCCCTCCGACGCCCTCCGACGCCCTCCGACGCCCTCCGACGCCCTCCGACGCCCTCCGACGCCCTCCGACGCCCTCCGACGCCCTCCGACGCCCTCCGACGCCCTCCCGGCCTCCGGCCTCCAGCTCCTCGCCACGCAGCAGGGTCTCCCACGTCACGCACTTCTCATAGGAGGATGTCTTTGCGCATACTAAACGAAAAAAAATTCTAAAGTATTCTACGATACGCCCGATTTAAGTCGAACACAGAAAAAAAGTTTTTTCAGCTATTTCCGGACTTTAAAATTGTCTAATGTACATTACAGTCCATCTTCGTATTTGGTAACACGATAAAATGAGTTGTTCTCTCGGTTTATACGTTCACGATTATTTATTCGTTTAAATTGGAATATGGCGAACGGAATTGTGCCTGTCTTTCTCCAGAATGATTGTCACGTAGGAAGTCCCTAACTCATCAATTCTTTAAAGTGAAGGACGACTGATTCAAAATACAATCTTATATATTATTGGAAGAAAATGTGACAAACCCACATGTTCCGTATTCCAACTTTTAATTTCGCATTGTAATGCGACGCAAGTTCCATCAGTGAAAGAGCGAAGTTGCCCTCTACCTCCGCCCTCGGAATCGCTCCTGGCAGCGGTCGGCCCGCCACATCCGGCGCCAGGGCAGCGCCCAGCCAGCGGCAGGGCGGCGCTGGAGCGCTGCACGAGGGCGGCAGAGAGCCGGTGAGGCGCAGGCGCGCGTCCTACTCACTGGCACGCGGAACATGGTGCGCACGTCGAAGTAGCCGAGCGCCGTCACGCCGAACAACGTGATCGCCAGCACGACGCGCGAGTCCAGGCCCGTGTGCTGGTCCAGCACCTTGTACATCCCGCGCCACGTGTTCACGCAGCAGAAGCCGAACACAGCCGTGTACAGGCGCGACGCGACGATGCCGGCGACGCGGCGGCAACGACGGCGCGCGCCGTCGGCGGCCGGGACGGACGGGGTGGCGGCGCGACGGACGCTCCCTCGCAGCGCTCCTCCGACCGGCGGCCCGGCGCGCCCACAGCAGCGCCCCCGCGGCCGCCAGCCGGTGCTGGCCCAGGGTGAAGAGCAAGTGGCCCGCCAGCCCCGTGGCAAGCGATGGCGCCCATGCCCTCTCGCCCACGAACCAGTCCATCAAGCACCACGTCCCGCGCCAGTCGCCCACCACCGCCGGTGCCACCACCCCGCCGAAAACAGCGCGTCGGCCAGCGCGAGGGCCCCGTGGCGGCGGGAGCGCGCCGGCAGGGGCGGAGGCGGGGCGGAGGCGGAGGCGGAGGCGCGGGCGGCGTCGCCGGCGAAGACGGCGGAGCGGCGGCGCAGTGGGCGGCGGGCGCTGGGCCGCAGCCGCGGCGGGCGCTGCCCGCTCGCACAACCGCATCGCACGCTGCGCCCCGCGCACTGCGCCGCCCGCGCCGCTCGCCCGCACGCCCATCGCCCGCGCCACCGCGGAGCCTCAATTGCGGCCGCGGCAATTTTCGAATTATAGAGAGCTTTTCTGCCGGTGGCTGCTCTACGTCACGTGGGTTCCTCTGCCGTCGCCCCCACCGCCGCTGCCGCGACGGCGACGTCGTCACCGACGCGCGCGCGGTGCGGCGCTTCGAGCGAGGGTGAAGTCTCGGGGCCCCCGCGGCGCGCAGGCTGGAGCGAGGGCTTCCGGGCGCGGCTCGCGGCACGTGGACTGCCCGCAGCCGCCCCAAACCCGCCCTGCCACACCCAGCCTGTGTTCGCGTTGCAGCGCCAGCGCTCACTCATCCTAGTCACCACCTAAGGAGGAGCGGCGCTTCTTTCAGCCCTACGATACGCGCTCCTGCACCTGGTTGTGCACGTGACTGCTAATGCTTGCAACGGAAATATCTTTCGCGTAATAACGGCGTAAGGAATCTGGCAATAACAAGTGACCATCTCCAATTCCAAGCCCATTTCTAACCCAAAATGCTCCGTGTGAAAAAAGATAAATACGAAGGTGCTTTCTATATCGTAAGGTATTCCAGAAGAAATTTTATTTTGTAAAACAGAGTTTCTGCCTTAACTGAATAACTCGTACTTTACATTTATTTTGCACTGCTTTATTCAAACATCACGTCTCCTTTCATCAACCCTTTAGGCGAACCGCAATTCGGTCACCCACACTCGCACATTAGTTGTCCTGTAAGCGTAGCCTCGCCGTGAGCTCCGAGGCCAACGTTCTGGCAATTACCCTATGACCTTCTATTAGAATTTTTTTCTAAAAGATAGCCGAATAAGATGGTGAAAACTGCCCCCAAACCAAATCAATAATCGAGATACTCATATAAAAGAGAATAAAAAATGCCGTAGATTCACAAGAAATAAGCCTCGTAAGGCAATCCGTTGAAGAGATACAACATGAAACTTGTTTTTCATGTTTTATTTTTTGTTCTTAGCTTCTATTGTATGTTTCAGGCTGAAAAAAATAGAGAGACGGGGAAAAATATTTTAATTTTGAGGTATTTTTGTCAATCAATTTTTACGCCAAATTCAAATAGAAAAAGTATATGAATTTTGGAAATGGATTTTCGACGTGGAGTACTGTCTCAGTTTTTACTGTAGAATGCGTCTTATAACATTCTATAACATATTTTTTCAGATTTTTAAACAATGTGGACGATAGTGAAAAAAATAAAACTAATTTTATCAGTTCAAAAATTTGAATTTTGAATTTGAATGAACTCATATTTTCGAAAAATTGTACATGATCTTATTTCAAAACGTGTCTTTAAGGAACAAATTTCACTAAGGGAAAGAATATCTAACTTAAACATTTTATTTGTAGAAAAGTGAAGAAAAAAATTGTAACTTTTGCAATTTTCGAAAAATAAAGGTTTTCAACAAACATGAGACCTGCACCAATCTATTAAACGTCCTTCACACAATCCAACAACAAAATTTAATAAAAAACGATGGAGCCATTTTTAAAAAATTTGGAATATGTTCAAGGGGCTTCATGTAAAATACCCCCAAAATTAAAATATCGGTTTCAAATTCAAGGAGGCGCGACATTAGCCAGATATATTGCCAAATAACGATTTTGGAGAAAATCGGCTAAACTTTTTAGCCACTAGCGTTGTTCACAGAAGGACAGACGGACGTTTTGCTGTCATTCGATTTTTCGGTATCAAGGACCCACAAAATATGGATTTTCGGTACACCTTGTAGTAGAGGATTTTTTTCTAAATATAGCAACTGGATATATCTCCTTTTTTTGTTACCAGGGGCCCGTAATAAGAGTTTTTCTATCGAAAATTCGTCGTTTTATCGCGCAGCAATACATAACAGTAACAGCAATATATACAGTAGAAATAATATACTCAGTAGCGAGAAAGTAAAAGGGCACGTACGTTGTACAAAGGACGTGTTAAATTTACTCAAAAACCGTGAAACCTCAAAACCTTATGGATTGATTTTGAACATAGTAAGGATTCATTTGATATTGTTTGTGCATTGTCAGTCAGATTAAATACTCAAAGAATAGATACACAGAACATTTTTGCGGATTTAAATAAAATATAATAATTTATTTCGTAACCAATTAAGGTTGCACAGTTTTTTTTTTCTGAGTTTCTACTTGAAATAACTGGTAATATAACTTGATAGTAAAACGTGAATTTCTGTTGTTTAGACTTACTACTTACTTCAATAGCGTTAGATGGATGTGCACGGAACATTATTGTTGCGATAAATTGCAGCAACTAATCGTTTGAATGATCTATTAACACAGAGTTGTATTGAACCAGCATTTCTTCTCAATTTAATCGGTCTAATTTTCGTGTACGTATATGTTATATCTAACCAATTTATCTGTGATCGGTGATCTTTCGCCGTTTTATAAAATATGACCGATTAAACGTTGAAATTGAAGAGTTGCTCGAGGGTCTGTATTGTTGTTGTTGTTGTTGTTGTTGTTGTTGTTGTTATTATTATTATTATTATTATTATTATTATTGTTATTACATTGTTATTGTTTTCGACTCCTCTACTTTTCTTACCGCTTTCTGAAAAATGTTCTAAGATTTTATAATTTTTCTGTACATATGTATTGTCTGTTTCATTGATTTTTTTGATAAACGCATCAAACTTCTCACACACCTTTCATTTTTATATTTTTACTTGTATACCGATAACTAATTGGTTTCCACAAACACGGATTATTACCATATAGATCAATAAACCCGTAATAAAACTCCTTGCTCACCATTTCTTAAACTACCACGAGTACGCAATTCTACTGCCATTCAAACACAATATCGGCAGATATTTTGACGGATTTATCTGCAGATAAATCTTTTATGTCAAATGACTTATCGCTTCAAGTTATTACAGTGATTTGTTGTACAACTTTAATAGTTTCTACAGTTCCTTAACGAAGTGATTTATCTGTACAATTTCGGAGTTCTAATGATAAATTACTGAGATCAATCGATAAATGGCTCTATGTATATTCCCCTATTTGGCAGTATTAAAGTCACTTGTTAGTGTTTTACATACTCATACTCTTTATGCCTTCCGGGTTCTTGTAAGTTGTTTTCATTCGCAAATTGTTGAATACAGATAAACTAGAAAAATATTTCTGAAGTAATTAACTCTATAATATTGTTTGTAAAGTGCATTAATATTATCTTCTTATTCACAGTAAAATGTAGCAGGTGAGATCCTCTCCACCATCGAACAGTAGTGTAACCTCCTTATCGTATTACTAATGAGAACCATTAAATATATTTGAATACAATCATCAGCCCTCCGTAAAATAATTAAATCATATATAAGAGATGCTTCATCAATTTGTTTGACTGGAGTACAAAATCAAAAACAACTTTGACCTTTCGTTTACATTTATGCGTTCATACGCATTATCACGTTTGTGTACACGTTTATCTGGTTGGTTGAAATACTTCATGTCGTAATATATGTGTGCTCTTACAATGCTATCTTCTTTGCTAATGTCCACGAAAATAAAGTCCTTTAGGAAATTCCAGCTTTTTCAGATAACCGTCTTTCACAATGAAAATGTCATCATGAAACAAACGCAATAGTTTGTAAGAACCTTTCAAGCACAAGGATGTATTCTGGTTTGTATTTGTTTTTCTTTAGGACCATTATTAAGTATACCAAAGTAGCGAGTCTGCAATTGCAATCTTCGTGACATATGTTAGTCCTAGGTTCGAGTCCTACCGAGAGGGCCTAGAACCTCAGCTTAACGGCTAGGTGGAAGCAGACCGCCGTCTGGTTCAGAAGGCTAGAGACAGGCTGCTATTATTGTTTGTTTCAGTGTTTTCCTCTGATGGATCCCAGGTGCATGCCGTAGGAGTACCCTAAAACGACGTGGCAAGGAATTGGAGCGATTCCTCGATACCAATTCAGTCCTAACAGTCGGGCTAATGCTAATCGCCCAACCCATGGTCTCCAAAGTATCCGAATTTACTCTGGCAGGTGTGGGTATTTCAACTGGTAGATTTGGCAAATAATAACTTGCTTCTTCAGGAAGTACAGTGCCTGCACCTTGGCCTTGCTCGTCTATCGCAAGTGAAAGCTTCCTTTACAGTGAAACTAGATAAATTAAATGAGGATACCTACTCATCGTTCCGGAAAAAGACAAGATATATTGTTTATTAAAATGATTCATTAAATGAAATTAAAAACTAAATTTTAAATATTTAATTTTTAAACTACTGAGACTGGTGTAGTTGTCAATGCGAGGCTGCAAGAGCACACGGCGGTAACCTTACTTCATTTACTCGTGTCAATAAAACACAGAAAAGAAATTCATTTTGATGTTGATTTATTCCTACAAATTCCCACGGAAGTAGTGTGACAGCCTATCCCGTGGTGGTGCCAACCTACATCAACACCTGTTCCAACAATCCCACCGAGCCCGGTTGATTTGCACTTTTGACATGATGACTTTCAACGACTCTAAAACTTCGATAGTCAAACATTCACGAATGCAAAATACTGTAACGGTGCCCAACATATGTAGTACTATTAATACAATCAAATTTGTCAAAAGTATACCAGAGTTGCGTAAACAATTTAAAATCTATCAAGTGGCCACAATCGTCCCCAGCCTCCCCTATACTTCTTGACTAACCTAATATGCTTCCCCTATAGTATCTCAACAGTTAATGATATTAAGATGTGGTTTTCAGTAAAACAATTTTATGCAAAAGTCACATGAGAAAGTGTGCAATATTACCTTTTTGACATTTTTACTAACCTCTTACTTCGTAAGAAGAGAAAGTATTGTAACCGCGCGCAAGAACACAGCGATTTTTCGACAAACGTCTATTTTCAGGCCCTAGTAACGAAAAAGGGGATAAACCTGGCTCCTATTACTTCTTCTAACACATTGAATAATCACAATTTATGTGCGGGTCCTTGACAGTAGAAAAACCACCCTTTCAAAGAAAAGACACCCTTTCAGTAGACAAATTAATTGAAGGAAAAACGTCTGTCTGTTCCCCTGTCTGTCTTTCGGTGATTTCCTAAAACTATAGAATTGAAGATAGAAATGTTTTTAAACATTTTTTTTCAAAGACATCTTGAAATAATGTCATGTTCTATTTTTCAAAAATATGACTAGTTTTTGCGTACTTTTTGTGATATAGAGGGAATTATTTTCTCAAAACCGGCTCCATTTCTTCTTTAAATTTTCTCCTTGTATATAACGAAGAACGTTAAAAATGGTGCAATCTCATTTCTGGAAAACTGTATTTTCGAAAATTGCAATGCAATCGCATTTTTTGTCTTAAAATTTGTTCTAAAAAATTATATCTTATAGACGTCACCTACAATTTTTGAATATAACTAGTAGTGTTTGCTTATTTTTTCTTGAAACTAATGTAATTTATAACAAAAAATAGGTTTACGGCTAAGAAAAACCAAAGAACGGTATGAAACATAATTTACTTTTAGCAATAGGAAAAATGAGAGAGGAGTAAGTATTGTTTCGGAGAACATGCTCCTGGTGAAAAATGAAATTGAACTTGCTCCTGGTGAAAAATGAAATGAACTTGCTCCTGGTGACAAATGAAAAATATAATTTATTTTTCTCAAAGCTTTCATTTCTCTTTAACGCATGCTTCCCTATTAAAAAGAGAATTTTTCTCTTTTTAATTTCACGAAAACATTTCACGAAAAAGTAATACTTGAATCACACAAGGAATTAGAACATCATGTACGTACTCTCTACTCTATTTCTAAACATCGTAACGTATCACCCGGTTTCCACGTCTACTTCCGAGAATATAAAAGAATTTTAAGGAAAATAATAGTTCAGGCAAAAATATGAAAAATAATGAGGATATTTTGAACGCTAAAAAAAAACTACAGCAATGTGGAACATCGTTATAAATTCGACCACGTCATCACGACATTTCGTAGAAAATGTTGTTTTAAAGGATAATGAAAGAGAAAAAGAAATCTAGAAAAAGTTGCGAATCTCTTCAACGAACACTTTTCTAGAATTGCGTTGATCTCACGAAGGGACTAACACCACAAAATTCAACATCATATGCTCCCCGAAAAAACTTCGGCACGATGTTTATTTACGAAACTTCTTCTAACGAAATCCTCAGAATAGTCAGTAAATTAAAAAATAAATATTCATCAGGTTTAGATGAATTTCCGGATTGTTTATTAAAAACGTGTGCACCTGCCATTATACACCCATTAACTCACATTTTCAATGCTTCCTTGTGCACAGGAATATTTCCAGATACTTTCAAAACAGCAAAAATTAAGCCACTTTTTAAAAAAGGGAACAAAAATGAAATTGAAAATTACCGGCCAATTTCTCTTTTGTCAGTTTTCTCAAAAATATTAGAGAGGCTTTCTATACGCAATGGAAACCTTTCTCAGGAAAAAGTTTTCAGACTCACAACACGGTTTCAGGAAATCAAAATCTACGGAAACTGCCATTTTTTCTTTCCTTAAAGATGTTGCTTCATCAATGGACCAAAATGAAGAACCCATTGGGATATTTTTAGATCTTTCGAAAGCTTTTGACGTTATTAACCATAACATCTGCTCTCAAAATTACCTTCTTATGGAATTCGTGGTATTGCCCTAGATTGGATAACCTCGTACCTTAAACATCGATCTCAACGAGTAGAAATACCGTACTGGCACGAAAGGACATTATTTACTTATCTCCAATTCTTTGCCAATTGAACATGGGGTCCCACAAGGTTCGATTTAAGGTCCTATCCTCTTTCTGTTGTACGTAAACGATATGCCCTCATCTATTAAAAATGGAAGAACGGTTCTGTTTGCCGATGACACGAATGTTCTTTGCAAAAAAGAAACAATAAATAGTACAATTTCAGAAGTTTCAAATTGGTTTTGTAATAACAAATTAATAGTTAACGAAGGAAAAACTGTCTCAATGCAATTTTGCCTTTCAAATCGGCAATCGTATGCTCCATTGAAAATGGACAATTTGCAATTAGGTAAGGTAACAAAATTTCTAGGTCTCTCAATTCAATCAAACCTCAAATGGAATGTCCATATAACAGAATTAAACACTAAACTAAGCTCATTATGTTATGCATTCAGAATTCTATCTAATTCTGTCAGCCTTCATGCAGCTCGTTGCGTGTATTTTGCAAATGTACATTCCCGCGTGAGATATGGCATAATATTCTGGGGAAGCTCATCCTTTAGTTCCCAGACATTTAGATTGCAAAAAAAAAAAAAAAAAAAAAAATTATCCGAATAATGAAAAAATTCCATCCACTTGATCCGTGCAAGCCTCTTTTCATTGAGCTTGTAATCTTACCATTGGCTTGCCTATTTATTTATGAGTCTGTAGTACTTGTCAAAACTGACTTACTTAACGGTGGGAACTTATTTTCATGTAATACTGATATTTATAGTTACAACACTCGATGTAGTAATCATGTTCATCAAGTGTCAGTATCAACAGCTCACTACAAGAAATCCACATACAATACATGTACGTTACTTTACAACGCATTGCCAGATGAAATTAAACAATTAAAATTGGTACACAAATTTAAGTTAAAAGTAAAATCTTTTCTGCTGCAAAACTGTTTCTATATAATTAGAGACTATATGGATCGTCAAAAAGAAAAATAATGTTTACTTTCACAAAAACAAGATATAGAATAATGAATTAGTCTACATTTGCATTATATAATTTAAAAAAAGACTCAATATGCCTGTAACAAATAATGTACTTCCGGGTCAATGACTCCCATCTCGATCGGGTTTTTGTCCAGTTTCCCTGATCCATTGAGCAAATGCTGAGATGGCCCCTTGATTTGCTTCTGGACGTAAATGTAGCTTCACGATGCGCCGTTTTGTTGAGCTTTCCTTTTGTTTGTAGTGGTAGTAGAGCTTAGGGTGAGTTTCTATTTTGTCAACAATACAGAAAAATCAAATTTGTTTGTTCCTTTACCGTTAAAAATAAGTTTTCCAAAATTTGGCAACGAAAATATCTAGTATTTGAAATGTTAATCCCCCGCTTTTTTCAATTTGTTGTTGTTGTTATTATTATTATTATTATTATTATTATTATTATTATTATTATTATTTTCATCTTTAAACTATTAATAGTTAAATTGTTGGGAAGGGATTCTGAAACTCAAGAAAGTGTGCGCAGATAATTTTCTCCCCCATTCGTCACATACAGTTTTTGACTAAATAAATAAATAAATAAATAAACGGCGTGGTGTGTTTATTCAGAAATGAATGAAAAATACAAGCCGTTGACAAGGTCGCGGTATTCGATGTTTGCTTTATACTAATATCAGTTTGCATAATACAGTACTGGAAACATAAATTGATCGCGGCCGTCTGCGGCTAAGTTCAGCTTTTGCACGGCTTGGCCAGCCCTTGTCATGACGAAACGTCGCAGGCGGAGCCTCACAAACCATCGTAGCCAATCTCAACGCAGGGAGTGCCTAACAAAATTATGACGTACAAAATGGCGGGCGCCGCTAGTTCAGATGTGGAAGTATTTTCAAATAAAAAATACATGGAAGAAACACTTGTATGAACATGAAAGTAAATTCATTGAAATATATATGAACACATAGCACTTAACCACTGTTAACACAATTCTTTTTGAAGAAATTACATTGATATCAGATAAAATAACCCTAATTTTAAGACAATTACGTTCTTATACACACTTAAATTCCAATATTCTTGTCCAAACACAATTTATGAACTTTATCAAATGACCAGTTTACTACAGAATTTTGCGATAAGAAAAACGATTATAATTGCATATTTTCAATTGTTCATATGTATATTACATTTGCAAAAATGCAAAATACTGTCTTTCTCGAATCGTTAGGGGGAACCATTTCAATTAAAGAAACTAAAATTCAAAGACCAACTGTATATTTATCACTAAAGTAACAATTAAACTAGATATTAAGCAATTAATTTGCATCTCATGTCAAAATTGTTATTTTGCTATCATCAAATTAGGGACAACTTGGGGACACTCCCCGGCAGGAATAGCGCAATTTCGGAATTGTTTATAAAATTTTAATTAGGGACAACTTGGGGACACTCCCCGGCAGGAATAGCTTTAAATTCTCTCATCTCAATTCCCTTTACATAAGATGCAAATTCCGCAATCCAACCGGATCTATCGCCTTTCGTTTTTGAGATACGCAATTGTTTATAGGATCTTAGCGACTGATGCCAACCCTCCTTGTTTCCAACCCCCAATTAATTCGATCTTGGCAGTCAAGTATAAAATTCAAATAGATTTACAGTGTCTTGCTTTCGGCTGATTAAATTGTATTAACGATTTGTGACACGACAAATCGATGGAAATTGTTGTTCTTGATCTTTCTTAACTTTCGAAATTTAATTTCTATTCTTCATGTATCGTTGAAACAGTAGTTTGGTTATTTTGATTCGTCTGTGTTATAAATAAATTCTTTGGCAAATTTCAAAACGCTGAGACTAACTGTTGTCCTGCAGATTTGAAGATTTCTTTGCGGTTGGATGCATTCTATTCAGTGATGCAAAGTGTATGCCAATATGTTCAATGTCTTGCGAGGAAATTCATTATCAACAAATTATTTTGAAAAATGCTTTTGGACAGACGTGGCATGATAGATCATTTTCATATTTATTTCACGAGGCAAGTTTTAGGCAGCAGATATATTCTGTGTATTATTTTAAATTTTGGTGAAATTGAATCACATGTGAATTTTCAAATAGAACCATACATTTTTTATCTGTAATGAATATATCAATAAGAGGAATTCAATCATGTCTCATTTGTTAATAATTTAAAGAGTAATAATATATATTTGACACCGGGCTTGAGCAATCCTCAACTCTAAGACAAGCAACGCTTATCATTGGCTCTTCTAGTAATTCAAGTGGCCTATCCTCGGAATATTTCCCTATTCTCCTCGCCTTAAAAGGCATAATAGGCGGAGTCTGTAGAATTTGGCACCAATCGAATAACACTTCCTCCCCTGGAGAATGCTTCGTTACTCCCTTTTGTGGGAACACGTTCTAGTCGTGTATTAAATTGTGAAAAACAATTTAAATTCAATATAATAAACGAATAAGAGTTTTGTTTACATTGTAATGCTACAACATTTAAATTTAGAAATAAGACATTTTTTACAAATCATGTTTGTTAAATAATCATATAATATTCATTTTATACATAATTGACATGTAATGATAGAAATTTCTAATGTCTGGTATGGGAAATTAAGTATGAGCTCAGTTAATTTTAATGAGAGAGCAATTTCAGGATGAAAGTGTTTATTTAATATATACAGGGTGAGTCACGTAACTTTAGCACCTCCTATAACTTTTGAACGGTTGAAGATATTGAAATGCAGTTTTCACGGAAGTGCATGAGAAAATAGGGCTAACTGATACGTGTATTTATTTCTATTTTATCACTTGTATTTTACGAGATATTTGAGGGAACTTTGTTTTTTCAAATGGAACTATACATATTTTTTCAGTCTATCATAAAGAGCGTAAAAAGACGAATCCAATGATATACATAATGTCATATGTTAAATAAGGATTTTTTTGAGAAATTTTTATTGTTTTGCGACCAGTTCTTAACGGATATTTTGAATGTAACCGACCGCCACAGAAGGTCACGCAGCGCGCCACCAGCCAGCCGCGCTCGGGAAGGGAAGGGATCTTAGTATTTCAAGACAAAACATATTCCAAATATTCACTAAACTTGCCATTTTTCCCTGAACTCTGCTTTCATCCTTCCCCATTTTCAAATATTTTATTACTTAAGGATTGAAAATATGGATTTGTCATATGTAGTATGTATTGAAATAAGATTGTTATTTAAATTTAATTTAAAGGGATATCATACCACAGGATATTAATGGGATCTTGGAAACTAAGCACAGTAAGAATAAATTATTAAGACTTTACAAAGAATATTGCATATTTTCAGGAAATAGTTTTATTGTTAATGATAATATAACAATACCTTGTGAAAATAAACAAATACAGAAAGATAATGATATTGACAAAAATAAAAATAGAATTCAAAAATACTAAAAAAAAATACATTACTATTCAAATTACTTTAGAATGTGTTCAATATGACCACCATTCACAGACAAACACATCTGCAGGCGCTTTTGAAAGATTTCTTAACTGCGACCAATGTTTCTTTTAACTTCAGAACATGCAGCTACAATGCGTCTACGCATATCTTGTGATGTAGATGGAGCTTTGGAGACGTGGTTTAAGAAAACCCCAAAGAAAAAATCTAGTAGCGTCAAGTCTGGGGAACGCGGGCCAACACACAGTACCACCCATTCATTTCCTGTAATATAAAACCCCATTAACTGGAGTAGAAGTAATAAACAATTTTATTACAATACATACTTACAATGAAACCTTATTTTAACCCTTCCATTTCTTAAAAATAAGCTGAAAATGGGGAAGGATGGAACGCAGAGTTCAGGGAAAAATGGCAAGTTTAGTGAATATTTGGAATATGTTTTGTGTCTTGAAATACTAAGATCCCTTCCCTTCCCCGAGCGCGCGCTGGCTGGTGGAGCGCTGCGTGACCTTCTGTGGCGGTCGGTTACATTCAAAATATCCGTTAAGAACTGGTCGCAAAACAATAAAAATTTCTCAAAAAAATCCTTATTTAATATATGACATTATGTATATCATTGGATTCGTCTTTTTACGCTCTTTATGATAGACTGAAAAATATGTATAGTTCCATTTGAAAAACAAAGTTCCCTCAAATATCTCGTAAAATACAAGTGATAAAATAGAAATAAATACACGTATCAGTTAGCCCTATTTTCTCATGCACTTCCGTGAAAACTGCATTTCAATATCTTCAACCGTTCAAAAGTTATAGGAGTGCTAAAGTTACGTGACTCACCCTGTATATATATATATATATATATATATATATATATATATATATATATATATTCCAAATCCATATACTTCCTTATTTTCATTAACGTTGCTTCCATTTCCATCGAAGGGAAGGATATAACATCCCTCACGCGCCTATGTTTTGAAATGACCCTCAGAGAGGTCACTTGCTCGAGTCGCCGTGTTATTGAATTGAACTCTTGAAATGTTCTGTTCATACAGTAGTTCCCGAAACACGTAAATTCCAACAGGCCATCTCAAACTTATAGTAGTCACACCCTACTTTCAAACATTAGTAGATACCGCGGACTGTGAGACCGCACGTAAAGTTCTAAACAAACTTCATTCTCGTTCATGAGCATGTGTTAATCAGTCCAACTTTTTTTGTGTCGGAGGGGCTGTGATTCTTGGAGAGATAATAGTGTAGTGGACATGGTAACAACTCTCTGCACTAAGCGGTTCGTTTTCTAGTGTGGACAAAACTTTTGGGATTGGAAACCTTTCTGCGGACTTCATGAATTATTATAATAATGCGATTACCAAATAGTGCGTATCATCATAGTTTTAATTCATTTTTTGTCTTTCATTTTGTTTGCATTTTAATCACTTTTCTGTTTCTTATATAATTTTGTTAATGTATTTTAGGAATGAGGTTTGACTGATTCCAATGTAATTCTTGATTTAAGCTTGATTGCTGTTACCAAGTACTCGCGGTTCAAGTCACGTCTTATTGCGATCGGTGAGCTGAAGAATATCTGCATTAAGAGTGGACTGACAATATGCGAAGCTTCAGAAAAAATTGTCAGAATCTCGGAGGGAATATTGATGACTAAAATAAAAGATCGTAAGATGTCGCGATCGTAATAGTTGTGACTGTCAATCAAATAATATCCCAGCAGAATCTATAGCAAGGGCGGTCAGTTTTGCCCGCATGGGATTTGTTCCAATTTATGCCTGCGGGTGCTGCCACTCAAAATCGTCACTGCAGCAGGCAACGAAAGAAATTTGAGCGCGGAATATTCCTGGGAGGTGGGTAACTGAATTACAAAAGGGAACAATGTTTTCATGAAGTTTTTATTGAATAAAACATCATAACTGTTGTAAAAAGCGCTTATTTATTGGAAAATAGAAAAGTTCGTAATGAAAATTTTGGAATTGAAATAGAATTATACAGAGTCCCACCAACTATGGGCCACCTCATAACTTCTAAACGGTTCCCGATATCTAAATGCAGTTTTCGCTTAACAATGTGGAATCATAGGGGAAATAATGTGCGGTAGATATATAATTCGAAATATTTTTAGTTTTCGAGAAAATTAATTATCTTTTATTTTTTAAATGGAACCATATATTTTTTTCACTAGCGATAGATAATCATAAATAGACAAATGTAAAAAAATGTTTGATAGTATATATAGTATACAATTTTACTTTCAGACATATGATTTTTAACTAAATTTCCTTAACCGTTAATTGGGGAAGGTTTTCTGCGAGAACAGGGGAAAGTCGCGAAGGCTACTTTACCCAAAAGGACAGTGTCGACGACTGCAAGAGGAAAAATTGCACGTTTAATTTCAAATCTCAAGTCTCATAATATAAATATATAAAAACGGGTTTATACGGTTATATTATTATCGGTTTTTTACATCACTACAATGCGTGAACTATTTTTTATTTAGTCGCAAAATATCAAAAAATACTAATACACCTTACCAGTAATTTAAATTAATTAAATTAAGCTTACAAATTAAAGACTATTGAAATATTTTATTGAAGTTTCTCTAATTGTAAATTTGGAGTCAGAAAATGAACGGACGCAGAATATTGCCTGGGAAGTGGGAAAATGAATATTACGCAACACTGTCGCTTAATGTCATTCGACGACTTTCTTGCTATCGAAATATCAAAATATTTTAGAAGATAACATTATTATTCAGCTTCATTTGTTAGCATAAAAAACTCGATAAATGGATTAAGACGTACTTTTTTGTTGGGACTCATCAGGGCTTTAACCTATCACACGGTAAAGAAATTATTTTGCTCAATGAACACAAGTTAAAATAATTAGTTTTTTTTACGAACGTTATTCTGGTGTTTCCATCACCAAACAATTGTAATAGCAAAAAATTAGACTATTACCATGCATGCCGCCATTAGTTTTTATCAATCAAAATGTCGGAAAAACGTACTGCTAGCACTTCGTCAGAACATTATAATATGTAAGTTCAGTACATTGTCCATAATCGTTACACTATGCAAAATTGTGTGGAGTGGATAGTTAACGTCAGAAAATAACTCCAGTTACTCGTATTGATATACAGGACAGTTTAGTTAAGTGGGAGAGATATGTTTTTGTTGTTTTTGCATTTGTTTATCTTAGGTTAGCCAAACTTATTATATAATAATATGAAGTTAATATAAGAAACAGTAATACAAATTATTAATTTTCAAGTTTTAGCAAATTTCGTGGGATGCAGAAACGTAGACGAAAAAATGATCCACTTAACTGCAGTATGGGATTAACTGAGGCTCTTATTGTGGTGAAGTGAATTTTAAAGAGCATGTTGAACACAGTTCTACGAGTATATTATAAATAGGAGACAGATTTTAATGAAATATCATTTTTCCTTTTTTTTATACCTACGTATATACGGAGTAATATAAGTAATGTAGAGAAAGTTATGTAATGCTGGGCGAAAAAACGGAGGATTTTCGGCAGAAAAAAATTCATTGCCGGATCCTCATGAAGAAAAAGTGGATAAATGCAGTTAGTTGATGAAGATAGAAAAGTGGTCTAATATGTGATGTAGCCATAATCTATATTTTGTTGGTCCTTGATGCCGAAAACTCAATTGAAAGCGAAACGCCCGCCGTCTGTCCTTCGGTGAACACTAGCGCATAAACCATGTGTACGATTTTTTTCAAATTGAAAAAACATGTATCTGTCGTTGAAGCTTTGAAATTTTGAAAACCATTCTTTTAAACTTGGGGGTTTTTGGATCAAGCCCCACGGACATTCTCGAAATTATCTCAAAAGTTTTGCTCAAAATTTTTCTTTAAATTTATTGTAATAACAGAGAAAATACACTTATAAAAGTGGCTTAGGTTCTATTTTCAGGTTAACAAGATTTTCGAAAATTACAAAAGTTTGAATTTTTCTGTCGTCTTCCCACAACTGAACAAATTGTAAAATTTTCCCTTCAAATTAAATTTGTTATCCATAATTACTCCTTTCATTAAGGTCTTCCACATTATTTTGAAAATTTTAATAGTTTCCGCGCAATATTTTCAATTTAAAAACAACAAAAAGATTTTCTCTGTCTTGTCTCTCACGTAGCTCATATTTTCATTATAGACAATTTGTTCACATTATTTTATTTATTTATACATTTGCTCTTAATAATGTTGAATAATTTTTTTCGAAAACTCCACTTCTTTTTTGTGAAAATGAGCACAAAATTCCGCATTTTTAGAAACACTTAAACGCTATTTTCTCAAAAGTTGCTCCAATTTTTTGTTTCATATGTTTTCAACAAATAGTACTGTAAAGAATATTGCGTCATCCCCCGGCGCCACTCCGAGGTGCCTGTGATCGCAGGTTACGTCATCTGCCGGCGACCACGAGCTGTTGGTGAGCACAGGTTGCATCACCTGCCGGCGGATTCCTCCAGAAAGTGCGCGGCGTCCGGATGGTTCTGGATTGTCCTGACGAGTATAAATACGCGACGGCCAGCGGCCGCGAGTCAGTCTTGAGTCCGCAGTGGAAACTGAACTGTGAAGTGTGCATCGCGGTGAATAGCTGTGCAATGTGCTCAGTGAAGTGAACCGTGGTCAGTGCATCGTACTGTGGTCGGTGACGTGAACTGTGACCAGTGCATCGAACTGTGATCAGTGCAGTGAACTGTGGCCAGTGCTTAGGACTGTGCGAGTGTGCAAGAGAAGTGTAGTGTAAATGAAGCAAGAGAAGTGTAGTGTAAATAAATAATCAAGTGTTTTCAGTGATTGTGTTAAGTAACAAAATAAACGTTTTTGTTAAAATAATACGAGACTTTTAATTCACCACCTAGAAACGTAACAGTACTAATTGCACTGTTTAGTATGACGTTAAATTCATTTTTGTGTACTCTTTCGGTTTTTTTTTAAATACACAGATGTAATTTGTTTGTACCTCTCACACCGTTAATATGAACATATGCATTTATTTGCACTTATAAGTGGAAGTTTTTCCAATGACTTCGAATGAAGTTTTTCAAAAATAAAGAGATTCCTCTTAAAAGAGTTTCAAATTCCTCCTTTACAGTAATGCTTAATCGCCATTTTCTTAAAACACGGCTTTAAATTTTTCAATGAAAATTTCTATTTAGGACAAGGTTTTCTTCTTTAGTATTCTGGAATGTTAATATTCTATATACGTTCTACTATTTGGAAACCGAAAAGAGGAGAAAAAAGTCGAAAAATGTGTTTTGGGTGACGATAGATGACAGCTGGCGAGAGAATGTAGGAAGATCTTAAAGCCAGTCCACACAAGGGAAATTAGAAAAATTTGCTACGAGAAAGTCTGTGCCATTCGGTAGCACCTCTAGATACCTTTTTTCGCATATTTCATATATTTTAACATAATTTTAATAGTTTTAAAATACTTTTTTTAAGTGAATTGTGTGCACATTTTCAAAATTCTGTGATCCCTACAGCAAGTCATATTCTACTTACATTTTGAAAAAAAGGAGCTCCCATGTAGTAAAATCTATTTTCAAGGATAAAAGGGCAATAAATTTTGCTATCCATGTTGTCCTTCGGAATAACACCACCGCGACAACATGGAAACCATAATTTGAATAATTGTATTTCCCACTGAATTCTAGAAGACGTGCACAGAAAATGAAGTTACATTTATGTCCAGAAGCAACACTACGGGCCATCTCAGCATTTGCTCAATGGATCAGGGAAACTGGACGAAAAACCTGAACGAGATGGGGGTCATTGACCCGGAGGCTGCAATACAATACTTGTTACAGGTTGTTTATACACATTTATACAGTTCAAATGGTAAATAAGGCATTATGTATCATTGTTAAAATTAATGTTACTTTTCTTGTGATGCTCAGTCTAGTCTCTAATTGTATTGAAACAGTTATGCAGTAGAAACATTTATTATAATTCAGTGTTGTAAAATGATGTATATATTGTATGTGAAGTTTTGTAATGAGCTGTGATACTGTGACCTGATGAATATGATTTACGTCGAGTGTTATAGTAATAGACATTGGCATTTTATGAATATTTCCGCCCTTATATATTTCCGCCCTTAAGCAAGTCATTTTTGACAAAACCACTGATTCGTAAATAAACAGACAAGGAAATGGTAGAATTCCTAGATTAATGAAGAGAGTTCATGAATCACGTGGGTAGGATTTGGTTATTATTGGTACAATTCGTTTTTGTAATCTAAAAGTCTGGGAGCTATAAGACGTATTTCCCCAGAATATTATGCCATATCTCAGGCGGGAATGAACATTCGCGAAATATACACAACGAACAGTATGAAGGCTGACTGAATTTGTCAAGAATTCTGAACGCGTAGCGTAATAAACTTAATTTTGTGTTCATTTCAGTTAAATGGACGTTCCATTTAAGGTTTGACTGAATTGAGAGACCTAAAAATTTTGTTGCCTTAACGTCAGTCAATGGTACACCGTTCATTTTCAATGGAACACAAGCTTGTTTATTTGAAATCGAAAACTGCATTAAAATCGTTTTCTTTCGTTTACTATTAATTTGTTATTTCGGACAATTCCTTTAGACAATTCCTGAGTAACCTATTCCATTTCTTCGTTCACAAATTTTGATGTCAATCGTATGAAATCTAAGGTTCCTGTGACGCCTATCAACACCATTGTGGGTGCGGCGGATTTCACGAAAACTAAAGACAGAGATTTCTGGTCCATTTCAAACCAAACATTTGCAAGTGATGTTCACTTGAACGAAAGGCAGCAGACATGATTACATTAGTAAGTATTCAACAGCTTGAGTAGTTCATCTGACCTTTTGGATCAACTTTTATGTCATTTTATGTTTGTTTTTTAAACATTTTAAAAACATTTTATAGTATTTTAATGATAATTCTTCGTAATGATTTAGGTAATCACAACTATCGTTGTGAGCAGCAGGTCACTAAAACTCCTCAATACAGGCTGAATTCGATTACCATTTAACAAAGTAGTATTGAATATTCATCACCGTCGGTCTACCACAGATTCTGCAGTAGCAATGATGGTTGTCACTGAACCATATCAGCCGGTGCTCTTGGGTGTAAGTTGCTTTTTTGTTGATCTTGCTGTTACTATAGTTCTCCTGAATTCTCAATTAAAAATATTAAGATTTTTATACAGAAAGGTTTTTGAGGACTTAACTGAGCCACTGTCCACCTAATCCCAAATTTTAATTTTAATAAACTTTAAGCATTATACGCGGCGAAAACTACATACTTCATCAATGGTAAAAAGTACCTGATTTCATGAATATACAGTTCTTATTTTTTTATATTTATTGATGTGTATTTTTTAATTCAACTATCGAGAAAATTGCACTCACCTCACATTTAATATCTCCTTAATCGGCTACCACATCCAGCGATATAACAGCTTTAAATGTGCCAGGGGTCACCGTTTAATACAAATTCAAATAATTTTTCACTTCAAGAACATTTTAACTTTCTCAACATCTGTTTTCTGCATTATTTTCTTTAGACATGTTTTTTTCTCTATAGTCACTAAATACCATAGATGTCCAGGTGACTTAAAATAAATTAAAAAGAACATTTTAGGTGGGCTGACTGACTTAATACCACATCACCATGCTCACTTTACAAGATGAGTTTTTTAAATTTCCCTCTCTAAACTAGTTTCTTATACTCAAATACATATGAGTATTCTCTCTCATATTCTCACGCTCAAATGCCATTAGATTCAAATTTCCTTCACATCCACCGACATCGGTGGCAGATCTTTAAACGTCTAGCGCATGTAATATTATTAATAATAAAATTTTGTAATAATTTCTACTTATTTATAATTATTATTCCAATGGTAATCTAAATATTATAAAATATAAAAGTAATAAATATTTGATCGGTTTCTTGGTAGAGGGGATGAAGTCCCCAATTCTACGAAAATTGACCAATTGGATAACAAAAATTCAACTAATGTTAAAACGATAATAATATAAAAGATGTAGCATTACAATTACTCTGAAAATCGAAAACTGATTTTAAAATTTAACTTTTAAACAGTAAAAATAAAAACCTTTACACATTTATGGGCTTTAAATGTGTAATACAAATTTATTGGGATCCTATTGTATTTTATTTCAATTATCTATGTCCCTGTCTGAAGTTGAGACTCATGGCAGTTGCTTAGGCCAAAGGACGGCCTTGCAAACAACTAGAAGACTCTAGAAGAAACTTCTACTACATAATATGAACGATGTGTTAAGATATCAAGTTTAAAAGAATAAAAATATCAAGTTTAGAAATTAAGACTACTCTTTTTATTCCCTTATATTACAAAGGTTCAAAATGTTACCAACTCTCTGATATTTGGAAACAAAATAAAATGGCCGTTTTTGTAAGCTTAAAATGTCTTCGTACACGCCTGTTGAACAAAATATATTACGTTATTTAATACTGGGTATGAATTCCATTTGCTTTGATTGTTGTCTCTAGTCTTTGCAACATAGATTTCAGCAACGTTACCGTAGTCGCAGGGTCAATTAAATTCGTTTCTCAGACATGCATGTTTAATATTTTTTATTAGACAAACTGTATTTTCTATATTTTATCCATAACTGACCACATATGACCTACAGGGTCATATGTGATCAGTGAATGTCAGGGAATTTAAGAAGTGAATGAATTTGCTTTCTTAGTGTTTTAAGGTAGCTATGATCTAGTGGCGCCTCTAGAGTGACCAGATTAGTAACCAGAGAGGGCACCAAATATAAGAATATTTACCGCTTAAATGTCCGACCTATTTTCATTACTGGACATGGATTGATGCACAAGTCTGGTCTAAGGGATCCCAATTCTTTTGTGAATATTCTGTCTTCATAATTCAAGTTTCTGTTGGGTAAATATATTACTTTATTCATGTTAAAAATGGATGACGATATTCATATTGTTTTGTGAATTTTTAATTTAAAACACGTTTACGAATTCTCGTACAGAATTCTCGTACAATATAACCAATTTCGCTTTATATTACTTTATTCATGTATAAAAATGAAGAAACCATCCTCGCAGATACATGGCGCGGTCGCACATGATTTATGACCGACGAGTGTAATAAGCGCACATAATTCCCTCTCACTTTCTTCCCTACAATGAAGAAACCATCCTCGTGTTAAAGGGCCACGCAGCGGCCACAGGCCTCCTGTGACCAATGCCCTGTTGCCAAATCTTGAGCTGTTGCCACTTGCTCGGTTATCGCTTTCGAGCAAGGATAGCAAAAGGCGTATATCGGGCGTGGAGAGCCGTTACAGTTCTGTCAGAAAATAAAGAGTTCGAGTGCACTGGAACTGGTAATCACTGGATTCTCAAAAATATCCTAGAAACTCACCCTAAGCTCTACTACCACTACAAGAAAAGGAAACCTCAACAAAACGTGCGCATAGTGAAGTTACATTTACGTCCAGAAGCAAATCAAGGAGCCATCTCAGCATTTGCTCAATGGATCAGGGAAACTCCACAAAAACCCGATCGAGATGGGGGTCATTGACCTGGAAGCTGAAGTACATTACTTGTTACAGGCACATTGAGCCTTTTTTAAAAATATACAATGCAAATGCAAACTAATTTATTATACTATATCTTGGTTTTGTTAAAGAAAACATTATTTTTCTTTTTGACGATTAGTATAGTCCCTAACTGTATAGAAAAAGTTTTGCAGGAGAAAAGATTTTACTTTTAACTTAAATTTGTGTACCAATTTTAATTGTTTGATTTCATCTGACAATGCGTTGTAAAGTAACGTACCCTCTCCCTCAGAAAAAATGTCGGGCAAAATTCTATCTTCCACACCGCGCCGACAAACTTGGACACCCCTCGGCCTGGGGGAGGGCAGGGGAAGGGACGTGTTGACCAATCGCTAGCAGATAGAACCACAGTTGTCTGTAATTGGTGCAACAACCCAAGGGGTGGAAAGGAAAATGCCTCAAGGGGAGGGGGCTAGTTTGTTTACGTACGTGGCAGAAACAATTCATATTTCCCTACCGATGGAGAGATTTTGCCTGCACGTTCGCCACGACGAAAAAATATTTCTCGGCGGGGGTTTCCGTCCAGAATTATTGTCAATTGACCCGTAAATATTTAGCATTTTAGCAACAATTGATCTAACGTTTAGCAATCTAATTGCACTCGAAGTGGAATTTTCAGATGCTCATTTAGGGCACAATTTGCGGATCCTTCCCGGTCGTTCTAACGCATATTTGGAATTTGTTTATAAAATTATAAATTGTTGCAAAATTGTTAATTCACAATTTTCGGCTTTGGAGCATCGGGAGACCCTCCTCCATTTAGATTTGAAAAAGTGGGAAATTGTTTATAAATTTTCAATTGTTGCAAATTTTTTATTGTCTCATCTGAGTGGCGTTTAAACGCGATACAAAATTCCGAAATTCGATCGGTGTTATCATATTTCGTTCTCGAGATATATGTAATTGTTTATAAGAAATTAACATCTTAGAATGACCCCATTTGTTTTAACTTAACACAAGCATACTGAAAAAAACAGTTCTCCAATGTTGCGCTTTTGCTTGCTACGCTTAAAAAACACTTAGCCTATAAACAAATTCTGTGGCCAATTTAATTACGCTAAATCGGTCTTTTTATGGCAAATATGAATATAACTTTTATTTTGTTTTTATGTTCTCTTTTAAATGCTGCAATTTGCAAGTCGATATATTTATCAAATAAAGAGGAAACTGATTATATTTGAAACTGAATTATTTTTGAATGTCCATCACGTCGAAATGAGTGTTTCTGCTTTTCTATCAAAGGGATGTTGAGCAACTAAGAAAGAAAGAGCTAGAAAATAAAAAATATTTATTTTGTGTTTTGAAAAATGCAAAATGAGTAGAATCACACATCACAATATTTACACAAGTATAGAAATTTCTAAATGAACCTATATAAACTTTAAGTTAATATTTTCAATTCAATTTATCATTCAATAAGTCAGGATCATCGTTCTAAAACTGATGATTTCATTGCATAATATTCAAATCAGAGCTAAAAGCATCATGTGCTAAATCTACGCATTGGTAATACATAGTTTTAAAAAACATTAATATATTTAATATACATTTAAAACACTTTTTAGATTGGCGAACGTTTCAATGAAATTTCATGAATTCCTAAATGCTTCAAAATAAATACTTGAAAAATTAATTTATTGTAGCGTGTAAAAATATAACAAACTCACGTACTTGGTAAAACGAGTTGATACTACTAAAAGAAAGCAAAACAGATGTTATAACAATTCAAAGAGATTTACCGTTTGTTTACAGTTTAGTCAATATCAATGCTCTAGCATTTTCCAGTGAAAATACGTAGAACGATCTTGGTGGTCTAGTTCAACCTTCAGCCTTCCCAACCCAGACAACATTTCAGTATCGTCAGAGTTCGAAGGTACTTTGTTGGCCGCTACTCTCCATTCTACGAAACTGCCGAAACCTTGAATTTTGCTCGACCATCTGTACAGGAGAACGTAGCGGTTTATTAAACGGAAACGGGCCATTCAAGATATCTAATGTGATTCATTAAAAACGTTTAACAATTATAAACTATCCCTAAGAAAAGAATTTCAAATAAACAATGTTAAAGGTCACCAGCTTAACATTGCCTTTACTATTTGAATGTATTCAACATCGCCCAAACCTACAGAAAACCCATGTTTTTACAGGTTATTATAAAACCAATTCAATACATATAACCATTTATTCACGTTATTATTTTTAAAATCAAATATCTACTATGTTATTTGATTCATGTCTTCATCGAAGATCTGAGATTAAACAACTGAGAAGCAGAGAAAAATAAATTAATTTTGAGCGATGGATGAAGTTGAATGATCAAATGAAAAACAATGTATCTTGCTTCATATAATGCTATCTTGTTTAACAGACATGCAATTACATGTGAGACCTACATTTAAACATCCAAACTGATGAAAATTTTCAAAATTAAATAATCAGAAAAACGTTGGTTCATCAGCAAGGATTATATTATTAAATACATTTTTGTGATTCATGTGCTCCTGTGTGAATAACGTAGTAAACGTGATTCGTATGATCCAGTTTTTCAGAATACAAAACCTGCTAGATACATACACATATGTTTACATAATAGTTGTCAAATAGTTATTTACGACATAAGTATTGTAAGATATCTTATTACAATACGAAATTGCAGAATTATCAAACAAGACTCCTTAGCCGAAACTGTTAACTAATTGAATATTGTAATATAATGTTACCATTTGAATATCATAGAAAGTAAGACGCAATTTGTCAAAACTAATGTGAACCTTAATTTTTGTTTAAATTTGACTCCTTATCCTGCGAAAGATATGTGACAGTATTTATGTTAACAGTTCTTCTGCCATGGCATTAATTAATTAATTTGCAGTACGCAAATTATTATTTTTGGTTTTAAAGAAGCATGGATATACAGAGTATCGGGGAAGGAAACGTCGTAACTTTGAAAAAAAGCTGTTTAAGCAATTTTAATCATATTTTGTCTCATAAACTACATAGATATTCTGAATGGTGAGCTGCACAAACACTGCAAATGTTGGTTTGAAAATATGGTTTCTAGCAAAATTTGCATTCTAGAATCATATAAACAGACCAGAAACATGTAACATGTTTAATATTAACAATATAAATTAATATATTAGTTCAGAAAGAAAAATTAGCCGAGAAATAAAAAAGCATTCGAACTGTGAAAATTGGGTGCTTTCCTTATTTCTAGGTTAATTTTTCTTTCTGATCAAATGTATTCATTTATTTTGTTAATAATAAACAGTTTAGATATATATGAATGCTTCTACAACGCAAATAGTTGGCTAGAAAACATATCCAAACCAACTTTGAATGCTTATTGGCTTAGCCATTTGGAATATCCGTGTAGGTTATTAGACAAAATATCCTTAATATTGTCGACATTTCTCCCGAATATCCTGTATATGCAGGGCTTGATTTCTGTTGTACGCGACGGAACGGCGTTCCGGTTCTTTGGAAACAATTGTGAAGTTATATTATATATAAATAACTATTCCTATTATATTAATAATTAATTTGAGGCGCGTTTCGGGGCCTAAGATTTTAAAAATAAAGCACTGGATATATGTATCATAATAACACTTATGACGACACTGTTCTCAGTTACGTCAAGTTTTAATTTAGAGAATCAAAGTGAATGGTGTAAGTTTACTCACCTAAATATAGTTTATCTTACTATAAATACTATTTAGAAAGTGTTTGATGTTCAAAATAAGGGTTGCTTCAACAGCATGTATTTTCACGCATGTATTTTCCTTCGTAACTGCTACGTAATATTAAATACGGACTATGTGAACCTGCAAAAAAGAAACAAAACAAAAAAAACCTACTGCAGCATAAAATATTTTCTACTCGCCGGGATTCGAACCCGGGTCTTTAAAGTTAACTCGTCTGACACGGTTCCCCCTGCACCACCAGGTACACGTCAAGACTGCCTCCTTTCCTATGCGAAAAGAAGTGAAGCATTTGTATCTGCAGTTTAAAAAAAACAGAGTGTTTAATTTACCTTAATACAATATCTATTTTTAAAAAAAGATTTCATTAAACAAAAATCTCTGGCGTTAATATTGTTTTTCGACAATGTTAATAAGATCAGTCGCAGTTAATATTATACAGTAGAAAATTGGGGAAAACACTTCAATTTTTTCCAAAAGAAGAAAATGACAAATGATAGAAAATGTATTCTATTATAATGACCATATAGTAAGCACTCAGAATGTTACAATATTTGGGAGGAAAAAAATCAAAACTAAAATGCCTAAATTTTCCAGTCAAAAACTTTACCGTCGTGGTATAAAACTTTTGATGTTACTTCGTGATTTTTTATGACACGATATTTTTGAAATAGGTTATCATTAAGAACGAATTAATTTTTTTTCTGCGATATAATAATGCAATAACATTAATCGTATCATGATATATATACAGCCTCAAGTTCGTGGGGCTAATATAATACAACTTCAGAGGCTAATGATACGGTGTGGAACTATTTTGATACGCTAAAAATTAACACGCAGACAAGTGCAAGGAATTTTTTTATGTTTAATATTACATCAAACGCGCTAAAATTTCGATTTGATGTTGATAAACTATCCAAATATTTATCTGAGAAGGAAAGAGCAGGCGACAATTCGTAAAGATTTCCTCGTTCTCCTCCCTACACAGTACATGGTGATTCTCTTATGATTATCAATGGGCGGGAGCTTCTACTGTTTCAGTGCAGTTACTGATTTTTCACTGGAATCACAAGGAACCAGGCCTACAATAGAAGCTAACACCATCCCCTCAACTCCAGATATCAAATGTTCTCCTCCAGTACTTTTGAGATAATACTGTTGGAAAAAAATAAAAAAAAAACAGTAGCCATCCAAAGAACAAGGAAGCTGTTAGACCCAATAGCAGCAATCATTACTAGTGAAGAGTGGATTGTTACTAGGAAAGAGTGGAGTGTTTCATTTACATTAATTTAATATCTATTTTTAAAAAGAGATTTCATGAAACAAAAATCTCTAGCGTTAATATTGGTTTTCGACAATGTTAATATGTATTTATTTGAAATTTTCGAAAATTCAGATCCTTCGCCCAAAATTGAACGCACGCCACGCACGCCACGCCTAAACATCTTGTGCTTCGAGGAATGAATTTACAGAAAAATTGGAGCTCTTTTTGAGAAAATTATGTAAATATGATGGGGTTTAGTGTAAAGTACCTTCAAAATTAAAAGATTCGGTTAAAATTCGAAGATTCGTAATATTAGCAAGATCGTTCAAGGAATATCTATTTTGATGAAAATCATGTTTACTTTAGGCTCTAGAATTACTCACACGAAGACGGATTGACAAAGAGGTTTTTTGGAAAGTCACTTATTCGGGTTCAAAAAGCAAGCGTTTTGACAGCCTTGTGTATAGAAATAAAAGAACAATACCAACAATCCACTTTTTTCGAACTGTCTACTTACAATACGTGTTTTCTGAGAAAATTTCGACACTTCCTCCTACAACATTACGTAACTCTCTTTACACGTGGAGGTAAAAATATTCCAGCGTTACTGGGATTTGAACTCGGATCCCTGTAGTATGTAGGTCTAGCTCGAACGCACTGTGCTATCACAGATACACGCTGTCCAAGCTCTACACGCTGTCCAAGCACACTTATTACGAAAAGAATAGTTACGTGATATTCATTGCACTTATATTTTTATTAGAGAAATGTTCTACATGTGTCAAAGGTATCAAATTCGCAATAAGAATTCAAACGATTACAACCCACGCAACTTCATAGCTCATTTTACTAAGAAATATTTTCAATCAGATACCGTGGTCTTTAGAAACCTCTGTGGAAGTCGTTCCCGGTCTTATCTTTCGGCGACTATGGCCAAGGTTGAATTACGTCACAGATGAAAGTTGCGATAACGCTAGAGCTCAACACGGCGCGCATTCAGACGTTCTGAAGCCAGAATCGCAATAGGGCATATTTATACGTGATTCTTAAAGACATTAACACACTAAAATAAGTAGTGGCGCCTTAAAAACACATGCTTTATGTGATATTTTTGTAATGGATACGAATGATTATAACTATACAACTTAACTTAAAATTGTTTTGCGGTTAACTATACAGTTCACCGCAAAAATTATTCACTGTGGTGAGATTCGATCTAACGCCTAGCTTCTTAACATGTGCTTACCTGTTATACCACAGAAACTCTTATGACTGTTGTCTCTCACAAAGGTGATTTTAAACTGTCATGTATCACAGATTTGACTAAAAACGAACGTGCGGCGTTTAGATGCTTTGTTAACTACAGACGGACGGACAGACGTTTTGTCGTAAATAGATTTTTAGTAACAAGGACACAGAAAACATGGATTATGTCTACAAACGTATAGAAGTAATTCACTCACAGGAATAACATTTAATAACTTTTGTCTGACCAGGATCAGAATATAGAGGTTTTTGGCGAAAATCGCCGTCTCCCAAGCGCATGATTACAATACTATTTCTTCTTACGACATAATTACTGGAAAGGAAGAAAAAATTGTTTTTCATTGTTTCTATTCAACGAAAATTTTCAATCAATTCCAAAGGTGCAATAACCAGTAAATATTAAAATGAGATTTATTAACAATATGAAATGAAATACAATAAGAAAGGAACCTTCTGTTCTTTACTTGTTATTCTTCACAAATCTATAAGAAAAACATATTAAAGGTATTATTTCAACAACATTCGAATATTATTGTTGAGCATCTATGAGAAAACTGTTAATACCGGGACCTGGTAACGCAAAAAGGGTTAACTAATGTTGTGAAATGTAGAAAAACATCCTTTAACTCGTGTTGCCAGAAACCAATGTTTTGTGGGTCATTGATACAGAAAAATCGAATGACGGCGAAAAGGCTGTATGTTCGAGTGTCTGTTGATGTGAGTGTTCATGTGTCTGTTCGTCTGTGTGTAATTTTCAAAAAAAAATTATATGACCTTATTGAGAAAGTTATTTATGGATTATGGAAAAGTGTATTTTACTCTTTCTTAGAAGAAATTTAAATTAAAATTAGGGGCCATTATTGAGAAAATTTTGAAAAATTACCCAAACGAATTAACGCTTATAGGACACATTTTCCCGTGAAGTTGAAAATATAGTGTTTGGAAAATGTCCAGTTCAGGGAGATAATTGTTTAAAACTTCCAAATCAGAGGACTGAATTTCGAAAGAAGGAAGAATGACAAAGAAAATTGAATGTTTCCTCATATATCCTTAAATAATTCTTCAGTTCGAAGGTCTTTAACTAATGCTGCACAATGTGCGACCCATAACCTCACCATGGCGTTGTTCTAAGGCCTCATCCTCAACCCTTTTCTTATTTACCTTTTACTACATTAGCGTTAACCATTGATTAGTTATAATAAAACATAAAGTAGCAAAACACAACTATTTGTGCGTAGTTCATCGTAAATCGCGAGCAAACCTACATAAAATATTGGTCGACATGTAATACGCTCATCAAATTTCTTGTCAAAGTTTTCATCAACGTTCAAAGACTTCCATAAAGTTCTTCATCAAAGATATATGTCATATATCTTTAATAGTTAATACCGGCCAAAGCCGCCGTATGTTATATCTTTCCCATTCATGTCGCCAACAATGAACTTCTCGGAAACACATTTCAAATATCCATTGTTGAATATTATAACAACGAAATATCAAATTTTTGTAATAAATGTTCCTTCAAAATTACGGTATTTTCTGTTTTTCTTTCATGTTATATTTAAATACTATTATTAAGAGAGAAAACCTCATTGGGATAATTTCAATTAAATCGATGCAACGCGAAGAGTAAACGCTCGGCGACTCGCGTTTACGCTCGTTTCTTTCTGTACTCAGAATTCATCTTGTAGAATTCATCTTGCGTTAGGTACGGGGATACCCAAATTTAAGAAAACGTTCACGGAATACATTTCTCCCCGCAGTACATTACATACAATTTTTAACTGTTTTTGACATTAAATAAATGAAATATACAGCGTCGTAATAGCTCCATGTCCGTCCCGACAATCAGCAGAATTCAAAAGAAATTCAGAATGACAGCTCGTCAAACGGAGCGGGGGAAATTCAAATTTGCTATTTCAAAAATTTGTAAAATTATCTAAAGTACTTATATTTTTAAACAATTGTACGTGATCTTTTTTAAAGGACTGATTATTTTAAAGGAATATTTGAAGATCTGTTTTTGATGAACACATTTCATTAAGGAAACAAACTATCTTCAGTATTGAAGTTGTAGGAAGACTCCGAAAATAATTGTTTTGTTGCATTGTTCGAAAAATTCATTATATGAACGAAAATCATCTGCGCCATCCTCTTAAAGCGTCCATTACGCTATCCGACAAAAAAATTTAATGAAAAAAGTTCATGCCTTTTTTTAAATTTTGAAAATGTTACAGGGTTTTCTTGTAGAGTACCATCCAACAATAAAATATTGATTTGGAATTCAGGGGGCTCGACATCATCTAGATCGCTTGGGGAATATCAACTATGGAGAAAATTGCTTGAACAGTTTAGCCGCTAGCATTTTTCACAGAGGAAAGACGTTTTGCCATTAATGGTTTTTTCCGTATTAACTACCCACCAAACCTGGATTCTAGCTACACCACATGTTGAAGGGATTTTATTTTATATTTATCAACTGAATTTATCCACTTATTTTGATACCAGGGCCCGGAAATTACAGTTTTTCTTGTGTCGAAAATTAGCCCATTTCCTCCGTAGCATTACGTAACTTTTGACTTTCTCGTATACGCACATATATACGGAGTAATATACGTAGTATAGAGAAAATTATGTAATGCTGCGCGAAAAAACGGCGAATTTTCGACAGAAAAAATGCATTGCCGGGCCCTGAAAACAAAGGAGTTCATAAATCCAGTTAAATTAATGAATGTTTTTCAAATTCGCATAGCTTCAGATCAGGCAAAAACGACAGGGGTTTCTTCAATTTGGAAAAAATCGTATGCATGGTTTAGGCGCTAGAGTTGTATCAGACGGACAGACAGACGTTTTGTTTCCAATTGGTTTTTTGGCATCACGGATCCACAAAACTGGGATTCTGGCTACACCGCGTGTTAGAGGACTTTTTTCTCTTAATTTAGCAATTTGTTTGATTGAGTTTTTCGTCACCAGAGCGCGGCAATGATTTTTTTCGCAGAAAATGCGCAGTTTTTTCGCGCAGCATTACATAACATTCTCTATACTAGGTATATTACTTCGTATATACGTAAGTATACGGGAAAGTAATATGTAAAGTGTTTGTTAATATGTGTTACGCAGATAAATTTTAAGGAATGAGTTAGTGATGAAGTTGAAAAAAATAATTCTTGGTTTTTAAAACCATGTATTTCTTTAAAAAATATTCGATTATTAGTTGAAGTAAATATGTTTATCATGCGCATTTGCTAACATTCTGAAAGGCTACATTGTTGTGAATGATATTGATTAATAAACAAACCTATTATTAAATATTCTTCTCAATCATTCATTCAAGAGTATGCTACAACTATTTTACTAAATTATCCCAACCGCGGATCCAAAAGAAAAGACTCAGGGTCACGTGCCCTCTCTTCATCCTAGAAAATATTAATTTCTCTCTCATAGTGAAGTTGTGGTAAACTAGTAATGAAGTAGTAATGAAGATGAAGATCTTTCATTTATATAATATTATTTCATCAGAAACAGTTCTTTAATCCTTAACTTGACGTTGAAATATTTGTTACATTATTTTAAGAGACACCCAATAAGCATTGCAAGACTGGTAAAACAAAACGATGAAAGATTATAAGAAAAAACGATGATTCCAGTCAATAAAGTATATTTAAAGCAGACGTTTCGGCCTAAAATCTAAGGCCCTCTTCAGTGTCTGAAAGGTCAACACACCAATTAGTTACAATCTTACATAATATTACTAGTATAAAACAATTAAAAACAAACAACGAGAAAAAGACGTATCTGTAAGCTGCTTAGGTTGAGTTACACCATAGTGTTGAAATATCATATATAACCAAGCTCTTCTGATCTAAACCAATGGAGGTCTAAACGACCATATTAAAGAGGCATAGAGAAATGCAATTGTTTATCTTGCAAGATCTTCTTCCAATTTAAAATTAATACTTTAAGGTATCGGAGCATGTTTGATACACAACGGTTCAAGGTACTGTGTGTGTAGGTGGTGCCAATTTCGGTACAGTAAGACATCGCAAGTCTTAATGAATAAGAATATAAAGTGGAGGGGGAAGGGAGCCATCGGTTACTCTGTATGTAAACATAATATCAAAGAGAGGAGAATTTGTGCTAACCAAAGAAAATTGAAGCCAATGTGCTGAAACATAATTTACAAAAGGGTTAAAATGAACAGGAAATAAAGGGAGGAGAGAATCACCTATAATGAGTTAATTAATTTATCATAAATATTGTTAACGTTGGAGTAATCTTTTTGGTCATTGAGGTTGGAATTTTGTTTTTTTATTAAAAATTATAACTGGAATCTGTTTTTTTCTTATAATGTTTGTTTATCCAGTGAATCCTGATTTAAATGATGAAAGGTGTATTTACTCCATAATCCAAATAACTAAAAAATGTTGGTGGATATCGTTTAATACTTCGAGAACGGCTGCAGCAGCTTTTGAATTCATTCATAAGTGATTTTCCGCTTTTTGAAGTCAGCGTGTCACTTGAAAACTAGGTAGAAAAATAATATTTTTGGAATCTGTAATATTTAATCCAGAAATAAATAAAAACATAAAAAAGGAGACTCAAAGTAAATATTGAAAAGTCAAGATACATGGTTGTAGGGAAATCTCGATATGATCTAGAATAGAAATAGGTATATTTCGACTAGTGAAGGAATTTAAATATCTTGGAGGGACTATTAGAGCAGGTGGATCTAATAATAACGCCAGAGAATTTTGTTTCACGAAATGTCTTTTTAAAAATAGATATTAAATTAATGTAAATTAAACACTCCACACTTCACTAGTAATGATTGCTGCTATTGGGTCAAACCGCTTCCTTGTTCTTTGGTTGGCTACTGTTTTTTTTGAATTTTTTCCAACAGTATTATCTGAAAAGTACTGGAGGAGAACAGTTGATATCTGGAGTTGAGGGGTTGGTGTTAGCTTCTATTGTAGGCATAGTTCCTGGCAGAAAAAAAGATTAATTCTTTCCAAATGATTCGCAATTTTAAAAATATCGTGTCATAAAAAATAACAAAGTAACATCGAAAGTTTTATATGACGGCGGTAAAGTTGTTGACTAAAAAATTAGGCATTTTAGTTTTGATTTTTTCCTCCCTAATATTGTAACATTCTGAGTGCTTGCTATATGGTCATTATAATAGTATATATATTCTGTCATTTGTCATTTTCTTGTTAATTTGGGACATAAATAAGAAACAACTCTTAAAGTGTATTATATTAACTCCAATTTTCTACTGTATAATATTAACCCCCACTGATCTTATTAACATTGTCGAAAAACAATATTAACACTAGAATTTTTAATGAAATCTCTTTTCAAAAATATATCTTGTACATTAAACACTCTGCTTTTTTTAAATTGCAAACGCAAATGCGTCACTTTCTTTTCCCATCGGAAAGGAGGTAGTCTTGTCGTGTACCTGGTGGTGCAGGGGGAACGTGTCAGACGAGTTAACTTTAAAGATCCGCGTTCGAATCCCGGCGAATGGAAAATATTTTCTGGTGCAGTAGGTGTTTTTTTTTGTTTCTTTTTTGCAGGTTCACATAGGCCGTATTGAATATTGCGTAGCAATTTCGAATAATACGTGAAAATACATATTGTTGAAGCAAAACTTGTTTTGAACATAAAACACTTTCTAAATAGTATGTATAGTAAGATAAACTATATTTAGGTGAATAAACTTAGACCATTCTCTTTGATTCTCTAAATTAAAACTTGACGTAACTAAGAACAGTGTCGTCATAAGAGTTATTATGATAGATATCGAATGCTTTCTATTTAAAATATTAGGTCCCGAAACGCCCCTCAAATTATTTATTAATATAATACAGAAATCAAACCCTGTATATACAGGATATTCGGAAAGGAAATGTCGAATATTCGAGAAAAAGCTGTTAAGACTATCTTAAGCATATGTTGTCTAATAAACTACACGGATATTACAAATGGCTAAGCCGCAATAAGCATTCAGATGTTGGTTTTGATATATGTTTTCTAGGCAACTATTTGCGTTGTAGAAGCATATAAACACTTCATTATAATTTAAGTTGTTTATTATTAACGAAATAAATGAATACATTTGATCAGATAGAAAAATTACCCTAGGAATAAAGAAAGCACCCAATTTTCACAGTTCGAATGCTTTTTTATTTCTAGGTTAATTTTTCTTTCTGAACTAATATAATAATTTATATTGTAATTATTAAACATTTTACATGTTTCTAGTCTGTAAACATGTAACATGTTTATTATTGACAAAATAATTGAATACATTTGATCAGAAAGAAAATTAACCTAGAAATAAAAAAAGCACCCAATTTTCACTGTCCGACTGCTTTTTTATTTTTCGGTAAATGTTTCTTTCTGAACTAATATATTAAATTATATTGTTAATATTAAACATGTTACATGTTTCTGGTCTGTGCATATGATTCTAGAATGCAAATTTGTGCGTAGAAACCATATTTTCAAACCAACATTTGCGTGTTTATTGCAGCTCAGTCATTCAGAATATCTATGTAGTTTATTAGACAAAGTATGAGAAAATTGTCTAAACAGTATGTTAAAACTTTTTTCAAAGTTTCGACGTTTCCTTCCCCGACACTCTGTATATCCATGCTTCTTTAAAACCAAAAATAATAATTTGCGTACTGCAAATTAATTAATTAATGCCATGGCAGAAGAACTGTTAACATAAGTAATGTCACATATCTTTCGCGGGTTAAGGAGTCAAATTTAAACAAAAATTAAGGTTCACATTAGTTTTGACAAATTGCGTCTTACTTTCTATGATATTCAAATGGTAACATTATATTACAATATTCAATTGGTTAAAAAAAATTTCACTTTCGGCTAGAGTCTTGTTTGATAATTCTGCAATTTTTTTCAATAGAAACTGGATCATACGAATCACGTGTACTACGTTATTCACACAGGAGCACATGAATCTCAAAAAAGTATTTAATAATATAATCCTTGCTAATGAATCAACATTTTATTGATGATTTTAATTTTAAAAATTTTCATTAGTTTGGGTGTTTAAATATAGGTATCACATGTAATTACATGTCAGTTAAACGAGATAGTATTATATGACGCAAGACACATTGTTTTTCATTTGATCATTCAACTTCATCAATCACTCACAATTACTTTAATTTTCTTTGCTTCTCAGTTGTTTAATCTCAGATCTTCGATGAAGACATGAATCTAATAACATTGTACATATTTGAGTGTTTTAAAAATAATAACGTGAATAAATGCTTATTATTGAATTGGTTTTATAATAACCTGTAAAAACATGGGTTTTCTGTCGGTTTTGAGGATGTTGAAAACATTCCAATAGTAAAGACAATGTTAAGCTGGTGACCTTTAATATTGTTTATTTGATATTTTAGGGATAGTTTATAATGGTGAAACGTTTGCAAAGATTGCACATTAGATACCTCGAATGGCCCGTTTCCGTTTAATGAACCGCTACGTTCTCCCTGTACATCTGTACAGGTCGTGCATAATTTAAGGTTTCGATAGATTCGTAGAATGGAGAGTAGCGGGTAACAAACCACCTTCGATCTCTGACGATACTGAAATGTAGTCTGTGTTGGGAAGGTCATATCACTTGACCACCAAGTTCGTTCTATGTATTTTCACTGCGAAATGCTAGAGCTAAACTGTAAGCAAACGGTAATATTTACTAAAGTAATAAGTAAAAGTAATATTTACTAAACTGTAAGCAAACGGTAAATCTCTTTGAATTGTTATAACATCTGTTTTGCTTTCTTTTAGTAGTATCAACTCGTTTTACCAAGAACGCGAGTTTGTTATATTTTTACACGCTACAATAATTTAATTTTACAAGTATTTATTTTCAAGCATTTAGGAATTCATGAAATTTCATTGAAACGTTCGCCAATCTAAAAAACGTTTTAAATGTATATTAAATTTATTAATGTTATTTAAAAATATGTATTAACAATGCGTAGATTTAGCACATGATGCTTTTAGCTCTGATTTGAATATTATACAATGAAATCATCAAATTAACACTTTTAGAAAGGTGATCCTGACTTATTGAATGATGAATTGAATTGAAAATATTAACTTAATGTTTATATACGTTCTTTTGGAAATTCCTATACTTATGTAAATTGTGTGTGTGATTCTACTCATGTGATCTTTTAACACACAAAATAAATATTTATTTATTTGAAAACTTTAACATTCCATTTATTCAGTTCAGTACAGTTTACAGCAAACAAAGTTTCCCTATTTTTTTAGTGGTAATGGCTAAATAAAAGAAACATATAGTTTCTTACTCATGGTGTTAAAAGTAGCCCTTGGAAAAAATTGATAATACAGCTATTCGGTCTCAACATTCCTTTGATAGAAAAGCAGAAACACTAATTTCGGGTAATTTGCGAGTCGATAAATATATCGACTTGCAAATTGCAGCATTTAAAAGAGAACATAAAAACAAAATAAAAGTTACATTCATACTCGCGATAAAAGGACAGATTTAATGTAATTAAATTGGCCACAGAATTTGTTGATAAGCTAAGTGTTTTTTAAGCGTAGCATGCAAAAGCGCAACATTGGAGAACTGTTTTTTTTTTCAGTATGCTTGTGTTAAGTGAAAACAAATCTGGTCATTCTAAGATGTTAATTTCTTATAAACAATTACATATATCTCGAGAACGAAATATGATAACACCGATCGAATTCCGGATTTTTGTATCGCGTTTAAACCTTACTCAGATGAGACAAAAAATTGCAACAATTGAACATTTATGATCTATTTCCAACTTTTGGAAATCTAAAGGGGAGGTCTCCCGACGTCCCAAAGCAGAAAATTGTGAATTAACAATTTTGCAACAATTTATACTTTTATAAACAAATTCGAAATATGCGTTAGAACGGCCAGGAAGGGTCCGCAAATTGTGCCTGAAATGTGCATCTGAAAACTGCACTTCACAGAAATGTTGCACTAATCACAGAAAACTGTGGTTCTACCTGCTAGCGATTGGTCAACGCGTCCCTCGCCCTGCCCTCCCCCAGGTCGAGGGGTTTCCAAGTTTGTCGGCGCGGTGTGGAAGATAGAATTTTGCCGTGCATTTTATCTGAGGGAAAGGTTCCATTTGAGGTTTGATTGAATTTCGTGGAATAAAGTGTATTGGTATTCTTAGAACACGTTGAGTAATTTCCGTTTGTAATTAATTAATAACACGGGGACACAAAATAAAAAAAATATCAGACCCAAAGATTTGAAACACGTTTCTGTATGTGTCGACGCGCTGAATCTTAATCTGAAGCAACAATCGCGCCATCACACTCCGATTTTTTTAATTGCGAAAAACCACTTTGACAATGTATTTTTTGTTTTCGGTAGTTGTCAGACCCAAAGACTTGACACACACTACATAGAGAAACATGTAGAGTATAATGCTTCAAGACACCAAAATCTAGTATTCGCATGTGCGTTTTGCGATTTATTTATTTATTTTACGTCAAAAAAAACAGTTAAAAACTGCGTATGACGTGCTATGGGGGAAAGTGAATTGTGTGCACATTTTCAAAGTTCTGTGATCCCTACACTAAGTCATATACTACTTAAAATTTGAATTTTGAAAGGGAGAAAAAAAACTCCCATGTAGTAAAATCTATTTTCAAGGATAAATAAGCAATAAATTTTGAATTTTGAAAGGAAAAAAACAAAAAACTCCCATGTAATAAAATCTATTTTCAAGGATAAATAAGCAATAAATTTTGAATTTTGAAAGGGAGAAAAAAACAACAAAAAAACTCCCATGTAATAAACTCTATTTTCAAGAATAAATAAGCAATAAATTTTGGCTCTTATTACTTCCTGCCGCGACAACATGGAAACGATAATTTGAAAATTTTTCCGAAAGGAAAAAAAAAACAAAAAAACTCCCATAAAAAATAATATGAATAAAATTAATTTATGTCCAGAAGCAAAACAAGGGCCATCTCAGCATTTGCTCAATGGATAAGAAACTGGACGAAAACCTGATCGAGATGGGGGTCATTGACCCGGAAGCTGTAGTACAATAGTTGTTACAGGTTGTTTATACTCATTTATACAGTCCAAATGGTAAATAATGCATTATGTATCAGAGTTAAAATTAATGTTACTTTTCTTGTGATGCTCAGTATAGTCTCTAATTGTACAGAAACAGTTATGCAACAGAAAAGATTTCACTTGGGATTTAAACTTTTCTATTGAATTTAATCGTTTGATATCATCTGGCAAAGTGTTGTAAAATAATGTACATATATTGTATGTGAATTTTTGTAATAGCCTGTTGATACTGTCACCTGGTGAATATGATTTCTACGTCGAGTGTTATAGTAATAGACTTCGGTATTTTCTGAAAATATATTCCCGCCCTTGAGCAAGTCATTTTTACAAAAACCACTGATTCGTAAATAAAAAGACACGTAATGGTAGAATTCCTAGATTAATGAAGAGAGCACATGAATCACGTGGTTGGGATTTGGTTATTATTCGTACAATTCGTTTTGTAATCTAAAAGTCTGGGAGCTATAAGATGTATTTCCCCAGAATATTATGCCATATCTCAGGCGGAATGAACATTCGAAGTATACACAACGAGCAGTATGAAGGCTGACTGAATTTGCAAGAATTCTGAACACGTAGCATAATGAACTTAATTTTGTGTTCAATTCATTTAAATGGACGTTCCATTTAAGATTTGACTGAATTGAGAGACCTAAAAATTTTGTTGCCTTAACATCAGTCAATGGTACACCGTTCATTTTCAATGGAGCACAGAATTTGAAATGGAAAACTGCATTAAAACCGTTTTCTTTTCGTTTACTATTAATTTGTTATTTCGGAACCAATTTGAAACATCTGATATTGCACTATTTACTGTTTTTATTGCAAAGGATGTTCGTATCATCCGCAAAGAGAACCGTTTTTCCGTTTCGAATCGTCGAGGGCATATCGTTTACGTAAAGTAGAACAGTATGGGCCTAAAATCGATCCTTGAGGAACTCCACGTGCAACGGGCAAAGAGTCGGAAAGGTGCGTACGTAATGTTCCATCATTCCAGTAAGGTATTTCAATTCTCTGAGATCGTTGTTTAAGGTATGAACATAACCAATCTAGAGCAATACCACGAATTCCATATGAAGGTAATTTGGAAAGTAAAATGTCATGATCAATGACGTCAAAAGCTTTTGAGAGATCTAAAAATAATCCAATAGGTGCCTCGTTTTGATCCGATAAGTAGGCGACTTTTAAAAAAAAATGTAGCTGTTTCCGTTGATTTTGATTTTCTAAATCCATGTTGGCAATCTGAAAGCGCGTCGTGTTTTCCATTCGTACGTAAAAAAGTCTCTCTAATATTTTTGAAAAAACTGATAGAAGAGAAATGGGCCGATAATTTTGAATTTCATTTTTGTTGCCTTTTTTGAAAAGCGGCTTAATTTTAGCTGTTTTGAAAATATCTGAAACGTTCCCGTGCATAAAGATGCATTAAATATGTGAGTTAACGGGTGTATAATGGCATACGCACAAGTCTTTAACAAAGAATCCAGAATTCATCTAAACCGGACGAATATTTATTTTTAGTTTACCGATTATTTTGAGAATTTCATAGGAAGAAGTTTCGGAAACGAACATTGTGTCTAAAATTTTGGGTGAACTGTCTGTTTTTGAATTTTGTGCCTGAAGACCCTTAGTGAGATCGGCAGCAATTCTCGAAAAGTATTGGTTAAAGAGACTCGCCACTGTTGCCGGATCGTTCACATTTATATCGTTATATTTTAAAACAACATTCTCTACGGTTTTCTAGTTGATTTGGTAGTATGTTTTATTATATTCCACATTGCTTTTGTTTTATTATTTGAGTTCAAAATATCTGATCGTTTTCATGATTTTGGCCTGCCTTATGACTTTTCGTAACAATGTTTTGTATTTTTTAAAGTAGATAAAATCTTGAGATACGTCATGACGTTTAGAAATGAAAGAAAGAATTCGCTTGTTTTTACAAGATGTCCTAATCCCTTGTGTTATCCAAGAATTGCTTTTCCGTGAAATATTTAATTTTCGTTTTGAAGAGGAAAGCAAGTGTTAAAATGAAATGAAAGGGTTGAAAAAAAGAATTATATTTGTCATTTGTATCAGCAGTATTATAAACCGTTTCCCATGACTCCTGCATCAAGTAATCAATGAATAATTTAATTTTACTTTTAGTAAAGAATCTCGTCATACGTGTATTATTTATTGTGTCAGTGATCGCATTTCTTATAATGGTAAGAATTTGTGCATCGTGGTCACTGTATCCTAAATCTTTTGTTTCAACTTCATATCGAGTAGTAGTTTTGTTAATTATAATTTGATCAATTGCCTTCATCGAATGTTCTGTGATCCGTGTAGGTACTTTAATTGTAATGTCTAAGTAATTGTAATTAATTGTAATGTTTAATTTACAATAATTTAATATCTTTTTTAAAAAGAGATTTCATGAAACAAAAATCTCTAGCGCTAATATTTGTTTTTGACAATGTTAATAGTTATTTGTTTGAAATGTTCGAAAATTCAGATTGTTCGCCCAAAGTTAAACGTACGCCATCGTAAACATCTTGTGATTCGAGGAATAGATTTACAGAAAAATTGGAGCTCTTTTTGAGAAAATTATGTAAATATGATGGGGTTTGGTGTAAAGTACCTTCAAAATTAAAAGACTCGTTTCCAATTCGAAGATTCGTAATATTAGCCAGATCGTTCAAGGAATATCCATTTTGGTGAAAATCATGTTTACTTTAGGCTCTAGAATTACTCACACGAAGACGGATTGACAAAGATGTTTTTTGGAAAATCACTTTTAAAAAAAATTTCCTTAAAAAAAAGAACAATACCAACAATCCTTTTTTTCTGTGAAAATTTCGACACTTCCTCCTACAGCATTACGTAACTCTCTTTACACGTGGAGGTAAAAATGTACCAGCGTTACTGGGATTTGAACTCGGATCCCTGTAGTCTGTAGGTCTGGCTCGACCGCACTGTGCTGTCACAGATAATTCTCAACACGCTCTCCAAGCACACTTATTACGAAAAGAATAGTTACGTGATATTCATTGCACTTAGAATTTGTATTACAGAAATGTTCTGCATGTGTCAAAGATATCAAATTCACAATAAGAATTCAAACCATTAAAACCCACGCAACTACATAGCTCATTTTACTAAGAAATATTTTCAACCAGAAGCCATGGTCTTTAGAACAATCTGTGGACGTCGTTCCCGGTCTTATCTTTCGGCGACTATGGCCAAGGTTGAATTACGTCACAGATGAAAGTTGCGATAACGCTAGAGCTCAACACGGGCGCGCTTGCAGATGTTCTGAAGCCAGAATCGCAATATGGGCATATTTATACATGATTCTTAAAGACATTAACACACTAAAATAAGTAGTGGCGCCTCAAAAACACATGTTTTATGTGATATTTATAATGGATACGAATGATTATAACTATACAATTAACCGAAAATTGTTTCTACCCGCAAAAGGTATTCACCGTGGATGAGATTCGATCTTACGTGCCTAAGCTTAAAAAAATTGGAGGATTGTGGCGCCATTCTGGCTTCAGATTCGGTTTCAGTGCGTCGACATACGTAGAGAAACATAGGTCAAATCCTTGGGTCTGACAATTTTTTAAACCTTTTGGTTGCCTGCGTAATATGAATTAAATATGTATACGAGATTACCTTGAGTAATAATGGAAGAAGTGTAGCGAGTGGATAGCTGTTACCTTCAAAAGGAAAGTGAATAGACATTATCTTCGTCGGAAGGCATGTGCCATTTAAAGGCTCTAAGGGGTGCTTCCGGCCTTAGTTTCCAATTCTACTCAAATTTTACCCACATGTTTGGATGTAGAAAGTATTATTATTTTAAAAATGTGTGGCTCAAATATCCACATGATAAATATTTACAGCGAAAAAACAATTTTTTCGTGTTTAAATTAAGAAAATAAAAATGTTATGGCATTTATTTTAATTTTTTTGCTTCTGATATGAACATTTTCGTAATAATTGACCTATATATGCCTTTCAATTCATAAATAGAGTAATAAATTTATTAAAATCATTTTTCTCTACAAAAATGTTAACCTAAAATTTCTTTTTTTTATAGAAATCAAAAATCACCTAGTTCATAAACTTCATGAAGAAGTTTCAGATAGTGCTACTTATGAAATGTAGACAATTTCATATGATTCTGAGTGCTCAAATCGGCAAATGTCCAGGATTTGATTAACGACCTGGCGGGTCGAATTCGTAACCATGTTTTTTTTTTAAATTACCCTGTCTTAAATAACATAATATGTTTTGCTTATAAAATATGTAATATGGGCAAAATTGATAAAAAATATTAGTATTATTGTCTGTATATATCTTAGTGGTGTTGGAAATCTTTATGGAGTATTTTTTTATTACTCCATATTAATTATCATGGAGTAATATTTTTATTAAAACAAAAGTGCTTTATATGTTTTAAAATAATAATTAAATATGTCGGTAATTTTACTTAATTTATAACAAATTAATTCAAATTATAAACCTTTTTACTTTGTTTCTATAGTTCTAAAATCAAGAATCATAAATCAGGAAATCTGAATGATTACAATCACTTTGTCATATGTCGAACAATTATAATAGTAATTTACACGAGTAAAATGGTCAATTCTCTTTGTCAGAAGAACATTTGTTTGCATTTACTGGATTAAACCGGAAACAAATTCAAGAATTGCTACAAAAGGTAACTTTTTTAGAAACACGAAAAACAGATCTTTGCAAGCTTTAATCTTTTTTTAATTCAAACTAAAAACGAGAAATTCGAATAATGTCTTAGCATCAATCTTGGGTTTAAAAAGGGATCAAATTGTATCACATTTCTGAAAATCTGTTATTGACTCATTTCAAAAAAACGTTTTTACCATATGTGTCGACAGAAAAGATCTTATTGCTAATCACATGTCACTCGAGGTAAACGATTTGCATAATTTGAATGATCGATTTATTTATTTAGTAAAAAAAATTAGATTAGAGCGTGCAATGGACGGTACAGTACTGGAAACATAAATTGATCGCGGCCGTCTGCGGCCAAGTTCAGCTTTTGCACGGCTTGGCCAGCCATTGTCATGACGAAACGTCGCAGGCGGAGCCTCACAAACCTTCGTAGCCAATCGCAACGCAGAGGGGAGTGCCCTAACGAAATTACCACGTACAAAATGGCGGGCGCCGCTAGTTCAGATGTGGAAGTATTTTCAAATAAAGAATACATGGAAGAAACACTTGTATGAACATGAAAGTAAATTCATTGAAATGTATATGAACACACAGCACTTAACCGCTGTTCACACAATTGATTTTGAAGAAATTACATTGATATCAGATAAAATAACACTAATTTTAGAACAATTACGTTCTTATACACATTTAAATTCCAATATTCTTGTCCAAACACAATTTATGAACTTTATCAACTGACCAGTTTACTACAGAATTTTGCGATAAGAAAAACGATTATAATGGCATATTTTCAATTGTTCATATGTATATTACATTTGCAATAATGCAAAATATTTTTAAAACCATTTCAATTAAAGAAACTAAAATTCAAAGACCAACTGTATATTTATCACAAAAAACATAATACGAATTATTTTTAATATTTCATGTCAAAATTGTTATTTTGCTATCATCAAATCAGGGACAACTTGGGGACACTCCCGGGCAAGAATAGCGCACATTACGGAATTGTTTATAAAATTGTTAAGTATTACAAAATTATTAATTAGCAGTTTTCGGTTCTGGGACATCAGACAACCCTTCCCACTTTAGAATTGCAAAATTTTGGAATTGTTTATAAATTTTTTAATTTTTCAAACCAAACGTATTTTATTTGTATTGCTTTTTTAAAATTGCCTTTAAACAAGATATAAAATTCCGCAATCCGATTAGCGCTATCTCTTTCGTTTCCGAGATACGTAATTGCTTATAAGAAATTAGCATGTCATGACAATTATTTTTTTGGCAGTTCCCACGCTAAGCTTTTCTACTAGCCGTTTTGCAACGGCTAGCTTAGTTTCTCCGGCAAATACATTTGTAGTTCCTAACGGGGGTGGAGGGGACAAGCGGCCACAACGCTTGCATATATTGCCACGGAAATTGTTACTCTTTAGATATTCCTGGTTTTCAGCTCCCTAATTTTTCATTTTATTCTAAATACTTTGTGTTCCATTTGTTTAACAATTACAGCATAAATTTTAAAATACTACTCGAGTCGGTTACCGAACAATCTTCAACTTGGGAGCAAGAAAGAGTCATCAATTGGCTTCCAGAAATACCCCCCCCCCGGTGAAAATTGCGTCCTTCCTCCACACGTTTCAAGGCGAAATAGCCTGAGCTTGTAAGCGTAAATCGTAACACTCGCTTTCCCTTCGAGAAAGCCTTTATCTACCTTCTTAGGAAGCCAATTCTTTACATATAAAATTATGGGAAAATTTTCAAATTAAATATACAAGAAAACAATAATTTTGCATTAATTGTCTTCACGTATAAATATAGACATTAAAGCTTCCGGCTCCTCAGTATTGACACGTTCCAAATACGAAATACATTGTTATAACATCCACAATTTCATTCTAACCAGTAAGTCTGTTCCTTTAGAAGCATATAGCATCAGCATGGAATAAGCAAAAAGTAATAATACTATTATAATATAGTATTGACATATGTTTATTTATGGACATTTGTACTTGAAGGAATGTGAACTTACGTATGCAGTTAAGTAAATTTCAATGAAGGTGCAAAGTTTGCAAATAAACATGTTTTTAAAATTCAATTATTCCAAATTCAGAACAATTGCTAATTTTTTTCTTTTTATTTCTTTATTGCTTTTGTTGGATGTACATAGGTCAGTGTTAGTATAAACTTTACATATGTTTGATAGGCTTACTTACTAACTTATATTTAAAACTTATTTCTAAGACTTAAATCTAACATAAGGTTGAGGATTGGGGTCCTCTATTCTGGTTCAAATTCGGTGAAGGTTTTGAGGAATATATTGTAGGGGTATCTGTTTTTTATTATGGTATGGTTCGTGTTTTTAGCGAGTCTAAAGTTTGCAAGGGAAGAGATTTGTAGTAAATAATAATAAAAGTTGGTGGCTAAGTATGTGATATGGATATTCAATGAGTTCTAAGTTGAGTTCTTTGTGAAGCTGATGATTCGTGCATTGGTAATGGTTCTGAGAAATTGGTTCTGAATGATTTGTAATTTCTTTAGATTGGTTTGTGCGGAATTTATCCAGATGGGACAAGCATACAGCAGTAGCGGTCTTAGAATGGCTTTGTATATTGCAATTGAGGAAGGATATGGTAATGGACTGTTTCTATAGATTAAAGGTTTTAATTGCAGTAGTTTTATTTAAACCTGTTTTATTTTTTCGTCTATGTGCTGTTTCCAATTCAGTTTAGTATCTAAGTTTAATCCAAGGTATTTAATAGGTTTGTTAGGGGGGTACCAGTTTAGTTTATTGTTGTTTATTGTTAGGGTGGGGAAGGTTAGGGTCTTAGTGTGAATATTTTTGCTGCGGTTTTGGATGAATTTAGTTGTATTTTAAGTTTGGATGCCCAGCTATCGAGTAAGTTGAGGTATAGTTGTGTTCTATTTCAGATGTCAATGATAGAGTTGCCAGAAGAAAATATCGCTGTATCGTCCGTAAATTGGGCTATGTGAATATTCGTTAATTTAGGAAGATCTGCAAAGTATAAGTTGAATAGTGTGGGTGAAAGTGGTGAGCCTTGGGGGAGTCCTGCGTGAATTAGTCTAGGGTTGGAGTGATGATTATTTACGTTCACTGAAAAGGTTCTATTGTTGAGAAAGCTATTGATAATTGATTTTATGTAGTATGGGGTGCCAATTTGTTTGATCTTTTACATTAAGGCTTGGTGCCATGAACGATCAAACGCCTATCTATGAATACGCCTATTGTGTGATGTTTTTTCTGGAATGCTGTGTATATGTGTTCGGATATTCTTAGTAACTGGTGTTGAGTAGACACTTTTTCCATAAATCCAAATTGTTCTTTAGGAATGGTTCTTTAGGTTCTTTTCGTTATGTGTAGGTAATTTTTTAATATTTTAAGTATAATTTTCTCGAATATCTTTGATAAGGATGGTAATAGACTGAACGGACGATAACTGTCAACGTTTGCAGGATTTTTATTCGGTTTACAAGTGGGAATAATGATAGCATGTTTCCAGGTATGCGGGAAGTAATTTGTTCTGAGACACGAATTGTAGATGTAGTGAGGGTAGCTAATGCTGGTGCAGGTAAATGATATTATTTATATTGTCGTGTCCGGGTGATTTTTTAAGAGGCAGTTTATGAATATTTTTTTTAATTTCAGAGGGTGAAATGTAGTGTATTTTTTGGTGAGGTCCATATTCTTGTTCCGATGCTGATTTGGTTATAGTGATGTGTCCAGGATGGAAATCAGTGTTGTTGACAGTGAAAGCTGAAGCAAAATAGCTTGCTAGTTTTTCTGACTTTTGGTAGGATGTGTATGCTTTATCTGTTGTTGAGTTTATAGGAGGTATCGTGTTTTTCTTCTTAAGTATTTTTCGTGTGAATTGCCACAGAGTGTTGTTACTGACGCTGAGCGACTGGATTAAGTTATGATAGTTTTAAGTTAGTTATAAGTCTCTTAACGATATTTAAAGGTTTAGTTCCTCTTAAGTTCAGGTGTTCTTAATCGGTACCAAAGTCTTCTAGTTTTGTTTTTTATTGAAATTGCTTTCAATATTTCTTTAGGTAGTATTTTATGTCGTGTTGTATTTGAGCCTGGTGGAGTAGTTAATTGTGTACTTTTTAGAGTAGAGTGTATTATTTCGTTGAAATGAGAGATGGATTGGTCTTTTTCCAACAGGGTATTTAATGTTTTTATTTTGGGTAAGGAATTTATTACTGTTTTTTGAAATTTGTGCCAATTAATTTTTATTGAGTTTGGTTGAGGGGCGGGGGCGTGTTGCAGTATAAGTTGGTGTGTAGTAATAATTACCGGGATATGATCAGAGCCAAGTTCGAAAGTAGGTGTAGAATAGAATTTGATATTAGTATTTGTGATGCCTATGTCAAGGATGTCCGATTTACGAGTACGATCTTGAGGGTGGTAGGTTGGCTCCGAGGGGGTGAGTATTCTTAGGTTTGAAATGTTTATTAGTTGAGCTAGGACTTTCCCGTTGTGATTATTATTTTGACCCCCCAGCTTACGTGTTTTGAATTAAGGTCAGCCAACAGCAAAGTTTTCTCGGTAGGTTGAAATAAATTATGCATTTATAATTTGCATTTATAATTTTGGCTGTGGGGGGGCTTATAAGCTGTTATAATTTTCCATGGTTCGCTATTTATAAATATTTGGATAGCAACAGTTTCAATTCCTGGTGTGTCGGGTAGATTAATTTGGTGGTGATAAAGATAATTTTTGACCGATTAGTACCCTCCCCTATTTTCCGTTCGATCTGTTCTATAAGTGCTGTAACCTGGAATAAATAGTTTATTTTTTTTATTGAGGTGTGTTTTAGTTATGCATCATGAGTTATGCAACATGCAGTTATACATCAATTTTATGATGATGCAGAAAATGAATTAGTTCTGTTTTTTTATTATTGATGCTATTGGAATTTCAATTCAAGATGGATATATTATTAGGGTTTTATTATTGCTTAGATAAGCGGTGACAGAGTTTTGAATTTTTTTTCATTTATTTTTTTTTTTTAAATTAATTGTTGTTTTGATTCTATATTGTATTGCTATTGTAAGGTGACTTAATCTAATTCACTTAATCTAATCAACTTAATCTAATTTAAAATTGATTAACCAACTTAATAGGGAGAGAAACAAATAGCACCTCAACAGAATTAGTCGATATTTGAAAATATCTGGAGGAAAGAATGGAGCGGAATCTTCTTTATTCTGGTTTTGTATAGGATCCTTTCCGAGTCTGTAGTGAGTTGATGCCTTTATGAAGGGTAAATTGGTGTAAAAGTTGTTTGATAGGTATGCTATTTGGTGAGCTATTTCATTTATGTTTAGATCGTGATGTAGTTGTTTATTGTTTATAAACCATGGAGCTCTTGTTATTAATTTTAAATATTTGTTTCGAAATATTTGCATTTTGTTGAGATTGGTTTTTGCGACATTGGTCCAGATCGGACATGCGTATAATAGTGTTGGCCGAATGAATGATTAGTGCATTTGACAGTGAGAGGTGTTTGTATGAATTTAGTAAAGGTCTTAATTGGATTAATTTGGTTTTGCTTGTTGTGCTTTTATTTCAACGTGTTGTTTCCAATTAAGTTTAGTGTCTAAATTTAATCCAAGATATTTTATTGTTTTCGTGATTGGGGTCCAATTTATAGCGTTATTGTTTATGAGTAGCGGAGATGGATGTGCAAAGGTTTTCAATGAGAAGATTTTTGCTGCTGATTTTGAAGGATTTAATTTGATTTTCCAGTTATTTGCCCAGTTATTAAATTTAGATGCTGTTGGAGCTGGAATTGATGAGTTTGTAGTGAAGTGCCGGAGATGTATATGGCAGTGTCATCGGCGAATTGGGCGGTATTTATTTGATGGGAAGTAGGAATGTCTGCAGTGTAGAGATTAAACAGGGTTGGAGATGCGGCGACCAGGGGACCCCAGCGGCAATTTGTCTGGGGTTAGAATGGTGACCTTCAACTGTAACTGAGAAAGTTCTGTCTGCTATGAAATTTTTGATGATTTGAATTAAATACTTTGGTGTACCAATTTCGACTAGTTTGAAGTAAAGGGCTGGGTGCCATATCCTGTCAAATGCTTGTGACACATCTAAAAATACAGTGGTTGTGTGATATCCCTTTTGAAAACCAGAGTGAATGTGTTCAGTTAGCCTCAGAAGCTGGCGCGTCGTTGAGTGTTGGGATATGAAACCGAACTGATGAGGTGGAATTGCGTTTGTTTTATATATGTGTTTGTTTAATCTGACAAGTATTAATTTTTCTAAGATTTTTGACATTATGGGTAAAAGACTGATTGGTCTGTAATTTTCTGCACATTATTGATTTTATTAGGTTTTGCTATTGGATGTATTATTGAATGTTTCCATGTTTGGGGATAATAACCTGTTCTTAGTATGGAGTTGTATATATTATTTAAAAAAGCGATGGCATTGTTCGGTAATCTTTTGAGGATTGCAGTATTAATTCGGTCGTGTCCTGGAGATTTTTTGTTTGGCATTTTTTTTTATTATCAGTTTAATTCCATTAAGAGAAATGAATTTAATTCTGTGAGGAATGTTGTAAAGAGGAGCGTTTGAAAATTTTAAAATTTCATCGTGTTTGGCATTTTTTATGGAATCATTGGGTGTGAATGTGCTGGCAAAATGAGCTGCTAGAATTTCGGCTTTCTCTGTGGGTGAATGTTTTTTCCCATTATCAGTTGACAGTGGGGGAATGCTGTTCTTTTTCCTTAAAATTTTCTTTGTGAATTGCCACAGAGAATTGCTTTTAGTATTTAGTAATTTTTTTTTTTTGCCTTTTTGCAAATGTTAGTTAGATGATTTAGTTCTTTTTTTAGTTCTGGGATTTTTAAGGTGTTCCAAAGCCTTCTGGTTTTATTTTTAACTTTTATTAAATCATTAATATGAGGAGGTAATGGTTTTCTTAGTCTCTTTCTGATTTCTGGTATTGTTGTATTTTGGGAATTATTCACTGTTTTTATTAGTATATTATTTAGCTCACTGATTACTTGATTTATTTCATTAGAAGAATTAAGGATTTGAAATTTTGGTATTGATTTTTCAACTGCTTTTTTAAAGTAATGCCAGTTTATATTGTAAGTGTGGGAGCAGGAGAGGATGGAGGTTTTGTTAGTTTAGATGTTATAACAACTGGGATATGGTCGGAGTCTAATTCATGGTGAACAGTAGAATAGAATAAATCTTTCAAATTTGTTACTGCTATATCTATCTGGATTTTTGTTGGAATCATATGGGAAATGTGTTGGTTCTGTGGGCGTTAGTATGTTAAGGTGCAATGTGTTTTTTATTCTGTTTAGGTATTCGCCGGCCGGATTTGTGGTCCGACATCCCCATGCAGAATGCTTTGTATTCAAATCTCCTACTAGAATAAATGGATTTTGTAATTCAAGTAATTTATTGATAAATAGTATTAATTTTTATGTTGGGTGGTTTATACGTAGTGACTATAGTTAATATTTGATTATTGTCATATGATACATTTATCCCGATTTTTTCTATACCTGGAGTGTGTGGCAAGGTTATTTGGTGGTGTTGAATGCTATAATTTATCAAAGTCAATACACCACCTCCCAAATTTTCGTTTCTGTCAGCTCTGATGGTTTTGAATCCTGGGATGGTGAATGATTTGTGTGCGTCTCGGTTATACATGCGATATCTGTCGAGTTTGCCTGTAGAAACTGTTCTAATTCGGATTTTTTGTTTACGATGCCATTTGCATTCCAATTTAATATAATAAATGCTTTATGGTGTGAATCTACCATAACTGTTGCTAATTGTGGATGCAATGGAGTTCTGAATATGTTGTATTATTCTTGGAATTAGGGAGTTAATGAGGTTGACTACGTGGTTGGTTATGAATTGTGCGATGTTGGTAATGAAAGTGTTATTGCTGCCGTATTGGTTAAATTGATTGTTCGTTTGGTGGTTATAATATTGTTGATGATTAGCATTATTTGCATTCCTTGGTTGATTATGATAATTTAATCTTTGAGTGAAATTAGGAATATTGTTTGTAGTGGGCAAGAATGGAAAGTTTGTTGAGTCGTGATTGGGAGGTGGCGTGCTTGCTTGGTGGGATCTGGGATTTGGCGATCCAGATTTTACATTATTGCTGTTATTTTCGATTATTTTTCTATAATATTCATGTGTCCTGAGGTCAGCCCTGTGTTTTCCCATGCAATTCTTACACGTAGGAGTTGAATTCTTTGATGGACAGTTTGCTGAAAGGTGATTTTTTGCACAGAAAACACACGAAACTTGGTAATTACAAGTATTTCTACTGTGGAGAAGTTTTCTGTTAACTTAGATTTGATTTCATTTATAAATGCTGTATAATTGCTAATTCCCGTTAAATATACTGGGGGGATTTTTTTTACTTCTACTGGCACTTCAGGTAACTCTTCATTTAAGAAACTGAATCTATTTGACACTTCTACATTATAGTTTTTTGCAAGTTGTTGTCGGTTCTGGAGAAGGGTCTGTCGAGGTCATGCGTTTGGCGTCTCTGTCACTGGCGTCACCTCTGTCCTCGTGGTTTCGCTTTCCTTGCATTACCTTGCTTTGTTGAGTATCTGATTGAGTTGATCCAGTTGCTTGTTGTTGTGATGGCACTTGCCCAGATTCGACAGGTGCCGGTGGTGATTCAGTCATATAAGAATGGCTGACTGCGTTTTGATGAGACTGCGGTGTGTTGCTTTCGATGTAATCCATACTGCTGCCCGTGAAGTCCGAGCAACCTTCCGCGGCCGCCATGATGGTTGAATATTCTGGATTGTAAATTGATTCTAGGGCTTGAGTAAATAACTGCCCTGGGCTGAGAAGATCATTGTTAGACATACAAATGTAGATGCCCTAACACTAAACACGCACTGCCGTCCACTTAACACTGTTTCGTACTAGCACAGAAAATTTATCGCCACAGTTCTGCGAAACGTTCGGAGCGATGTTGCTCGTTCGAAAACGCAGAGCGAACTTAGTTTTGAATGGTGCTGATGATGGTAGGGATTAAGAATTTATGAAATTAATGATGCATGAGGTGATTGAGTTGAATTTATCGCCACAGTTCTGCGAAACGTTCGGAGCGATGTTGCTCGTTCGAAAACGCAGAGCGAACTTAGTTTTGAATGGTGCTGATGATGGTAGGGATTAAAGAATTTATGAAATTAATGATGCATGAGGTGATTGAGTTGATTATTGTGCTGATAATTGGATTGTTAGAGTCAGAATCATTTGGATGGGAAGAGGACGGGAGTGGGTTGAGAATTTTGTGAGTTGGATTGGGTTTTTTTATGATGTGATGTGATGGGAAGATTCGTGTTGCGATCGTTGTTTTTTCTTTCAAGGATTTCTTTAAAATAAGAACAATCTGGATTTCGTATGTCCGCTCGATGATTTCCGTTGCAGTTCGCACAGAGAGGGGTTTTAGTTTTGTTTGGGCACGTCACAGAATAATGATTTCCGGCACAAAAAGCACAATTGATTGCAATTATTCTTCGTGTGACCGTAATCTAAACATCTCTGACACTGCAAAGGGCCTTGAGGTTTTCGACGTCTTTCTGTTTTCACACGATGGTTGCATACTTAGCAATAGCTAAGATTGATTCTATTGGTTAACCTCCGTGAAACTCGGCGGCTACAACAGGAACTGGATTATTGTCATTTAGTAGTCTTGTAACTTTGGTGATTGGGGGGTAGCGTTGTTTTAAATCTGAGAAGATTTCGGGTTCCGTAATTGACTGATGTATGTTTTTAAATACAACTGAATACTTTTTGTTAGATGGGTCTTTAAACGAGTGAAAATTTCTCTGAGTTTGTATTAAATATTTGATTATGCTACGAAAGTCTGTAGATGTGTTGGCACTAATTTTAACCTTGTTGTTTTTTATGTCTGCTACGAAATTTTGGGTAACATTAATTTTTAATTCTTTGATAACGTTATTAACTTGTTCGATGCGGGCTACAAATATTGGTGGGATTCTATTTGATACACTAATTTGATCTTGTTGATTTTTTAGATACTCGAACCTTGTGTCCTCGGACATGGAGTCTTTACTAGCAAGTAGATGAAATCTGTTATTCACTGGCACGTTATATTGAAGGTCACTATCATCAGCAGATGGATCACTGAAATTGCTGGATTCCGCACTTCTTTTTTTATTATGAAAATCATCAAGTTCACAGACTGACCTTTTTCTCACTGCACCTGATGTTCAAGGACGATGCTCCGTGCTGCTTGTAGCTCCTGTTGACTGAGTAACCTCCGCGTTTCCTTGAGTGTTGGTCAGGGGCGGGGCCATGCCGGGTACCACGTCCTCTGATGGCGGAACTCGCGGCGTCGGATTTTCCTCACCGTTGATGAAATTGTTGATGTCACTATTGTGAAGCGTTAGCAGGGCTTGACATGCCCTGTTGATGAGTTTGTGTCGCATGACAGCTGGTCACTACGAGCACCAGTCTTCGTTGCTACGCACTGCGGGAGCACAGTCACTCGGCACTATGTTCCCTGCCCGGTAGTCGAACAAGCCGGGACTGAGCGCTAGCAAGGTAAGCACAGCAGAGCTGGGCACGTCCGCACACCACCGCTGCTGAACGACGAATGAGAAAAAAAATAAGCTAAAAGCATTCTTATCCATTCGACACTAACACGCCAATGCTTTTTGACACTACCCTCTGAATCTAAGTGGATTGTTTGAGGTCATCACTTATCGCGTCAAAATCATGGAAGTTTTCATGTCTTCGAAATACGTATACGCCGAGGTCATCTTCATGAAACAAAGAAAATCTCATATAAAAGAATCAGTCGTCATTTCAACAATGAAGCTACTAGGACATAATAACCATAATATCCTCAATTTCGTTTACTTATTGTGTTCTTTCGAGCGTGCTCCGTGTCTTTGAGTAGCAAACATTAACATAATTGTTAAAATTAAAAGTAACGATTTAGGATGAAGTTCACATTTCCTCGTAATTGTTTGTAGAAAGTCATATCAGGTTAGTATTATTGTCAATAAAATTGTAGATTTATTTAATTTGAAACAACTGCTTGGATATTTTGCGGTTTAATTAAGAAAATATAGCTACCCGAATTTGACGCTATGAAAAGTAAACATTTGGAGGTTTCCACTACGAGACGTATTTCGTCATCCTTATTCATTCACTGCAATCGCTTATATTGCAATCACTTTCACTTATCATCAATCATGTTACATAGGATTTCTCATGTTTATTTGATACCAGGTGTCCCACCAAATATGGACCACCCCCATAATTTCTAAACGGTTCAGGGTATCGAGTTGTAGTTTTCGCTGAACAATGCAGAATCATGGGACAGGTAAACATGCTGGTGAATAATCTATAATAGTTCTAGTTTTCGAAAATTTATTCATCTTTGATTTTTTTTAAAAATTGAACTATATATTTTTTCATCAGCAATGGATAGATCATGAACATTGATATAAAATAATGTATCATATGTTAGTATTTTAAGAGTAATTTGAGTATAAAATTGGATTTTTTGGCATTAGATTTTCAAGTGAACGGGCAGCCTTTGCAACAGTCGCCGTTTTCGGAAGGTGGCCTTCGCGACGTTGATACTGTTTTGTGAAGAGAGAAGTGCAGGAAGGATATTAGGATGAAAGGTGTAATTACAATTACATAGACATAGAAAAACTTATGAACAAACATCAATTTGTGATCCCTGATGTGAAATTTTTTTCCAGCGTGTCTGTCACGTTTTGGAACTTTTTATGTATAATTTGATCACTCAGATAGTTGAAGTATAATATTATGGCAAAACGTTATTATTGTATTATTATTAATGTTAATAATAAAGACCTATCAATTAGTAGTCAGACTAGTGAAACAATCATCATTTTAATATATAGCCAGCAGATAGATTGTAAGATTTTTCATTCAATCGCAGTTAATTAAATAGATAATGAATGGTAGACATTCTCTCTGTGTGTATTCACATTAACTAAACTTCCTATTTAAATACATTACTACTAATAGAACAAAGTAATAAAACTTAAATATAACGACAGTTCTATCAGTATAAATTTACCAAACTGTAACAAAGTATATCTGCATTCTTCTGCTCACTTTTGATTAAGTTTCTCATTTCATAGCGCATCGTATGCCTCTGACGAAATGCTGAGACGAGTATACCGTTTTCTTTCCATTCAGAACAGCAGTCGTATGGTTACAAAGTTAACAAGTGATCATTTTATTAAAAATGACATTTACCAACAAGAACATTGTTTGAAATAACATTCACGTTGAAAATAGTATTGTGTATTAGCATCATCTTTACTTTGAATTTTTTTATATCTCATCTGTGGGACGATGATATTTAATTTAATAAAAACATTTCAATCAAATAAATGAAATGGAAATGCTCCCGTTCAGTTATGAATTGGTATTTCTTGGTGATGTCTGTCAACGCAAGAAATGCTGTAGTTATACTCTCACTACCTTCTCCAGTCAAGACGCAACTGTCTAGACGCCGTGATAGCCATCTCCCAAAATGAGAGTTCAAGGGCTGCTACGATTACATTTAATTCAAAATCACATATCAAATCTAATTTTATACTCAAGTTACTATAAATGTTGCATATGATACATGTTTTAATCTCATGATCATCCATGCTGGTGATAAACATATATAGTTCAGTTTTAAAATCAAGATGTTCAATTCCTCATAAATTAAAATATTATAGACAATTTCTCTACATTGTTACTTGCATGATTCCGCATTGTTCAGTAAAATGTATTTAGTTATCCTGAACCGTTTGATTAAGGGTGGTCATAGTTGGACTCTATTTGTAATATTTAACTGCATTCTGACAGGCAATTCAGATAATTGGTGCTCTTTTTGCGTGTAACCAACTCTGTGGTGTGAAATGTATTTATTTATATATTTATTTTACTTTCTCGTAAAGATTAGGAGTAACAAAGTAATATTTAGAAATTATCATCATAATGTTGCAGTAAATCGATGTCCAAATTTTAATGGAAATACACCTTTTAGGGTCTAAGTTACCAAGAGAGTGTTATTTCAAACGTCCGTCTCTCCTCCATATATCCACTGGTCTGTCTGCCTGTTTCTCTGTGAACGAGATAACTATTCGTAAATTTTTAATAAAGTAATTTCAGTAACGATCGTGAATCAGGCCCTGTAATTTTAAGTAATTCTTTAAATTTTGGAGTTAATTTGAATTTGAAGCTACAGGAGCATTTTCAAACTTTTTCGTCAAAACGGCTCCAAAGTTTTCGACCATATGTGTAAGCCACAGTCGAACATCACCAACATCGGAATAGTCTAAGGCCTCATGGTCAGTAACGTTACAGGGAAAACTGTGGCGATGCCACTGAGCTATCGCAACCTTTCCAACGTGCCAAAACATAGTAACTCTTATTTCCATTTAAATGTTTTAATTTTCAATGTACAAGTATTTAAATGTTTTATAGTTTTGTACATAAATAAATTTAACAAGCTGTTTGAATTGTAACAAATGGATAGTATATATTTGAAGTGTTTAATACAATTATCAATTATTTAGTTAATACAATGAATCTGTTGTGTGACAAATGATATATCTAAAACTGAAAAATGTACAGAAACAGATACTTTGCTGGCAGTTTTCTATGTACTGTCATTACTTCTGTAGATGTTGTCTGAGCCCTGCGTTAGACGAAGATAATTATACATATTCTTTTAGTACAATCTATCTTTAATGTAGTCTTTCAAATCAGCATCTCATGTACATTACCAAATATGATGTTTTTTCGCAAAGATTTGAGTTATATGGTGACAAATATATACTATGTTTCATTCACTAACACATGCTAGGGTTATTTTCAATTTAATCATTTTAAATACTAATTTTAAAATACGTTTATTAAATTTTATCTAAAAAAACAGTAGCTTTTACGATTTTCGAAAAATTTCATCAAAGAACATTATAATCTTTAAAACTTCCCTTGTTCAACGGACAGTATCATTAGCGTGTTTGGTTGGGTGAATTCTTCCTGTGCTGAAGATCTCAGGTTCAAATCCTAGCCTGCCTACTAATATTTTATTCCTTGCATTAGTATGTATCTGACAAATGACTTTTGAAATCAATTGTAGACGTGGAATTTTATATCGTTTTGCTTTTCAATAATTACTGTTTTGTCTCTCAGCGTTGTCTCTCGTTTCCCTTAACGTTTATTAGAAAGAATGATGTAGTAGTGTAAAGTTATAACATATTACAACCATTGCAATAAAACAAAGAAAAGAAGATGGTTTTTATTGTTTTGTATTGGTAGTCAGATGAATAAGTTAATAACTGCGTCAACAGTAGAGTTTTTTCAATTCATCTTTTGAAATCGACCAGGTACAGCTGCACAGAACGCACCAATGAAGCATAGCAGCTATTAATTCGCCAGTGTAATTTTTATTATCATGTGGAGCTGATAGCAGGTAACGGCAACAGCTCAGGATTTGGCAACAGGGCATTGGACTGGAGCCTGTGGCTGCTGCTTGTACCTTTGGATGGATTCTTATTATGGGAAGAAAGTAGGAGCGAATTATGTAGGCCACTCATCGATCACAAATCATGCGACCTTCGCGCCGTGTGGCTGCCTAAATTTGACGTTTAAACACGTTAAAGGACGTATGTACTTTGGTATTTAAAAATCTACTCAATGTTTCTGTGGTGGTTGTCTTTTGATCTATTACGAAATTCGTATACGTGTTTTATTAAATTCACAAAACAATATGAATATCAGCATCCATTTTTAACATGAATAAATGAAACCAATGAAACTTGGTGAAGACAGGGATATCTTTGACCAGACACGTGATCAGTAATGTGTGAAAATGGTCAGTTTAAGCGAGTAAATGTTCTTATATTTGTGGTGCCCTCTCTAGTTACTAATCACAGATCACTCTAGAGCCACTAGGTGACACTACCTTACGCTTCTGTAAATGCAAAGCAAATTGTTCCTTCTTAAATTCATGTGTTCACTAGTCACTGTACTGATCCACAGGTCATATGTGGTCAGTTAATAGGTTTGAAAATAGAAAGTACAGTTTGTCTAATAAAAAATGTGCATTGCATCCCTCCATCCCCCTGCCCCATCATTGCAAGACTAGACCAATAATCAAACAAATGGAATATATACACAGTATTAAGTAATGTAATATGTTTTGTTCAACGATATTGCAGAAGACTTTTAAACACAAAACAGCCACTTTATTTTGTTTCAAATATCAGAAGTTAATTAACATTTGAACACCCAATATAGGAATAAAAAGTAGTGTATGTCTAAACCTAGTATACTATTGTTTCTAACACATCATTCGTATTATGTAGTAGAAGCTGCTAGGTTTTCAGCTGTTCTGAGTAAATCAATTCGGCTAAGCAGCTACCATGAGTCCCAACTAGACAGGGACATAGATGATTGAAATGATACAATAGGATTGATAGGGCATATTGCACTCTTGGAAATAATCGTATATAAAATGTTTTATCTTTTAGTTTAAATAAGCTTCCTTAATATCAAGTTGTGATGAGAGATCAAGTCAAAGTTGGTTGTATTAGAGCGTTCAGGTTTCTAAACCTTCAAAAATCAGTTTCAGTTTCATAATTATTTATTGTAATGCTATATTTTCTATATTACATTACTTTATAGTCTATATTATAAAACATCTTCTTATTTAACATTAGTTCAATTTTATTCAATTGGTCAATTCAGCCAGAATTTGAACTAGTCCCCTCTACCAAATAGACCAAATATTTATTACTTTCATATTTTATATTATTTAGATGCCATTTCGTAATAGTATAAATAAGTAGATATTATGTACTTACACACACATGGTGTGTGTGTGTATCATTATATAGATATGAAAGATCTAGCACCAATATACGTGGAGGAAATTTGAATCTAATGTCATTGGGGCGTGAGAATATCAAGAATTTCATGTATTTGACAAAATAAGCTAGTTTGAGGCAGAATTAAAACCAAATATAGTGAGCATGGTGATGTAGGATTAAGTCAGTCTTTAAATGTTTCTTTTTAATTTTTAAGTCCTGACATTTATATTTAGTGACTATGGAAAAACATTCTGAAATAGTGCGGAAATGGAAATGTTGAGAAAGTTAAAATGTTCTTGAAATTGAAGAATTATTTGGTGTATTGAGTTGACTCCTGACATTTAAAGTATTATGTCGCTGGATGGTAGCCAATTAGATCTTCGCTTTTAGTGAGGTGGGTGCAGTTTGTCGATAATTTCATTTAAAAATTTGCATCTAATGCGTATAAAATGGAACTATTGTATTCATGAAATCAAGACTTTTTACCATTGATGATATATGTTTTCGCCGCCTATAATCTTAAGATTAGTTATAATAACTTGTGTTAAAAGTGTTAAGTTCATGTTAGCGCAGTTAGCTGGGCCAAATCTTTGAGATTAGGTAGACAGTGGCTCAGTTAAGTCCACAAGTAACTGTATAATCTGTCATTTTAGATCAGAAAATTCAGGAAAAATATAGTGACAGCAAGATCGACGAAAGCAACACACCCAAGGCACAGCTGATATGATTCTGACCATCATTTGCTACAGCATCTGTGGTAGAGCGGTGATGAATATTCAATACTACTTTCTTAAATGGTAATCAGATTCAGCTGGGTGAGGAATTTTAGTGACCTACTGCTCACAACGATAGTTGTGATAACGAAATCATTATTAAAATGATCATTAAAATACTCTAAAATGTTTTTTAAAATGTTTAAAAAAGCAAACAAAAATGACAAAAATTGATCAAAAGGTCAGATGAACTATTCTATCTATTGAATGCCCACTGATGTAAATCATATCCTGCTGCCGCCGTTCGATGAACTTTACTTGCAAATTTTAGGTTGAACTGGACCAGGAAATCTCTGTCTTTAGTTTTCGTGAAGAAATCGCCGCACCACAATGGTGATTAGCGTCAAGACCTTAGATTTCATACGATTGACATTAAAAATTTGTGAACGATGGACCAGATTACTCAGAATTATGTGAAGAACATTTGTACATCTCGGCAAATTATTAAAATACTATTAAGTATATTAAAATAGATAGAATATGAAAATGTTTTAAAAAAAGGACTAAAGGTATCAGAGGTGCTACCAGATGAACAGATATTTCTAGCGCACATTTTCTAATTTCCCTTGTGTGGAGATGGCACAAAATGTCTTTACATTCTCTAGCCAGCTATCTCAATATCGTCTTAAAACACACATTTTTGACATTTTTCTATCTTCTTTCAGTTTCAAAATAGAACCTATATAGAATAACATTCAAGAATAATAAAGAAGAAAACCTTATTCCTAAATAGAAATTTTAATTGAAAAATTTGAAGACAATTTTAAGAAAATTACGATTAAGCATTACACAAAGAGAATTTGAAATCTCAGAGGAATCTCATGAGTTTTAGAAAAACTTCATTTCAAATCATTGAAACACTTCCACATATAAATGCAATAGTATAAACAAATTAAATACAATTATTCCTTATGTGATTATCAGAAATTTTATAAAAAGCATCTGTGTTAAAAAATGGAAGAATTACACAAAATGAATTTAACGTCATAATATTACTGCAGTCCGTACTATTGTTGAAAATGTAAAATAAAAAGTGGAGCAATTTTGGGAAGGTACGTTTGATGTTTCTGAAATGCGGAATTTTGTATGTTTCACTAAAGAAATCATTGAGTTTTCGAAATTTTATTCAACATTATTTAGAACATGTATAATCACAATATTGAACAATTATCTCTAATGGAAGTATAAATACATGAGACAGACAGAAAGCATTTGTTTATTGTTTTTATTGAAACTACCTATTTGAGAGTATTGTTAAGTATTGTATTTTTGAGAACTATTAAAATTTTCAAACAATGTACGAATCTAATGAAAGGAATAATTATGGACAACAAATTTTATTTGAAGGGAAAATGTAATTTTTCAGTTGTAGGAAGACATAGAAAAATTAAACTTTGCAATTTCAGAAATTCCATTATTTATTAAATAGAACCTATGCCACTTTGTATTTTGCACTGTTAACACAATACATTTAAAGAAAAATTAGAGCAAACCTTTGAAAATTTCAGGGAATGTCCAGTGAGCTTGATCTAAAACTGAGTTTAAAGGTTGTTTCCAAAATTTCAAGCTTTCAACTACAGATAGATAGACAGATGTTTTCTTCGTTGAAAAACTCTGCATGGTTTAGCGCTAGTAGTGTTCACAGACAGCAGGCGTTTCCTTTCAATTGAGTTTTCGGCATTGAGATCAACAAATGCGGATTCCTGGCTATCCCGTATTGAGGACATTTTCTCTTAATTATTATTCATTATCACTTTTTTGTTATCAGGATCCGAAATGAATTTTCTGCAATCCATGTTTTTCATGGCATTATAACTTCTCATTACGTATATTCAATAAATGCGTAGGTATGCAAGAAGTAAAGGTTATATTTCATTTAAATCTGTCTCCTGTTATAATATACTCGTGAGTTGTATTCAACATGCTCCAATAATTCCTTCCACCACAACAAACCTCAAACATCAGTTAGTCCAGCCACTGCATTAAATGTCATTTTTTCTTTGGTTTTCTGCATCCACAGAATTTATAAAACAGAAATAATTAATTTGTAATACTGGCTATATATTAACTTTGTACTATTATAAATTAAGTTTGGCTAACGTAAAAGATAGACAAAGCAAAAAATAATAAATCAAATAAAAAGCTTTGGCTGAATTATCAAATTGTCCTGTATATCAATACTAGTGACTGGAGTTGTTTTCTGACATTAACTATCCTCCACACAGATTTTGCATGATGTAACGATTATGGACCAATAAACTGAAATTACATGATGGAATGTTCTAACTGAAGTGCTGTAGTACGTTTTCAGAAATTTTGATTGATAAAAACTAATGGTAATAGTCTAGTTTTTGATATTACAATTGTTTGGTGATGGAAACACTAGATAACGTTCAATAAAACTATTAATTTTAACTTACGTTTGAGTGAAGCAAAATAACTTCTTTATGATGTGAAGTTAAAGCCCTCTGATGATTTAACGAAAACAGTGCGTCTTAATCCATTTATGAGGACTTTATGCTATAAATGAAATGAATAATAATGTTATCTTCTAAAATATGTTGAAATGGTTCGATAGTAGAAAGTCATCGAATAATGACATTGCTACGACAGTGTTGCAGAATATTCATTTTCTCACTTCCCAGGCAATATTCTGCATCCGTTTATTTTCTGACTCCCAATTTACAAAGTATAAATTATAAATTATATTTCTCTAATTTAGAAGCATAATCGTTTTGATAATTAATTATTTCTTGAGAAACTTCAATAAATATTTTAATAGTCTTTAATTTTTAAACTTAATTTAATTAATTAAATTCATAATTATTTAAGTTCATTCACAATCAACTTTAAATCATAAATTACATTAATTCAAACGGATAGGTAAGGCTGTATTAGTATTTTTGATATTTTGCGATTAAATAAAATGGTTCACATGAATTGGTAAAACCGATAATATAACCGTAAAGCCTGTTTTTATATATTTATATAGGACTAGATTTGAAAGTAAACGTACAATTTTCTCACGTATCGACATTTGTCGCTTTTGGGGAAAGTGGCCTTCGCGACCTTTTCCTGTTCTCATAAAAGTGCCGGCGCACCAAAGACAACCTTCTATAAATGCGACAAACAACAGTTGCTAACAGAAATCTCATACATTTTAGTTCAAAATCACATGTCTGAAATGTTATTTTATACATAATATACTATCAAAAGCATTTACGTATGTTACATCAATGCGTCTATTTATGATTATCTAACTTAGTGAAAAAAAATATATGGTTCCATTTAAACAATCAAAGATAATTAGCACAAGCAAAATATTTCAGATATATCTCTACCATTCATTCTTCTCCATGATTCCGCATTTATTAATGGCTTTGCATTTTAGATATCAGAGACAGTTTGAGATTATAGAGTGGCTTATAGTTGTTGGACTCTGTATAATTCTATTTCTCAGAAAATTTTGTGCAGATTTTCCTATTTCCAATAAATAATGCTTTTACAACAGTTATTGTAACATTTAACAAAACCTCACGAACATTAGTCTTTATAATTCAGTTACCCACCTCCCAGGAATGTTTCGCGCTCAAATTCTTTCTTTATGCTGCAGCGTTATAGTTTAGTGCTTGCTTTATGAGCAATAGGAACACAGATGTATGCAGGTAAAACTGACCATATGATATAGATTTGCTAGGATGTATTTGATTGACAATCCCACAACTATTATAGATCATGACATTTTATAATGTTTATTTAGTCATCAATGTCCCTTTGAGATTCTAGAATTTTTTTCTGAGATTTTGGCATACTGTCAGTCCACTCTTAGTACAGCTTACCTATCATAATAGATGTAACCAGACCATGATATGGAAACCATAATTCAAGCTAAATTAAGAATAACATTGGCATTAGTTAAACCCATTCCTAAAATACATTAACAAATTATAAGAACAGAAAACTGATTAAATGCAAATAAAATGATAGACAAAATGGAATTAAAACTGTAATGATAATGACGCACTGTTTAGTAATCACAATATTATAATAATTCAGTCCATGAAGGTTTAATTCCAAGTTTTATCCACTCTAGGAAACAGACTTGCTTAGGTGCAGAAGTTGTTACAATGTCCACTGCTATATCTTGGGAATCACAGCCCCTCAGAAACACAAAAAGGTGGACAGATTAACATGCTCTGAACAGAATAAGTTTGTTTAGAACTTTACGTGCAGTCTCTGGTCCTTGGTATCTACTAATATTTGAAAGTGGTGTATTCTGGTTTGAGATGACCTGTTACCGTTTACATTGTTTTGGGAACTACTGTATAGACAGAACATTTCAAAGTTCAATCCAATAACACGGCGACTCGAGCAATGACCTCTCTGAGGTCATTTTTAAACATGGCGCGTAGAGGATATTATGGCCTTGCTTTCAATGAAATGATAACGATGAGTAATGTAAGTATATAGTTTAGATATATGCATTAAAAGAAACATTTTCATCGCAATTGCTCTCTCATTAAAATTAACAGGCTCTTTTAATTTCCCATACCAGACATTAGAAATTTCCTATCATTATGTCGATTAACGTATAAGATCGGTGTTACCAGAACAAATCATCAGATTGATGGTACGTCTAAATATTGTTGTGAAAAGTATAAATGATGTTATAATAGAAAATTTTTCGTCTTCAAACATGTATATTGTTGGTGCATGTCTTATTTCTATATTTAAATATTAGCATTACAATGTAAACAAACTCTATTCATTTATTATAATGAATTGAAGTATTTTTCACAATGTGCGACAGAACAATGTTCCCACAAAGAATGCAGAGCATTTTTTTTCAGGGAGAGTGTTGTTAGTTGGTACCACATTCACAGACTCGGCCTCTCATGCCTTTTAAGGCGAGGAGAGTGGGGAAATCTTTGAGATAGGCCACGAATTACTAGAGCCAATGAAGCGTTACTTGTCTTAAAGTTGAGGTTATAGCCCAGATCAAATATACATGATTTATCCTCCTCTGCCGCCACCATCCTCTCTCCTTACTATCAAAAATGCCTTGGTTTCTATTTCCAGTATCCACATGTGATTAATTTCTGCATTAAAATAATACACAGAATATATCTGCTGCCTAAACTTGACTCGTGGAACAAATGAAATGATCTATCCCATACAACCGATCTGTCAAAGGATTTTGCAATGTTTATCGATAATAGATTTCCTCATTAAACATGCTGCTTCCCACTTTCAGTGAATACTGCTCATCCAACCACAATAGAAATCTAAATTTACGGACAACAGTTAGTCTCAGCGTTTGAAATTGCAGAAATTTATTATGCTGAACGAATTAAATAACCAAACAACTGTTTAAGATACATGAAAATTAAATTAAATTTCGAAGTTAAAGCTCATGACAACAATTTCCTCGATTTGTGTGATCACAGATCGTTAATACAATTTAATGCAGAAAGCAAGACTGCAAACTATTTAGATTTTATACTTCTGCCAAATCAATGTAGTTGGGGTTGGAAACAAGTGAGGTTTGCATCGTTCAGAAGACCCTATAAACAATTGCATCACGAAAGCAGGCTGATAAGCTCCAGTTGGATTGCAGATTTTGCATCTTGTGTAAAGGGAATTCAGATGAGAATAAAAGAATTACAAAATTTGTAAAATTACAAATAATTTCAGTTTTTACCATTCTAAAGTGGGGGAAGAAGTTTTCTGATGTCCCAGAACCAAAACCTCAGATTATGTTTGCAGCAATTAACAATTTAAACAATTCCAGTATGCATTCCTGCCAGAGTGTCCCAAATTGTCCTGATTTGTTGATAGCAAAATAACAATTTGACATGAGATGCAAATTAGTTTTCTTAATATCTGTTTAATTGTTGCTATTATTAAATATACAGTTGGTCTGATTTACTTCCTTTTATTAAATGAAAGCTCTATGGTCAACAGTTCGAAGAAGACGATATTTGCAAGTTTATTAACAATTTGCTAATGTAATATACATTTGAACAATTGAAATATGCAATTACTAATCGATTTTCTTATCGCAAAATTCTGTAATTAAACTGGTCAGTTGATGAGTGCCAATTATGTTTGGACAGAATATTACTAGATTTAAATGTGTGTATAAGAACGTAATCGATTTCTAAAATTGAGTGTTATTTATCAATCAATGCAAATTTTCAAAAATTGTGTTAGCAGTAGTTAAGTCTACGATGTTCATATACATTTCAATAGATTTACTTTCCTTATTCCTTCTAAATGCTATTATGTGTTTATTTGAAAATGCTTCACATCTGAACTAGCAGCGCCCGCCATTTTGTACATCGTAATTTTGTTGGGCCTCCCCTGCATCGAGATTGGCTGCGATGGTTTGTGAGGCTCCTGCCGACATTTCGTCACGACAGAGGCTGTCCAAGCCGTGCAAAAGCTGAACTTATCGCAGACAGCCGCGATCAATTTATGTTTCCAGTACTGCCTGAATTTAATCAGCTGAAGCAAGACCTGCAAAGCTATTTAGATTTTATACTTCTGCCAAGATCAGATAAGATTGAGAGGTTGAAACAAGTGAGGTTGGCAGTCGCTTTAGATCATATAAACAATTGCGTATCTCGAAACCGAGCTGATAACTCCAGTTGGATTGCAGATTTGCATCTTGGGTTGGGAATTTAGATGAGAGAATAAAATTTGCCAAAATTTGTAGATTATAAACAATTTCGATTTTTCAATTCTAAAGTGAGAAGGGTTTTCTGATCCCAGGACCAAAACTGCAGATGTAGTTTGCAACCAATTAACAATTTATAAACAATTCCGAAATGTGCATATTCCTGCCAGGAGTGTCTAAGTTGTCTGATTTGATATTATGAAATAACAATTTTGTGCTTGGATAAATTAATCGCTTAATATCTAGTTTAATTGTTACTTTAGTGATAAATATAGAGTTGGTCTTTTGAATTTAAGTTTTCTTTAATTGAAATGGTTCCTAGCTGTCTAACGATTCGAAGAACAATTATTTGCATTATTGCAAATGTAATATACATATGAACGAATGAAATATACATTTATAATCGTTTTCTTATCGCAAAAATTCTAGCAGTAAACTGGTCATTGATAAAGATCACAAATTGTGTTTGGACAAGCAGAATATCAGATTTAAATGTGTGTGGAACATGGTATTTTTATCTGATATCAGTACAGATTTCTTCAAAATTATATTAACAGAGTTAAGTGCTATGTGTTCATATATATTTCAATGAATTTGCTTTCCTTATTCATAGATGTTTCTTTCATGTATTTTTATTTAGAAAATGCTTCACATCTGAACTAGCGCCCGCCATTTTGTACGTCATAATTTTGTTGGGCCTCCCCTCTGCGACAAAGATTGGCTACGATGGTGTCCGCCGACGTTTCGATCATGACAGGCTGACCAAATGTGTGCAAAGCTGAACTTCGCCATTTCAAAGCAAGATATCCAACTCTCCATGGTCGCCCAGTATGCCTGGGAAGCAGGGCTGACTTTTTATTTGACGAGACAGGGTGCTCATGAAGACAGCGATGTTGATTGACTTAAGAAGCGATGGAGATCATGGTCAGCCCAAGAATATCAACAGCGACGCGGGGTTGCCTCAGGATGCCCTGGCGCTCATTGGTGCGGACTCACGGTCGCCCAGCCGGCAGGACTGTTCCGTGCTGTCCGATCTCTCCATTCACGCCAGGCCGTCTGGCGCGGACCACGGCGCGCCGTCCGACTCCGGATCTGCCACATCGTCGACTGCGGACGCTACCATAAATCGCTCGTGTGCCGCCGCCATCCGCGGTTGACAGGCAACCTCTAGCTACGATTGTCGTTTGTTATAATCAGCAAAGGCATTACAGGCCTAATGATGAACCACCCACGGCCCAGCTATCAAGCAAGTACATGACTCACTTCAAAAACGCTTTTCGTCCCCAGCCATAGCAAACCCGCTGCAGCTCCCAGCCACCGCCGCCGAAATTCATTTCGATCCTTCACCTCCATCAGAAATTTCGTCCGACTGGGACATCAAAGCGGATCTACTAAAAACCATCAACACAAAGAAATCGGGAGGCCCGGACAAACTCTCAGGTGACATGCTCAAGCATCTACCTCTCAGGGCCGCCCATTTTCTATCACAAATCTACACTGCCTGCATATCCGTGCAGTACTTTCCTTCCATCTGGAAAGCGGCCACTGTAATACTGCTTGCGAAACCGAACAAAAACTCGCGTCTTCCGGAAAATTACCGGCCCATATCTCTCCTGCCGATTCTCGGTAAACTCCTGAGATAATCCTCAAGATAATCCTCAAGAGAATCCAACGGGACCTCGAGATGAAGGGCATCATTAGGGAGACGCAATTCGGTTTTCGCAAAAAACGCTCCTCTGCGTTGCAGGCGCTCCGTTTCGCCTTTTTCGCCTCCTCAGCTATAAATCGACACTGTTCTCTTCCTGCCCTATTCTTTGACTTCTTTTTTGCATTCGACACAGTCCACCATCCTCTACTTCTTCACAAACTACGCCCCTTCATTCCATTCCACACACTCAACTTAATCACAAACTACTTATCTCATCGCCATTTCTCAGTTAAATACCAACTTTTCACCTCTTCAGCCAGACCCATTGAAGCCGGCGTCCCCCAGGGCGCCGTTCTCTCGCCATTTCTATTTTCCCTCTTCCTAAATGATGCGCCTACCGTTGCTGGAGTGGAAGAATTTATCTATGCTGACGACCTAGCTTATGCAGTAAAAGACAGCCGAATAAACATTGCCATAAAAAGGCTTCAGCGCGCCGCAAACGCTCTTTCGAATTGGAGTACGGAAAACGGCCTCGCACTGAATGCACGGAAATGCCAGGCCATAATACTCACACATAAACTCAAACACAACACGCACACAATCGCTCCCATCCGCCTAAATGCACACACGTGGCAAAACACCATAACATACCTAGCAGTAATCTTTGACAGAAGGATCACCTGGAAAACCCACATTATAGAAGCCCGGAAGAAGATGACGTGGCGAATCACCTCACTACTGCCACTATTTAGAAGTTACTCACTTAAAGACAAAACCAAAATGCATCTCTACCTCTCTTACATCAGAAGTGTAGGGCTATATGCTTGCGAAGTCTGGGCGACAGCGCCTCAAACAACCCGGGAACTCCTTAGAAGGGCGGAAAATTATTTCATCAGAGCAGCCTTGAAATCGCCCCCTGGTGATGCCTACGTTAACGTATTACATTCACACAACATTAAAACATCATTATTAACATTAACATTAACATTAAAAATCAACATTAAAACATCACATCCACTGTCCACACAATTGCCACGGAAAGAATTCAAGCCATATTCACAGACACAAACACACATCCCCTCTTTCTCCCATACCTCCAATATTACACCAAACCATCACGACACAAAACTAAAAAAACTCCCCCCGACATTATCTTCCGAAACCTCCATAAAAAAAACTCCCCCTATCCTTTTCCACACACTCCTACATCCCAGCACCACCTACAGCAGACGCGCCACAGGTAAGGAACAGCCCCTGTAGGTAGTGAGTGTTCTATTATATGTCACTATTACATACATTGTATTGTATAAAATTTGTATTCAAATGTAACTTGCTCCCCCTAGTATGCTAATTAAATCAGTTTAAAAGTTTAAACAATATATTTTCCCAAATTAAAAAGTGTGCTTAAAGCAAATCCCATATTAAATTCAAAAAAGTGCATATTTTCCCAACTTTTGTAAAATATAGTCCTCAAGTGAGTAATCGTATTTTTAAAATTTAGATAATAGCGTATATTTTCAACATTAAAAAACACAGTACCTCAGGTTCAAATGAATGTACATAGTTCAGACTCTGGAAGTTGTAGTGTTCGTCATACATTGTGTACTTTGATGGGTTCAAGTTTGCAGTGAAATTATGTTTTTAGCTTAAATATTAATGTATACCTCTCCAGAATATGGGCGATCCCTTTTTGGCCCCAAATTGGTTTTTCCACACGGAAAACCATGTGGACCGTCCGGCGTCAGGCGTACCCGCTCTTATTGGCTTTTAAGTTTCAGACGTCCCCTTCCCCCCCTAAAATTTTCCCCTTTTATCTAAAAGGGGGGGCCAATTTCTGGGTCGTGACGCTGCCTCGCTTCGTGTGGGGGAACAGGCAGGAGGGTGAAGGTAAGGGGGAGGTAACAGGAGGGCACGAAACGGAAACAGATTGGTGCGCGGGGCCGGGATCCCCCCCAATTGCACTGGACTTGGCCCTGCCCCCGTGGACGCTGACAACCCAGGGCAGCGGGCCCGGGATGGGGCTGTGACATTTTTTTGAGTTCTTTAATTAACTCTAAATTTTGGTATCTAATATTGTGAAATTTGGGAAAAATTAAAAGTATTGAATTTTTGTTTCTTCAAATTTTAAAATCTAAGGGTTTCCCCAAACAAGGAACACTAATTATTACATAATAATTTCGGGAAAGACACAATATAATACATTTACATAATATAGACATTTCCTATCAAAAAATTAAATTCATGTTCCGTATTTAAAGCTTTTTTTTGGGCATTATTACTCTTTATTAAAAATGAAAACAATAAGACATTTTAACGCATTATGAAAATATAATCACCCTTTTTTTCTTTTGAGCAGGTGCATGCAAACAGTGTTTCGTTAATAAATTAAAAAATCACCCGGGTTTCCCCAAGTGATTATCATTGAAAAATTGTTTTGTTAATTTTTTGATTTTGTAAAATTGATGCTTTTTATAGTAAATCGGTGAAAAGGGGAACGGGGAATTTCTCATTAGAAATATTTAAAAATTAATTTTCTTATTCTTCATATATTTTTCAGTTACTTTTTTTCTGTTCCCTGCTGAAAGATTTTTCTATCCCTTCCCAGTGATATTTTTTTTTTTATTTTTTAAGGTAATATACGGGCAATACAAATCTGATATCCCTAAAAAAATAACATAATTAATTTTTTTAACATATCACATTGCTATATTAATAGAAAAATTGTTTTGATATCTTTAATAAATGCTAAAAATTAAACAGCAAATTTTAATTTTTTTAATTTGGGGAATTCCCCTCATTTAAAATTTTTCCTTTTTTTTTGAAAAACCCACGTAGTAAACAAGAATAAATTTGAAAACCTTAAAATTTACGAATCAATGAACTTTCTTAAAACAGCTGTTCAAAAAGAAACAAAACTTTTTGAATAAATTTAAAAAGAGATTATTTTATTTAAAAAAATTTCAATTCGGGAAAATTTTTCCAAAATTTTTAAAGGGGAACCAGTGTTTCAATCGTATTTTTTCCCAAATTTATTTGGTTTTTTGTTTTTTGAAACAGTTTCTGGGTGATTCGATTCAAAACCCCCCCCCAAATTCAAACATCAAAACCTTGACACGGCTATATTTTGAAGAAAAACTTTTTTTTTTTGGAAACACCCGTCCTTTTTTTTCTAGTGATTAATTGGAAAAAATTTTTACCCATTGTGATATCCCATGACAAATAATTTGTGCCCCAAAGATCCCAATACTTTCAAAACCAAAATCTTTTGGTTTTAGATAAACACGGAAAACAAAAAATTAAATAATCACAATTCTCTCTAAAACTAAATCGTCTTTTTTTTTAAAATAAACTTTACCTTCTTTAATAATATAAAAGAACTGTTACTCAAATATCTTATAAATTTAAATAGTCAATATTATTCAAAAATTTTTCCCCAAAATTTGTTAAATTCGTTAAAATATTTTTTTATTTACAAGTTAAACAAAAAACAGAAAAAATGACTAATTTTAAAATGAAATAAAGCAAAACAATTTACATAAAAAACCAAAATATTAAAAAAAGGCATGTTAAAATCTCCCTTCCCATATTAGATTTATAAATCCAAGCTAAAAAAGTTTAAAAGGGTTTGCAGGACATAGCCACATTTTTTCAAAGTCAACAAGCTTCCCTTCGGCCCCCATTATCCAGTCCCGGGCATCTTTACAAAATTTCTTCATTTCTGGGGATGGGGGTGGGTAACTGCAGGTGTCGTGAAAGGTGGCGTCCCCGACCCGAAGGTGAAAAACAATTCTTGCCTCGGGCGGGCCACGGGATGCCCCGACAAGGTCTTATACCCCTTGGGGTTTTGAAAAAGTTCTGCCACTCTGTTTCCCTAAAAATGCAACGTTGGATAAAATCTTGGGTAGGTAGATATTACCAAAAAGTTTCTTTCTGGTTTCCCTCAGGAACACTCCTAGTCAGAGTTTCATTTCCACTTATCCCCAGTGGCCAGGGACACGGGAAAAAACTAATTCAAATGATGGATAATTAAATATCTTCGATGTATTTGATTTTGGGATATATGATTCAAGGTTTACTAGGAAAGGGGAAATGGAGACAATTTAGCTTCCTGGGTTCAAAGGGGCCGCGATTTCCCGCCTCGGACATGATTTGTTCGTGATGTCCTTGTATTCTCCTAAAAACCCCAAACATAAAAATCACAGTGGTCGTTTTTGCCCTAGTATTAAAAAACTTTAAAAAATATATACAAAAACAACAATTTCCCGTTGTAGATAATTTCCATTTGAATTGGACTTTCAAAAATCGTTGCCTAAAAAAAACCCTAAGGACTTTTTTTGCCTGGGCAAAAAGTATTATAAAACAAATTTATTTAATAAAAATAAATTTTCATATTTGCCCAAAAATTATTATTATTTATAACAAATATTCATCTCCCCAAAAATTTCCTACAATATTCAATGATATTCATTGTGAAAACATTTTTTATTCCAACTTTCTCTATTTCTTTGGGAAAAATAAACATATTTTTAAACTAATCCCATAATTTAATAATGTTCTTTCATTACAATTTTCTATAATTTTAAGCTGAGAACAGTGACGGAAAAAAATTGGCCAAATTTGAGTTAAGACTTCATTAAAATTTTCTATATTTTTTCTCGTGCCCCACAGAAACAATGGTATCAAAAAAAAATGGGGGTTTTAGGGGTTTTAAAGGGAAAAATTCGATTTTTAAAATCACAACTCCAAAAATATTTCAAAGACTCTAGACATGTATTTATTTTAATGTTGTAAAAAAGGCCCTGTGTACGCGGGTCCCAAAAAATTAAAACATTCACCTAAATAAAGTATTCTTTTTAAAATTGATATTATACTACAAGTTCATTGGGATTCTTAACCCAAATAGAATCAATATTTCTAAAGGGGTATTTACATTATGCTCATTTGCATTTTAAACTTTCTGAAAACAACTTTTTCTTTTTTTTTAAATCTTCTTTTCAATACACATACCGTTATTACAAATCTGTAGTAAATTCCCCTTTTATTAATATCTCGGGATTTTCAACTTTTTATAATCTTTTCAAATTTCTCATGAATCACTCTTCTTCTAATTTTAAAATTCAAAAGGTTTAAAAAATTTTTAAATTTTTTAAATTTAGAAAATTGCTTTGCAGTGAAAGCATAAATTTTTTGAAAACCAATCTAAATTTTCTCTATATTCTACTTTCTTTTAAGGGTGAAAAATTTCAAAGTCATGAAAAAAAAAGAATTGTCTGCAGAAAAACCCTATTCAGGGCCCTTGACGAAAAAAAGGATAAATCCATTTAAATTTGAAAAAAAATCCTCCCAAAACGTGGGGTGCCAAATCCCTGTTTGTGGGGGGGGTTTATAGGAAAAATCGACTGACGGTAAAATGTCTTCCCTCCGTCCCCGAACAACTGCGGGTAAACCGTTCAGGGTTTTCACCAAAAATTTTCTCCCCAAACGATCTGGCTGATGTCGTAGCGCCTTGAATTTAAACCAAATTTAATTGGGGGGTTTCACATGAAGCCCCCGGGACATTTTTAAAAATTAAAAAAACTCATAATTTTGTATTAATTTTTTGGTTGGATAGTGGGGGTCATTTAAGAGAATAAAGCAGGTCTCATTTTGTTGAAAACTGATTTTCGTAAATACCCAATAAAATAAAATTTGAGATTTTTCCCCGACGAAAATTTTCCTTGAAAGTTTTAAATAAATTATGTGAATTTTCAAACTTTTTTATTTTCAGCATGTTTCCCGTGAAAAAACGGGGAGAAAAAATATGATTTAGCATCATAGTATTCTTTAAAACGCCTACTTCCAGACATTAGGCCTTTTCGAATTTCAAATCTTTTCCAGTTTTATTATGACAATTTTGAAGTACCATGGGGAAAAAAAAATATTTTTCCTTTCTATAGAGAAAGTTCGCATTTATTAAAAATAATTATATTATAATATATTTAATATTCCCCATATTATACATTTTTTATTTTTATATAACATATTTAAACAAAAGTTGACCTCGAAAAAGAAAAAATATATATAAAGATTATGTTCTATTTGATAGGTTTTATTATATTTCTACTTTACTAAGTGGGAACTGAAACACAAAACCTTTAGGAATGGTTAACTCATAGGGATTCAGCTTGCTAACGTTGTAGTTCGATCAGAAGGTGATTTTTTTTTTCTGTTACGGTGTTTTCAAAAATTGTAATATTTTGAAATTAAATTTAATTTTGAAAGACTTGGGGGTTAAAGGGCCAGTTTTTTCGTCCATCGTGACGCCAGAAGCCTCCTTCTTCTTCCCGGAGGCGCTGGTGTCATTTTGAACTATATATTTTTTAAATTGAAAAAAATTAACTTTCAAAACTACAAATTTAAAATAAGTCTTACGGTTGAAAACTCTTTTCCCAAATTCCCTAATAGTATTTTGCGGGGCATGACATTAAAAAGAAAGTATGTGTGTTTTGTACAACTACTTCGTGTTTACATTATAACATTATAATTTTTTAAACAATCAATCAACTATTTGCAGATAATTAAAATATTGTTAGCATTATATCATTAATTGGTTGTTTTTATGAATAACAATCAAATTTTTCCGGGAAAATTTTCTTGTTTTTAATTGGTTTAAAATCCATAGTTACTTGTTTAAAACTACCGGGTTTTGTATTTCAGACTGCTGTTTCACGAAGTTACAGTTAGTCTTATCCCTAATGGAATCACCTTGAAGATATGGGGGGGGGCAAGATAGCAGTTCCAGGATGAAACTCTTCCGCCCCCACACAAAAACATTGAATCAAAAATTTTTAACTAGAATCAACTATAGAATAATATCGCGCTGATGATTCATTCTTTTCAGAATGTGGTTTTTAACAAAAGTAAATTTGATATCATAAAAACAAAAATTTCAAGATAAATTCATTCTCACCCCCCATCGGTGCTGCAAGGGACCTCTGTGTAGCTCCTGGGTTAAACGCGTATAGATGGGAATGGACGAATCAAATCCTGCCGTATTTTATTTTTTTTTTCTGATGCCTGAAACATTAATCACTATCTCACGAGAGACATTCCCAAAAAATTTTCAAAGGGGGAAAAACTTGTTTTTTAAACGATAATGTGATTATATTAAGATTGTGTCGATCTTTTATTCAAACAAAGTATGATACGAAAATTTTGGGAAAAGATAGTAAATTTAACAGTTCTCAATTCAATATCATTATTATTTTTTTGTAATCTTAGAAATAATATGAAAAAATCTGTACCAATTGTATAATCCTATAATTTAAATATTTTAAAAGTTCTAGAGATAATCAAAACCTTTTAAAATCTGGGTTTATTATAAAATTTTCAAAAAAAATTTCTTCGTTCTTTTTTTAATTTTAAGGAAATGTCTTTTTTCGTTTAACAAAGTTCCTTGAGACATTTCGAATATTAAAATTACCCTTTGTGTTTGTCCTTTTGATAAAAACTCAGACCATCCCCAATTGTTTTTAAAAATTGATAATTTTATTTCTTTTAATCTTCTTAAAATTTTAATTAAATTTTCAGTGAAATGAAACCAATTTTAAAATGTTTCTCCAAAACAAAAAAAGTACGATTTTGTCTTGAAAGAAATCAATATTTTTATTATTATCTCCCTTTTTAAATAAACAATGTTTGATGGGTTATCTTTAGTGGGGTGATGAGACTAATGGGGACATTTAATCAGTCCCAATTTTACAAAAAAAATAAGGGAATTTTTAAATTTTTAGTTATATCCCAAAGATTATTCCCTTGCTTGTTGGGGATCAATGCACAAATCACTGTCATTTTGTCAATAGGAAAAAAAAAGGAGGTTTAAATTTATTCAAAATTCTGGGGTAAAGTCATTCTTTTAAATCTAAATATTAAATTTATTATAAAAATTTTAAATATGATGGGGTTAGATAAATAAAATATTATCATGTATTTTAAAACATAGTTGCCCTAATATTGCATTTTCCAGAAAATTTTCTCTTAGAAATGTTTTGAGAATATGTTTTTTTCGTCTTAAATGTACTCTCTGAGAAAATGGAAAATTACAGAACAAATATTTCGTATTCGTAGATACTTTAAAGGCTTGCAGATTACTAAAAGAAATAACTCTCTCTGTAGCTGAAATCGTTTAAACCCCGGGTTTTTTAAATCGGAGGTATTGGGGTTGAGTTCTGCGCGATCCCTTTTTTTCTTCTGTTCCCGTTCTGTTTTACAAAGTCTAAAAAATTTAAAAAGATAAAAATTTTTTGGAAAATACTTTTATTTATTTATTGCTTACAAGATCCTTGCTGAATTTTTATTCTATATAATTTTAATTAGTTTGATCCCTTTATTACAAATATTTATACAAATATTTATTTATATATAGTTATTTAAAACACAAATATTTATTTATATTTAATTAGTAAAAAATTTAACCTAACCTCCCCGGAATTAAGAAAATGAACGTTTTGACATACTTTTTGCATTCATTTCCCAAAAACTTTGTCACAACTTTTCCCACAGGGGAAAAATGAAATATGAGGAAATGTTTACCCTTCGTTAGTGGTATCCATTTTGGCCCTGAAAACCGTATTTTGGTACTAAAAATGAATTTCCCCTTGGGAAAGAATCAAACCGGCATCGTTCGATTTACGACCAGTTCCCCTGACCACTGGGTTTCCCAAAAAAATGCGTTTTACAGTTGGGTTCTTGGGCTCGTGTATTTCCCCATTTTGATTTTTTGTCCCCCCTTTTCACCCGTAAGTCGGTATGAGGAAGGTTTGGACATTTAAGTAATTGATATAAAAGTTGTGACTTTTACACAACGTCGTCCCCAGATTGTGACAAATTACTCTTTTTTTCTTGATTACATAAATACATTCATTTTTTTGCAATATAATATTTTTTAAAAAATAAACTCACCTTGAAATGACAATAAATTGCAGAAAATTCTCAGTACTGTTTTTGTACCCAATTTTTTGGAACTGCTGTAACACGTTTAGATGGTTTTTGAACTATGATAATTCGTTATCTCAGCACAAAAAAAAACTTGTACTTCTCGTTTTATTTTTTCTCGTATCCCACGAATATACGTAGTATACGTAGAATTCGTATGTGACGTATATACGTAGTATATTCGTGCGTATACGTAATGCTCTGAAAGTTATGCAATAAAACGGAAAATCGTTTTTCGCGATTAAACTGTAATACCTTTTTAAGTCAAAAAAAGCGGTTTACCCAAACCCAAACCCCCATCCGTCTTGATCTCTACTAGCGCCTAAACCCCCGTACGATCCTTTCCGAATTGAAGAAACCCAGTTTTTCTGGCTGTAGCTTAAATTTTGAAAAATCTTTGAAATTTGGGTTACTTTACAGGGAAATTTTCCGGACATTTTCAAAATTTTTCAAAAACGGCTCCAAATTTTTTCTGGTAAGAATGGGAGTAAAATCCCACTTAGAAGGATGACATAGTTCAATTTTCATGGTTAACTCTAAATTTTTCCCAAAAATTTTAAAGTTTGAACATTTTGGGGCGTCATCCTACAACTAAAAATTAAAACAAATTTGTTTTTCAAATGAAATATATTTGCCCATAATTCGTTTTTTTCCCAAAATCATTTAGGCTTTCTTGAAATGATGGCTTTTTTCTTGAAAAAGGTCCCAATTTAATTTTTAAAATTTTTAAAAAATTTTTTGAAATCAAAACTGCAATGAAACCGTTTTCTTTTCTTACTATTAAAACGTTTCAAAACCGATTTTGCGAAATCGTATTTTTTACTGTTTCTTTCGTTGCAAGCAACATTCCTGTCTTAAACTAGAAAACTCAAAAAATTCACTCGTAAACACACCCTAATATGAAAAACATTGTATAAGTGACTGCGGGGAAGTAGTCAGGGATTCAGGTGCTTGTTTGAAGAACTGGAAGACTCGAGTTCACGCCCGGGCCTTTCATCAATTTTTATTTTTGACTATTGTAAATTTTAAAATATTTTTCCTTTTCAATAATTTAAGGTACCCTTTTTGGTTGTCGTTTGGAGTTTTAAAAAACAAAATAATTTAATAGTGTAACATTTTTTTTATATATTAAGAAAACATTACCAAAAACCCGATAAAAAAAAGGGGTTTATTTTATATAAATGTGAATAGATGAAAAAAAAGATAATAACTGCGTAATGATGGTGTTTTTTCTTGAAGTCAATAAATTTTTCTTAGATTCTAAATTTTGAAACAAATAAATTTCCCGAATGTCAGGCCGTGTCAAACTTGTCCTAGCCCAACGTTATCACGTCTAAAAATCTCCCCTTTGGGGCCCAGAGGCGATAAGGGTTGAGCGTCAGGCTAAAACCCGAAGCGAAAAAATTACATAGTCCCTGAACTAAAACATTCTTAAAAAAAAATTAACTTTTTTATAGTCCCCTTAATTTCTTTGCTTTCTTATTGTCTCTTAAAATTAATTTATTTAATATTTTAAATTGCGAAGTGCGGAAAAGCAATGAGTTTGAAGACAAAATTCGTAAGATTTTTAATTGAGAAAAGTTAACGGAAATGCTTACGTACGTCTGTTTTTATTGGCCAATAACCCAGGTGCGTGGCTTCACAATGGGGAACGCGTGTTCAAATCCGTACGATATCAGGGTTTTCTTACTTGACGAGCAATGAAAAAAAATTTCCCTAATAACGATGTCGAAATGTTAAAACATTTTTTTCTTTCAAGAAGATACCATTACAAAACTGGGGAAAGGGGGTTTGATGTACTTTCTATTACTGGTCGTTTACCAGATTTTTCCCACTACCCCATATTTTCCTGTTCATAGGCCGTTTTTTTTTTGGTACGTTCTTTTCCCTTTTAATCCCAAATTTTGATTTTTAAAATCCTTTGTAATTAACTTTTTTTTTTGTCTCACTGTTCTTTTGAAGTTTTCTAGCTGAAATTTTTTTTTGTTTTTAAAAAATTGAAATCTTCCCTTCCCTACTCCCAAAATATGAAGAACTAGGGGTGCTACAGAATGGGACAGATTTTTTCCCGTAGCAAATGTTTATAATTTCCTTTTTTGTGGACGGGTTTTTGGGGGTTTCCCTTAGCTCATAAGGTTCTTCCGTTCTCTTGCCAGCTGACACCCTATCGCCCAAAAATACATTTTTGACTTTTTCTCAATTTTTCGGTTAAAAATTTTTTTCACAGGAATCTATTGAGTTTTAAAAAACTTCCTCTAAAACCCATTTAAAACACTTCTACTCACAAGTTAAATAATCTATTACAAATCTTTTCCCTGCTCATTTTAACGCGTGGAGGTATTTCAAAAATTACATTTGTGAAATTTTTTAAAAAACAATAGAAAAAGGCAATATCTCGTTTATTCATCGGATAGGCTGCATTTGGAAACCCCCCAACCAAAAAATGTAAAAAAAAAATTTGGAGCCTTTTTTGAAAATCTTTTTATGAAAATTTTTTAAAAATTCCCAAAATTTGCCCCCAATATTGTGCGAAATCAACTAAAATTTAAAAAAATTCATATTTTTAAAAAGATCTAATTATAAGCAACACATTTCATTTAAACAAAATTTTATCTTTAATTTTGTAGTTGTAGTAAGACGCCGCAAAATTTTCCCAAATTTTAGCGTTTTTTCAAAATTCGGGTTAACCGTAACAATTGGACATATTCTATTTATAAGCGTATTTTACTATAAGTAGCCAGTCCTTACACTCCTATTTACAAAAAAAATTTGGAGCCTTTTTTGAAAAAAAATTAAAATGCCCGGAAGGCTACAAATAGCCCCCCAAAAAATTAATAAATGTTTTTTAAAAACGCATAGCTTCAGCTCAGGCGAAACAGGGGTTTCTTCAATTTGGAAAAAAACGTATGCATGGGTTTTGGCGCTAGAGTTTATCAGACGGACAGACAGACATTTGCTTCCAATTAGTTTTTTTGGGATCACGGATCCACAAAACGGAATTATGAACACACCCGAGTTGGGGACTTTTTTTCTTAATTTGCAACTTTTTTGATTCATTTTTGTCACCAGAGCGCGGCAATGATTTTTCGCCCGAAAATGCCGGAATTTTTCCGGGAGCATTATATAACATTCTCTATACTACGTATATTACTCTGTTTTACGTAAGGGATCGAATTAATATGAAAAATTTGTTAACATGCGTCACCAAAATAAAATTTTTAAAGGGAAAAAAGTTTGAAGTTGAAAAAAATAATTCTTGGTTTTTAAAAACCCTGTATTTTTTTAAAAAATATTCGATTATTAGTTAAATAAATATTTTTACATGCCCATTTAAGACCAATTATTAGTAGACTTAATATTTTATAAAAAAAAAAAATTTTTGGGAAAAATAAGAGACAATATACAAGACAATGGTGGGGAAACTGTGTTACGTATGAATCGGGAAAATTTGAAATTTAAAAAGATGCAATAAACTCTCGGTTAAATGCTTAAAAAAAGAATTTTTGGAGACTCTGTTGTTTAGTATCTGTTTGATAGAATACTAAACGAAGAGATTAGACAGAAAAATAAGGTTAGAGACAAGTGATCGAAAAAGAGAATCAAACAACTCAATGGTATCTGCAGAATGCATGCTGACAGAATTCCAAAAATTTTCTTTGGGGAATCCCCTTTTGAAAAAAAGAAAACGAGAAAGGGCCCGGGGAAAACTTGTAAGTACGTCATCATTTGACAATGAAAGGGCCAAAAAAAGAGGAAGATCCTGACGGAATAAAAAAAATTGGGGTGTAGATTGCGAAAAACAGTCATTAGAACTATAAAATACTCGGGAAGAATTAATAATAATTACCTTAATCCAAGTGGAAGATACCGGGTGAAAAAGCCTTGTTATTATGTGCTGGCACAAGTAAGCGGGCAAGATCTTTAAAAATCTTTTAAAATCTTAGGGAAAACCCAAAAAAAAACCAAAGTTACGTTCTTATTTGAAAAAATTAAATGAAAAAAAAAAGAAAATTTGATTATTTTCTAGAAGTCCTTTTTGATAACAAATTCGAAAGTTACTCTATTTGGGATTTAAATTTGTAAAATTTGTCTATTTATCGGGATGATCCTTTTTCAATGGGAACAACTATTCTTCCCTTGACAGGTCAAAATAAATTTGTATTTAGGTAAAAAAAAAAAATGATTGAATTATGTTATCGAAAAAATTTACGGGGCTAAATGAAAAAAAAAAGCCCAAATAGTAAATTCACATTTCTTGTATATTTTCGTGAATAATGTAAATTACAATTAAATTTTTCATCCACCAATAAAAATGTGGGTCTCTTTCCAAAATCTTTCCTTTTGCGGGGATAACATAATTCACCCGGGAAAATTTTGGCAGTTTATCGACGAATGACAGAAAAAAAGTAATTACAATAGGCAGTAGGACTTCCCATGCAGTATTCCCAAAAAGGGAGATTTTTTTTTAAATCCAGACATTTGTTCATCATTTCCCCTCTCATGGTAGCCAAATGTATTCTCAAGTTAATGTTGAAATATCTAAGGGATCACTTTAATCCCAAGACTTAAGTAAAAAGGGAAAAAATGGTGACCCTGAAGATTTGGTTACAACCCAACGAAAAAGTGCAGTTTCTCCTTCTTGACCTTGCATTAAATTTTCGCCGAAGTGTGCGACCCAAAAGCCAATGAATTATAAAATTTTAAATTATTTCTTTTTTATTTTGATTTTCTTTTTTAAAATCGTCTCTGCTAAAATATACTGTATACGAACACAAAAATATCAATCAATGGGCAGTACATTTTAAAACGTTACATTTAAAATTAAATAGAATGCTTTCAACAATAATAAATATTTAGTTATAGTTTTAAAATTCAATTAATTCATATTATAGTACTTTAATTAAATTACTTTAAAAAATTTGATAACAAATGAAATTTTTTCCCCAAAAAAAAAAATTAATTCTTATTTTGTTTACAATATTTATTAACAATTCAATAAAAAATTTTAAATATCAGTGCAATATTACTGAAGATGCGTTAGTGAACACAAACCAATAAATTCAAATTTTGTTAAATGTAAAAAAGTATGAAAATGGGAAAATTATATTTTGAAAAAACTTTTAAAGGTCCCATTCATTTCCTAACGATTATCGTACACAGATTTCAAAATTTGACAAAATTTTGAAAATTATTAACAATTACAATTTTGAAAAAATTTATGACAGAATCTCTAGTGATTCTTAATGGATTAAAAAACAGTGTTTTTATGGGTCTGCTTATCTAGAAAAGTGGTGTAACATTGATGACGTTTTAAAAACTTTGTGTGCATTGCTCGTCTCTCGAAAATAAAAAAATCGTAATGTAAAAAAATACTTGCTATAATAATATAAATATAATTTAAATTTTATTGCGTTGGTTTAAATCATACATAATTTACATGTAAGTAATATATTGTATGAGGGTGTTTTGTGTATGTGTGTGTGTACCTTTTCAAACATTAAGATATTAAAATGTTTTATAAAGTCATATGTCGTTTTTTATTCTCAAAAAATCCTCAAAGACTAGGTATCACATATGATTTTTAATATTTGCGGTAAAAAAACTCCATGAAAGAATCACCCCAACGTTAGATTGAAAGGTAATTAATTTGATCCCCAAAAAAAAAGATCAAAAATCATTCCCCCTTTGCTTGCTGCCTTCCCAAACATAATGTCTGCAGTAGAAAACTTTCATTGTGACTAAAAGAACTTTTCCCAAAATTTTAAATTTATTTGTATTTTAAAATCAAAACTATTTTATTACAATATTAATGTCCTTTAACATATAGTATTTTTTTTAAATTTGGGGCATCTGAAAATTTGATGAAGTATTTCACAACTGAAAGCTGCTTTTCTCGGGGCGTGTTTGTGAAACGATTAAAAATTTTCTTTAAGTTATTAATTTTTCTAATAAAATAACTAGGTTAGACAATGCATACAATGCAAATTATTTGCATTTTATATTAAATATTACAATAATAAACGACGAAATGTAGACATGGAGCTTAATAGTCGTTGCCCAGGGTTATTTTTGCAAAAACCGTTTTATAACAGTTTTAAAATATTCTTACTGGGAAATTGCATGCCTTTATTTATGTAATTAAATGTATATACAAAATTTTTTAAAACTGTTGGTTGATTTAATATTTATATTCAAATATTTACTATAATATAACTCGCCATCACCGCCATTTTGTAATGTTCAAGATGAATAGTCCCGCCTCCCTGAAATGAAGCTAAAGCGGATTGGTCAGCTCGATCCCGCAGAGAGGGGCAGAAGTCGGAAAACTCTGTAAAGTTCGGCTCAGGACATCGCCCATTTTGTGCAAGCGAGGGTACATTTTTTTACTACACTTTGCCAGATGACATTAAACAATTTAATTCGATAGAAACGTTTAAATCCAAAGTGAAATCGTTTGTGCTGCATAACTGTTTCTATACAATTAGTGACTATACTGAGCATCAAAGGAAAGTAACATTAATTTTAACAGTGATATTTAATGCATTATTTACCATTTGCAGTGTATAATTATATATTGGAGTATTGGATTATATGTGGATATATAAACAACCAGTTACAAGTATTGAATCGCAGCTTCTCGGTCAATGACCACCATCTCGATAGCGTTTTTCGTCCAGTTTCCTGATCCTTGGAGCAAATGCTGAGATGGCCTTTGTTTGCTTGTGGACATAAATGTAACTCATTATCTGTGCACGTCGTCTAAAATTCAGTGGGAAATATAGTTATTCAAATTATCGTTTCCATGCTGTGCGGCAGGAAGTATTTATTCCGTGACGAAGAGCATGATGAGGGGTAAGAGTCCAAATTTATTGCTGATTTACCCTTGAAAATATATTTTATTAAATTGGAGCGAATACTTTTGCTAACAACTTGCAAAAAGCGCTTTTCTATATTCAAAATTCACGTAGTAAGTGCTAAGGTAAAAGAATGGTTTAAGTAGGAATCACAGAATTTTGAAAACTTGTACCGAATTCACTTCTCCATAGCCTCATACAAAGTTTTTAATTGTTTTTACGTAAAATAAATAAATAAATATTAATAATGAGCTAGACACAGGACGGAAAATTTTAAACAATTGTATTAAATAAATGAGAGTAAGAATCGAGGATCTCATTATGGAATATTAAAACTTTTTCAAATATAATTTAACTTGAGGCAAATGACCAAAAGAACAATTCAATTACAAAGGAGCAATAAAAAGAAAATAAAAGTCTTCTGCCGAAAAGTCTCCGTTTTCCGGCGCACAATTACATAAATTTCTCTTCTTACGAAGTACCCTCGTAAGGGCGAGAATGTTAAAATGTTCATCACAAAGCAAGCACAAGCTGGAATGATGTACTTATTGCAATATAAAATAATTTGGGGAAAAAGTGGACGTAATATCCCGAAAACTCATTAAACTAAACTAGACGTCCTGCAACAGCACATAATTTCTCGTATCTACTTAATAATATCATAATGTACATTTCATCCTACTAACCGTTATTTCACATTTACTCCTCTATTAGGAACTAGTGATGCTTAATAATATAAACTTTCTCGCATTATTTGTAACTGGCTAAGCAATTATACATTACATTAATCTGCAAAATTGTTTTTAACTTGCTTATTCCTCGCGCTGGGATTTGAACTCAAGTTCTTGAGTTAACTTCGAAAAAATTAAAGAGAATTGCTGAAGCCGTTTTTAAGAAAATAATTGTCTAAAAATTGCCTTTACGTCACGCAAAATTACACGAAAACTACTAATATTGTCTAAAAATCATACATCTTATGTCATCTAATTAAAAGCCCTCTCTTTGAAAAACATATTTCATTAAGAAAAATCTCTATCGTCAATACTGTAGCTAGACTCCGACAATTTTTTCTTTTTCGATTTTAAAAAACTGGGAACGTTTAATTATAATGAAACCTGTGCTGATATTTAAGCGTCCTTTACGCTATCAGAGGCCGAAGCTTAGTCAAACAATTTGAGTTTTTGAGAGAATTTTGAGAATGTTTTTGAGGTTTCATTTAAAGTACTCCCCAAAATCAAAATATCCATTTCCAATTCGCAAGGCCTTGAGTTAGTTCAGATCGATCAGCAAAAATCAATTTTGTAGAAAATCATCTGAACGGATCAGGCGCTAGCTGACAGGCAGATGGACGGACAGACGAATAGACACACATACGCCCGCTTTTCCCGTCAATCGATTTTTTCTGTATCAAGGACCCACAAAATATGGATTCTGACTACACTTGTTAGAGGAAGTTATGTACTGCATATAGGAACAAGATTTATCCCTGTTTTCGTTACTAAGGCTTCGTAACTTCGTTACTAATATCAGTTTTTTCTGACGAAAATTCGCCTTTTTTCGCACAGCATTTTATTTTCTCTTATTACGTAAACGTAGTAGGACGCGAAAGTGAAAATGAATTAGTTGTAAAGTCGTTTGGAGGCAAGGAACGTAATTCAAGCCGTCAAATTGTTTTAATAGACATTGAATCATAGGCGGGCCTTTATTATAAAATGTGTATAATGGTGTATCAAAACTTCTTTAGCAAATTCTTTAAAAACTAAAAGAACACAAGAAGTAGCATTTGGTAGTAGCTTGGGATTTTTACGGATTTTTAAGGATTCGGTATGTCTAGTATTTTGCTAACTGTCAATGAGGGCGAGGTGCAAACATTCATTGAAGTGTAAGCGATTTGGTCAGAGATCGATAATGGTACTCTGACACTTTCATTTACAAGGTGTTACTCAAAGAGATGCCCAGATGTTTTACACTGCCTGGAATCTCTCTCTCTCTCTCTCTCTCTCTCTCTCTCTCTATATATATATATATATATATATATATATATATATATATATATATATATATATATATATATATTGAAACGCACCGCGTTTCTGCCTAAAGAAACGGTGATACAACAAGTAAGCACGCGGCAAAACGGTTGCCAGAGGGCGCCCGCTAGCCACAAGAAACAGTTACGGGCGGCGAAGTGTTGTCGGTTGGCCGAAGGCATGAGAAAAGACGCCGCGAGGCTTCAGTGTACGGCCGGTCGCCTGTAAGGAAGGAAGTACCTGGGCTGCTCCGCGTTCGAACAAGGTAGAATAGTGTCGCGAACGAATGAACGCTGTCCAAAAGTGATTGACGGACGAGTTGTGCTAGACATAACCATCATTAGTAGCTCGGAGGTAGTGCCAGAGTAACAGCTATTATCCGGGGTAGTACTGATCGAGAGAACTTGTGTGCAGAGGAGTACGCCACGAGACTAGTAGCCTGGTGAAATGGTGAGACACGTGTTAGCCAACTGTACCTTGAATAATTGATGGCGTTTGTCAGCTCGCGGAAGGTCACATCGAGTAGATCTGGGTGAACTGGAAAGGAGTTCAACGGGGAGGCGCAGAGGCACCGTGGGAAGATTACGCTGGAGAAAGTGCTTCGAAACGCAACGCATCGCATCAGCTGGCCCCAGTGGAGTGGGCATAGGCAACACAGCGAAGGAGTACGAGACAACCCGAGAGTCCCCGAAGCCGCCGACGCTCGAGGGGGGAGTATTAAACGGTAAATATTTCCTCGATCGATGTAAGATCGAAAGAACTAACAGTGATTCTGGGTGAGGTAAAGAAAAGGATAAAGACCACCACAGATATTTGTAATCAATAGTGATTTGTGTAGAATAATAAATAATTCATGTTTGTTTTGTTCACGGAACAGTGGTGTCTGATTAATAACCCCGAGCCCATTCACGAAAAAGAACACCTGTCCCTTGCAAATAAATTTACTGAACAAGCCGGGCTTACGGTTCGTCTCAATATATATATATATATATATATATATATACATATATATATATATATATATATATATAAGAAAGTCGTGTTAGTTACAGTATTTATAACTCAAGAACGGCTGCAACTGATTTGGCTGAAAATTGGTGAGCAGGAAGCTTAGATCCCGGAGACAGACATAGGATACGGTTTCTCCCGTTCGACAGCGTTCCTGTGTGAGAACGCACGTTTTGCACGTTTTCGCGTGATTTCGCATGTTAGCGGTCATTGTTGCCTGTTGTAACCCATTGTTGTAACGCCGCACTGATAACAGAAGGCGATAATGATAGCCGCCTTTCGTTCGCCGTTATATCTATATATAGTCGTGTTAGTTACACTATTTATAACTCAAGAACGGCTGTACCGATTTGGTGAGCAGGAAGCTTAGAGCAAGGAGACGGATATAGGATACTGTTTATCCCGTTCGACAGCGTTCCTGTGTGAGAACGCACGTTTTTGCACGTTTTCGCACGTTTTCGCGTGATTTCGCACGTTTTCGCGGCTTTTCGCCTAAGTTTTGCAGAAGCGTTCTCCAGCGGAGAACAAGCAAGCCATCAAGCAAAGATACAAATGAAGCTAATAAAGCGTGTTAAAAGTTAAGTGAACTATAATTAACAATGCGCGACCAAGACCATCGAATCTTTCCCGACAAGCCGTAATGCAAGAAGGATACGAAACATTGCTAATGAAAGGACTGAAGAAGAACAAGAAATTGCACGTGAATAGCTCAATAGCTTTTTGTAAATATGACCTCAAAATTACGCATTTTCAGAAACGCTCAAACGCCATTTTTCCAAAATGGTTCCAAATTTGTTCTTTAAACTTTTCCAATGGATGGTGCTAATTACACTGTTGAATATGACGTAAAGTTCATTTTGTTGTATTCTTTTGTTTTTTCAAAAATTACACAAATGTAATTTTTTGAAATATCTTTAACGCCGTTAATATGCACATTTGAATAGATTTTTATAATATTTAACACATTATTTAACTTGTGAGTTATAAACATTTGCAATGTCAAAAAATGTATTTTGTGCGGCGATAGATGTCAGCTGGCAAGAGAACGGAGCAAAACCTTAAAACCACTCCACACAAAGAAAATTATAAACATTTGCTACGAGTAAGTCTATCCCATTCTGTAGCACCTCTATATCTTCATATTTTGGTAGTAGCGAAGTGTAAGCTTTAAACAAGGAAAACATTTCAGCTAGAGAACTTGACAAAAGAGCAGAGAGACGCAAATAAATAACATTAATTACAAAGGACATACTCGTATTAGGGATTGGGAAGGAAACGAACGCACTAATGCAAAAACCAAAAACGGTCAATGAAGAGGAAAATATGAAGAAGTGAATGATCTGGTAAACGACCAGTAATCGAAAGTACGTCAAATTCTTTCCGAAGTTTTGTAATGGTATCTTCTTGCAAAGAAAAGGAATGTTTAGAACATTCTCGACATCGTTATTAGGAATTGATTTTCATTGCTCGTCAAGTAAAAAATCCCTGATATCATACCGGATTCGAACACGCGTTCCTCGATAGTGAAGCAACGCACCTAAGCGATTGCGCTACGAACGCAGACGTACGTACGCATTTCCGTGAACTTACTCTTAATCTTACGAATTTTGTCTTCAAACTCCTTGCTTTTCCGCACTTCTGCAGGCAGAAACGTCTGCTTTAAATATACTTTATTGACTGGAATCATCGTTTTTCTTCTTATAATCTATAGTTTTATTTATTTTCTGCTGCTGAGCGGTTTGTAAATTATAATAGCGCATGCTATTCTGTGCTGTTACAGTATCGTGCGACGAAATTCGTTACAATCGTTCCAAAGTTATGTTGATTGGATATATTTGTTGTTTCTGGGTGCGTCAATTGCCGTAGTCATTAGACTGTGTGTAGTGAATTCTTGTACTGGGAGCAGCGGGGTGATGTTCCTCCTTCTCTCCGACGATTTTCATTTGGGTTTGCGGGGGTTTTCCGCAGTAGGTATCTCTTTCAGTGGGGCATCGCCCAAATAAATTACCTCTAAGAGACAATAAGAAAGCAAAGAAATCTACGCAGCACTATAAAATAGTTAATTCTACTTAAGAATGTTTCAGTTCAGTACTATGTAATTTTTGCTAGCAGGCGCTTCGGTTCTAGCCTGACGCTCAACCCTTATCGCCTCTGTCCAAGGTGAGATTATTAGACGTGATAACGTTGGGCTAAAAGACAAGTTTCGGTCCGACATTCAGAATTCATTTGCTGCAAGTAATTACTAGAATCTAAGAAACATTTATTGACTTAAAAAGACATTTTACACTATTACCACTTCTTTAGTTTTTGTAAACTCTCAAACGACAACCGACAAATTATTGAAAAGGAAAAGTATTAATTAAAACCTCACACATTGTCAAAAATAAAAATTGCATGAACAGGCCAGGACCCGAACTCGAGTCTTCCAGCTCTTCAAGCAAGCACCGTAGCACCTTAACCACATGACGATGCTCCCCGCAGTCACTTATACAATGCTTTACATATTAGGATGTTTTGACGAGTGATATTTGTTGAGTTTTGCTTGCTGAAGACAGGAATGTTCCTAAAACGAAAGAATCAGTAAAGATACGATTTCGCAAAATCGGTTTCGAAACGTTTTAATAGTAAGAAAAAGATAAACGGTTTCATTGCAGTTTTGCATTTCAAACCATTCTTTAAATTAAATATTGCTCACTCTTTTGACAAAAATGCAACATTTCAAAAGCCTACATGACTGTTATGCAAGACCGAATTATGGACAACAAATTTCATTTGAAAGAAAAATCTCTGTTTTCAATTTTGTAGTTGTAGGAAGACGCCCCTTTAAAAAGTTCAAACTTGCAATTTTCGAAAATCCAAAGTCAACCGTGAAAATTGGACACACGTTATCTTTCTAAGTATTTTACTCATTCTTCAAGAAAAATATGAGCCGTTTTGAGAAAATTTTGAAAGGATCGTACGTGGGTTTAGGCGTTAGTAGTGATACAGACGGATGGACGGACGGTTTGGATAAACCACTTTTCGACTCCAAACGTGTATACCGTTTAATCGCGAAATCGATTTTCCGCTGTATTACATAACTTTCTCTATACTACGTATACTTTCTCTATACTACGTATATAGTTAATACATACGAATATACTACGTATATTCGTGCGTATCCGAGAAAGTAAAAACGAGGAGTACAAGTTTTGTTTTGTGCTGAGATGTCGAATTAACATGGTTCAAAATCCATCTGAAGTTATTACAGCTGTTCCAAAAAGTGAGATACAAAAAAACAGTACTGAGAATTTTGTGTATTACTGAGTGTCATTTCAAGGTGAGTTTATTTTTTATATAAATGATTCATATCACAAAATATGAATGTATTTATCTAATCAAGAAAAATACGAGTAATTTGTCACAATCTGGGAACAACATTGTGTGAAGGTCACAACTTTGATATTAATTACTTAAAGGTTCAAACCTTCCCTCATATTTGACTTACGTAAATGATGACAGTGGTGACAAATATCAAATGCGTGGGGAATACACGAGCCCAAGAACCCAACTGTAAAACGCATTTTATCGGAAGCTCAGTGGTCAGAGCAACTGGTCGTAAATCGAACGATGCGGGTTTGATTCCGAAGGGAATTACATCTTTAGTACTCAGTTAGTTTGAGTCCGAAGGGAATTACATCTTTAGTACTCAATTAATACGATTATCAGGTCACAATATGGATATCACTAACAGACGGGACAAACACTTCCTCATATTTCACTTCCCATAAACAGTGACATAGTGGTGACAAACTTTTTTGGAAGTGAATGCAAAATATGTGTCAAAAAGTTTCACTATCTTAATTGCAAGCGAGGTTAGGATAAATTCTTATTAACTAAATACACATTTATACAATAAATATTTGTAATATAACGGGATAAAACTCCTGCGAACTAATTACACATTATATAGAATAAAAGTTCAGCAAAGATCTTATAAGCAACAAACAAATACAAGTATTTTCCGCTAAACATTCTTATCTTTTAATTCTCAGACTTGGTTAAAACAGAACGCAGAACAGAAGAAAAAAAGGCATCGCGCAGAACTCGATCCTCCGTACCTCCGATCTAAAACCTGATGTTAAACGATTCCAGCTACAAAGAGAGTTATTGATTTTTCAGTAATCTGCAAGCCTTAATGTATCTATGAATACGAAATCATTTTTTCTGTAATTTCTCCATTTTCTCTGAGAGTAACATTTAAGACGATTACATTATAAGCATTATAATTTCAATTATTAAATCATATTCATATTGGTTCTCAAGCAGTACAATTTCTAGAAAATGCAATATTAGGGCATCTGATGTTTTAACAATACACGATAATATATTTATTTATCAAACTCTGTTATCTTATTTATGAATATAATCATAAGTTCAAAATTTAGATTTCAAAGACAGACTTTATCCCGGAAAATTTGAGATCCCAAATTCGCACCTCCTTGTTTTTTCCTGTATTGAGACTAAATGATAGGTGATTTAAGCATTGGATCACCTACACAAACAAGGCGAATAATCATTGGATATAACTTAATTAAAATTCATTATTTTTTATGTGAAAATTGGGACTGAATGAATGCTCACCACTTAGTCTCAGTCTACCCCGCACTAAAGATATGCCATATCAAAACATTGTTTCTTTAAAAATAAAGATAATAATAAAAAATTTGATTTCTTTCACATGACCACGTCAAATCGTACATTATGTTTTGGAGTTAATATATTTTGATATGTTGCTCCACCTACCAAAGATTTACATTAAACATTTTAAGAAGACCATAAAAGAAATACAATTATCAATTGTTACAAACAATTAGGGGATGCGTTCTGTTAGCATTTATCACAAAGGCACAAACACAAAATGGTAATTTTAATGAATTCGTAATAGCCTCTAAGGAACTTTGTTAAACGTGTAAAAAATATTCCTTTCTCAATTGTTAAAAAAAACCTTTATTACAAAATTTTATAATAAACCCAGATACTTAAAGTACTTGTTAAGGATTCTGTTTATCTCTAGAACTGTTAAATAGGTAAATTACTAGTGATTATACAACTTGGTACAGACTTTTTCATATTATTCCTAACGATTACATAAAAATATGATAATGATATTGCAATTGAGACACTGTTAATATTTTAGCTACCTCTTCCAAATTTCGTTTCGTCACATTTGCTTGGAATACAAGATACGATCACACAATCTTAATATAATCACATTAGCATTTACAAAAACAAGTTTGTTCCTCCTTGAAAGAATGTTGGAATGTCTCTCTCGTGATGACAGTGATGTGTTCCATGCATCAGGTAAAAAAACCTATTCGGCAGGTTTTGATCTGGCGTCCATTCCTCTATCTACTACGCGTTTAATCCACGTAGCTATCACAGAGTACCTTACAGCACCGATGAGGGGTATTGTAGAATGAATTCTATGTTGAAATTTATTGTTCTTATGACATACTACATTTTCTCCAGGTTACAGGAAACTCACATTCTTGATAAGAATGCAGAATCATCAGCGCGATTCTATTCTATAGTTGATTCTAGTTAGAAATACTTCGATTCGAATGCCTATTGTGTTGGGCTTGCGAAGTAGCTTCTATCCTGCGAAGTGCTTATATTGCCCCCCTCCCACATCTTCAAGGTAATCTCCACATTACGCGATAAGACTGCACTGTAACTCGTCGTGAAACACCAGTCTGAAATACAGAACCGCGTAGTATTAACCAAGTAACTATGTGATTTTTAAAACCAATTAAAACAACTAAGAGAATTGCCGGTCAAATTTGCATTCATTATTCATGAAAACCTGTAACCTAATTATATAATGCTAACAATACTTTAATTACCTGCAAATAGTTGATTGATTGCTTCTTAAAGAAATTATAATGCTTATAATGTAAACAACGGAGTAGTTGTACTACAACTGCACATACTTTCTTCTCTAATTTGTCACTACTCCGCAATATTATAATATTACATGAATTGGGAAAAGAGTTTTCAACCAGTAAGATCTCTATTTTCAATTTTGTAGTTTTGAAAAGTTAACTTTTTTCAATTTTCAAAAATATAGAGAGTTCGTCGAAAATAGGACCACCAGCGCCTCGGTCAGAGGCTTCTGGTCGTCGTACTGGACGACAAAACTGGCCCTTTTTAGGGCCCCTAAGTCTTTTCAAAAATTAATATTAATTACAAAATATTGGACACATTACTACTGAAATCACACCATAACAGAAAAAAAATCACCTTCTGGATTCGAACTCACAACGTTAGCAAGCCGACAGGGTACCTATGACGTTAACCATTCGGCTAAAGTGGTTTCTGTGTCAGTTGTCACTTAGAAAAGTAGTTAAATATAGTAAAACCTATGATAAATGGAACATAATCGTTTCAATATATTTTTGAATATATATTTATTTAATATATTATGCGAACTTTTCTATAGAAAGAAAGTACAATATTTTTACTTTTCCTCTTGCGTACTTCAGTACCACATTGTCATAATAAAACTGGAAAGGGACTTGCAATTATTCGAGAAGAGCCTAATGTCTAGAAGTTGGACAGTTTTAACGAATACTACTGATGCTAAAACAGCGCGTACTTTCTCACCCGTAGTTTCACTGAAACTTATGCGGAAAATACTAAAATTTTCGAAAAATTGCACATGATCTTATTTAAAAATCTTATCTTTAAGGAATAGAATTCATCAAGGGAAAAAATCTCAAATTTCAATATTTTACTTGTAGGAAGACTTTCGAAAAATCCGTTTTCAACGAACATGAGACCTGCACTATTCTTTTAAACGCACTTCCCACTATCCAACAATAAAATGTAATAAAAAATTATGGAGCCATTTGTTTGAACATTTGAAGAATGTCACAGGGACTTCATGTAAAGTACCCCCCACACTAATTGAATATCGGTTTCAAATTTAAGGGGCTACGACATCAGCCAGATCGATTGGGGAGTATCAATTTTGGTGAAAATCGGCTGAACGGTTTAGCTGCTAGCGTTGTTCAGGGACTGACGGACAGACATTTTGCCGTCAGTCGATTTTTCACTATCAACCACCCACAAAACATGGGTTCTGGCTACACCACGATTTGGAGGATGTTTTTTCTAAATTTAGCAAGTGGATTAATCCATTTTTTCGCCACAAGGACCTTGTAATATGCGTTTTTCTGCAGAAAATTTGCCGTTTTTTCGCGCAGCATTACGGAACTTTCTCTACTCCTTAGGGAGAAAGTGCAATTGATCAATATATGAGAAAATTTAGATTATGCGTTCACGGAAAATTTTTTGCTTTCACTGCAAAGCAATTTTCCAAATTTGGAAAACATTTATACAATTTTTTATAACTTCATTTGTCGAATTAGTTATACGAGAAGAAGAGTCAAGAGTTCATGAGAAATTTGAAACATATTAGTAATTGTAATGTTGAAAAATCCCAGAATTAATAAAATGTGACATTTACTACAGTATTTGTAATAACGGTATAGTGTATTCGAATGAAGAGTGTAAAGTAAAAAAGAAAGAGTTCGTTTTCAGAAAGTTTCAATGCAATATGAGAATAATGTAACATACCTTCCAGAAATATTAAATTCTCATTGAATTCAGAATCCCAATCAACTTGCTAGTATAATATCAATTTTGAAAAAGAATACATAGATTTAGAAGTCAGTAATGTTTTAATTTTTTGCGGTACCATGCGTACACAGGTCCTTTTCCTACAATCAGTCTAAAAATAAATACATGTTCGCTGAGTCTTTTTGGAAAAATACTTTTTGGAGTTCAGGATTTCAAAAGCCGAATTTTCCTTCAAAACCCCTAAATACCATTTTTAATTGATATCGTTGTTTCTGTAGTATGTTGCGCATTCGAGAATGTAAAATACAGTAAAATATTTAATGAAGTTCAATATAAGGCCAATTATTTTCCGTCACTGTTCCTCGGCTTAAAAAGTATGGAAATATTGTAATGAAAGAACATTCATAAATTCAGTGGTATCTAGTTTAAAATAAATATGTTCATTTCACCAACGAAATAGAGAAAATGTGAATAAAATAGGTATTGGCTACAATGAATATCATTGCAATATTGTAGGAAATCTCTGAGAGAGTTGAAATATTAAGTTATAAATAATAATCAATTAGCTGACAATATATGAAAATTTAATTTTGGATTAAATAAATTTCCGTTTTATAATACTATTTTGCCCAGGGAAATAAAGTCCTTAATTTTAAAAAAAAGGTAATATAACGACCACTGTGATTTTTTATCTTTGGGGTTTTCTGTAGGGAGAATACGTAAGGACATCACGAACACACCCATCTATGACTGAGGCGGAACCCGCGGCCCTTCGAACCCAGGCAGCTACGGCCTTGTCGTCCATTTCCGCCTTCGCTCCTTATAAACCTTTGACATCAAATATTCAACATCAAATACATCGAAGATATAGCTTAATTCACCATCATTTGAATTACGTTTTTTCCTGTGTCCCTGGCCACGTGGGGATAAGTGGAAATGAAACCGCTGACTAGGTAGTAAAGTTGGCCTTGAGGAAGCCAGAAAGACATCTTTATGGTAATATCTGCTCTTACTACCAAGATTTTTATCCAACGTTTCATTTTGAGTGCAAACAGTGTGGTAGAACTCTTTTCAAACTCAACAAGGATCATAAGACCCTTGTCGTGGTCATCCCGTGGCTCTAAGCCCGAGGCGAGAATTGTTATTCACCTTCGGATCGTGCACTGCCACTTCTCGCACGGACATCTCGCGCAGTTACCCACCCCCTATCCCCAGAAATGAAAAACAGACCTTACTGTAAAGCATGCTCCTGTGCACTGCAATAATGAAAGAGCCGAAGAAGGCATAGCTTGTCGATTATAGAGGAGATGCTGGCTACTGTCCTCCGCAAACTTTTTAAACTTTCTTAGAGAATATGGATTTTATAAATCGAATATGCGTGAAGTGGATGATTTTTAACATGCCTTTTATACATTAATTTTGCGTTGTTGATGTAACACTATTTTTTTTCATTTTAAAATTAGTCATTTTTTACTATGTTTTTACTCTTTTAATCTTGTAATTAATGAAAAATTATTTTCATTTTTAACATTAGAACAGAAGTAATTAAAAATTATTTTAATTACTTCTGTTCTAATTTTCAGAAAATTAAGCGAATAATATTGCACTAAGTAATTGTCAAGATATTTGAGCATAATGAACAGTTCATTTACATTATTAAAGCAGGTATGAAGTTTCATTTCGTGTAAATAATAAAGACAGTAGTTTAGTTTTCAGATTTGAGGACTTGTGATCTCATTGAAACTCTTATGTTTTCCGTGCTGATCTAAAACCAAATGTATTTTCAGGTTCGATATGCATTCAAGTATTGTGATCTTATGAGCACAAAATATTTGTCATGCGTATATTTTACAATGGCTAAAATTATTTCACAATTAATCATTAGAAAACAAGGACGGTGTGTTTCCTGTGAATAAAAACCGTTTCTTACTTCAATATCGATAACCGTGTCAAGGTTTCCGGATGTTTGAATTGCGAGAGAGCTTCTTGAATCGAACTAAACACTCCAGAATCTGTTTCTGGGGGTCATACTAAAACCTAACATAAATTGGAAAGCTAATACGATTCGGAGACACTGTGTTACGCTTAAATATTTTAATTGGAAAATTGTTCTGGAATTGAAAATTTTTAACTAAATACTCAATCTCTTTGAGGTTTATTCAAACAAGTTTTTGTTTCTTTCTTAACAGCTCGTTTTGAGAAAATTACATTGATTCGTATCATTTTAAGGTTTTCAAATTTATTCTTTTTTTACAATGTGGTTATTCAAAAATATTTAAGAAAATATTTAACTTAAAATATTTAACCACAAATTAAAAAGAATTAAAAATATGCTGTTTATATTATTAGCTGTTCATTAACGATATCAATTATTTCAATTTTGCTATTAATATCATTGGGAAGGGATATAGACAATCTGCTCAGCAGTGTAACAGAAAAATAGCAACTTTTGAAAAATATATGAAGAATAAGGACAATTATGTTTTCGCAATATTTCTAAAGAGAGGTTCCCTAGTTCCTTTTCACCGATTATCACTATAAAATTGCATCAATATTACAAATAGTCTAAACAATATTAACAATAGCAATTTTGCAATGATAATTTTCTTGGAACATTCGGCAGTGATTTTTAATTGATTAACGAAATCACTGTTTGCATGCACCTGCTCATATAGAAAAAATGGGCGATTACATTTCATAATGCGTAAGAAAATGTGTGATTGCCTGCATTTCTTAATAAAGGAGTAATAATGTCAAAATACAAATTTTTAAGTACGTGAACATGAATTTCAATTTGGTTGATAGGTAATGTCTATATTATGTAAATGCATTACATTGTGTATCCGAAAATGATTATGTAATCATTAGTGTTTCTTGCTTTAGAACAATTAGCATTTTAAAATAGTTTGTAAGAAACAAAACTTCAATAGTATTAATTTAATCTGCACACATTTCTCACAATATTAGATACCATAAATTAGAGTTAATTTTCTGGTAAAGAACTCGATAAAAATATCATAGCCCTGCCGTGACCGCCGCCCCTTAGTTCGTCAGCGGGGTTCAGGCCAACGTCCAGTGCAAAAGGCGGGGTGATCCTCGCGCCAGCGCCCACCAATCCGTTTCGTTTCCGTGCCCCCTCCTGTTACCTCCTCTTACTTCCTTTAACGCCTCCCTCTCCTGTTACCCCCTGCTCACGTTAGCGAGGCAGCGTCACTGACCTCAGAAATTGCTCCGCCCCTTTGAGATAACTAGGAAGAAAATCTTCGAAGGGAGGAAGGGGGACGTGTCTGAAACTTGGAGCAAAAGCCAATAATAAGAGCGGCTAGCCTAGACGCTAGGATTGGTCAAGTGTCCAACGATGGTTGCCCAAGATGTGGAAAAGCCAGATTTGGCCGCAAGGCATCACCCATATTCTGTGCAAGGGTATACAATTATCAGCGTTGTAGCTGATAGGTGGTATGAAAGTATACATCTTTCAGATTAAGGAATGGAAAGTTGAGTTGAGGAGAGGATTTCATGGACTACTATGATACAATTTAAGAATTAACGCTTCAAAGTACTTGCGCAGAATGTCCAGTAATTTTCATCAAAACTCGCTTCAATATTTTCAAGTTTTGAAACACGTCTGTGACAGAGGAAAACATTAGAAGATCCTTGCCTGGAGTGTTGGTGTTGTGTTTCGAGTTCTTGGATCATAATCCGTGGTCTTTGCGATCAAACCGTTTTCTTCATTTATTCTTTTTCATTAGTATTACGTAGACCGTACGTGAATTTTTTAAAGGGAGATTGGTGGAGGTCCGACGCCGCGGCGGTCCGAGTCAAGGCATCGAGATCGCGCATCAGAAATCCCAGCAGACAAGCGACCAGCGGAAATAGCATAATGACATTAACACAATTTTTAATTCCACACCAGAGTATTTATTTTTTAAGAATCTGGTGGTTCTATGGAAATGCTTAGAGTAAAGAGATTGAACCACATAAAAAGGTTGAGTTTACCACATCATAATGCAATTCATAACAACGCATCATTAAAACTTTTGAATTTTCAAAAATTAAATATATGTATTTTTGATCTTCCGCGTTGTGTTAGGTGAAAAGAGTTTTTAAGGCATTAATGAAGTATTCGTTGGATATAAGTTGAATATTATAGCATTACGTAACATTTGCGACAATAACAGAACATATGTTCTGTTGACCATCAATATATAACCATGATTAAGTTTCCAGTTCAATTTTTTGCATTCAGGTACTCTTTCCCTCAGATAAAGTGGCCGGCAAAATTCTATCTTCCACACCGCGCCGACAAACTTGACACCCTCGGCCTGGGGAGGGCAGGGGAGGACGCGTTGACCAATCGCTAGCAGGTAGAACCACAGTTGTCTGTGATTGGTGCAACATCCCAGGATGGCAAGGACGTTGTCTCAGGGGAGGGGCTAGTTTGTTTGTACGAGGCGGAAATAATCCATACCGATGGAACATTTTGCTTGCACGTTCGCCAGACGAAAAAATTTCTCAGCGGGGGTTTCCGTCAAGAATTAGTGCTACGCTTAGCTTATAAACAAATTGTGGCCAATTTAATTACGCTAAATCAGTCTTTTTATGGCGAGTATGAATATAATTTTTATATTGTTTTTATATTCTCTTTTAAATGCAGCAATTTGAAAGTCGATATATTTATCAAATAAAGAGGAAACTGATTATACACAAATTATTTTTGAATGTGCATTACGTCGAAAAAAGTGTTTCTGCTTATTTATTTATTTTACGTCAAAAAACAGTTAAAAACTGCGTATGCTTTTCTATCAAAGGGATGTTGAGCAATCGAATAGCTGTATTATTAATTTTTTCAAAGGCTACTTTTAAAACCGTGAGTTAGAAACTCTATGTTTCTCTTATTTACCCATTACCATTAACAAAATAGGGAAACATACTATCAGCTGTTTGCTGTACACTGTATTGAATTGGATAAATGGAATGTTAAAGTTTTCAAATAAATAAATATTTATTTTGTGTGTTGAAAGATCACATAAGTGGAATCACACATCACAATATTTACATAAGTATAGAAATTTCTAAATGAACATATATAAACTTTAAATTAATATTTTCAATTCAATTTTTTATTCAATAAGTCAGGATCATCTTTCTAAAACTGTCAATTTGATGATTTCATTGTATTATATTCAAATCAGAGCTAAAAGCATCATGTGCTAAATCTACGCATTGTTAATACATTTTTTAAACAACATTAATATATTTAATATACATTTAAAACGTATTTTAGATTGGCGAACGTTGCAATGAAACTTCATGAATTCCTACATGCTTGAAAATAAATACTTGTAAAATTAAATTATTGTAGCGTGTAAAAATAGAACAAACTCACGTACTTGGTAAAACGAGTTGATACTATTAAAAGAAAGCAAAACAGATGTTATAACAATTAAAAAAATGTACAGTTTAGTAAATATCAATGCTCTAGCATTTCCCTGTGAAAATACATAGAACGAACATGGTGGTCGAGTGATATGACCTTCCCAACACAGACTACATTTCAGTATCGTCAGAGTTCGAAGGTGATTTGTTGGCCGCTACTCTCCATTCTACGAATCTATCAAAACCTTGAATTTTGCAAGTAGCGGTTTTTGAAAGTAGCGGTTAGCGAATTTTGCAAGTAACGGAAACGGGCTATTCAAGGTATCTAATGTGCAATCATTGAAAACTATCCCTAAGAAATTATTATATACATTATAAACTATTATATATAAACAATTATATATTTTTTTAACCCAAAACCGACAGAAAACCCATGTTTTTACAGGTTATTATAAAACCAATTCAATAAATATAAGCATTTATTCACGTAATTATTTTTAAAACACTCAAATTTCTACGATATTATTTGATTCATGTCTTCATCGAAGAACTGAGATTAAAAAACTGATAAGCAGAGAAAATTAAAGTAATTGTGAGTGATTGATGAAACTGAATGATCAAATGGAAAACAATGTTTCTTGCATCATATAATGCTATCTTGTTTCACAGACATGTAATTACATGGGACACATTTAAACATCCAAACTAATGAAAAATTTCAAAATTAAAATCATCAATAAAACGTTGATTCATCAGCAAGGATTATATTATTAAATACTTTTTTTAGATTCATGTGCTCCTGTGTGAACAACGTAGTAAACGTGATTCGTATGATCCAGTTTCTCAGAATAATACAAAACCTGCTAGACACATACACTAAACATAATACTTGTCAAATATTTATTTACGACATGAGTATCGTAAGATATCTTATTACAATACGAAATTGAGAATTATCAAACACGACTCTTTAGCCGACACTATTGCATATTGTAATATAATGTTACCATTTGAATATCATAGAAAGTAAGACGATTTGTCAAAATTCATGTGAACTATAATTTTTTTTTAAAATTTACTCCTTTTCCCAAAAAAATGCGGAAACACAATATAATGCATTTACATAATATACACATTTCCTATCAAGCAAGTTAATTCATGTTTCACGTATTTAAAAACTTGTATTTTGACATTATTACGCCTTTATTAAATGCAAACAATACACACATTTATTACGCATTATGAAAAATCATAATCGCCCATTTTCTATGAGCAGTGCATGCAAACAGTGATTTCGTTAATCAATTAAAACCACTGCCGAATTGTCCCAAGTATATTATCATTGCAAAATTGCTATTATTAATATTATTTAGACTATTTGTAAAATTGATGCAATTTTATAGTGATAATCAGTGAAAAGGAACTGAAACTCTCATTACAGAAATATTTCGAAAATATAATTGTCTTATTCTTCATATATTTTCAAAAGTTGCTATTTTTCTGTTACACACTGCTGAGAAGATTATATCTATCCCTTCCCAGTGATATTTTTATTTATTTATTTAAAGGTAATATACAGGCAACTTAGTACAAATCTGATACTTAAGCGCAATAGGCGCTAACATAATTAATTATTTTCAACATATCACATTGCATATATTAATATGAAAATTGTAATAATTGATATCTTTAATAAATAGCTAATAATATAAACAGCAAATTTTTAATTCTTTTAATTTGTGAAATCTACACTGAAGTTAAATATTTTCTTAAATATTTTTGAATAACCACGTAGTAAAAAAGAATAAATTTGAAAACCTTAAAAATGTACGAATCAATGTAATTTTCTTAAAACGAGCTATTAAGAAAAGAAACAAAAAGCATTTGATAAACTTTAAAGAGATTGAGTATTTAGTTAAAAAATTTCAATTCCGGGACAATTTTCCAATTAAAATATTTAAGCGGAACACAGTGTTTCCGAATCGTATTATCTTTCCAATTTATGTTAGGTTTTGTGCTGACCCCCAGAAACAGTTTCTGGAGTGTTTAGTTCCATTCAAGAAGCTCTCCGCAATTTCAAACATCCGACATGTGCGGATATGATGTGATAAACTGTTTTTATTCACGAAACATACCGTCCTTGTTTTCTAACGATTAATTGTAAAATAATTTTAGCCATTGTAAGATATACGCATGACAAATAATTTGTGCTCATAAGATCTCAATACTTGAATGCATATCGAACCTGAAAATACATTTTGGTCTTAGATCAACTTTGGAAAACACAAGAGATTCAATGTGATCCACAAGTTCTCAAATCCTGAAAACTAAACTACAGTCTTTATTATTTTCACGAAATGAAACTTCATACCTTCTTTAATATAAAAGAACTGTGTATTGTGCTCAAATATCTTGTCAATTACATAGTGCAATATTATTCGCAAAATTTTCTGAAAATTTGTATAAAAGTCAGTTAAAATATTTTTTATTAATTACAAGATTAAAAGAGTAAAAACAGTAAAATGACTAATTTTAAAATGAAATAAATGACAAAAGACAGTGTTACATCAAAAATGCAAAATTAGTTATAAAAGGCATGTTAAAAATCATCCCCTTCACGCGTATTAGATTTATAAATCCATAGCTAAGAAAGTTTAAAGAGTTTGCGGAGGACAGTAGCCAGCTTCTCTTCTATAGTGTTGGCTATACCTTCTTAAATACTGTTCTCGCAGTGCACGGGTATGCTTTACAGTAAGGTCTGTTCTTCATTTCTGGGGATAGGGTGGGGTATGCAGATGTCCGTGCGAAGTGGCAGTGCCCGATCGAAGGTGAATAACAATTCTCGCCTCGCGCTTAGAGCCACGGGATGACCACGACTTATGATCCTTGTGAGTTTGAAAAGAGTTCTGCCACTCTGTTTGCACTCAAAATGCAACGTTGGATAAAATCTTGGTAGTAAGAGTAGATATTACCATAAAGATGTCTTTCTGGCTTCTCGAGGCCAGCTGCTACCTAGTCAGAGGTTTTCATTTCCACTTATACCCACGTGGCCCAGGGACTAGGAAAAACGTAATTCAAATGATGGAGAATTAAGCGATATCTTCGATGTATTTGATGTTGGATATATGATGTCAAGGTTTACTAGGAGAAGAGGAAATGGACGACCGGCCGTAGCTTCCTGGGTTCGAAGGGCCGCGAGTTCCGCCTCGGACATAGATGTGTGTTCGTGATGTCGCCCGTATTCTCCTACAGAAACCCCAAACATAAAAAGCACAGTGATCGTTATATATTTAGTGTTTAAAAAGAGACATTAAAAATATATACAAAAACAACAATTTCAATTGTCAAGAAAGAAAAATTTTCACATATTTTGAATTCAGACAATAATCGTTGCCTAATAAAACTAAGGATTTTATTTCCTAGGTAAAATAGTATTATAAAATGAAATTTATTTAGTAAATGAAATTTTCATATATAGTCTGCTAATTCGATTATTATTATAACTTAATATTCCAACTCTCCAGAAATTTCCTACAATGTGCATTGATATTTATTGTAGCCAATACATATTTTATTCACACTTTCTCTATTCAGATGATAAAATAAACATATTTATTAAACTGAGTACACTGAATTGAATAATGTTCTTTCATTACAATATTTCCATAATTTTTTAAGCTGAGGAACAGTGACGAAAATATTAGCCTAATATTGAGTTAAGACTTCATTAAATATTTTACTATATATTTACATTCTCAGATACGCAGCATACTACAGAAACAATTATATCAAGTAAAAAATTGTATTTAGGGGTATTGAAGGAAAATTCGGCTTTTGAAATCACAGAACTCCAAAAATATTTCCAAGGAGCTCACGAACATGTATTTATTTTAGACTCGTTGTAGAAAGGACCTGTGTACGCATGGTACCGCAAAAAATTAAAACATTACTGACTTCTAAATCAATGTATTCTTTTTCAAAATTGATATTATACTAGCAAGTTCATTGGGATTCTGAATCCAATGATGTTTATCCTTCTGGAGATATATTACATTATGCTCATATTGCATTGTTGTCAAACTTTTTCTGAAAAAGAACTCTTTCTTTTTACTTTTTATCTTATTAGATACTATTCAGTTCATTATTTACAATATATATTCAAATGTGCCCTTTTATTAATATCTCTGGGATTTTCAGCATTACAATTACTAGTCATTTCAAAATTTCTCATGAACTCCTGTATATATTCTCAGTATAACTAATTCTACAAGTAAGTTATAAAAAATTGTATAAATGTTTTCCAAATTTAGAAGAATTGCTTTGCAGTGGCTTCAATTTTCGTGACATAATCTAATTTTCTCCATATATTGACTGCACTTTCTTCTTAAGGAGTAGAAAGTTACACGTAATACCTATGAAAAACGACGGTGTGGCGAAAACGCATTTACGGCCCTTGTGACGAAAAAATGGATCAATCACTGCTAAATTTGAAAAAATCCTCCGATTGTGTTTATCAAAGCGGTTGATAGCGAAAAATCGACTGACGGTAAAATGTCTGTCCGTCCGTCCTGATCGCGCTAGCGGCTATACCGTTCAGCCGATTTTCACCGAAATTGATACTCCCAATCGATCTGGCTGATGTCGCAGCGCCTTAAATTTGAAACCGATATTCAATTAGGGGAGGGTACTTTACATGTAGCCCCTGGGACATTTTCAAATGTTCAAACAAATGAAACCATAAATTTTTATTACAAATGTAAAAAATGTAAATGTAATAATTTGTTGGATATTGGGAAGTGCATTTAAGAGAATATTGCTGATCTCATGTTCGTTGAAAACAGATTTTCGTAAGTATTCCTGATAAAATATTGAAATTTGAGATTTTTCCTTCATAGAACTTTTCTTAAGATAAGATTTTACAAACAGATCATATGAAATTTTCGAAACTTTTGATATTTTCAGCATAAGTTTCAAGTGAAAATACGGGTGAGAAAGTACGCGCTGTTTCATAATGTTAGTATTCTTTAAAACTGTCCTGCTTCTAAACATTAAATAACTTCTCGAATAATTGCAAGTCCCTTTTCTAGTTTTATTACTTGACAATGGTACTAGTAGCATGAAGAAAGTAAAAAATATCATTACTTTCTTTCTATAGAAAAGTTCGCATTCATGAAATTATAATTATATTATATTAATATATTTTATTATTCCCTATATATTACATTTTATATTATATTATATATCACAATATATTTAAACTTAAAAGAGTTATTATCTGAGAAACGAAAAAATATATACTGGAAACGATTATGTTCTATTTAGCATAGGTTTATTATTTTTAACTACTTTTCTAAGTGGCAACTGGGCTGATCCTTTGGCAGAATGGTTAACGTCGCCAGTACGCTGTCGGCTTGCTAACGTTAATGAGTTCAGATCAGAAGGTGATTTTTTCTTCTGTTGCAGTGTGATTTCAGTATTAATATGTATCTTTTGTAATTAATATTAGTGCGAAAGACTTAGGGACTAAAAAGGCCAGTTTTGTCGTCCATCAGTACGACGACTAGAAACCTCCGTTCTGTACCATCTGACCGAGGCTATGGTGAGTCCTAACAGGAACTCTATATGTTTTGAAATTGAAAAAGTTAATTTTTCAAAACTACAAAATTTAAATTGAGATCTTTACTGGTTGAAAACTCTTTTCCCAATTCATGCTGTAGTATAATATTGCGGGCAGTGGCATTAGAAGAAAGTATGTGTTTGTAGTTCAACTACTTTAGTTGTTTTACATTATAAGCATTATAATTTTATTTCAAGAAGCAATCAGTAATTATTTGCTGATAATTAAAAATGTTGTTTAGTATTATATCATTCCAAGTTTAGGTTAAGTTTTCATGAATTAGATACAAATTTGTCCGGAAATTCTATGATTTATGTTAATTGGTTTAAAAATCACATAGTTACTTGGCAATACTACGCGGTTCTGTATTTCAGACTGGTGTTTACGACGAGTTACAGTTCAGTCTTATCGCGTAATGCTGGAATCACCTTGAAGATGGGAGGGCAAGATAGCAGTTCACCAGGATAGAAGCACACGCTAGGCCACTGCACAAAAGACATTCAGATCGAAATATTTCTAACTAGAATCAACTGTGAATAGTATCATGCTGATGATTCCACATTCTTATCAAGAATGTGAGTTTGCTGTAACCTGAAGTAAAGTATTTGTATATCCCTTAAGAACAATAAATTTCAAGATAGAATTGTTCTACAACACCCCTCATCGATGCTGTAAGGGTACACTCTGTGATGGCTCCGTGGATTGAACGTAGTAGATGGGGAATGGACGCAGATCAAATCCTGCCAGATGTGTATTTTTTACCTGATGCCTGGAACACATTAATCACTATCATCACAGAGAGACGTTCCAAATTCTTGCAAGGAGTAACAAACTTGTTTTTAGTAAGCGATAATGTGATTATATTAAGATTGTGAGCTGGTATCTTGTATTTCAAGCAATGTGACGAAACGAAATTTGAAGAGATAGCTCAATATTAGCAGTCTCTTAATTGCGGAAAATCATTTATCATATTTTATGTAATCGTTAGAAATAATATGAAAAAGTCTGTACCAAATTGTATAATCACTGCAGTAATTTACATATTTAACAGTTCTAGAGATAATCAGAATCCTTATGTAACAGTCTGTGGGTTTGTTATAAATTTTGCAATAAAGTAATTTCTTCGTTCTTTTATTAATTGAGAGAAAGGAATATATGTACACGTTGTAGTTCCTTAGAGACTATTACGAACTCATTAAAATTGCCATTTTGTGTTTGTGCCTTTGTGATAAATGCTAACAGAACAAATCATAATTGTTTGTAATAGTCAGGTAATTTTATTTCTTTTATGGTGTGTAAAATTTTAATGTAAGTGTCGGTAGGTGGAGCCATTTCAAAATGTATTAACTCCCAAAACATAATAAGAAGTACGATTTGACGTGGTCATGTGAAAGAAATCAATATTTTTTTATTATTATCTCATTTTAAATGTGTCATTTTGTTGGCTTATCTTTAGTGCAGGGTAGACTGAGACTAAGTGGTGAGCATTCAATCAATCACCTTTCATTTAGTCTCAATATAGGGGAAAAAACAAGGAGGTGCAGATTTCGGATCTCAAAATGTCTGGGATAATGTCGTTCTTTTAAATCTAAATAATAAGAACATTATAAAATTCATAAATATGATAGCAAGTTAGATAAATAAATATATTATCATGTATTGTTAAAAACATCAGTTGCCAAATATTGCATTTTCCAGAAATTGTACTGCATGAGAACGAATATGTTTAGAGAGAATATGATTTCTATTACGTCCAAATGTTACTCTCAGAGAAAATGGAAATTGAGAACAAATATTTTCGTATTCATGGAGCACATTAAGGCTTGCAGATTACTGAAAGACCAATAACTCTCTCTGTAGCTCAAATCGTTTGACACCGGGTTTAAATCAGGTACGAGGATCGAGTTTGCGCGATGCCTTTTCTTCTGTTCCGCGTTCTGTTTTACCTAAGTCTGAAATTAAAGATAGAATGTTTAGCGGAAAATGCCTTATTTGTTATTGCTTATAAGATCTTTTGCTGAACTTTTATACTATATAATGTGTAATTAGTTTGTCCCTTTATTACAAATATTTATACAAATGTGTATTTATTTATATTTAGTTAGTAAGAATTTAACCTAACCTCGCTTGGAGATTAAGATATTGAACTTTTGACATACATTTGCATTCACTTCCAAAAGTTTGTCACAACTCTATCACTTTTATGGGAAATGAAATATGAGGGAAATGTTTATCCCGTTCGTTAGTGATATCCATATTGTGACCTGATAACCGTATTAATTGAGTACTAAAGATGTAATTCCCTTCGGACAGGAATCAAACCCGCATCGTTCGATTTACGACAAGTTGCTCTGACCACTGAGCTTCCGAAAAAATGCGTTTTACAGTTGGGTTCTTGGGCTCGTGTATTCCCCACGCATTTGATATTTGTCACCGCTGTCATCATTTACGTAAGTCAGTGAGGAAAGGTTTGGACATTTTAAGTAATTGATATCAAAGTTGTGACTTTTACACAACGTCATTGCCCAGATTGTGACAAATTACTCGTTTTTTCTTGATTAGATAAATACATTCATATTTTGCAATATGAATCATTTATGTAAAAAATGAACTCACCTTGAAATGACAATCAGTAATGCAGAAAATTCTCAGTACTGTTTTTTGTATCTCACGTTTTGGAACTGCTGTAACACGTCTAGATGGATTTTGAACTATGATAATTCGTTATCTCAGCACAAAACAAAACTTGTACTTCTCGGTTTTACTTTCTCGTATACGCACGAATATACGTAGTCCTGTTCGTATGTGATGTATATACGTAGTATATTCATTGCGTATACGTAGTATAGAAAGTTATGTAATACAGCCAAAATCGATTTCGCGATTAAACGACAATACACGTTTTGGAGTCGAAAAAGTGGTTTATCAAACCATCCATCCATCGTCTGTGATCACTACTAGCGCCTAAACCACACGTACGATCCTTTCCATATTGAAGAAACCCTGTTTTTCTGGCTGTAGTTGAAGCTTGGAAATTTTGAAAAATCTTTGAAATTTGGGGGTACTTTACATGAAGCCTTTCGGACATTTTCAAAATTTTCTCAAAAACGGCTCCTAATTTTCTGGTAATAATAGAGTAAAATACACTTAGAAGGATGACATAGTTCCAATTTTCATGGTTAACTCTGAATTTTCGAAAATTTTGAAGTTTGAACATTTTGGGGCGTCTTCCTACAACTAGAAAGTGAAAACAGTTTGTCTTTCAAATGAAATTTATTTGTCCATAATTCGTTCTTGCATAACAATCGTATAGGCTTTTCTTGAAATTATGGCATTTTCGTGCAAAAGTGCAAGCAATATTTACAAATTTAAAGAATGGTTTGAAATGCAAAACTGCGTGAAACAGTTTTCAACTTTTCTTACTATTAAAACGTTTCAAAACTGATTTTGCTGAAATCGTACTTTTACTGTTTCTTTCGTTGCAAGCTTAACATTCACACACTGTCTTCAATACTTAAAACTCAACAAGTATCACTGGAGTCAACATATCCCTAATATGTATAAGACATTGTATAAGTGACTGCAGGAGTGACGTCATGTAGTTCAGGTGCTTGTTTGAAGAACTGGAAGACTCAGAGTTCACGTCCTGGCCTGTTCATGCAACTTTTTATTTTTGACTCTGCGTGAGATTTTAATTAATACTTTACCTTTTCAATAATTTAAGGTATGCATTTACGGTTGTCGTTTGAGAGTTTTCAAAAACGAATGAAGTGTTAATAGTGTAACATTTGTTATATATTAAGAAAACATTACCAATAACACGAGTAAATAAGAGTTTATTTTTATATAAATGTGAGTAGATGAACACAAAGATAATAACTGCGTAATAATAGGTGATTTTTCTTGAAGTCAATAAATGTTTCTTAGATTCTAGTAATTACTTGCAGCAAATGAATTCTGAATCTCGGGCCGTGTCGAAACTTGTCTGCTAGCCCAACGTTATCACGTCTAATAATCTCACCTTGGGCAGAGGCGATAAGGGTTTGAGCGTCAGGCTAGCCGAAGCGCCTGCACGCAAAATTACATAGTACTGAACTGGAAACATTCTTAAGTAGAATTAACTATTTTATAGTGCCGCGTGGAATTTCTTTGTTTTTCTTATTGTCTCCTAGAGGGTAATTTATTTAATATTTTAAATTGCAAAAGTGCCTTGGAAAGCAATGAGTTTGAAGACAAAATTCGTAAGATTCTTAATTGAGTAAGTTCCTGATGCTTACGTACGTCTGTGTTGGTAGCGCTATCGGCAGGTGCGTGGCTTCACAATGGCGTGTTCCGTCCCGTACGATATCCCAGCGGTTTTTACTTGACGAGCAAATAAATTCCTATTAACGATGTCGAGAATGTTCCTAAACATTCCTTTTCTTTGCAAGAAAGATACCATTACAAAACTGCAGAAAGAATTTGATGTACTTTCGATTACTGGTCGTGTACCAGATCATTCACTACTCCATATTTTCCTGTTCATAGGCCGTTTTTGGTTTTTACATTGGTACATTCATTTCCTTCCAATCCCTAGCCAGTATTACGTCCTTTGTAATTAACTTTATTTATTTGTGTCTCACTGTTCTTTTGTCAAGTTTTCTAGCTGAAATTTTTTCTTTGCTTTTAAAAATTAAGAAATGCTTACACTTCGCTGCTACCAAAATATGAAGAACTAGAGGTGCTACAGAATGGGACAGACTTTCTCGTAGCAAATGTTTATAATTTCCTTTGTGTGGACTGGTTTTAAGGTTCTTGCCAACACATAAGGTTCTTGCCGTTCTCTTGCCAGCTGACATCTATCGCCGCACAAAATACATTTTTTGACATTTTCTCAACTTTTCGGTTCAAAATATCTCTTTTTCACAGGAATCTATTGAGTTTTTGAAAAACTTCCTCTAAAGTCATTTGAAGCACTTCTACTCACAAGTTAAATAATCTATACAAACCTATTCAAATGCTCATATTAACAGCGTGAGAGGTATTTCAAAAAATTACATTCGTGTAATTTTTAAAAAAACAATAGAATAGAGCAATATCTCGTTTATGTCATCGGATAGGCTGCATTTGGCATTACCCCAACCAAAAATCTAAAGAAAAAATTTGGAGCCGTTTTTGAGAAAATTTTGTTTATGTAAATTTTACAATTACAAATATTACGCCATATTGTGCGAAATCAACTAAAACTTTAAAAAAAATTGCATGACCTTATTAAAAGATCTAATTATAAGCAACACATTTCATTTGAGCAAAATCTCTATCTTTAATTTTATAGTTGTAGTAAGACGCAAAATATTTGGAATTTTAGCGATTTTCAAATTCGGAGTTAACCGTGACAATTGGACATATTCTGCCTTTATAAGCGTATTTTACTAGAAGTAAACAGTCCTTACAAAGAGATTTTAGAAAAATTTGGAGCCGTTTTTGAAAAAAATTAAAAATGTCCGGAAGGCTACAAATAGTCCCCTCAAAAATTAATGAATGTTTTTCAGAATCGCATAGCTTCAGCGCAGGCGAAAACGACAGGGGTTTCTTCAATTTGGAAAAAATCGTATGCATGGTTTAGGTGCTAGAGTTGTATCAGACGGACAGACGGACGTTTGCTTCCAATTGGTTTTTGGCATCACGGATCCACAAAACTGGAATTATAGCTACACCGCGTGTTGGGGACTTTTTCTCTTAATTTAGCAATTTTTTGATTCAGTTTTCGTCACCAGAGCGCGGCAATGATTTTTCGCAGAAAATGCGCAGTTTCGCGCAGCATTATATAACATTCTCTATACTACGTATATTACTCTGTATATACGTAAGTATACGAATGTAATATGAAAGTGTTTTGTTAACATACGTCACGCAGATAAATTTTTAAGAAATAAGTTAGTGATGAAGTTGAAAAAATAATTCTTGGTTTTAAAAACCATGTATTTTATATAATAAATATTCGATTATTAGTTGAAGTAAATATAATGTTTATCATGCCCATTTGCTAACGTTCTGAAAGGCTACATTGTTGTAGAGTGATATTGATTAATAAACAAGTCCATTATTAAATATTCTTCTCAATCATTTCATTCAAAGTATACTGCAACCTATTTTACTATCATCCCAACCGCGGATCCAAATAAAAGACTCAGGGTCGTGCCCACTCTCTTCATCCTAGAAAGATTCATTTCTCTCTCATAATGAACTAGTGATAAATAGTAATGAAGATGAAGATGAAGATCTTTTATTTATAATATTATTTCATCGAAACAGTTTTACCCATAACTTGACGTTGAAATGCTTGTTACATTATTTAGGAGACACCCAATAAGTCATGCAAGACTGGTAAAACAAAATGTTGAAAGGTTTGATTGAGTGCATAATCCAAATAACTAAAAATGTTGGTGGATATCGTTTAAGACTTCGAGAACGGCTGCAAAACCTTTTGAATTCATACATATACGATTTCCGCTTTTTTGGAGTCAGCGTATCACTTGAAAAATAGGTAGAAAAATAATATTTTTTTTTGTATCTGTAACATTTAATCCAGAAATTAATAAAAACATAAAAAATGGAGACTCAAAATAAATAATGTAAAGTCAAGACACATGGTTGTAGGGAAATCTCGATATCATCTAGAACAGAAATAGGTATATTTCCAGTAGGAAAGGAATTTAAATATATCGGAGTGATTATTAGAGCAGGGGGCTCTAATAATATTGACTTTATTAAAAAATAAGCTAGGGAAGGCCATTATTATTAGACTTCGCAATATTTTATAAAACAAAAATTTTCGAAAGAAAACTAGAGACAATATACAGAAAATGGTGGAGAGTTATTATTTACGTATGAATCGGAAATTAGAATTAAAATGATGCAATAAACACTCAGTTAAATGCTATGAAAATGAATTTTTGGAGACGATGTTGTCAGTATACTGTTTTGATAGAATACTAAACGAAGAGATACGAACTAGATAATAATGTTAGAGACAAGTGATCGAAAATGTAGAATCCAAACAACTCAATGGTATGCTACCCAGGGCTGCTGACAGAATATCAAAAATTATCTTTGAGTGAATCCCTTTCGAAAGAAAACGAGGAAGGTAGGAAATCTTGTAAGTACGTCATCGATTTGACAATGAAGGGCAGAAGAATGAGGAAGATGCCTGACGGAATAAAAAACATTGGTGTGTAGATTGCGAAAAACAATTCATTAGAACTGTAAAATACTCGCTTAAGAATTAATAATAATTACCTTAAACCCGAAGTGGAAGATACCGGATGAAGAAGTCTTGTTATTATGTGCTGGCACAAGTAAGCGGGGCAAGATCTGTTAAGATCTTACCGGAATACCAAACCAAAAGCAAAGTAACGTTCTTATTTGAAAGATTAAATGAAAACAAAAGAAAATTGGTTATTTTCTAGAGAAGTCCTGTAGATAACAAATATCATATATTACTCTATTTGGTATTATTTATATTTGTAAACTTTGTCCATTTATCAGCATGATCCTTTTTCAGTAGGAACAACTATTCTTCCGAATTGTAGGTCGAAAAGTAAATATTGTATTTAGGTAAAAAAAAAGTAGTTAACGAATTATGTTTTCGAAAAATTGACGGGACTGAAGTAAAAAGAGAAAACTATCACATATAGTAAATTCACATTTCTTGTATGTTGCACCAATGAATAATGTCAATTCCACAATTAAAATCTATTTTCGATCCACCAATAACATATGTGGGTCTCTTTAACCTGGAAATCTTTCGCTTTGGCATGATATATAATTCACCGGAAAGTGTTGGCAGTTTATCGACGAATGACAGAAAATGTAATTACAATAGCCAGTAGGACGTCTGATGCAAGTATTACACAAAAGGCAGATTTTTTTTAAAACTCCAGACATTTGTTCATCATTTCTCTCTCATGGTATGCAACATGTATTCTCAAGTTAATGTTGAAATATCTAGTATCACTTTCGGAATCCTAAGACTTAAGTAAACGGAACGCAATGGTGACCCTGAAGATTTGGTTACGAACCTTAATATAGAGGCAGATTCCTTCTTCCCGACCTTGCATTAAAGTGATCGCCGAAGTGTGCGACCAAATGCCAATGAATTATAAATTTGAAAGTTATTTCGTTATTATTTAGATTTTCTGTAGCAAATCATCTCTGCAGAGATATACTGTATACGAACACAAACTATCAATCAATGGGCATTTTGTTTCAAAACGTACATTGTAATATAAGTAGCAATGCGTTTCAACAATAATAAATATTGTAGTATAGTTTTAAAATTCAACATATACACTTTATAACTTAAATGAAATTTTCCCAAATAAAAAAAAAATAATTGCTTATTTTGTTTACAATGTTATGCTTTATTCAGTAAAATTATAAATATGCAGTGCAATATTACTGAAGATGCGTTAGTGAACACATATCAATAAATTGGAAATTTTTTGAAATGTAAAAATGTATAATGAAAATTTTATTTTGCAACAATATTTTTACAGAAGAGGATCCTATTCATTTTCTAACGATTATCGTGGCACAGATTTCAGTTTGACAAAATTTTGAAACATTATTAATTACAATTTTGAAATAATTTATGACAGGAGAATCTCTAGTGATTCTTAATGGATTAGCAAAAAAACAGTGTTTGCATAGGTCTGCTTATCTAGAAGTGGGTGTAACATTCCGATGACGTGTAAAAAAACTTTGTGCATTGCTCGTCTCTCGAAAATAAAAATATCGTAATGTAAAAATATACTTGCTATAATAATAAAAATATATTAATTTCATTGCGTCAGTTGGAAATCATACATAAATTACATGTAAGTAATATATTAATGTAAGTGTAGTAGTGTGCGTGTGTGTGTGTGTGTGTGTGTGTGTGTGTATTTCCTCAATGTTCACGCAATAGACAAAAGCTGGTGTTTCTACCTTTGCAACCATTAAGATATTAAAATGTTATATAAGTCATATGTCGTTTTGATTCTCACCAAAATCCTCAAAGACTAGGTATCACATATGATTTTAATATTTGCAGTAAAAGAACTCCATGTAAAATGCAATCACCCTAACGTTAGATTCAAGAAGTAATTAATTGTGATCCCCAAAACAAAAGATCAAAAATCATTCATTTGCTTACAGCTGCACTTACCAATCATAATGTCTGCAGTAGAAAACTTTCATTGTGACTAAATGAACTTTAAATACTTTAAGTTTTATTTAGTATTTTATATATCAAAACTATTTTATTACAATATTAATGTCCGTGACCATATAGTATTTTTAATTGGAGTCATCTGAGAAATTGATGATGAAGTATTTCACAACTGAAAGCTGCTATCTCGGAGACGTGTTTGTAGAGCGACTAAAACGTATTTCTTTAAGTTATTAATTTTTCCTAATAAAATAACTCTAGTTAGACAATGCATACAATGCAAATTATTTGCATTTTATATTAAATATTACAATAATAAACGACGAAATGTAGACATGGAGCTTAATAGTCGTTGTCCAGGGTTATTTTTGCAAAAACCGTTTTATAACAGTTTTAAAATATTCTTACTGGAAATTGCATGCCTTTATTTATGTAATTAAATGTATATACAAAAATTTATGTAAAACTGTTGGTTGATTTAATATTTATATTCAAATATTTACTATAATATAACTCGCCATCACCGCCATTTTGTAATGTTCAAGATGAATAGTCCCGCCTCCCTGAAATGAAGCTAAAGCGGATTGGTCAGCTCGATCCCGCAGGGCGGGGCAGGGGTCGGAAAACTCTGGTAAAGTTCGGCTCAGGACATCGCCCATTTTTTGTGCAAGCGAGGGTACATTATTTTACTACACTTTGCCAGATGACATTAAACAATTTAATTCGATAGAAACGTTTAAATCCAAAGTGAAATCGTTTGTGCTGCATAACTGTTTCTATACAATTAGTGACTATACTGAGCATCAAAAGGAAAGTAACATTAATTTTAACAGTGATATTTAATGCATTATTTACCATTTGCAGTGTATAATTATATATTGGAGTATTGGATTATATGTGGAGTATATAAACAACCAGTTACAAGTATTGAATCGCAGCTTCTCGGTCAATGACCACCATCTCGATAGCGTTTTTCGTCCAGTTTCCCTGATCCTTGGAGCAAATGCTGAGATGGCCCTTTGTTTTGCTTGTGGACATAAATGTAACTGCATTATCTGTGCACGTCGTCTAAAATTCAGTGGGAAATATAGTTATTCAAATTATCGTTTCCATGCTGTCGCGGCAGGAAGTATTTATTCCGTGACGAAGAGCATGATGAGGGATAAGAGTCCAAATTTATTGCTGATTTACCCTTGAAAATATATTTTATTAAATTGGAGCGAATACTTTTGCTAACAATCCTTGCAAAAAGCGCTTTTTTCTATATTCAAAATTCACGTAGTAAGTGCTTAAGGTAAAAAGAATGGTTTAAGGTAGGAATCACAGAATTTTGAAAACTTGTACCGAATTCACTTCTCCCCATAGCACTCCATACAAAGTTTTTAATTGTTTTTACGTAAAATAAATAAATAAATATTAATAATGAGCTAGACACGGGACGGAAAATTTTAAACAATTGTATTAAATAAATGAGAGTAAGGAATCGAGGATCTCATTATGGAATATTAAAACTTTTAAAATATAATTTAACTTGAGGCAAATGACCAAGCAGAACAATTCAATTACAAAGGAGCAATAAAAAAGAAAATAAAAGTCTTCTGCCGAAAAGTCTCCGTTTTCCGGCGCACAATTACATAAATTTCTCTTCTTACGAAGTACCCTCGTAAGGGCGAGAATGTTAAAATGTTCATCACAAAGCAAGCACAAGCTGGAATGATGTACTTATTGCAATATAAAATAATTTGGGGAAAAAGTGGACGTAATATCCCGAAAACTCATTAAACTAAACTAGACGTCCTGCAACAGCACATAATTTCTCGTATCTACTTAATAATATCATAATGTACATTTCATCCTACTAACCGTTATTTCACATTTACTCCTCTATTAGGAACTAGTGATGCTTAATAATATAAACTTTCTCGCATTATTTGTAACGGCTAAGCAATATTATACATTACATTAATCTGCAAAATTGTTTTTAACTTGCTTATTCCTCGCGCTGGGATTTGAACTCAAGTTCTTGAGTTAACTTCGAAAAAATTAAAGAGAATTGCTGAAGCCGTTTTTAAGAAAATAATTGTCTAAAAATTGCCTTTACGTCACGCAAAATTACACGAAAACTACTAATATTGTCTAAAAATCATACATCTTATGTCATCTAATTAAAAGCCCTCTCTTTGAAAAACATATTTCATTAAGAAAAATCTCTATCGTCAATACTGTAGCTAGACTCCGACAATTTTTTTTCTTTTTCGATTTTAAAAAACTGGGAACGTTTAATTATAATGAAACCTGTGCTGATATTTAAGCGTCCTTTACGCTATCAGAGGCCGAAGCTTAGTCAAACAATTTGAGTTTTTGAGAGAATTTTGAGAATGTTTTTGAGGTTTCATTTAAAGTACTCCCCAAAATCAAAATATCCATTTCCAATTCGCAAGGCCTTGAGTTAGTTCAGATCGATCAGCAAAAATCAATTTTGTAGAAAATCATCTGAACGGATCAGGCGCTAGCTGACAGGCAGATGGACGGACAGACGAATAGACACACATACGCCCGCTTTTCCCGTCAATCGATTTTTTCTGTATCAAGGACCCACAAAATATGGATTCTGACTACACTTGTTAGAGGAAGTTATGTACTGCATATAGGAACAAGATTTATCCCTGTTTTCGTTACTAAGGCTTCGTAACTTCGTTACTAATATCAGTTTTTTCTGACGAAAATTCGCCTTTTTTCGCCACAGCATTTTATTTTCTCTTTATTACGTAAACGTAGTAGGACGCGAAAGTGAAAATGAATTAGTTGTAAAGTCGTTTGGAGGCAAGGAACGTAATTCAAGCCGTCAAATTGTTTTAATAGACATTGAATCATAGGCGGGCCTTTATTATAAATGGTGTATAATGGTGTATCAAAACTTCTTTAGCAAATTCTTTAAAAACTAAAAGAACACAAGAAGTAGCATTTGGTAGTAGCTTGGGATTTTTACGGATTTTTAAGGATTCGGTATGTCTAGTATTTTGCTAACTGTCAATGAGGGCGAGGTGCAAACATTCATTGAAGTGTAAGCGATTTGGTCAGAGATCGATAATGGTACTCCTGACACTTTCATTTACAAGGGTGTTACTCAAAGAGATGCCCAGATGTTTTACACTGCCTGGAATCTCTCTCTCTCTCTCTCTCTCTCTCTCTCTCTCTATATATATATATATATATATATATATATATATATATATATATATATATATATATATATATATTGAAACGCACCGCGTTTCTGCCTAAAGAAACGGTGATACAACAAGTAAGCACCCGGCAAAACGGTTGCCAGAGGGCGCCCGCTAGCCACAAGAAACAGTTACGGGCGGCGAAGTGTTGTCGGTTGGCCGAAGGCATGAGAAAAGACGCCGCGAGGCTTCAGTGTACGGCCGGTCGCCTGTAAGGAAGGAAGTACCTGGGGCTGCTCCGCGTTCGAACAAGGTAGAATAGTGTCGCGAACGAATGAACGCTGTCCAAAAGTGATTGACGGACGAGTTGTGCTAGACATAACCATCATTAGTAGCTCGGAGGTAGTGCCAGAGTAACAGCTATTATCCGGGGTAGTACTGATCGAGAGAACTTGTGTGCAGAGGAGTACGCCACGAGACTAGTAGCCTGGTGAAATGGTGAGACACGTGTTAGCCAACTGTACCTTGAATAATTGATGGCGTTTGTCAGCTCGCGGAAGGTCACATCGAGTAGATCTGGGTGAACTGGAAAGGAGTTCAACGGGGAGGCGCAGAGGCACCGTGGGAAGATTACGCTGGAGAAAGTGCTTCGGAAACGCAACGCATCGCATCAGCTGGCCCCCAGTGGAGTGGGCATAGGCAACACAGCGAAGGAGTACGAGACAACCCGAGAGTCCCCGAAGCCGCCGACGCTCGAGGGGGGAGTATTAAACGGTAAATATTTCCTCGATCGATGTAAGATCGAAAGAACTAACAGTGATTCTGGGTGAGGTAAAGAAAGGATAAAGACCACCACAGATATTTGTAATCAATAGTGATTTGTGTAGAATAATAAATAATTCATGTTTGTTTTGTTCACGGAACAGTGGTGTCTGATTAATAACCCCGAGCCCATTCACGAAAAAGAACACCTGTCCCTTGCAAATAAATTTACTGCGAACAAGCCGGGCTTACCGGTTCGTCTCAAATATATATATATATATATATATATATATATATATATATATATATATATATATATAAGAAAGTCGTGTTAGTTACAGTATTTATAACTCAAGAACGGCTGCACCGATTTGGCTGAAAATTGGTGAGCAGGAAGCTTAGATCCAGGAGACAGACATAGGATACGGTTTATCCCGTTCGACAGCGTTCCTGTGTGAGAACGCACGTTTTTGCACGTTTTCGCGTGATTTCGCATGTTAGCGGTCATTGTTGCCTGTTGTAACCCATTGTTGTAACGCCGCACTGATAACAGAAGGCGATAATGATAGCCGCCTTTCGTTCGCCGTTATATCTATATATAGTCGTGTTAGTTACACTATTTATAACTCAAGAACGGCTGTACCGATTTGGTGAGCAGGAAGCTTAGAGCAAGGAGACGGATATAGGATACTGTTTATCCCGTTCGACAGCGTTCCTGTGTGAGAACGCACGTTTTTGCACGTTTTCGCACGTTTTCGCGTGATTTCGCACGTTTTCGCGACTTTTCGCCTAAGTTTTCTGTGCAGAAGCGTTCTCCAGCGGAGAACAAGCAAGCCATCAAGCAAAGATACAAATGAAGCTAATAAAAGCGTGTTAAAAAGTTAAGTGAACTATAATTAACAATGCCGCGACCAAGACCATCGAATCTTTCCCGACAAAGCCGTAATGCAAGAAGGATACGAAACATTGCTAATGAAAGGACTGAAGAAGAACAAGAAATTGCACGTGAATAGCTCAATAGCTTTTTGTAAATATGACCTCAAAATTACGCATTTTCAGAAACGCTCAAACGCCATTTTTTCCAAAATGGTTCCAAATTTGTTCTTTAAACTTTTCCAAGGATGGTGCAATTACATGTTGAATATGACGTAAAGTTCATTTTGTTGTATTCTTTTGTTTTTTCAAAAATTACACAAATGTAATTTTTTGAAATATCTTTAACCCGTTAATATGCACATTTGAATAGATTTGTATACATTATTTAACTTGTGAGTAGAAGTACTTCAAATGACTGTAGAGGAAGTTTTTCGAAAACTCAATAGATTCCTGTGAAAAAGAGCTATTTGGAATCGAAAAGATGAGAAAATGTCAAAAAATGTATTTTGTGCGGCGATAGATGTCAGCTGGCAAGAGAACGGAGCAAAACCTTAAAACCACTCCACACAAAGAAAATTATAAACATTTGCTACGAGTAAGTCTATCCCATTCTGTAGCACCTCTATATCTTCATATTTTGGTAGTAGCGAAGTGTAAGCTTTAAACAAGGAAAACATTTCAGCTAGAGAACTTGACAAAAGAGCAGAGAGACGCAAATAAATAACATTAATTACAAAGGACATACTCGTATTAGGGATTGGGAAGGAAACGAACGCACTAATGCAAAAACCAAAAACGGTCAATGAAGAGGAAAATATGAAGAAGTGAATGATCTGGTAAACGACCAGTAATCGAAAGTACGTCAAATTCTTTCCGAAGTTTTGTAATGGTATCTTCTTGCAAAGAAAAGGAATGTTTAGAACATTCTCGACATCGTTATTAGGAATTGATTTTCATTGCTCGTCAAGTAAAAATCCTGATATCATCCGGATTCGAACACGCGTTCCTCGATAGTGAAGCAACGCACCTAAGCGATTGCGCTACGAACGCAGACGTACGTACGCATTTCCGTGAACTTACTCTTAATCTTACGAATTTTGTCTTCAAACTCCTTGCTTTTCCGCACTTCTGCAGGCAGAAACGTCTGCTTTAAATATACTTTATTGACTGGAATCATCGTTTTCTTCTTATAATCTATAGTTTTATTTATTTTCTGCTGCTGAGCGGTTTGTAAATTATAATAGCGCATGCTATTCTGTGCTTTACAGTATCGTGCGACGAAATTCGTTACAATCGTTCCAAAGTTATGTTGATTGGATATATTTGTTGTTTCTGGGTGCGTCAATTGCCGTAGTCATTAGACTGTGTGTAGTGAATTCTTGTACTGGGAGCAGCGGGGTGATGTTCCTCCTTCTCTCCGACGATTTTCATTTGGGTTTGCGGGGGTTTTCCGCAGTAGGTATCTCTTTCAGTGGGGCATCGCCCAAATAAATTACCTCTAAGAGACAATAAGAAAGCAAAGAAATCTACGCAGCACTATAAAATAGTTAATTCTACTTAAGAATGTTTCAGTTCAGTACTATGTAATTTTTGCTAGCAGGCGCTTCGGTTCTAGCCTGACGCTCAACCTTATCGCCTCTGTCAAGGTGAGATTATTAGACGTGGTAACGTTGGGCTAAAAGACAAGTTTCGACACGGTCCGACATTCAGAATTCATTTGCTGCAAGTAATTACTAGAATCTAAGAAACATTTATTGACTTCAAGGAAAATCACATATTATTACGCAGTTATTATCTTTTGTTCATCTACTCACATTTAAATAAAAACAAGCTCTTAGTTTCTCGTGTTATTGGTAATATTAATATATAAATGTTACACTATTACCACTTCTTTAGTTTTTGTAAACTCTCAAACGACAACCGACAAATTATTGAAAAGGAAAAGTATTAATTAAAATCTCACACATTGTCAAAAATAAAAAATTGCATGAACAGGCCAGGACCCGAACTCGAGTCTTCCAGCTCTTCAAGCAAGCAAGCACCGTAGCACCTTAACCACATGACGACACTCCCCGCAGTCACTTATACAATGTTTTACATATTAGGATGTGTTGACGAGGGATACTTGTTGAGTTTTGCTTGCTGAAGACAGGAATGTTCCTTAAAACGAAAGAATCAGTAAAAGATACGATTTCGCAAAATCGGTTTCGAAACGTTTTAATAGTAAGAAAAGATAAACGGTTTCATTGCAGTTTTGCATTTCAAACCATTCTTTAAAATTGTAAATATTGCTCACTCTTTTGCACAAAAAATGCCAACATTTCAAAAAAGCCTACATGACTGTTATGCAAGACCGAATTATGGACAACAAATTTCATTTGAAAGAAAAATCTCTGTTTTCAATTTTGTAGTTGTAGGAAGACGCCCCAAAAAGTTCAAACTTGCAATTTTCGAAAATCCAAAGTCAACCGTGAAAATTGGACACACGTTATCTTTCTAAGTGTATTTTACTCTATTCTTACAAGAAAAATATGAGCCGTTTTTGAGAAAATTTTGAAAGGATCGTACGTGTGGTTTAGGCGTTAGTAGTGATCACAGACGGATGGACGGACGGTTTGGATAAAACCACTTTTTCGACTCCAAAACGTGTATTACCGTTTAATCGCGAAATCGATTTTCCGCTGTATTACATAACTTTCTCTATACTACGTATACTTTCTCTATACTACGTATATACGTCACATACGAATATACTACGTATATTCGTGCGTATCCGAGAAAGTAAAAACGAGGAGTACAAGTTTTGTTTTGTGCTGAGATGTCGAATTAACATGGTTCAAAATCCATCTGAAGTTATTACAGCTGTTCCAAAAAGTGAGATACAAAAAAACAGTACTGAGAATTTTGTGTATTACTGAGTGTCATTTCAAGGTGAGTTTATTTTTTATATAAATGATTCATATCACAAAATATGAATGTATTTATCTAATCAAGAAAAATACGAGTAATTTGTCACAATCTGGGAACAACATTGTGTGAAGGTCACAACTTTGATATTAATTACTTAAAGGTTCAAACCTTCCCTCATATTTGACTTACGTAAATGATGACAGTGGTGACAAATATCAAATGCGTGGGGAATACACGAGCCCAAGAACCCAACTGTAAAACGCATTTTATCGGAAGCTCAGTGGTCAGAGCAACTGGTCGTAAATCGAACGATGCGGGTTTGATTCCGAAGGGAATTACATCTTTAGTACTCAGTTAGTTTGAGTCCGAAGGGAATTACATCTTTAGTACTCAATTAATACGATTATCAGGTCACAATATGGATATCACTAACAGACGGGACAAACACTTCCTCATATTTCACTTCCCATAAACAGTGACATAGTGGTGACAAACTTTTTTGGAAGTGAATGCAAAATATGTGTCAAAAAGTTTCACTATCTTAATTGCAAGCGAGGTTAGGATAAATTCTTATTAACTAAATACACATTTATACAATAAATATTTGTAATATAACGGGATAAAACTCCTGCGAACTAATTACACATTATATAGAATAAAAGTTCAGCAAAGATCTTATAAGCAACAAACAAATACAAGTATTTTCCGCTAAACATTCTTATCTTTTAATTCTCAGACTTGGTTAAAACAGAACGCAGAACAGAAGAAAAAGGCATCGCGCAGAACCCTCGATCCTCCACTCCGATCTAAAACCGGATGTTAAACGATTCCAGCTACAAAGAGAGTTATTGATTTTCAATCGCAACCTTAATGTATCTATGAATACGAAATCATTTTTTCTGTAATTTCTCCATTTCTCTGAGAAGTAACATTTAAACGATTACATTATAAGCATTATAATTTCAATTATTAAATCATATTCATATTGGTTCTCAAGCAGTACAATTTCTAGAAAATGCAATATTAGGGCATCTGATGTTTTAACAATACACGATAATATATTTATTTATCAAACTCTATTATCTTATTTATGAATATAATCATAAGTTAAAAATTTAAAATTTCAAAAACAGACTTTACCCCGGAAAATTTGAGATCCCAAATTCGCACCTCCTTGTTTTCCTGTATTGAGATAAATGATAGGTGTTTTAAAACATTGGATCACCTACACAAAAAAAGGCGAATAATCATTGGATATAACAATTAAAATTCATTATTTTTATGTGAAAATTGGGACTGAATGAATGCTCACCATTAGTCTCAGTCTACCCGCACTAAAGATATGCCATATCAAAACATTGTTTCTTTAAAAATAAAGATAATAATAAAAATTTGATTTCTTTCACATGCCCCGTCAAATCGTACATTATGTTTTGAGTTAATATTTTTGATATTTGCTCACTACCAAAGATTTACATTAAACTTTTTAAAAAGACCAAAAAAGAAATACAATTATCAATTGTTACAAACAATTAGGGGATGCGTTCTTTTGCATTTATCACAAAGGCACAAACACAAAATGGAAATTTTTAATGAATTCTAATAGCCTCAAAGGAACTTTGTTAAACGTGTAAAAAGACATTTTCTTTCTCAATTGTTAAAAATACCTTTATTAAAAAAATTTTATAATAAACCCAGATACTAAGTACTTGTAAGGATTCTGTTTATCTCTAGAACTGTTAAATGGAGTAAATTACTAGTGATTATACAACTTGGGTACAGACTTTTTCATATTATTCCTAACGATTACATAAAATATGATAATGATATTGCAATTGAGACACTGTTAATTTTTTAGCTACCTCTTCCAAATTTCGTTTCGTCACATTTGTTGGAATACAAGATACGATCACAAATCTTAATATAATCACATTAGCATTTCAAAAACAAGTTTGTTCCTCCTTGAAAGAATGTTGGAATGTCTCTCTGTGATGACAGTGATGTTTCCATGCATCAGGTAAAACCTATTCGGCGGGTTTTTGATCTGGGTCCATTCCTCTATCTACTACGCTTTAATCCTGCTATCAAAAGAGTACCTTACAGCACCGATGAGGGGATTGTAGAATAAAATTCTATGTTAAAATTTATTGTTTTATGACATACTACATTTTCTCCAGGTTACAGGAAACTCCCATTCTTGATAGAATGCAGAATCATCAGGCGATTCTATTCTATAGTTGATTCTATTAGAAATACTTCGATTCAATGCCTATTGTGTTGGGCTTTGGAAGTACTTTACCCTGCGAAGTGCTTATATTGCCCCCTCCCACATCTTCAAGGTAATCCCCACTTTTACGCGATAAGACTGCACTGTAACTCGTCGTGAAACACCAGTCTGAAATACAGAACCCGTAGTATTAACCAATAACTATGTGATTTTTAAAACCAATTAAAACAACTAAGAAATTGCCAGTCAAATTTGCATTCATTATTCATGAAAACCTGTAACCTAATTATATAATGCTAACAATCTTTAATTACCTGCAAATAGTTGATTGATTTGCTTCTTAAAGAAATTATAATGCTTATAATGTAAACAACGGATAGTTGTACTACAACTGCACATACTTTCTTCTTAATTTGTCACTACTCCGCAATATTATAATATTACATGAATTGGGAAAAGGTTTTAAACCAGAAAGATCTCTATTTTCAATTTTGTATTTTTAAAAAGTTAACTTTTTCAATTTTCAAAAATATAGAGAGTTCGTCGAAAATAGGACCACCAGCGCCTCGGTCAGAGGCTTCTGGTCGTCGTACTGGACGACAAAACTGGCCCTTTTTAGGGCCCCTAAGTCTTTTCAAAAATTAATATTAATTACAAAATATTGGACACATTACTACTGAAATCACACCATAACAGAAAAAATCACCTTCTATTCAGACTCCACAACGTTAGCAAGCCGACGGGGTACCTATGACGTTAACCATTCGGCTAAAGTGGTTTCTGTTCAAGTTTCATTAGAAAAGTAGTTAAATATAGTAAAACCTATGATAAATGGAACATAATCGTTTCAATATATTTTTTTCGTTTTCAGAGGTCGATCCTTTTAAGTTTAAATATATTGTAATATATAATATAATATAAAAATGTATAATATAGGGAATAATATAATATAATTATATTTTAATAGAACGCGAACGTTTCTCTATAGAAAAAAAGTACAATATTTTTACTTTACCCCTTGCATACTTCAGTCCCAAATTGTCATAAAAAAACTGAAAGGGACTTGCAATTATTCGAGAAGAGCCTAATGTCTAGAAGTTGGACATTTTTAACAATACTACTGATGCTAAAAAAACGCTACTTTCTCACCGTAGTTTCACTGAAACTATGCGGAAATACTAAAATTTTCGAAAAATTGCACATGATCTTTTTAAAAAATCTTATCTTTAGGAATAGAATTCATAAAGGAAAAAATCTAAATTTCAATATTTTACTTGTAGGAAGACTTTCGAAAAATCCGTTTCAACGAACATGAGACCTGACTATTCTTTTAAACCACTTCCCACTATCCAAAATAAAAATGAATAAAATTATGGAGCCATTTGTTTGAACATTTGAAGAATGTCACAGGGACTTCATGTAAAGTACCCCCCACACTAATTGAATATCGGTTTCAAATTTAAGGGGCTACGACATCAGCCAGATCGATTGGGGAGTATCAATTTTGGTGAAAATCGGCTGAACGGTTTAGCTGCTAGCGTTGTTCAGGGACTGACGGACAGACATTTGCCGTGTCGATTTTTCACTATCAACCACCCACAAAACATGGGTTCTCTACCACGATTTGGAGGATGTTTTCTAAATTTACAGTGGATTAATCCATTTTTTCGCCACAAGGACCTTGTAATATGCGTTTTTCTGCAGAAAATTTGCCGTTTTTTCGCGCAGCATTACGGAACTTTCTCTACTCCTTAGGGAGAAAGTGCAATTGATCAATATATGAGAAAATTTAGATTATGCGTTCACGGAAAATTTTTTGCTTTCACTGCAAAGCAATTTTCCAAATTTGGAAAACATTTATACAATTTTTTTATAACTTCATTTGTCAATTAGTTATACCGAGAAGAAGAGTCAAGATTCATGAGAAATTTGAAACATATTAGTAATTGTAATGTTGAAAATCCCAGAGATATTAATAAATTGACATTTACTACAGTATTTGTAATAACGGTATAGTGTATTCGAATGAGAGTGTAAAGTAAAAAGAAAGAGTTCGTTTTCAGAAAGTTTCAATGCAATATGAGAATAATGTAACATACCTTCCAGAAATATTAAATTCTCATTGAATTCAGAATCCCAATCAACTTGCTAGTATAATATCAATTTTGAAAAAGAATACATAGATTTAGAAGTCAGTAATGTTTTAATTTTTGGGGACCATGCTACAGGTCCTTTTCCCCTACAATCAGTCTAAAAATAAATACATGTTGCTGAGTCTTTTGGAAAAATACTTTTTGGGTTCAGGATTTCAAAGCCAATTTTCCTTAAAACCCCCAAATACCATTTTTAATTGATATCGTTGTTTCTGTAGTATGTTGCGCATTCGAGAATTAAATCAGTAAAATATTTAATGGGAAATTCAATATAAGGCCAATTATTTTCCTCACTGTTCCTCGGCTTAAAAAGTATGGAAATATTGTAATGAAAGAACATTATAAATTCAGTGTATCTAGTTTAAAATAAATATGTTCATTTCACCAACGAAATAGAAAATGTGAATAAAATGGTTTGGGTACAATGAATATCATTGCAATATTGTAGGAAATCTCTGGGAAATTGAAATATTAAGTTATAAATAATAATCAAATTATTGACAATATATGAAAATTTAATTTTGGATTAAATAAATTTCCGTTTTATAATACTATTTTTCCCAGGAAATAAAGTCCTAGACAACGATTATTGAAAGTCGAACTCAAATAGGTGAAATTTTCGAAATTGGAAGTTGTTGTTTTTGTATATTTTTTAATGTCTCTTTTTTAAATACTAGGTAATATAACGACCACTGTGATTTTTATCTTTGGGGTTTTCTGTGGGGGAATACGTGACATCACGAACACACCCATCTATGACGAGGCGGAACCCGGGCCCTTCGAACCAGGCAGCTACGGCCTTTTCGTCCATTTCCCCCCTTCCCCTTATAAACCTTTGACATCAAATATTCAACATCAAATACATCGAAGATATGGGTAATTCACCATCATTTGATTTCGTTTTTTCCCGTCCTGGCACGTGGGATAAATAAATGAAACCCTGACTAGGGAGTAAAGTTGGCCTGAAGCCAGAAAGACATCTTTATGGTAATATCTGCTCTTTCTCAAGATTTTTATCCCAAAGTTTCATTTTTAGTGCAAACAGTGTGGTAGAACTCTTTCAAACTCAACAAGGATCATAAGACCCTTGTCGGTCATCCCGTGGCTCAAGCCCGAGGCGAGATTATTCACCTTCGGATCTGCACTGCCACTTCTCCTTGGACATCTCGCGCAGTTACCCCCCCCTATCCCCAGAAATGAAAAACAGACCTTCTGAAAGCATGCTCCTGTACTGCAATAATGAAAGAGCCGAAGAAGGCATATTTTTCGATTATGAGGGGATGCTGGCTACATGAAAAATTATTTTTGATGTAACACTATCTTTGTCATTTTTTCATTTTAAAATTAGTCATTTTTTACTATGTTTTACTCTTTTAATCTTGTAATTAATGAAAAATTATTTTCATTTTTAACATTAGAACAGAAGTAATTAAAAATTATTTTAATTACTTCTGTTCTAATTTTCAGAAAATTAAGCGAATAATATTGCACTAAGTAATTGTCAAGATATTTGAGCATAATGAACAGTTCATTTTACATTATTAAAGCAGGTATGAAGTTTCATTTCTGTAAATAATAAAGACAGTAGTTTAGTTTTCAGATTTGAGGACTTGTGATCTCATTGAAACTCTTATGTTTTCCGTGCTGATCTAAAACCAAAAAGTATTTTCAGGTTCGTAGCATTCAAGTATTGGATCTTATGAGCACAAAATATTTTCATGCGTATATTTTACAATTGCTAAAATTATTTCACAATTAATCATTAGAAAACAAGGACGTTAGTTTCCTGTGAATAAAACCGTTTCTTACTTCAATATCGATAACCTGTCCCAAAGTTTCCGGATGTTTGAATTCGAGAAACTTTTGAAACGAACTAAACACTCCAGAATCTGTTTCTGAGGTCATACTAAAACCTAACATAAATTGGAAAGCTAATACGATTCGGAGACACTGTGTTACGCTTAAATATTTTAATTGGAAAATTGTTCTGGAATTGAAAATTTTTAACTAAATACTCAATCTCTTTGAGGTTTATTCAAACAAGTTTTTGTTTTTTTTTCTTAACAGCTCGTTTTGAGAAAATTACATTGATTCTATCATTTAAGGTTTTCAAATTTATTCTTTTTACAATGTGGTTATTCAAAATATTTAAAAAAATTTAACTTAAAATATTTTAAACAAATTAAAAAAAATTAAAAATATCTTTTATATTATTATGTTTTTATTAACGATATCAATTATTTCAATTTTGCTATTAATATCATTGGGAAGGGATATAGACAATCTGCTCAGCAGTGTAACAGAAAAATAGCAACTTTTGAAAAATATATGAAGAATAAGGACAATTATGTTTTCGCAATATTTCTAAAGAGAGGTTCCCTAGTTCCTTTTCACCGATTATCACTATAAAATTGCATCAATATTACAAATAGTCTAAACAATATTAACAATAGCAATTTTGCAATGATAATTTTCTTGGAACATTCGGCAGTGATTTTTAATTGATTAACGAAATCACTGTTTGCATGCACCTGCTCATATAGAAAAAATGGGCGATTACATTTTCATAATGCGTAAGAAAATGTGTGTATTGCCTGCATTTCCTTAATAAAGGAGTAATAATGTCAAAATACAAATTTTTAAGTACGTGAACATGAATTTCAATTTGGTTGATAGGTAATGTCTATATTATGTAAATGCATTACATTGTGTGTATCCCGAAAATGATTATGTAATCATTAGTGTTTCTTGCTTTAGAACAATTAGCATTTTAAAATAGTTTGTAAGAAACAAAACTTTCAATAGTATTAATTTAATCTGACACACATTTCTCACAATATTAGATACCATAAATTAGAGTTAATTTTCATGGTAAAGAACTCGATAAAAAATATCACAGCCCCTTGCCGTGACCCGCTGCCCCTTAGTTCGTCAGCGGGGTTCAGGGCCAACGTCCAGTGCAAAAGGCGGGGTGATCCTCGCGCCAGCGCCCACCAATCCGTTTCGTTTCCGTGCCCCCTCCTGTTACCTCCTCTTACTTCCTTTAACGCCTCCCTCTCCTGTTACCCCCTGCTCACGTTAGCGAGGCAGCGTCACTGACCTCAGAAATTGCTCCGCCCCTTTGAGATAACTAGGAAGAAAATCTTCGAAGGGAGGAAGGGGGACGTGTCTGAAACTTGGAGCAAAAGCCAATAATAAGAGCGGCTAGGCCTAGACGCCAGGATTGGTCAAGTGTCCAACGATGGTTGCCCAAGATGTGGAAAAGCCAGATTTGGCCGCACAAGGCATCACCCATATTCTGTGCAAGGGGGTATACAAATTATCAGCGTTGTAGCTGATAGGTGGTATGAAAGTATACATCTTTCAGATTAAGGAATGGAAAGTTGAGTTGAGGAGAGGATTTCATGGACTACTATGATACAATTTAAGAATTAACGCTTCAAAGTACTTGCGCAGAATGTCCAGTAATTTTCATCAAAACTCGCTTCAATATTTTCAAGTTTTGAAACACGTCTGTGACAGAGGAAAACATTAGAAGATCCTTGCCTGGAGTGTTGGTGTTGTGTTTCGAGTTCTTGGATCATAATCCGTGGTCTTTTGCGATCAAACCCGTTTTCTTCATTTATTCTTTTTTCATTAGTATTACGTAGACCGTACGTGAATTTTTTAAAGGGAGATTGGTGGAGGTCCGACGCCGCGGCGGTCCGAGTCAAGGCATCGAGATCGCGCATCAGAAATCCCAGCAGACAAGCGACCAGCGGAAATAGCATAATGACATTAACACAATTTTTAATTCCACACCAGAGTATTTATTTTTTTAAGAATCGTGGTGGTTCTGCGAAATGCTTAGAGTAAAGAGATTGAACCACATAAAAAGGTTGAGTTTACCACATCATAATGCAATTCATAACAACGCATCATTAAAACTTTTGAATTTTCAAAAATTAAATATATGTATTTTTGATCTTCCGCGTTGTGTTAGGTGAAAAGAGTTTTTAAGGCATTAATGAAGTATTCGTTGGATATAAGTTGAATATTATAGCATTACGTAACATTTGCGACAATAACAGAACATATGTTCTGTTGACCATCAATATATAACCATGATTAAGTTTCCAGTTCAATTTTTTGCATTCAGGTACTCTTTCCCTCAGATAAAGTGGCCGGCAAAATTCTATCTTCCACACCGCGCCGACAAACTTGGACACCCCTCGGCCTGGGGGAGGGCAGGGGGAGGGACGCGTTGACCAATCGCTAGCAGGTAGAACCACAGTTGTCTGTGATTGGTGCAACATCCCAAGGGATGGCAAGGACGTTGTCTCAGGGGGAGGGGGCTAGTTTGTTTACGTACGAGGCGGAAATAATCCATACCGATGGAGACATTTTGCTTGCACGTTCGCCAGGACGAAAAAAAATTTCTCAGCGGGGGTTTCCGTCAAGAATTAGTGCTACGCTTAGCTTATAAACAAATTGTGGCCAATTTAATTACGCTAAATCAGTCTTTTTATGGCGAGTATGAATATAATTTTTATATTGTTTTTATATTCTCTTTTAAATGCAGCAATTTGAAAGTCGATATATTTATCAAATAAAGAGGAAACTGATTATACACAAATTATTTTTGAATGTGCATTACGTCGAAAAAAGTGTTTCTCTTATTTATTTATTTTACGTCAAAAAAGTTAAAACTGCGTATGCTTTTCTATCAAAGGGATGTTGAGCAATCGAATAGCTGTATTATTAATTTTTTCAAAGGCTACTTTTAAAACCGTGAGTTAGAAACTCTATGTTTCTCTTATTTACCCATTACCATTAACAAAAATAGGGAAACATACTATCAGCTGTTTGCTGTACACTGTATTGAATTGGATAAATGGAATGTTAAAGTTTTCAAATAAATAAATATTTATTTTGTGTGTTGAAAGATCACATAAGTGGAATCACACATCACAATATTTACATAAGTATAGAAATTTCTAAATGAACATATATAAACTTTAAATTAATATTTTCAATTCAATTTTTTATTCAATAAGTCAGGATCATCTTTCTAAAACTGTCAATTTGATGATTTCATTGTATTATATTCAAATCAGAGCTAAAAGCATCATGTGCTAAATCTACGCATTGTTAATACATTTTTTAAACAACATTAATATATTTAATATACATTTAAAACGTATTTTAGATTGGCGAACGTTGCAATGAAACTTCATGAATTCCTACATGCTTGAAAATAAATACTTGTAAAATTAAATTATTGTAGCGTGTAAAAATAGAACAAACTCACGTACTTGGTAAAACGAGTTGATACTATTAAAAGAAAGCAAAACAGATGTTATAACAATTAAAAAAATGTACAGTTTAGTAAATATCAATGCTCTAGCATTTCCCTGTGAAAATACATAGAACGAACATGGTGGTCGAGTGATATGACCTTCCCAACACAGACTACATTTCAGTATCGTCAGAGTTCGAAGGTGATTTGTTGGCCGCTACTCTCCATTCTACGAATCTATCAAAACCTTGAATTTTGCAAGTAGCGGTTTTTGAAAGTAGCGGTTAGCGAATTTTGCAAGTAACGGAAACGGGCTATTCAAGGTATCTAATGTGCAATCATTGAAAACTATCCCTAAGAAATTATTATATACATTATAAACTATTATATATAAACAATTATATATAACATTATAAACTATCCATAAGAAAAATATCAAATAAACAATGTTAAAGGTCACCAGCTTAACATTGCCTTTACTATTTCATTGTTTTCAATATCCCCAAAACCGACAGAAAACCCATGTTTTTACAGGTTATTATAAAACCAATTCAATAAATATAAGCATTTATTCACGTAATTATTTTTAAAACACTCAAATTTCTACGATATTATTTGATTCATGTCTTCATCGAAGAACTGAGATTAAAAAACTGATAAGCAGAGAAAATTAAAGTAATTGTGAGTGATTGATGAAACTGAATGATCAAATGGAAAACAATGTTTCTTGCATCATATAATGCTATCTTGTTTCACAGACATGTAATTACATGGGACACATTTAAACATCCAAACTAATGAAAAATTTCAAAATTAAAATCATCAATAAAACGTTGATTCATCAGCAAGGATTATATTATTAAATACTTTTTTTAGATTCATGTGCTCCTGTGTGAACAACGTAGTAAAATTTTAATACGAAATTGGAGAATTATCAAACACGACTCTTTAGCCGACACTATTGGATCCGTTTCTCAGAATAATACAAAACCTGCTAGACACATACACTAAACATAATACTTGTCAAATATTTATTTACGACATGAGTATCGTAAGATATCTTATTACAATACGAAATTGGAGAATTATCAAACACGACTCTAATTAGCCGATATTCAATGTTACCATTTGAATATCATAGAAAGTAAGACGCAATTTGTCAAAATTCATGTGAACTATAATTTTTGTTTAAATTTGACTCCTTATCCTGCGAAAGATATGTGACAGTACTTATGTTAACAGTTCTACTACCATGGGTTTAATTAAGTAGTTTGCAGTACGGAAATTATTATTTTTGGTTTTAAAGAAGCATGGATATACAGAGTATCGGGGAAGGAAACGTCGAAACTTTGAAAAATAGCTGTTTAGACAATTTTAATCTTACTTTGTCTAATTAACTACATGTATATTCTGAATGGCTGAGCTGCAATAAACACGCAAATGTTGGTTTGAAAATATGGTTTCTACGCACAAATTTGCATTCTAGAATCATATGCACAGACCAGAAACATGTAACATGTTTATTATTAACAATATAATTTATATTAGTCCAGAAAGAAACATTTACCGAAAAATAAAAAAGCAGTCGAACAGTGAAAATTGGGTGCTTTTTTTATTTCTAGGTTAATTTTTTTCTGATCAAATGTATTCAATTATTTTGTTAATAATAAACATGTTAGATATTAATGAAGTGTTTATATGCTTCTACAACGCAAATAGTTGGCTAGAAAACAAATCCAAACCAACGTTTGAATACTTATTGCGGCTGAGCCATTTGGAATATCCGTGTAGTTTATTAGACAACATATGCTTAAAATTGTCTTAACAGCTTTTTTTCGAAGATTCGACATTTCCTCCCCGAATATCCTGTGTATACAGGGCTTGATTTTTGTTGGTACGCGACGGAACGGAGTTCTGGTTCTTTAGAAAAAAATATTAAATTATAGTATATAAATGACTATTTCTATTATATTAATAATTAATTTGAGGCGCGTTTCGGGGCCTAAGATTTTAAAAATAAAGCATTGGATTAAGTATCATAATAACTCTTATGACGACACTGTTCTCAGTTACGTCAAGTTTTAATTTAGAGAATCAAAGTGAATGGTATAAGTTTACTCGCCTAAATAAAGTTTATCTTACTATACATACTAATTAGAAAGTGTTTTATGTTCAAAACAAATGTTGCTTCAACAGTATGTATTTTCACGTATTATTTGTAATTGCTACGCAATATTCAATACGGCCTATGTGAACCTGCAAAAAAGAAACAAAAAAAAAAAACATCTACTGCACCAGAAAATATTTTTTACTCGCCGAGATTCGAACCCAGGTTTTTAAAGTTAACACGCCTGACACGGTTCCCCCTGCACCACCAGATACACGACAAGACTACCTCCTTTCCGATGCGAAAAGAAAGTGAAGCATTTGTATCTGCAGTTTAAAAAAAAAATGTTTAATTTACCTTAATACAAGATCTATTTTTAAAAAGAAATTTCATTAAACAAAAATCTCGCGTTCATATTGTTTTTCGACTGTATTAATAAGATCAGTCGGGGTTAATATTATACAGTAGAAAATTGGGGCTAATGTAATACACTTTACGAGTTGTTACTTATTTATGTCCAAAATTAACAAGACAAATGATAGAAAATATATTCTATTATAATGACCATATACCTAGGACTCAGAATGTTACAATATTTGGGAGGAAAAAAATCAAAACTAAAATGCCTAATTTTTCCAGTCAAAAACTTTACCGCCGTGATATAAAACTTCGTTATTTTGTATGACACTATATTTTGGAAAATAGGTTATCATTAAGAAAGAATTAATCTTTTTTCTGCGTTAAAATAATGCGTATGTGTGTGTTTGGTCGTGCTGCCTGTACAGAGATTGTACTTATCAGCATGTGTGTGATTTTAAACATGGTGCAAAAAACAATCTATCTTATCTCTCCATCCCCCAGATGAACTGGTGATAGGAGAGAATGGCGTATGGGAAGCGTGAATGGATGGGTGATGTTTTGGACATGAGAAGACGGGTTAATTTATTAGGTCTAGGATTTAGAGAGGTTATTTTGTTAAAGGGAGGGTATTGTGGGATGAGATAGGTATCTTAATTAAGATGTAGGAGGGGATCACAGGTTATTTTAATGCAGGTGAAGTTTTAGGGCTGGGAACATGTCCGACGGGTTATTTCTTTAAAGGGGTTTTAGATGGGTTATTTTATTGAGGGTACTGCGTCGCGATTGGTTGTTTTGTTAAGGTATTGGTAAAACTGTACTGTATGGAGATTGTTGAAAAAAAAGGGGGGCATTTCTGGATTTTAGGGAACTCACGTCCTTTAGTAGAGAGGTATGTCATTTCAGAAGTTTTGAAAAGTGAATGTAAGTGATGGTTGTCCAGGTGCCTGGCCGTATGGTCTACGTAGTATATTGTGGGAGAAGGTGGAGGTAGGGTGAATATGTCAAGCGGGTGGCGCTTCCTGTTGTGAGGGATGGTTCTGTTCATGATATGACGATGAGGTTCGACAAAAGCAGAGAAGGAAGGATTGTACATTGCTTCTAGCAGTCGTTTCCGTGCAGTTTCGTAGGTTTCTGTCGCAAGAGGTTTAATGTCGTGCTGGGTTTTGATGTCGAGGTAGCAGTCGTCAGGTGCGGGTCTGTAAGTCAGTCTGATTATTCTGTTTTCCAGTCTGGTCAGCAAGTTATAGTTTGATTGAAAAGTCGAGGCCCATGTTTCAGCGCCATATGTGGCTATTGGCTTGATGTGTATGTATATGTAAAGTTTGGTTTTGTCTTTAACGTTCTTGTTTGTCATGATGGGCAGTAAGGCGTTGATTGTCCGGTGTGCTTTTTAGGTCTTGTCCTTGATGTGTCGTGTCCACAGTAGTTTAGAGTTGAATGTCAGTCCAAGGTACCGTCACTTCTCGGTTCCATGTCCACGTCATTAATTTGAATGGGGGCTTTTGTTGGATTTGCTCTTTTCCATTGAAATATGATCCCTTGACATTTGGATGCGTTGATTGTTATTTGGTTTTCTCTGGCCCAGACTGTGAGAAGGTTAGCGGCTTGTCGTAATTTCCATAATGCCATTTTAGTCGTGTGGTATATGCCAAGTCGTCTGCGTCATTTACATTGTGAGGTATTGGTATGTCATTAATGATGTTGAATAGGCTAGGAGACAGCACAGCGCCCTGAGGGACGCCGGATTGGATGGGATAGGAAGAGGAGTAGCATGAAAGGTATCTTACACGGAAGGAGCGGAGGGAGAGGTAATTTCTCAAAAAAGACTGAAAGAATTCTGGGATGTATGGTTTTATTTTGAGAAGGAGGATCTCGTGGTTGACTGAGTCAAACGCACTGCTAAAATCGGTAAACAAGGCAGGGACGTCGCATGGATATTGGAGGGATGTTGAAACGTCTAGGGCAAGTCGTAGGGTCTGTAGTACCGCTGACCTATTCTCTCTGAAACCAAACTGTGTTTTTCGTAATACGTTAGTCAGAAGTGGTGTCATTCGTCTGAGTAAAAGTCGTTCAAATAGTTTGCTAGAAGTGGGTAACAGAATGATTGGTCTGTAACTGCTGAGTTGTTTATGGTCTTTGTTTGGTTTTTGGATCATGATGACGGTAGCATGTTTCCAGATGGAGGGGTAGTGAGATAGGCGTATGCATGAGTTGAAAATGACAGTCAAATAGTGAGTCGCATTATGGGTCAGATGTTTTAGTGCCGCCGTCTGAACTCCACCGGGCCTGCAGCTTTTGTCGGGTCAAGAAGTCGAATTTCGTCTCGTATTTCGTTAAAATAATGCAATAATATTAATCGTGTCATGATATATATATATATATATATATATATATATATATATATATATATATATACAGCCTCAAATTTGTGGGGCTAATATGATTCATCTAAGCGGCTAATGTGATACGGGTGTCGGGGCTATTTGATACGCTAAAAATTAACACGCAGACAACTGGAAGGATTTTTTTATGTTTAATATTACATCGAACGCGCTAAAATTTCGATTTGATGTTGATAAACTATCCAAGTATTTATCTGAGAAGGAAAGAGCAGGCGACAATTTATAAAGATTTCCTCGTTCTCCTCCCTACCCATGGTGATTCACAGTAGAAGCCCCCGCCAATCGGGGGCTTCTACTGTGTCAGTGCAATTACTGATTTTTCACTCGAATCACAAGGAAGCAGGCCTACAATAGAAGCTAACACCATCCCCTCAACTCTAGATATCAACTGTTCTCCTCCAGTACTTTTGAGATAATATTGTTGAAAAAACAAAAACAAAAAAAACAGTAGCCATACAAAGAACAAAGAAGCGGTTAGACCCAATAGCAGCAATCATTACTAGTGAAGAGTGGATCACTACTAGAAAAGAGTGGAGTGTTTTATTTATTTATTTATTTATTTTACGTCAAAAAAAACAGTTAAAAACTGCGTATGACGTGCTATGGGGGAAAGTGAATTGTGTGCACATTTTCAAAATTCTGTGATCCCTACACTAAGTCATATACTACTTAAAATTTGAATTTTGAAAGGGAGAAAAAAAACTCCCATGTAGTAAAATCTATTTTCAAGGATAAATAAGCAATAAATTTTGAATTTTGAAAGGAAAAAAAAAAACAACTCCCATGTAATAAAATCTATTTTCAAGGATAAATAAGCAATAAATTTTGGCTCTTATTACTTCCTGCCGCGACAACATGGAAACGATAATTTGAAGAATTGTGTTTCCAACTGAATTCTAGAAGACGTGCACAGAAAAAGAAGTTACATTTATGTCCAGAAGCAAAAAAAGGGGCCATCTCAGCATTTGCTCAATGGATAAGGAAACTGGACGAAAAACCTGATCGAGATGGGGGTCATTGACCCGGAAGCTGTAGTACAATAGTTGTTACAGGTTGTTTATACTCATTTATACAGTCCAAATGGTAAATAATGCATTATGTATCAGAGTTAAAATTAATGTTACTTTTCTTGTGATGCTCAGTATAGTCTCTAATTGTACAGAAACAGTTATGCAACAGAAAGATTTCACTTGGGATTTAAACTTTTCTATTGAATTTAATCGTTTAATGTCATCTGGCAAAAGTGTTGTAAAATAATGTACATGTATTGTATGTGAATTTTGTAATGAGCTGTTGATACTGTCACCTGGTGAATATGATTTCTACGTCGAGTGTTATAGTAATAGACTTCGGTATTTTCTGAAAATATATTCCGCCCTTGAGCAAGTCTTTTACAAAACCACTGATTCGTAAATAAAAAGACACGGTAATGGTAGAATTCCTAGATTAATGAAGAGAGGCTTACATGAATCACGTGGTTGGGATTTGGTTATTATTCGTACAATTCGTTTTTGTAATCTAAAAGTCTGGGAGCTATAAGATGTATTTCCCCAGAATATTATGCCATATCTCAGGCGGGAATGAACATTCGCGAAGTATACACAACGAGCAGTATGAAGGCTGACTGAATTTGCAAGAATTCTGAACCGTAGCATAATGAACTTAATTTTGTGTTCAATTCATTTAAATGGACGTTCCATTTAAGATTTGACTGAATTGAGAGACCTAAAAATTTTGTTGCCTTAACATCAGTCAATGGTACACCGTTCATTTTCAATGGAGCACAGAATTTGAAATGGAAAACTGCATTAAAACCGTTTTCTTTTCGTTTACTATTAATTTGTTATTTCGGAACCAATTTGAAACATCTGATATTGCACTATTTACTGTTTTTTTATTGCAAAGGATGTTCGTATCATCCGCAAAGAGAACCGTTTTTCCGTTTCGAATCGTCGAGGGCATATCGTTTACGTAAAGTAGGAACAGTATGGGCCTAAAATCGATCCTTGAGGAACTCCACGTGCAACGGGCAAAGAGTCGGAAAGGTGCGTACGTAATGTTCCATCATTCCAGTAAGGTATTTCAATTCTCTGAGATCGTTGTTTAAGGTATGAACATAACCAATCTAGAGCAATACCACGAATTCCATATGAAGGTAATTTGGAAAGTAAAATGTCATGATCAATGACGTCAAAAGCTTTTGAGAGATCTAAAAATAATCCAATAGGTGCCTCGTTTTGATCCGATAAGTAGGCGACTTTTAAAAAAAAATGTAGCTGTTTCCGTTGATTTTGATTTTCTAAATCCATGTTGGCAATCTGAAAGCGCGTCGTGTTTTCCATTCGTACGTAAAAAAGTCTCTCTAATATTTTTGAAAAAACTGATAGAAGAGAAATGGGCCGATAATTTTGAATTTCATTTTTGTTGCCTTTTTGAAAAGCGGCTTAATTTTAGCTGTTTTGAAAATATCTGAAACGTTCCGTGCATAAAGATGCATTAAATATGTGAGTTAACGGGTGTATAATGGCATACGCACAAGTCTTTAACAAAGAATCCGGGAATTGATCTAAACCGACGAATATTTATTTTTAGTTTACCGATTATTTTGAGAATTTCATAGGAAGAAGTTTCGAAACGAACATTGTGTCTAAAATTTTGGGTGAACTGTCTGTTTTGAATTTTGTGCCTGAAGACCCTTAGTGAGATCGGCAGCAATTCTCGAAAAGTATTGGTTAAAGAGACTCGCCACTGTTGCCGGATCGTTCACATTTATATCGTTATATTTTAAAACAACATTCTCTACGGGTTTTCTAGTTGATTTGGTAGTATGTTTTATTATATTCCACATTGCTTTTGTTTTATTATTTGAGTTCAAAATATCCTGATCGTTTTTCATGATTTTGGCCTGCCTTATGACTTTTCGTAACAATGTTTTGTATTTTTTAAAGTAGATAAAATCTTGAGATACGTCATGACGTTTAGAAATGAAAGAAAGAATTCGCTTGTTTTTACAAGATGTCCTAATCCCTTGTGTTATCCAAGAATTGCTTTTCCGTGAAATATTTAATTTTCGTTTTTGAAGAGGAAAGCAAGTGTTAAAATGAAATGAAAGGGTTGAAAAAAAAAGAATTATATTTGTCATTTGTATCAGCAGTATTATAAACCGTTTCCCATGACTCCTGCATCAAGTAATCAATGAATAATTTAATTTTACTTTTAGTAAAGAATCTCGTCATACGTGTATTATTTATTGTGTCAGTGATCGCATTTCTTATAATGGTAAGAATTTGTGCATCGTGGTCACTGTATCCTAAATCTTTGTTTCAACTTCATATCGAGTAGTAGTTTTGTTAATTATAATTTGATCAATTGCCTTCATCGAATGTTCTGTGATCCGTGTAGGTACTTTAATTGTAATGTCTAAGTAATTGTAATTAATTGTAATGTTTAATTTACAATAATTTAATATCTTTTTTAAAAAGAGATTTCATGAAACAAAAATCTCTAGCGCTAATATTTGTTTTTGACAATGTTAATAGTTATTTGTTTGAAATGTTCGAAAATTCAGATTGTTCGCCCAAAGTTAAACGTACGCCATCGTAAACATCTTGTGATTCGAGGAATAGATTTACAGAAAAATTGGAGCTCTTTTTGAGAAAATTATGTAAATATGATGGGGTTTGGTGTAAAGTAATTTTAAAATTAAAAGACTCGTTTCCAATTCGAAGATTCGTAATATTAGCCAGATCGTTCAAGGAATATCCATTTTGGTGAAAATCATGTTTACTTTAGGCTCTAGAATTACTCACACGAAGACGGATTGACAAAGATGTTTTTTGGAAAATCACTTTTTCGGGTTCAAAAAACAAGCGTTTCGACAGCCTTGTGTATAGAAAATAAAAGAACAATACCAACAATCCACTTTTTTCGAACTAGCTACTTACAAATCGTGTTTTCTGTGAAAATTTCGACACTTCCTCCTACAGCATTACGTAACTCTCTTTACACGTGGAGGTAAAAATGTACCAGCGTTACTGGGATTTGAACTCGGATCCCTGTAGTCTGTAGGTCAAGATACCAAATTCACAATAAAGTAGGTCTGGCTCGACCGCACTGTGCTGTCAAGCACACTTATTACGAAAAGAATAGTTACGTGATATTCATTGCACTTAGAATTTGTATTACAGAAATGTTCTGCATGTGTCAAAGATATCAAATTCACAATAAGAATTCAAACCATTAAAACCCACGCAACTACATAGCTCATTTTACTAAGAAATATTTTCAACCAGAAGCCATGGTCTTTAGAACAATCTGTGGACGTCGTTCCCGGTCTTATCTTTCGGCGACTATGGCCAAGGTTGAATTACGTCACAGATGAAAGTTGCGATAACGCTAGAGCTCAACACGGGCGCGCTTGCAGATGTTCTGAAGCCAGAATCGCAATATGGGCATATTTATACATGATTCTTAAAGACATTAACACACTAAAATAAGTAGTGGCGCCTCAAAAACACATGTTTTATGTGATATTTATAATGGATACGAATGATTATAACTATACAATTAACCGAAAATTGTTTCTACCCGCAAAAGGTATTCACCGTGGATGAGATTCGATCTTACGTGCCTAAGCTTCTCCACAACACTGCGCTTACCTGCTATACCACAGAAACTCTTATGACTCTTGTCTCTCACAATAATGATTTTAAACTATCATGTATCACAGATTTGAGTAAAAAAGAACGTGCGGCGTTTAGATGCTTGTGTTAACTACAGACGGACAAACGGACGTTTTGTCGTAAAGAGATTTTTTAGCAACAAGGACCCACAAAACATGGATTCTGTCTACAAACGTATAGAAGTAATTCACTATATACAGGAATAACATTTATCAAGTTTTGTCGTGACGAGTGATCGGATTTTAGAGGTTTTTGTCGAAAAATCGCCGTTCCCGGTGCATGATTACAATACTTTTTCTTCTTACGTTATAATTACCAGAAAGGAAGAATTTTTTTTTTCATTGTTTCTAGTGAACGGAAATTTTCAATCAATTTTAAAGGTGAAATAATCAGTAAATATTAAAATGAGATTTATTAACAATATGAAATGAATCGTCTGTTCTTTAATAAGAAATAATATATCTTCAATAAGAAAGGAACCTTCTGTTCTTTACTTGGTGTTCTTAACAAATCTATAAGAAAAACATAATAAAGGCATTATTTCAACAACATTCGAATATTATTGTTGAGAATCTTTGAGAAAAGTGTTAATGCCGGGTCCTGGTAACGAAAACAGGGCTAACTAATGTTGTGAAATGTAGAAAAAATCCCTTAACTCGTGTTGCCAGAAACCAATGTTTTGTGGGTCGTTGATTCAGAAAAATCGAATGCGGGCAAAATCCTGTATGTTCGTGTGTCTGTAGATGTGTCTGTTCTTGTGTCGGTTCGTCTGTCTGTAATTTTCAAAAAAAATTAAATGACCTTATTGAAAGAAATATTTAAGGACAACAAATTTCATTTGAAAGAAAAATCTGTGTTCAATTTTAGAGTTGTAGGAAAACGGCGAAAAAATTCAAACTTTACTAATTTTCGAAAATTCAGAGTTTGCAGTGGAAAGGGGACCTATGTCGCCTTTATAAATGTATTTTACTCTATTGTTAGAAGAAATTTAAAGAAAAAATTTGGGCCCGTGTTTGAGAAAATTTTTAAAATTACCGATGGCTTTATGTAATGTACCCTCAAATTAAAAAAAATGATTTTTAAAATCTTAAAGTTTCAACTAGAATCACATCGACAAGGGATTCTTCAATTGGGAAAAAAACGTACGATCCGTTTAGGCGCTAGTAGTGTTCACAAATGGACGGACAGACGGACAGACGCAGACCGACTGACGTTTTGCTTTCAATTGGTGTTTTGGCATCAAAGACCCACAAAACAGGAATTATGGTTACATCACGTGTTAGGGATTTTTTCTCTTAATTTAGTAACTGGATTTATCCACTCCTTTGTTTTCAGGGCCCGGCAATACATTTTTTCTGTCGAAAATTCGCCGGTTTTTTTGCGCAGCATTACAGAACTTTCCCTATACTACGTATATTACTCTGTATGTATGTGCGTATACGAGAAAGTAAAAAGTTACGTAATTCCACGAAGGAAAGGCTAATTTTCGTCACAAAAAACTGTTATTACCGGGCCCTGGTGTCAAAAAAAGTGGATAAATTCAGTTGATAAATATAGAATAAAATCCATGTGGTGTAGCCACAATCCAGGTTTGGTGGGTAGTAAATACGGAAAAAAACGATTAATGGTAAAACGTATTTTCCTCTGTGAACAATGCTAGTGGCTAAACTGTTCAGGCGATTTCTCCAAACTTGATATTCCGCAAGCGATCTGGCTGATGTCGAGCCCTCCTGAATTTCAAATCAATATTTTATTTTTGGATGGTACTCTACAAGAAGCCCCTGAAACATTTTGAAAAATTAAAAAGAAAGGCATGAACTTCTCTGGCTTAACTTTATTGCCGGATAGCGTAATGGACGCTATAAGAGGATGGCGATGATTTTCGTTCATATACTAAATTTTTCCAAAAATGCAGCAACACAATTCTTTCTCGACGTTTTCCTACAACTTAAGTATTGCAGATAGTTTGTTTTCTTAATGAAATGTGTTCATCAAAACAGATCTTCAAATATTCCTTTAAAATAATCAGTCCTTCAAAAAAGATCACGTACAATTGGTTAAAAATATAAGTACTTTAGATAATTTTACAAATTTTAGAAATAGCAAATTTGAATTTCCCCCTCTTCGTTTGACGAGCTGTCATTCTGAATTTCTTTTGAATTCTGATGATTGTCGGGACGGACAAGGCGCTATTACGACGCTGCATTTTTCATTTAATGTCAAAAACAGTTAAATGTGGTAATGTGTAATGTACTGTGGGGAGAAATGTATTCTGTGAACGTTTTCTTAAATTTTGGTATCCCCGTACCCTAACTCATATACAAGATGAATTCAGAATTCATCTTGTACAGAAAGAAACGAGCGTTTATTCTTCGAGTCGCACGAGCGTTTATTCTTCGAGTCGCACGAGCGTTTTCTCTTCGAGTTGCATCGATTTAATTGAAATTATCCCAATGAGGTTTTCTGTCTTAATAATAGTATTTAAATATAACATGAAAGAAAAACAGAAAATACCGTCATTTTGAAGGAACATTTATTACAAAAATTTGATATTTCTTTGTTATAATATTCAACTATGGATATATGAGATGTGTTTCCGAGAAGTTCATTATTGGCGACATGAATGGGAAAGATATAACATACGGCGGCTTTGGCCAGTATTACGCTATAAAAGATATATGACATATATCTTTGATGAAAATCTTTGTGGAAGTCTTTGAACTTTGATGAGAAAACTTTGACAAAGAAATTTGATGAGCGTTTCATCCAACATTTAATGTAAGTTTGCTCGCGATTTACGATGAATTAATCACAAATAGTGGTGTTTTGCTACTTTATGTTTTATTATAACTAATCTATGTTTAAAGCTAATGTAGTAAAAGGTAAATAAGAAAACGTTTGAGGGTGAGGCCTTAGAACAACGCCATGGTGAAGTTATGGGTCGCACATTGTGAAGCATTAATTAAAGACCTTCGAAATGAAGAATTATTTGAGGATGGATGAGGAAACATTCAATTTTCTTTGTCGTTCTTCCTTCTTTCGAAATTCAGTCCTCTGATTTGGAAGTTTAAAAAAATTATCTTCCTGAACTGGGCATTTTCCAAACACCATATTTTCCATTTCACGGCAAAATGTGTCCTACAAGCGTTAATCCGTTTAATTTTACTTTTGTAGTCCGGATGGACAGTATTATATAAACATTCTAATTACTCGCACAATTATGACTTTGGTTCAAGCAATACCCCTATATCGAACGCCATGTTACCAAATATGATAAAACTTGGAATTGGAATGATTGAAGGCGTTGTCATTGTCAACAATATTATTTATTTTACAAATAGCAGCTTTCGATGGCTTAGCCACCATCATCAGTTTTCTGGTACAAGAAAATATAAAATTAGAATTAACATAGTTACCTAATTTAAAAACACATCTTAAGAAATGAAAGAAGAAGAATTAAAGAAAAGAAAAGACAGAATGAAAGAAAGAAAGGCGGCGGAGAGTTAGATCTTTATAATATAAATAATTTATATAATTTAAAACATTTTAAGAAATGAAAGAAGAAGAATTAAAGAAAGGAAAGAAAAAGAGTTATATCTTTATATAATATAGTAGTTTTTTTAATTTTAAGCAAGAAATAAATGAAAATGTAGTACATGTACAATTTTGAAGTAAGTTGAGCCGTTTCTTACCTGCTGTAGCTATCCATCGAAAGCTAAGCCATCGAAAGCTGCTATTTGTAAAATAAATAATATTGTTGACAATGACAACGCCTTCAATCATTCCAATTATGTAAATGTCAACTACATCTCACCACTGAATCAATATAAAACTTGGAAGCCGGAGACTACATTTTATCAAGAGATTTTATAAAAGAAATCTTTTATAAAATATTGGCTATTACACTGTCATATTTCTTTTATAAAAGATCTTTGACAAAGATCTTTTACAGTGTAATACCGGCCTTTATTTACTTAACGTTAATGTTACAATATCTCTACGTTCAATAAAATGTCATGAAGTTTAAAGTCGGGAAGTATATATATACGCAGACATGCAATAATTAATACGTATTTTAATAGTATTCATTCATTTACTATTCCAAATTATTTTACCTTTTTCAATAACTAAAGTTGGAATAGATTTTGAAATAGAGTTCGCAGCAAAAATTAAATGTTTTAGCGGGCTTACTGCTTTTTGAGATAATACTGTTTTTTTCCAACAGTATATCTCAAAAGTACTGGAGGAGAACAGTTGATATCTGGAGTTGAAGGGATGGTGTTAGCTTCTATTGTAGGCCTGGTTCCTTGTGAATCCAGTGAAAAATCAGTAACTGCACTGAAACAGTAGAAGTTCCCGCCAACTGATAATCATAATTGAATCGCCATGTACTGGGTAGGAAGGGGAACGAAGAAATCTTTATGAATTGTCGCCTGCTCTTTCGTTCTCAGATAAATACTTGGATAGTTTATCAACATCAAATCGACATTTTAGCGCATTTAACGAATATTAAACATAAAAAAATCCCTTCCAGTTGTCTGCGTGTTAATTTTTAGCGTATCAAAATAGCCCCGAAACCCGTAGCACATTAGCCTCTTAAGTTGTATCATATTAGCCCCACAAATTTGAGGCTGTATATATATATATATATATATATATATATATATATATATATATATATATATATATATATTGTGACGGAACACACACGCCGTGGACATTCTCCGGCGCGCCGCACACAATGCAACCTGGTCTTTGATCAGGGGTCGTTAGCCCTGAGGGTGTGAAGCACCGCTCGGGCGTTACCAGCGCCGTGCGGCAGCCTACTGTCGCTCCGACGCCAGGCCTGTCAGGTTGTTCGTTCGTCTTGCCTGTGAGAGGCAAATAAGGGGTAGCTTGCAATGGATAGAATCAGGGCGGATCGAATTCTAATGAAACACTTGGATGGCTCTGGTAAAATTAGGCATGTATTCTTAAACTTTTTCCAGAGGCACATACACATACACACTAGATTATAATAAACAAATTGCAATCCTATTTCTATTATAATTATAATCCTAAGTCTGGATTATAATCCTAAGTCTCCATCTTGTGCAAATAAACAATAACCTCCCTACCTTAAATACTCAAAAATCATATCTTGCCCGCTAATTACAATACTCGGGCAATTTAATTGTTTATGCAAACCTACTGATCTTGGCACTAAAATGTTCTTTCAGTCTGTTCGTTCCACTATGTTGGATCGAACTGAATTCCCGTGTTAAGCGTTCGGCAAGAATACTTCCTAGTTATACCTTTTTAATCACACCTTTGGAAATATTACGACCTCGCGGTCTGAATGTCGCACGGGTACTCACGCTTCGGCGATTGGGGAACACGTAACTTGGACCTCGGCCAACGCAGTGACCGACCTCAGCTGCTTATCGCTGCGAACGGCTGCTCGCGCCGCAGTGACGCTCGGCCTCGCCCAGCTCGCTGCGCTATACGCTCGCCGGTCCGCGCTGCTCCTTGGCTCGCTTGGTGCTGCCTCCGTTCGCCCGTGAAGTAGTACAATTTTCTCCGGTCGTCCCGTAGAACGGCCGTGCCTCTACGCCCGTCTTCCGTTCCCAACAAACTTGCTTCTTTGGCTGTGTTGCACCAGGAATGTCGCCTCAGCCTTCCGCTTTGGCGATGCGGCGTAGTTGCGACGTAATGATCGTATACTCGACCCTTCGGCGATCTCTATCAGACTGTTCGGCGGTTTGTCTCAGAATGTTCTGCCATTTCTATCAAACTCTCCGGCGGCCTTTCTCCGACTGTCCGGTTTCCCGGGAACCCCTTCCCCCCCTCGGAGACTGTTCCCTCGTTTTTCTATCAACGTGCCAATCGCAGGATTTAATTTTCCAGCACTTATCGCCCCGAGAAATCATTGGCGACCACTCGTTACGTCCGACTTCAGCCGCGGCTGACGTCAGATGATGACGTACCAACGCGCCACATTCGAAGTGGTAAACACCCGCGATTTATCTTGGGCGTTTTTGCCTGGGGTTCTGCTTCCTCGCTGGGGCCATATCAGAGCTCGTCTCAATATATATATATATATATATATATATATATATATATATATACAGCCTCAAAATATATATATATATATATATATATATATATATATATATATATATATCATGACACGATTAATATTATTGCATTATTTTAACGCAGGAAACATATTAATTCTTTCTTAATGAAAACCTATTTTCCAAAATATCGTGTCATACAAAATAACGAAGTAACATTAAAAGTTTTATATCACGGAGGTAAAGTTTTTGACTGGAAAAATTAGGCATTTTAGTTTTGATTTTTTTCCTCCCAAATATTGTAACATTCTGAGTCCTTGCTATATGGTCATTATAATAGAATATATTTCCTATCATTTGTCCTTTTCTTGTTAATTTTGGACATAAATAAGTAACAACTCGTAAAGTGTATTACATTAGTCCCAATTTTCTACTGTATAATATTAACCCCGACTGATCTTATTAACACTGTCGAAAAACAATATTAACGCGAGATTTTGTTTAATGAAATCTCTTTTTAAAAATAGATCTTGTATTAAGGTAAATTAAACATTCTTTTTTTTTTAAACTGCAGATACAAATTCTTCACTTTCTTTTCGCATCGGAAAGGATGCAGTCTTGTCGTGTATCTGGTGGTGCAGGGGGAACCGTGTCAGGCGTGTTAACTTTAAAAACCTGGGTTCAAATCTCGGCGAGTAAAAAATATTTTCTGGTGCAGTAGATGTTTTTTTTTGTTTCTTTTTTGCAGGTTCACATAGGCCGTATTGAATATTGCGTAGCAATTACTAATAATACGTGAAAATATATACTGTTGAAGCAACACTTGTTTTGAACATAAAACACTTTCTAAATAGTATGTATAGTAAGATAAACTTTATTTAGGTGAGTAAACTTAGACCATTCACTTTTATTCTCTAAATTAAAATTTGACGTAACTGAGAACAGAGTCGTTAAAAGAGTTATTATGATACATATATCCAATGCTTTATTTTTAAAATCTTAGGTCCCTTAGTGAAATATTAATATAATAGAAATAGTCATTTATATATACTATAATTTAATAATTTTTTCTAAAGAACCAGAAACCGCGTACATTTAGCACATCATGCTTTTAGCTCTGATTTGAATACAATGAAATCATCAAATTTACAGTTTTAGAAAGATGATCCTGACTTATTGAATGATAGATTGAATTGAAAATATTAACTTAAAGTTTATATAGGTTCATTTAGAAATTTCTATACTTATGTAAATATTGTGATGTGTGATTCTACTTATGTGATCTTTCAACACACAAAATAAATATTTATTTATTTGAAAACTTTAACATTCCATTTATCCAATTCAATACAGTTTACAGCAAACAGCTAATAGTATGTTTCCCTTTTTTTTAATGGTAATGGATAAATAAGAGAAACATAGAGTTTCTAACTCACGGTTTTAGAAGTAGCCTTTGAGAAAATTAATTATGCAGCTCTTCGGTTGCTCAACATCCCTTTGATAGAAAAGCAGAAACACTCATTTCGACGTAATGCACATTCAAAAATAATTTGTATATAATCAGTTTCCTCGTTATTTGATAAGTATATCGACTTGAAAATTGCTGCATTTATAAGAGAATATAAAAACAAAATAAAAGTTATATTCATACTCGCCATAAAAAGACGGATTTTGCAGTAATTAAATTGGCCACAGAATTTTTTTATAAGCGTAGCAATAAGTGTTTTTTAAGCGTAGCAAGCAAAAGCGTAACATTGGAGAACTGTTTATTTCAGTATGCCGGTGTTAAGTGAAAACAAATGGGGTGATTCTAAAATGTTAATTTCTTATAAACAATTACATATATCTTGAGAATGAAATATGATAACAGCGATCGAATTCCGGAATTTTGTATCGCGTTTAAACGCCACTCAGATGAGACAAAAAATTGCAACAATTGAAAATTTATAAACAATTTCCAACTTTTGCAAATCTAGGAGGGTCTCTGACGCCCAAAAGCTGAAATTGTGAATTAACAATTTTGCCAATTTATAATTAAAAAATCTGAAATATGCGCGTTAGAACGACCGGGAAGGGTCTGCACCAGCCTGAATGAGCATCTTAAAATTGCACTGACTGGAGTTACAAATCGATTGCTAAACGTTGATCAATTGTTGCTAAATGCTAAATATTTACGGGTAAATTGACAACAATTCTGGACGAAACCTTGCTCAGAAATATTTTTCTATCATGGCGAATGCAGGCATAATCTCTCATCGGTAGGGAAATATGACTTATTTCCGCCTCGTACGTAAACAAACTAGCTCCCTCCCCGAGGCAACGTCCTTAAGTATCCTGGGATACAACACCAACTGTTGAGACAACTGTGGTTCGTACCTGCCATGATTGGTCAACGCGTCCCTCCCCCCTGCCCTCCCCAGGTTGAGGGGTGTCCAAGTTTGTCGGCGTGGTGTGGAAGATAGAAATTCTGCTGGCACACTTTATCTGTGGAAAGGGCAAGGTACTGGAAACATAAATTGATCGTGCGGCTGTCTGGTGGCTAAGCTCAGTTTTTGCACGGCTTGGTCACCCTGTCATGATTAAAACGTCGCAGGCGGAGCCTCATGCTTCATCGTAGCCATAATCTCAATGTGCAGGGGGAGGCCCTAACAAAATTACGACGTACAAAATGGCGGGCGCTGCTAGTTCAGGAGGAAGTATTTCAAATAAAATACATGAAAGAAACACTTGTAAAGGAATGAAAGTAAATTCATTGAAATATATATGAACACATAGCACTTAACTGTTACCACAATCTTTTCAAAGAAATTACATTGATATCAGATAAAATAACATCAATATTAGAACGATTACGTTCTTATACACATTTAAATTCCAATATTCTTGTCTAAACACAATTTATGAACTTTAATAAATGACTATAGAATTTGGTGATTAAAAAAACGATTATAATTCGTATATTTCAATTGTTCATATGTATATTACATTTGCAAAAAATGCAAAATACTGTCTTTCCAATCGTTAGGACTGCTAGGGAAACATTTTAATAAAAAGAAAGTAAAATTCAGCACCAACTGTATATTTATCAAGAAGTAACAATTAAACTAGGATATTAAGCAATTAATTTGCATCCTGTCAAATTGTTATTTTGCTATCATCAAATCAGGACAATTTGGGACACTCCTGGCAGAAATAGCGCACATTTCGCAATTGTTTATAAAAATTGTTAATTGCTGTAAATCTTATAGTCTGGGTGCTTTGGTCTCGGACATCAGAAAATCCTTTCCTACTTTAGAATTGCAAAATGGAAATTGTTTATAATTTTACAATTCCATATTCTTTTATTCTCATCTCAATCTTTATACAAGATGCAAAATTCCGCATCCAACCGGAGCTAGTCAGCTTTCGTTTTGACATGCAATCGTTTATAGAATTTTCATGTCTGATGCCAACCTCACTTGTTACAACCCCAATGATCTGATTTGGCAGTCAAGTATAAAATTCAAATAGTTTTGCTGTGTCTTGCTTCTGCGGATTAAATTGTAATAATCGGGATTTGGTGGACTTTGGCTGAATAAATCGGTAGAAATTGTTGCTCACATTTTTTTTTAACTTTCAAATTTAATTTATTCTTCTGGCAAATCTTTGAAACAGAAATAAGTATTTCGATTCATCTGAGTTATAATTAATTCTTGGCAAATTTCAAAACGCTGAGACTAACTGTTACGTCCTGCAAATTTGAAGATTTCTTGTAAGTTGATGCATCCTATCTACAGGTGCAAAGTGTATGCCAGTATGTTTAACGAGTTTAACGTTAACGTTTCCATTATCACAAATTTATTTTGCAAAAGCGCTGGACAGAGCGGTGGCATGATAGATCATTTTCATATTAGTTCACATGAGTCAAGCTTTACGTGGCAGATATATTCTGTGCATTATTTTAATTTTGGTAAAATTGAATCACATGTGAATTTTGAAATAGAAACTACATGTTTACCTGTAATGAATATATCAAATAGAGGAATCTAATGATGTCCTATCGTTAAGAATTTAAAGAGTAATAATGTATATTTGATGACTCAGGCTTGAGCAATCCTCAAATCTAAGGTACAACGCTTATCACTGGCTCTTCTAGTAATTCATGTCTCCATCCTGAAAGATTTCATTTTCTACCGCCTTAAAAGGCATGAGAGGCCATCTGTGGTGAATGTACTCAATACACACTACTTCTCCCCTGAGAATGTCGTTACTCCTTCGTGGAATACGTCTTGCAGTAAGTTATATTGTGAAAAAGAATTTAAATTCAATATAATAAACGAATAAGAGTTTTGTTTACATTGTAATGCTACACACATTTAAATATAGAAATAAGTCATGCAAACTAAACAGTATACACGTTTTAGAAGACGAAAATCTCTTTCATTATAACACCTATTTGTATACTTTTCACAGACAATATTAGAAGTACAATCATCAATCTGATGGATTTGTCTCTGGTAATAATCGATCTTATACGTAATCGACATGTAATGATAGAAATTTCTAATGTCTGGTATGGGAAATTAAAGGTCAGTTAATTTTAATGAGAGAGCAATTTTGCGATGAAAATGTTCTTTTAATGCATATATTCCAAATCCATACACGTTCTTATACATTTAATTAACGTTGTTTCCATTTCCATTGAAGGCAAGGTTACAACATCCCCTACGCGCTATGTTTTGAAATGACCCTCAGAGAGGTCGCTTGCTCTGAGTCGCTGTTATTGGATTTGAACCTCTTTGAAATGTTCTGTCATACAGTAGTTCCTGAAACACGTAAATCCCAACAGGTCATCTCAAATCAGTAGCCACATTCCTACTTCTCAAAACATTAGTAGATACCATATGTGGACTGTGAGACCGCACGTAAAGTTCTAAATAAATCTCATTCACGTTCATGAGCATGTGTTAATCTGTCCAACTTTTTTGTGTCGGAGGGGCTGTGACTTGGGGAAGATAATAGTGCAGTGGATATGGTAACAACTCTCACCTAAGCAAGTTCGTTTCCTAGTGTGGATAAAACTTTGGGGGGATTGGAAACCTTTCTATGGACTCTCATGAAGTATTATAACATTGAGATTACCAACAGTGCGTCCTATTACCATTTTAGTTTTAATCTCCATTTTTGTCTATCATTTTGTTTGCATTTTAATCCGTTTTCTGTATCTTGTAATTTTTGCTAATGTATTTAGAGAATAACTGATGCCAATGTTATTTTGACTGCTAGATTGCGTTCTAAGTACTCGCGGTTCAAGCCACATCTATTGCGATCGGTGAGTCAAGAATACCTGAATTAAGAGTAGACTGACAGTATGCTGCTTCAGAAAAAATTCAAAATCAAAGGAATATTGATGACTAAAATAAAAGATTGTAAAATGTCACACTGGCAATCGTTAACACAATCAAATAATATCCTAGCAGAATCTATATCAAGGGCGGTCAGTTTTACTCCGCATGGGCATTCGTGTTCCCATTATGCCTGCGGTGCTGCCACTCCAAATCAAATGCCGCAGCGGGCAGCGAAAGAAATTTGAGCTAGAATGCCCGGGAGGTGGGTAAACTGAATTACAAAAGGCATCAATGTTTTCTACAGGTTTTTATTAAATAAAACATAATAACTGCAGTAAAGCGCTTATTTATTGGAAAATAGAAAAAGTCTGTAATGAAAATTTTCTGAGAACTAGAATTATACAGAGTCTCACAAACTATGGGCCACACTCCCATAACTTCTAAACGGTTCCTGAGTATCTAAATGCAATTTTCGCTTAATAAATGCGTGAATCTTGGGGGAAGTAATGTGCGTAGATATATAATCTTAAAAGATATTTTTAGTTTGAGAAAATTAATTATCTTTGATTGTTTAAATGGAACCAAATATTTTGTACTGGCGTTGATAATTGGTAACATCGAATGCACTGATGTAACATAATGTAAATGTTTTGATAGGGGTATACTGAGTATAAAATAATACTTTCTAGACATGTGATTTGAACTAAATGTACGAGATTTGTTAAATTGCTGCTTTAATGCATTTGGGAGAAGGTTGTCTTAGTGGCGCCGAGCACTTTTTGCGAGAATAGGAAGTGGTCATGAAGGCCACTTTTCGCATGTTGACACAATGTCGACGGCGGCAAGAGGCAAAATTCGCACGTTTATTTTAAATTGAAGTCCTGGTAATATAAATATATAAAAACGGTTGCATGGTTATATTATTAATGGTTTTTTAAAATTACTACTAATGTGAACCATTTTTTATTTAATCGCAAAATATCAAAAATAATACAGCCTTACTCTATCCGTTTAAATTCATGTAATTCTGCAATTGTTATTAGTTGATTGTGAACGAACTTAAAATAATTAAGTAATTTAAATTAATTAAATTAAGTTTAAAAATTAAAGACTATTGGAAATATTTTATCAGTTTCAAGAAAATGTTTCCAGTGTATCAGAACGATGGCGCTTTCTAATTGTAAATTGGGAGTCAGAAAACGGACGCAGAAGATTGGTCAGTAAGTGAGAAATGAACATTACGCAACACTGTCGCTTTTACGTCACCATTCGACGACTTTCTGGCTATCGAACCATCAAAATATCCTGCAGTATACGACATGGTCTAACCCACGGTAGCAAAGTACCTGATAAATGGATTACGCGTACCTGTTTTCGTTAGGACTCACTAGGGCCTTAACTTCTCATACGGTAAAGGCGTTATTCTTGCCCAATGAACGTAAGTTAAAAATTGGTTTTTATGAACGTTATTCTGGTAGCTCATCACCAAACAATTGTAATATCAAAAACTATTACCATTAGTTTCTATCAATCAAAATTTGAAAAACGTACCGCTAGCACTCGGTTAGAAATATTCTAATATGTAATTTCTGCTCATTGTCCAGCAATCATTACACTATAAAATTGTGTAACTTATAGTTAACGTCAGAAAATAACTCCAGTCACTCGTATTGATATACAGGAGCAGTTTGAAGTTAACTGGACCAGATATAGCTTTTTATTTGATTTATTTATTTGCTTTCTTTGTTTATCTTAGGTTAGATAAACTTAATTTATAATAGTATAAAGTTAATATAAACAGAATACAAAATCTATTAATTTCTGTTTTGTTAACTTCTGGATGCATAATTTAGACAATTAAACGTAGACACAAACGTGTAGACAAAAAATTATTCACTTAACTGCAGCATGGAATTAACTGAGGCTAAGCTGAGGCTTGCTGTGGTGAAGTGAATTATTACATATGTTGAATACAGTTCTACGAGTATATTATAATAGGACAGATTTAAATGAAATATAACTTTACTTCTCTTGCATACCTCGTATACGGAGGAATATGTAATGTAGAGAAGGTGTATCGCTGCGCGAAACGGCGGATTTTCGAGAAAAATTCATTTCCGGATCCTGATAACAATAAAGTGGATAAATGCAGTTGATTAATTAAGAGAAAAGTCTCACGTGATGTAGCCAGAATCCCTGTTTTGTTGATCCTCTGCCGAAAAACTCAATTGAAAGTGAAACGCCCGCCAACCCGTCCGTCTGTGAACACTACTAGCGCTTAAACCATGCGTTGGATTTTTTCAAATTGAAAACTATCTGTCTATCTATCTGTGAGTTGAAGCTTGAAATTTTGAAAACCATTCTTTAAAACTTGAGGGTTTTTAGACTGCTTCTCCATTGACATTCTCGAAATTTTCTCAAAAGGGTTGCTTCATTTTTTCTTTTAAATGTATTGTAATAATAGCAAAATACACTTATAAAAGTGGCAGGATCTATTTCACGGTTAACAGGATTTTGAAAATTGCAAAGTTTGAATTCTTTCTATGTCTTCCTACAACTGAAAAATTGTAAATTTTCCTTCAAATGAAATTTGTTGTCCAGTAATTACTCCTTTCTATTAAGATCTTGTACATTGTTTTGAAAATTTTAATAGTTTCCCTGCAATATGGTGTACAAATATTTTCAATAAAACAACAAAAACAAGCCTGTCTTGTCTCCTCACGTAGCTCATATTTCCATTAGAGACAATTTGTCTACATATTGCATTTATATATACATATGCTCTAAATAATGTTAATAAAATTTCGAAATCAACAGTTTTTTTTTGTGAAAATGAGTACAAAATTCCGCATTTTCAGAAATACCTACAACGCCATTTTCAAAATTGTTCTAATTTTTTGTTTTACACATTCAACAAGAAGTACTACCTGCAGTGTTTATTATGACGTTAAATCTATTTTGTGTACTATTTCAGTTTTAAATACAGATGTAATTTTTATGTAATTTCACACTGGGCATATGAACATTTGCATTTATCTATACTTATTGTGCTTTATAAGGAAGTGTTTCAATGACTTAACAAAGTTTTTCTGAAACTCAAGAGATTCCTCTGAAAGAGTTTCAAATTCCTTTTACAGTAATGCTTAATCAAGCATTTTCTTAAAACACGTCTTAAAATTTCAATTGTAATTTCATTTAGGAATAAGGTTTTCTTCTTTAATATTCTTGAATGTTAATATTCATAGGTTCTGTATTTGAAATCGAAAAAATAAAATGGGCTAAAAGGTTACAGTGATATGATGACAGCTATGAGAGAATGTATAAAGACCTTTTAAAGCATCTACACACAAGGGAAGAAAATTCTATACTAGAAATGCAGCCATCTGGTAGCACCTCTATACTTTTGTCCTTTAAAAACATTTTTCATATTTCATCTATTTAATAGTAATTTAATAGTATTTTATAAATAATGCATGAGATACAACAAATGTTCTCCAGCACAATTCCTGAGGAACCTACCTACTCTCTTTCTGTCTCAAAAATTTTAATGTCAATCGTAAGGAAACGGTTCCCAGGATGCCTATCAACACCATTGTTGGTGCGTATGGATTTCACGAGAACTAGTGATGTAGATTTCTTGTCCAGTTCAACCTAAAAATTTGCAAAGTGAAGTTCACTGAACGAAAGGCAGACATGATTACATCAGTAAATATTCAACAGTTTAAATAGTTCATCTGACATTTTGATCAATTTTATGTCATTTTGTTTTGCTTTTAAACATTTTAAAAACATTTTAGAGTATTTTAATAATCATTTTAATAATGATTTTCTGGTTATCACACTATCGTTGTGAGCAGCAGGTCACTAAAACTCCTCAGCACAGGCTGAATTCGATTTACCATTTAACAAAAGTAGTATTGATTATTCATTGTCGCTCTACCAGATGCGCAGAGCAATGACGGCTGTCACTGAACCATATCAGCTGGTGCCTTAAAAGGCTTTTTGTTGATCTCATGTTACTATAGTCTCCTGAATTCTCACCAGTACACATGATTTTTATACAGAAAGGCTTTGAGGACTTAACTGGAGCCACTGTCCACCTATCTCAAAATATTTGGTCCAGCTAACCGCAGCACATGAACTTCTAATAACTTTTGGGAATACGTTATTATGAACCAAACTTTAAGCATTATAGGCGGCGAAACTACATATTTCATCAATGGTAAAAATCCTGATTTCATGAATATACAGTTCTTATTTTTATATTTATTGATGTGTAATTTTAATGAAGCTATCGAAAAAATTACACTCACCTCACATTTAAAAGCGAAATATCTCCTTAATCGGCTACCACATCCAGCGACATAACAGGTTTAAATGTGCCAGGGAACCACCCTTTTAATACAAATTCAAATAATTTTTCACTTCAAGAACCTTTTAACTTTCTCACCATCTGCTTTCTCCATTATTTTCTTTAGGCAAGTTTTTTTCTCTATAGTCTATATTTATACCATAAATGTCCATGTGACTTAAAATAAATTAAAAAGAACATTTTAGGTGGGCTGACTGACTTAATCCCACATCACCATGCTCACATTACAGAATGAGATTTTTTTCGCTCTCTCAACTAGTTTATTTTTCTCAAATACATATGAGTATTCTTCCTCATATTCTCACGCCCAAATGACATTAGATTCAAATTTCCTCCACATATATTGGTGCCAGATCTTTAAAACGTCTAGTGCATGTAACATTAAGTGAATACACACAGACACAGACACACACACACATACACACACACACACACACACACACACACACACACACACACACACATATATATATATATATATATATATATATATATATATATTCTATAATTTATACTTACTTATAATTATTATTCAAATGGTAATCTAAATATTATAAAATATGAAAGTAATAAATATTTTAAATGGACTGGTAGAGGGGACGAAGTTCCACCCTACGAAAATTGACCAATTGAATAACAAAAAATTGAACTAATGTTAAAATAGAAGATGCAGGTGTGTAATATAGATAATATAGGTAATATAAATATTATAGGAAGATGGCATTACAATAAATACTCTATGAAAACTGAAAACTGATTTCAAAGGTTTAGAAACCTGTGAACGCCTTATATCCAATACAACCAATTCTGACTTGATCACTTTTATCAATAATCCTATGATATTTAAGAAGCTATTTAAACAGTAAAAAAGATAAAAGATTTACATATTTACAGGATTTCAAGAGTGTAATACAAATTCTATTGAGATCCTATTGTATTTTATTTCAATCATCTGAAGTCCCTGTCTGAAGTTGGGAATCATGGCAGCGTTTAGGCCAAAGGACGGCCTTGCAACAACTAGAAAACGAGCAGAAATTTCTATTACATAATACGACCGATGTTAGAAACAATAAAGATATTTTCAGTTTAGAAATTAAGACCATTTTATTCCTTTATATTACAAAAGTTCAAAATGTTACTCTACTTCTGATATTTGGAAACAAATAGCGGCTGTTTTTGTAAGCTTAAAAAGTCTTCGTACACGCCTGTTGAACAAAAATATATTGCAGCATTATTTAATACTGGGTATAAATTCTATTTTGCTTTTGATTATTGTCTCTAGTCTTGCAATATGATTTCAGCAACGTTGCTGTAGTCGCAGGGGCCAGTTAAACTTCGTTCTCTCAGACAAGCATGTTTAATATTTTTTATTAGACAAACCGTATTTATTTTCAAATTCCATATTCGACTACATATGACCTACAGGGTCATATGTGATCAGTGAATGTCATGGAATTTAAGAAGTGAATGGATTTGCTTTCTTAGCATTTTGGCTGGTAATTTTAAGGTAGTACACTCTAGCGGCGCCTCTAGAGTGACCAGATTAGTAACTATAGAGGTACCAAATATAAGAATATTTACTCGCTTAAATGTCCGACTCATTTTCATTACTGGACATTTTATTGATGCACAAGTCTGGTCAAAGATATCCCAATTCTTTGTTAATATTCTACTCTAATTCAAGTTTCTATTGGGTTTATTACTTTATTCATGTTAAAAATGGATGCCGTTATTCATATAATTTGTGAAATTTTAATTTAAAAAAACACGTGTATAATGAATTCTCGTGTATAGACTGGTAAAAGACAACCAATTTCTTGGCAGAAACATTGAGGAAATAGATTTTAAACACCGTGCTAAGGCACGTCCCAACGTGTCGGTAAACGCGTCAAACCTCAGGGCAGCCATGGCGCGGTCGCACATGACGGTGGATCGACGAGCGCAATAATCCTTGCCACCTCTCACTTCCCTACAATGAAGAATCCATCCTCGTGTTAAAGGGTTAAGCAGCGGCCACAGGCCCCTGTGTCCTATGCCCTGTTGCCAAATCCTGAGCTGTTGCCACTTGCTCGGTTATCGCTTCTCCCATCTATGATAACAAAATGACACTGCTGGCCTGAATAGTCGTTACAGCCTTCTGTCGGAGCAAGGGTTTCCAATGCAGCTGAATGATTCTCAAAATATTTAATTGAAAAAACACCTACTGTTGACGCAGTTATTCAGTGTTTTATTGCACGGTTACGTAATATGTTACAACGTTTACACTACTAACACTTCATTTAATAACCTTAAGGAAACGGGACAGAGACACGGCTGAGAGACAAAAAATATAATTATTTAAAAGCAAATGATGCATAAAATTCCTACGTCTACAAATTGATTTCAAAGTCATCGGTCAGATACATACCTAAATGTACAGAATAAAAATTAGTCGTGCAGGCTAGGATTTCAACCTGAGATCTTCAGCACAAGATGAAGTCACCTAACCAAATACGCCACATATTGTCTCGTGGTAGGCTTGTCATTATGTAGTATTTTCAATATTATGTTCTTGATGCCAGAAAATTTTCTTGAAAAATCGCAAAAGCTACTTTTATCAGACACCCTATTATAAAATGTATTTTAAAATTTAGTATTTAAATGATTGTACTTGAATGAAATTTCTACGTATTAGTGTGGTGTCTGGAAACATATGTATATATTGTCACCATATAACTCAATTTCTTGCGAAAAATACCAGTATTTTAAGAAACGTACATGAGATGATTTGAAAGACTAATATTGAAGATAGATTGCATTAAGAAAGAAATAGAGAATATATTTCGTTCAACGAAGTGTATTCCTGGGGACAAATATCTTACAAAAGTAACGAATAGTACACAGAAAACTGACAGAATAGCGGTATCTGTTTGGGTACATTTTTCAGTTTAGAGGGAATACTCATTTTGTCACAATAGATCTTCATTGTATTAATTGTGATAATTGATTAATTGTATTGTAATATTTTTTTCAAATATACAATTTGTCCGATTTGTTACACACGATCTGCCATAGTTTTTAAGTTAAATTTTACTTGTGCGCACGAATACTATAAAACAATTGAATATTTGTACATTGAAAAAACTAAACTTGTAATGGAAATAAGAGTTACTTACGTTTTAAGTATACGTTGAAAGTGGTTACGGATAGCTCAGTGGTACCGTTACAGTTTTCTCTGTAACGTTACTGACCGCGAGGCCCTAGAGTTCGAGCTTCGACGTTGGCGGATGTCTGACTGGGTGGTTACATACTATATAGGTCGAAAACTTGGAGCCGTTTTGACTTAGTAAGTTTGAAAATGCTCCCAGGGGCTTCAAATTCAAATTAATCCAAAATTTAAAGAATTATTTTCAAAATCGCAGGACCTGGATTCGGGCCAGATCGTTAATGGAAAATTAATTTTGACAAAAATTCTACGAATAGTTTATACACTAGTGTTCACAGAGAAACAGGCAGACTGACCAGTGGACACATGGAGGAGCATTTGACGTTTTGAAATAATACAACAACACTCTTTGGTAACTTGAGACCTCTAAAGGTGTATTTCCATTAAAATCTCGACATCGATTTACTGCAACATTACATACCTACCTCTCTTAATATTACTTTTGTTACTCCCAATCTTACGAGAAAGTAAAATAAATATATAAATAAATACACTTTCACACCACAGAATTGGTTACACGCAAAAAGAGCACCAATTACAGAGCCTGGAATTCCTTGCCTGTCAGAATGCAGTTGTAATGTTATTACATAAATAGGGGTCCCACCAACTATGGACCACCCTAACTTCTAAACGGTTCAGGATAACGAAATGCAGGTTTTGCTGAACAATGCGGGAACTGCGCGGCACAAGCCGTGAGAAATTGTCTATTATATTTTAATTTTCGAGAAATTTAATCATCTTCGATTTTTTAAATTGAACTATATATTTTTATCACCATGCTATGCTAACATATTTATGCTAACATTTTGATAGTAACTTGAGTATAAAATTAAGATTTCTGATATGTGATTTTGAATTAAATGGTAATCGGTAGCAGCCTGCAACTCCTGCTTTTGGGGAGATGGCTATCACTTATGTCTAGACAGTTGTGTCTTGACTGAGAGGGCAGTGAGAGATAAGAGGTACACCACAATTCTTGGTGTTGACACAGACATCACACTAAGAAATACCAATTTAATAATCAGAATAGGAGATGTTTTCCATTTATTTATTTATTTGTATTTTAATCTGCCTTCTACTAAAATTTCGAATACTGATCGTCCAAAGAACGATATAAATAAATTGGTAGCGTAAAGATGATGTTATAATAATAAATATCATTTCTAAACTGAATAGTATAACCACCGTCTCTTCTGTTAGTAAATGTCATTTTTAATGAAAAAATGATCACTTGTCCACTTTGCAACCATAGCATGACTGCTGTTCTTGAATGGAAAAGAAAATGGTACACTTCCGTCTTCGTATCTTTCAAGTTTGAGGCAGCACTTGCTATGAAATGAGAAACTCTCTAATCAGGATGAGCAGGTAGCGAATGCAGATATACATTTTGTTAAAGTTTGCAAATTTCTACACTGATAGGAACCGTTTAAGAGTATTTCAAGCTTTTATTACTTTTTTCTGGGTAGTACGTGTTTAAATAGGAAGTTTAGGTATCGTGGGAATAATAAGAGAAAATGCCCACTATCTATTTGATGATTTAATCAAGATATTACAATGAAAATCTTTAAGAATTCATCTGGCTCCCCATATAGTATTAAATAATGTCGTATGTTTCTATGAGTTCTGATTTTTTTAAAATATAGAAATGATAAGCTATTTTTATTATTATTATTATTATTATTATTATTATTATTATTATTATTATTATCGTTACAATATATTTTTATTTCGTTCCTTTTGATTATCGATTATTTAGAATTTCAGAGGAAGATAAGTTCAACTCAGATGAACAACTGAGAAAATCATTTAGATCGTTATAATCTGCGTTTGTCATACGTTTTTCATGTCAAGATCATGAATTGCTGCAATTGGCACCTTCATCCTACCTTACACAACCATCCTCTACACTCTCTTAACAAATAGTATCATCGTCGCGAAGGCCACCTTCCCAAACGGCGATCAAGGCAAAGGCTGTCCGTTTACTTGAAATCTGATAACCAAAATCTAATTTTTTATACTCAAATTACCTGTAAAATACAAACATAAGGATACATCATTTATCTCCGATGTTCATGATCCATCCATTGCTGATGAAAATATATAGTTCAATTTAAAAAGTCAAGATGATTAAATTTCTGAAAACTAAAACTATTATAGAGAATTCCTCTACCAGCATGTTACCTGGTCTATGATTCTGCAATTGTTTAGCGAAACTGCAACCTGATACCCTGAACCGTTTTAGAAGTTATGAGGTTGGTCCATATTTGATGGGACACCCGGTAAATTGCTATAAACATGAACTCATGCAATATGATCGATGATAAATGAAAGCGATTGCAGTATACTAAGGAAGGAATAAGGATGACGAAATACGTCTCGTAGAGGAAACTCGAAAGCATCATTGGCGTCAATTCCGGGTAGCTATATTTCTTTGTTAATTAAACTCAAATATTCAAGCAGTTATTTCAAATTAAATAAAACTACAATTTATTGACAATAATACTAATATGATATGACAAACAATTATGAAGAGATGTGAACTTCTTTCATCCTAAATCGTTACTTTTAATTTAACGATTATTATGTTAATGTTTGCGACTTAGAGACACGGAGCACGCCGCGAAAGAACACAATATGTAAACGAAATTGAGGATATTAGGATTAGTATGTCGTAGTAGCCTTACTGTTGAAATGACAACTGATTCTTCTAGTATTCTCAGAGATTTTCTCAGTTTGATGAAGATGACCCCAGTATATACGTATTTCAAGACTTGTAAACTTCCATAATCTCTCGATTTTGACGCGATAAGGGCGACCTCAACAATCCACTTAGATTCAGAGGTTAGTGTCAAAAGCATTGGCGTGCTAGTGTCGAATGAAAATAATGCTTCTAGGAATTGTCTTGAACTTGGAATAATTTAATTTTAAAACATGTTTATTTGCAAACTTTGCACCTTCATTGATATATACTTAATCGCATACGTACGTTCACATTCCTTCAATTACAAATGTCCATAAATAAATATATGTCAATACTATATTATAATCGTATTATTACCTTTTTGCATATTCATGCTGATGTTATATGCTTCTAAAGGCAGCAGACTTACTGGTTAGAATGAAATTGTGGATGTTATAACAATGTATTTGCATTAGGAACAAAAGAATACTGAGGGAGCCGGAAGTTTTAATGTCTATATTTATACGTGAAGATAATTAATGTAAAATTATTGTTTTCTTGTATATTTAATTTGAAAAATTTGCCAATTTTATATGTAAAGAATTGGCTCTTACGATGGGGATAAAGGTTTTGAGGGAAAGTGAGGTTATGATTTACGCTATGCCCAATGGTTTGCCTTGAAATGTGGATGAAGGGACGCAATTTCACTGGGGCATTAAGCCAATTGATGACTCTTTCTTGCTTCCAAGGTGAAGATTGTCTGCAGCCGACTCGAGTAGTATTTTAAAATTCTGATTTAGTTGTTAAACAAATGGAACTTAGAGTATTTAGAATGAAATGAAAATTAGGAGCTGGAAACTAGGTATCAAACCGGTAACAATTTTCGTGGCAATATAGGCAAGTTGTTGTGGCCGCTTGTTCCCTCCACCCCTGCTAGGAACTTCAAATGGTTTGCTGAGAAACTAAGCGAGCTGTTGCAAAACGGTTTGTGGTGAAAAGCTAGCGTGGAACTGCCAAAAAGATAGTTATCATGACATAATTCTTTATAAACAATTACGCATCCTCGAAACGTAAGATAGCGCTAATCGATTGCGAAATTTTACATCCGTTTAGCCAATTTTGAAAGCAATATTAAGTTTTGTTTTGAAAAATTTAAAAATGTATAAACAATTTCAAATTTGACCCCAAAGTGGGAAGTGGTTCTCTATACTTGACTGCCAAATCGAAATGAATTGGGGTTACCAAGTGAGGTTGGCAAGGAGACGCGAAGATTCTATAAACAATTACAGGTTCTACGTAAACGAAAGGCGAGTAGCTCCGTTGGATTGCGGAATTTTGCATCTTGTGTAAAGGGAATTGAGATGAGAATAAAATAAATTGCAAATTTAAAATTATAAACAATTTCAATTTTGCAATTTATAGTAAGTGATGTTCTGATGTCCGAACCAAAACCATGGACTAACAATTTTGCAACACCAATAATTTTATTAACAATTGCGAAATGCGCTATTCCTGCCGGGGAGTGTCCTAAACTTGATTTGAGATAGCAAAATAAATAATTTTGACATGAGATGCAAATTAATTGCTTAATATCTAGCGTTTAATTGTTACTTTAATGTTAAATATACAGTTGGTCTTTGAATTTACTTTCTTTTATTAAATGTTTCTAGCAGTCCTAATGATTCGAAGAGAAAGTATTTTGTATTTTGCTAATGTAATATAAGTATATGAACAATTGAAAATATGCAATTATAATCGTTTTTTAATCGCAAAATTCGGTAGTAAACTGGTCATTTGATAAAGTTCATAAATTGTGTTTGGACAAGAATATTGGAATTTAAATGTGTATAAGAACGTAATCGTTCTAAAATTAGTGTTATTTTATCTGATATCAATGTAATTTCTTCGAAAAGAATTGTGAACAGTGGTTAAGTGCTATGTGTTCATATACATTTCAATGAATTTACTTTCATGTTCATACAAGTGTTTCTTCCATGTATTTTTTATTTGAAAATACTTCCACATCTGAACTAGCGGCGCCCGCCATTTTGTACGTGGTAATTTCGTTAGGGCACTCCCCTCTGCGTTGCGATTGGCTACGAAGGTTGTGAGGCTCCGCTCATGACGTTTCGTCATGACAAGGAGCTGTCCAAGCCGTGCAAAAGCTGAACTTAGCCGCAGACGGCCGCGATCAATTTATGTTTCCAGTACTGTACATCAAAGTAATGTTTCAATATATGTTTCTAAAATTTAGTGGAACTTTAGTTATTATGGAATGGTCGGGAAATATAAAAGACTTTTATTTGGGGACATTCTATCTCCGAGCGGCAATATTATGAAGTAGCGAGAACTGTGACAGAACGGCCTCTCCGAAACTTCCAATTCTCTGCCGGCATTGTATGCATAAGATTTATTTCTCGTGTTTGGAAAATTTCAAAAGAGGTTTCTATATTGCTAATTCATTATTAGAAATAATCCTTTTACAGTGAAACTAAGCATAACATACATCCCTGTCACTGTGTCTTCCGCGATTGAGACAGGAAGGTCCTAGAGTTTGAATCCCAGTGGCGGTACTAGGACCAATTCAGTCGGTCTGGAGGAGAATTCTAACGGTCGGCTGCTTCGATCGGTATTTTATCGTAGTTTCTCCAACCAATACCGACGAATATCGGAGATACCGTAACAAACCGGCCAAGGACCGTGCATGATCTTTCCTTCCCCTTTATTGTCGGAGCTTAGAGCTTCACCGGCTGGGGAGATACATATGTTCGCCCCGGTTGTCATCATCCATGTGGAAAGAACCCCGTCATTTCCCGAGATATAACACACAATAGAGTGATGGCCATAGAAGCTGAGGTGATGGGAAACACCAAAAACTCTAACGGTTTATCGTGTAATGTAGGTTTTACTTTTTCATATTCATAATAAGAGTATTATACTTATTAGAGTATTATTTTATGCAATGCAGCAAAAGTGGGGTATGTAAGTAAAAATGGTAAGATTTTGGCGGAAACATATGTCTTGTCGGTTGCTAGAAACAATTTTTTAAAACCTTCAACGGCGTGATTGTTCGTCCGTTTCTGTGTAAGTGAAAAGCATAGCATACATAGCCTAAAGGTTAAAGAATTTTCCATAAGTCAGTATTCCTCTTTCGATATAGCAGATCTCAAGGCCTTGAGGAATTTGAAATCGATATTTTAATTTTGGGAACGCTTTGTATGAATCTCCGTAGGACATTTCCAAAATTTGGAGAAGAATCTCTGGAGAGGAATTCTGGCGGCGAGATGCTCTGTTCGGAAGTTTTCTGTGGTTTCTCTGATCAACACCAGGCGAATGCCAGAACAAGTACCCTAACAAACGGGCCGCGGACCGCATGACGATATTTTCTGACTCATGCCTACCCGTCCTTTCCTCTCTCACACACAAGCAACATACACTGAAACCTGCTGTACTGTTCAGGTCTATATTTTGTGTTATTTTATAATGACATTCCATTTATAAATAGGTAGAATCAACAAACATTTTTACTTTCTCGACCTTACATCATAAGAAAAAGTATTGAAATGATGTGCACAAACCGTGAAGTTTCAACAGAAAATCTATTGCCAGGCACTAGTAAAGCAAAGTGGTTAAATCGTGTTGTATTAAATTACTTCCTCTAACACGTGGTGTAGCCAAAATCCTTAATTGCGCATTGAAATTAGTAATATAGATGTTTTTGTATTTTTCTCAAGTTCTGGGTACAGTTGCAAACAGTCGACATCTGCAAATTTGCTATTCACGAGTTCGAACATTCCCGAATAGAAATGTGCCCTGTTTTAACATTCGCGAGTTCTACATTCGCAAGTGCGTCTTTTGTCGTAGTACATTTTATATCCTTGTGTCGTAGAGGGCACATTTCATATCCTTTATCAGCGACATCTGGGAACCGAATTCGGCGGACACCGGAACTGAAAGTATCACGTTCTGCAAAAATGCCCAAGTTGGAATGTCAATTCACATTAACACAAGAACAAAATTGTAAATCTTTCAATTCAGTTGCGTTAAATTGGAGGTAAGTGGTTGGCCACATGAACAAAAAAGCCATTCAAGATCTGTTCATCTCTCATTATAATGACATCATTGAAGAGGAGTTTCGGGAAATAATCAGCGAGAAAATTCTCCTCGAACATAATGATTAGGGAACGGATTTTCATATAAATACATATTTTTACAGGAACACGATTCTAGCATTCAATAATATTTTTTATAATAACAAAAAAGCCATTCAAGATCTGTTCATCTCTCATTATAATGACATCACTGAAGAGGAGTTTCTGGATATAATCAGCGAGAAAACCCCAACATAATGATTAGGGAACGGATTTTCAATAAATACATATTTTTACAGGAACAAGATTCTTGCATTCAATAATATTTTTTAGAGTTTACAAGACATTTTGAATTCATTCGAACTATTTTTATTTTACATATTTTTAAATATGTTGGTATAATTACATATTTTTTACATATTTTACCAATTACTACATATTTCGTTACATTTTTATACATTTATAAGTCGAAACGGAATATTTCAGATGCAAGCTCGCAATATATATTACTGAAATCTTCCTTCTTATGTAGCAAAGCAATGCGCTTTAGTTATGGCTATCGGACCTGTTTCATGAAGTGGCAAAATCCCCCCTCACACACACACACACACACACACACACACACACACACACACACACACACACCTCTTCTTTTTAAAAACTGCGTACTCCGGATCAAGGATAAGAGGCTGTATGAAAAGCAGAAGAAATGTTTACCATGAACTTGCTCACGTTTCATAGATCACATGCGTAAGCCGATAAACTAAGAAATAGTTTTAGATCCTTTTCTTATCGCGTTGTTGGAGTAAGGCGGGGGGATATGTCTTCTCCCAGTCGAGGATTCTTTATTGACCCCATGGTGCTACTATTCACTCGAGCACCAGCTTCTCGTAAACATTGTATATATGACGAAGGTATTTTATATGTCGAAAGAAACTAGTGTTCCATTACTTTTGTGGAGGTAAACATTTTTTTCAGTCTCTCAAAATCCTTGTCGAAATCCGATCGGCGACGTTCGTGTGCTTATGAAATGCCTCTTTAGAGGGAATTTTCGACTCTATAATTTTCATTTTACATATTTTCAATTTTTTCTTACATATTTTGGAAAAATCATACATATGTATGTACATATTTTACCTTTTTTATTACAATTAATTCTGTTCCCTAGTAATGATGAAGTAACGGAAGGGAAACTGCGTCTAGAAACAACTTCAGAACGGTTAATGGAGTTCTAAAACTTCAACAAACTCTGGTGAAAAGCGCATTCGAATGTGATCCGAACATGGAAATAACTTGGCAGTTAAGAGCGAAATAGAAGCAGCAACTCTTCCATATTTGGATATTAGAGCAACGAGGAGGTGATGAAACAATAAATAACCAAATCCTATATCCAATCACTTTCAACTTTGGAATAAGTTTCAAATATTGTTTTATTTCTTCACTTTGGAATGTTAAATGCGAACTTTGTTTATGGTAGCGCTTACTCAGTTCTACCAAAATTGTTTGTCAGATGTTCTTTTCTTTTTTAAACAGCTTTTCAACATCAAGGAACCAAACCCACCTTTTTTCATTAAAAGACTCAACATTCGCGGACATTTGCGATGCTTTTTGGGAACCTAACTCTCGCGAATGTTGAGGGATTACTGTAGCTAACGAAACCGCGGACACTTTTAACATGTCCATGCGATGCATAGTTCCATTTCAATTCCTGCACGTAATGGGAAATTAGTAATACAGATTCCCTTATACCAGAAAGTTTTCTGTACGCATATTCAGTGTATAGTATAATTAGGTTCTTTCGTGACTGACGTGAGGCAGTTAAAACTGTTTTATAATCAATCTCCCAATAGAGCTCTATTCGGTATTGAGCAGTGAGTCGTTCTTACGATTTCTGCATTACCTATGTTACGATTACTGATTTCTAATATACAATGAAGCCCCCCAGAGGATTATGGACGCAGCAAGGTCCTTTTGCTGGAAAGAGTAGCTTTCTTTTTTAAAGGTCACATTCTTCTATACATTCAATACAGTAAACAGAATATTCGTTCATTTGATTATAAAATCAACATTTTCAAGTAAATTTGACTCCGATAGTCATATTTGACCCACTGTGTGTCGATGGGCCAATGTGTTGCGATACGTGCTCCCGTTGATACGCGACAATAGTTCAAAAGCACTCAACCCTTATCTCTATGGACGTACTACGTAGAGTACGTATATGAAAGTTGTACAGCAACGCAAGGTGTGGATACAGTTTATTATTTAAAACGTATTGTATTGTATTGTAAAATGTATTTGATTCCACCGAGGTTAGATCTTCTGATTTACTGGCAGATACAGTAATCGACTGAACTAATGAATCAAAAACATTGCATTCTTGACTAAAGATCTTATGGCGATCGGCATTCATATATACGAAAGAGTCGCCTTGAAGGGTGAAAATGAAGATTCGTTTCCGTTTCCTTCACCTTCGTTCCTTATAGCGATTTTGTCATTAAGTTCATTATCTTCAAATTGCAGCGAAACGCCAGTCACGCATATAAAGAACATATCTTCACTGTATGGTATTATGAATAAACAGCAGCAAATAAACGATGTTATAAGAGAAAAGTCTACCGGGAAATTTACAGAACAGGCGGGTTTGAAACAAACGATTTGTGAAGTGTTTGTGGTTTGTTTGAGGTATCAGTATGTGATTAATAGCATTGAATATACGCAGTGCCGTAAGTGTTGCAAAATGCAGTAGGTCGCCTGCTGCATATGTAAGTAGGGTAATAGGTCCAAACGCTGCATATGTTAGTAGATAATATTTGTAATAAACCCAAGAGCATTTGCAAGTGCGTTAGTCATCAACGTGCTTCATGTTAGCAACCGGCAATCCTGTTTAGTCGCGGGAAGTTCTTGGTCATTTAAGGATCCGCAGAGCCCGACGGATGAAATTGTTCACATAAACGACCGGGCCACAGCGTCGCCTTTTTTTTTGACGAACCACTCTGGCATGATTGTGTGAATTTGTGAAGTGACCATCCACCACTGTGGGGCCCGGCCAGCGCTGCAAGGGGTGCGCGGGTACTTACGCGCGTGGGGTCCACGCGGAACATGGTAGGGAAGAGGAAGGCGCAGTGGGCGTGGTCGGCGATGACGATGTAGGGCGGCGCCAGGGTGTTCCGCAGTGTGCGTGTGGCGAGCAGCACCGTGCCGCTGGCGCCCACCACCCAGGGCTTGGCGCGCGGGAAGGCGTCGAGCACGGCCCAGCCGCCGTGCCAGTGCGCGATGCACGCTAGCCCGAACAGCGCCGTGTGAGGCGGCGCGCCACCAGGAAGCGCAGGCGCTCGTAGGGCCCCGCGCCGCCCTCAGGGCTCAGCCGGTTCACCCAGTCGCGCGCCAGCACCACGGCGGCGTGCGCGGCCGCCCCGCCCGCGAACGCGCCCCACGCCGACGCCCCGTACAGCTCCAGCAGCATCCAGCAGCCGCGCCAGTGGCCCACCACCAGCGGCGCTACCACGCATGCCGACAGCACGGCGTCCGCCGCCCAGCGGGCCAGCGCCCCGGCCGCGCGTCGTCGCTGCTTCATGGGCGACTGGTGCGCGGTGAGGCGGCGCCGCCCACCCGCCCCGCCGCGCCCGCCCCGCCCCGCCCGCTCCGCCACGCCCCGCCATGTCCCGCCAAGCCCCGCCACGCCACACCACGCCACGCCGCTAATGCCTCTAACACTCCGGCACATGCGCGTATTTACCTACACATTCAAGGGGCCCACGTATGCAAAGAGCACAAATTCGACACGAGGCGCCAGTCTTCTCAAAGAGGAATTCACGATCCCGGCGCCGGTGCCGATTACCTGCGCAAGCACACGCGATCTTCGCGACGCCTGTTTGTGCCTTTCGCGAGGGAGCGACCCTTTTTGGCTGTGGGTTTAACACTTTCCCAACTCATCGCTTCCTAAAAATACCTTTCATCTCATATTTACTGCGCGGATTGGACAGCTCATACTCAGCATACTTGCATGTATTTAATATGTTAGTATCTACTAGTGATGACCTAGGTCTGAAGGACAAGGGGCACGCTCTTCTGATCCCTGTGAAGCAAACTTCACCATTCATGGGGCATTCACAAAACAGTGGACGGTCCTTTTGAATGTTTTCCACAAGCGCCCTGTCAAATCAACCAATGCCCCATTTCCTCGTCACCCTCTCGTTGAGACGTACGTAATGAACCAATAATATAATCTATAAAAGAAAGTATAAAACCATGACGAAAAAATGGGAAATCTTTGCATCGTTTATTCAAGATGTACCTGCTCCCTCAATGTATCAGAATGTAACACATGAGATGAGTAATGATATAAAGATGTAAATAATGAGTAATAAATGATGTAAATAATGAGTAAAGATGAGAATGGGTAATGGTGAAGAGGTAAAAGTTAAGATTAAGTCCCACGTAAAGAGAAGAATGCGACATCAATAATATCAGCCTCTGTCATGGTACACAGTTTATAATTATCATCGGGAGAAGTGCTGCTTCACCCACAAAAATCTATATCAGTCATGTCAAGGTCGAAACCACCAGCGAAAATCCATGGCACGGGTAGCACGACGAAATCACCCATCCACAGGCAGGATTTTGAGAAATTTAACAACGGTTGTTGCTATTTGTATTTATATTTTTCCTTTTATTTTTATGTGCATATCCTCTTTTCTTACACGCAATACAACCAAGTTAAAAAAACGCCGTGGTTACTAATGATAGTTTCCTTTTCCGACCCTACTTGCGCTGAGAAACTCGTGACATATCACGGAGCCACGAACCGTGCTACTGACAACAGTACGAGACCTTGATATCACTGATATATATCGTTCGAATATCCCACCCTCCTTTCTCAGTAGATGATACGTAGAACCCGGAACATTAGCAAAATACCTTCCCGCCTTACTACGTTATTTTTCTTGATGAAACCTACTATAAAAAGTAGATCTTTGTATGACGTCATGTACAACTTTTTGAAAAAAATATTTTTCGCGTAATGTTTGCTTGAAATAAATGGAAATATAAAAGAAACATTTGCAAATGTGTCTGAAAATGTTTTCTTCAATTTTTTCACTTCTTGGCACATGGTTCTCAAACAATGGCGCAGGTCCCATTGTCGGCGAACTCTATGCATTTTTGAAAATTGCAAACAAAAACTAAATATTGAAAAACTACAATGCTGATGACAGAAAATGTTTACCTTAATGAAATCTGTCCTCTAAAACTAGATCTTGAAATATGTCAATGTCTACTTTCGAGATATTCCGTATCTCCTTCCGAGAATACTTTTAAAGAAAATAATAGTTCAGGCAAAAATAATGAAAAAGAAAGAAAAAACTTAAGCAATGTGGAATATCGTAAAAAGAAGACCACATCATATCGATGCTTTCTAAAGAATGTTGTCGACAGTCTCGGCCCAGCAGTGGTAGCGTACGCACGTCCCGCTGCATGGCAGCGCTTACCTTTGCCTCAGTAGTGGCAGATCAAGATAAGCGTTAGGTGGTGATCGTCGGATACGGCGCCCGTAACGGGCTAAGTTTATTTAAAACATTGTTATTGTTTTTGTTTTTTTTTGTGACTTTCGTGCAACAGTTAAGTGCCGAGTTATTGAATGTCAGTAAACTCAGGCCCCTCAACGGGGCAACTTATCAGAAGTGCCATGGACACTTTAAACAAAGCAGATTGTGAATGTGATCATATAGACTCCCAGTCAGATATTAGCATGATAGCTCATCTACAACAACAACTTCAACAACAGCAGCAGATGTATCAACAGCAGCTTCATCAGTTGCAAACACAGCTGCAGCTCGCGCAACAAGGACAAACTCAGCCGCAGCTAATGGGAGTACCTCAACAGCCTCATGGTCAGCCTCTGCTAATATCTCAAGCAGGGCCAACAGTTACAGCGGAAGATCAACAAAGTGGCGTATGTACTGCTGGTTCTACTTTCTTGCAAAATTCACAAGTAAGTGACGTTAACGCCGATAGCAGATCGGACACTAAGAAGCGCAAATTCTCCCAGCGTAGTGAAAGTAACGAAGGGCACAGTGAAGAGTGCAGTGAATTCAGTTACAATATCCCAGTCTCATCTAGATATAAGTTGTTAGAAAATACTGTAAGTGATTCCATGGAGCATAGCCAAATAGAACCAGTGCAAGTGAAAATCCCTCCCATTTACGTTCACGAAGTAGATGATTATAACAAGCTAATATCAGACTTAAAAAATATAGCCCAAGCAGACTTTACTACTAAACCTAACAAAACTTCAGTCAAAATCATGCTCACTTCTATTGAAGACTATCGCAGTTTTAGAAAATTTTGTGATGAACAAAACATTCAATACTACTCGTTCAGAGATCCAACACAAAAGCCCCTATCAGTGTTAATTAAAGACATACCTACAAGCTACTCAGAAAAAGACATTAAAGATGAACTTATTCGTTTGAATCTACCAGTGTTAAAAGTTTGCAGGCTCTATAATAAGGAAAGAAAGCCAATTCCAGTATGTGCAGTTGATTTAGAAAACAATAACGAAGCTCGAAAGATATATTCGTTAAACAGGTTTATTCATAGTGTAATCAAAGTGCAACAAAGGTTAAATTCCAGAGTAATAATGTGTAAAAAATGTCAGAGATATGGTCATTCACAAGCAAACTGTGGCTATCATCCCAGGTGCGTAAAATGCGTGGGAAACCATCATTATTCGGAATGTAAAAAGTCTAAAGACGCCGCACCACAGTGTGCTAACTGTTTTGAATTTCACGCAGCTAATTACAGAGGTTGTAGCTATTATAAAAAATATATTGATCCTTTGTTAAAACTTCCCAAAAAGCAAATGACAGTAAATCAAACAACCAACGTACTTTACAATCAAAATTTTCTCCTAACCCGCCACTACAATCCAGTAAGCATTTCCCACCCCTCCTTGTACGGCAGCCAAGTTCAAGTAGCCAAACAACGTTTACTGCCCAGCCTACTAACTGGCAAAATATTATACCAACAATAGTTTCCCAAGTTGTATCTGCAATCGTCCCACAAATCCAAAGTATGGTAGAAAAAATAGTTACATCAGTATTAAATAATGGCAACTATTCAAGAGGTAAATAAGATATTAAACTGGAACGCCAACGGTCTAAAAAGACAGGAAAATAGCTTCCGATATTTCCTGAAACACCACGGTATTAATATTGCCTGTATCACGGAAACCCATTTAATTCCGGTGAAAGATTCAGTATTCCGGGTTTCATCACGTATCGTAATGACAGAGAAACGTCACATATAGCGTCAGGCGGTGTAGCTATATTTATATCGAAGAACGTTAAACACGCGCAAGTACCGACACCGACGTCAAGAAACCTGGAATCTGTCGGAGTGCGAATTGAAAGTAATGGCAAAACTTTAACTATTATAGCAGGATATAAACCCCCTAACAGAACCTTTCCGGAAAACTCATACAGACGTATATTCAGTGATAACAATCCGACACTATTACTGGGTGACTTCAACAGTAAAAATATAGCGTGGGGCTGTAACTCGACATCGTGGCAAGGACAGAAGCTATCAGATTTTGCAACGGCATGTAACATCAGCATATTAGCTCCAAACGAACCGACAAGATACGCGTCCAATCCAAACATCATTCCAGATGTCTTAGATATTGTACTCACCAAAATGTTAATTTTCCATTCATCAAAAGTATTACCGGAACTCGACTCTGACCACTGCCCGATACTACTATCCTTATCGGCACAAATCAATAGAACACAGCTCGATCAGGAAGTAAGAGGAATCGTAAATTGGAATAAGTTTACTAATCTAATGTTATCCTTTTACTCATATCCGAAAAGTATAAGTAATGCGCGCGACATCGACGATGAAGTTGATAAATTCTCCAAAGCAAGTATTAATGCCATCAAACAGTCGACACGACCTCGTCGTACGCCAAATGCTAAACCGATCCCAGTAAACATTCGAAATTTAATTAAATCAAAAAATAATATGAGACGGTACTGGCAAATTACTCGAAGACCAGACGTTAAAACGAAAGTAAATAAGTTAACAAGGCTGGTGAAAACCAAACTTGACAAACTACGTTTTGCAAGGTTCAACAAATATATAGGCGAAATTCATCCAAATTCGAGTCACCTCTGGTCATCGGTCAAGCGCTTAACCAAAGAAAATCAAACATTCCACCCTTGAAACTACCTTCAAACCGCACCCCGTGACCGACGCATCATTTAACTCCAAAATCGAAAATTTCGTCAACTCTACTTTTCCAACGGCCGCACCACCCATTAAATTCATTACTCCATCTGAGACAGCTTTCGAAATTAAGCGTCTGAAAATTAAGAAAGCACCTGGAATTGACGGCATAAATACCGTGTGCATGAAAATGTTGAACAGGCGATCGATTGCAGCCCTGACGGCAATATTTAATGCGGCTTTAAGGCTTCACTATTTTCCTGCAGCGTGGAAAAAAGCTGTAATAATTCCTTTCTGTAAAGCTGGAAAAGACCCGAGATACGTGGAAAGCTACAGACCTATTAGTCTATTGCCAACCATATCTAAAATATTTGAAAGACTAATACTATCTAGACTTATTAAATTCCTCAATTCCACCAACGCTATTCCGTCGATTCAATTCGGGTTCAGGACCAATCACTCAACAACGCACCAACTACTACGACTCACTGAAGAAATAGCACAAGGCTATCACCAAAAGGAACATACAGCATCAGTATTTTTGGATATAAGTCAGGCGTACGACAGAGTGTGGCACTCTGGTCTAATTTATAAAATGCGACAACTAAGAGTCCCGGAGTATTTACAAAAGGTTATCGAAAGTTTCCTCTCTAACAGATCGTTTATTGTAAAATCAACTCTTCAACCTCTTACCCGCGCACCATTGATGCAGGAGTACCACAAGGATCGGCACTCTCTCCCATTCTGTTCAACATTTTTAGCTACGATATCCCCACTGAGGGTGACTCCAAGTTAGCGCTGTACGCAGATGATGTCGCCCTCTTCGCAACGCACAGCGACATTTCCGTAGCCAAGGACTATATTCAAAACACATTAAACGAGTATGTTAACTGGATTCAGAAATGGAGAATAAAAATAAACCCGTTAAAATGTCAAGCAAAAATCTTCACGTTACGCCGCCCAAAAAATCCTACTGAATTATGCCTTCACAATACATTTATTCCGTGGACCTCCTCACCGATAAAATACTTAGGAGTGTTGCTTGACAAAAGATTGACATGGAAACCACACATAAATGCAATAGCAAACAAAGCATCTGCCAAAATTTCAAAACTCTTCCCTCTAATCAATGCACATTCTTCATTGAAAGTCGAATGCCGATTGCTACTATTTAAGTCCCTAATTCTACCAACCATGACTTATGCATGTCCAGTTTGGGGTTGTGCAGCGACAAGCAATCTCCAAAAATTAACAACCATTCAGAATGTATTTTTAAGAAGAACATTAAATGCCCCCTGGTTCATTCCGAACATCCAGATTCGCAGAGAATTGAAAGTGCCGTCATTAATCGATCACATAACTCAAATAGCTCAAAACTTTTACCAAAACCTTCACACTTCCCCATGCTCCTTAACCTTCAGCCTAGGTCGCAATGCTGCATACTCACGTATTAAATCCAGGTATCCTAAAGACCGATTCAAACCACCGTAATCCCCCATAACTGTCAATAGATCAACTGAAACAGTCTTCTACCTCGCTTCCTTTACTTTAGCCCAATATTTATGTTTTCCGAGTAATATAAACCACTGCTTATGGATGGCCATTCCCAAAAAGTAACAAACTGTGTATTTCATAATTTAACCTCCTCGAAAGACATGTATGTCGAACGAGAAGAAATAAATTTAAAAAAAAAAAGAATGTTGTTTTAAAGGATAATGAAAGAGAAGCAAGTAATCAGGGAAAGTTGCAAATCTCTTGAAACCAACACTTTTCTAGAACTGCGGATGATCTCACGAAGCGACTAAAACCACAAAATTCAACATCATACGCGTCCCAAAAACTTTTCGACGCGATGTTTTCTTTTGAAACTTCTTCCAATGAAATCCTCAGTAAATTAAAAAATCAATATTCATTTGGTTTAGATGAATTTCCGGATTGTTTATTAAAAACTAGCGCATCAGCCTTTATACATCCGTTAAGTCACAAGTGCTTCTTTATGCACAGGAATATTTTCAGACATTTTCAATTCAGTAAAAATTAATCCACTTTTTAAAAAATGAGAAAAAAATGAAATTCAAAATTACAATTCAATTTATTTTTTGTCAGTTTTCTAAAAAAAAGAGGCTTTTCTTTACGTGAATGGAAACTTTTCCCAGAAAAAACGAATGATTTTCAGACTCATAACACGGTTTTAGAAAATAAAAATCTGCGGAAACTGCCTTTTCTCTTTTCTTAACCCTTGGATGCATGACCTACTATTTTACCACTTTTCCATGACCCGGGTCCAAAAGACCCGGTGTGTATTTTCTGGATATTCTTGAAATAAATAGCTTTTCTGCGTATTTTAATGAACATAGATATTCATTTTGACAAATTGAATGTTTAGAATTAAAGCTTAAACCATTTTAAAATTAAAACACATACAAAATATTATATTGTTTGTTACATTGTTTTTTAAATTATCCTAATTATCTGCAGTTTACACAAATCAAATGCTGTGTTCCTTGCAAACGTGCTTGTTGCATTTGCAGCAGGTTGTCATAACTTTTCTATCTTTAGATGATGGGCATACACAACATCTTTTTTTCATTGTTAGACGTTTCTCTTTGTTATCAGAATTTGCAGATATTGCTTCACCTAAAAACTTTTCTATGTCCATCCTTATGCTTCTTTGTAGAGATGCTTTAGTTGATCTTTCCATCATATAAGGCTTCATCATTTCCATTGACAATTCTTTAAGAAATAGGCGCCTTTTATGGGATATCTTTGGATAAAAATTTGGATGTTGCCATTGGTAAAGAATAAAGGCATTCAAAGCAGCGATATCCATTATATTACACCAAAGCGCCATCAGCCATCTTTTGTTTGACGCTTGCAGGTGTAATTATTTACTTTCTGGTCCATGACATCAACACCACATTTTGTTTTATTATAAAATATTACAATTTCTGGTTTCTTCTTCATTGTACTTTCTTCAATGATTTTGTTATGATGCATTGTACTCAGAAGTACGACACTTTTCTTCTTTTTGGGACATAGCTAACTAATGTCATGTCATTTTGAAAACCAAATTTGGACGAGTAAACATCGACAGCATTGTTGGATTTAAATTCTGCTGGTATATCTCTCTTGTTCTCTCTCATCGTTCCCACCAGTGTTAACCTTCTATCTAAAAGGTAACGAGCAAGAGGCACACTTGTGAAAAAGTTGTCCATTGTGACATTTCGGAAGAATTTGTAATTGTTTCCACCAAGCGCTTTACGGTGTTCATAGCTATGTCTTTTGAGGAGGCTCGCCAATTTTCCTGCCTGTATAAATCATACCATCTATAGCGTACCCTGATGACGATTCACACATCCAAAATATTTTCAAACCATATTTTCCTGGCTTACTAGGCATGTATTGTTTGAATTTACATCGTCCTCTGAAAGACACTAATTGTTCATCAATCGTGGCATGCTCATTTATCACAAATACTCTGCGGCATTGTTGAATAAATACTTCCCAAACATAACTAATGTGAGCGAGGTTATCTGTTTGTAATCTGTCTTGCCTTGTCCGTCTGTCATCAAAACGCAGGTATCGTCTAATGTCTTCAAACCTATTTACGGACATTGTTGCTCGATAAACTGGATTGGCATAATTACCCAAAAATATTTCTCTTATTGGAACGTCCCAATTTTTATCTGCACCAGCATGAAGAAGTATACCAAGAAACGCATTCATTTCTGCAATACTAATACATTGCCACTTTTTTCGTTTTTCCAAAGATACTCGTTTTGCTTCCAAATTTGTGCATCTTTGTATTTCCTCTACAATTACTTGTGGAATAAAGTAATCCCAAGCATCTTTCAAATTTGCCGTTGTAACGCCTCTCGAAGGACCTGGCTGAAATTTGATGACGTTATGCACACGAGCACGACCTTGAGACGGTGTTGCTTTACTCCAAACTGAACCATTCGGAGAAACAAATACATCATCAGTGGAACTTTGTTGACTCTGAAATAAAGATGTTTCTCCTTCATCTTCACAGCTCGAATCTTCTTCATATGAATTACTTTCTGATGTATTTTTCTCTGCTTCCAATGGCATGTAGGACTCGTCAGAGTCCGAAAACATGCTCTCTCCTGAACTCAAGTATTCATCTTCAGCTATCCACTCCGAAATTAGTTTCAAAGTTTGTAGAAGTAGGTGGTACTGCATCAGACTCTCTATTTCTCCGAGGTGTTGACATATCTTCAAGAAATAAGCTACAATTAGTTTTGTCATTTTGTATTATACAGACAATAAAATAACCCTAACCTAAAAATTCAAAATGTGAAACTCAGAACTGTATTACGATCAATGAATAAATTTAAATTGCAAGTAATAGTTCAGCACTTACCGTAAAATATCAACAGTGCTCACAACAACAAAACAACAGGAAACACTTATTCTGAGAATGAATGTTGCGTGAACACGTTGCACGAAACAGAAAATCCAGCCTCGCTCCACATCTAACTACGAACAACAAATAAAGTATGTGCTGCACCCTAGTGCCGAAACTAATGAATCATCTCTAATAATTAAAATGGCCAGTAGATGGCCTATAGGTACCCATGAAGCATTTTTATGGCCCGTGTCATGCTGCGAAATGCGAAAATATGTCACCGGGTCTAAAGTGCCCGGGTCATGTAAAAGAGGTATACAAACAAAAAAATTAAAAAATAAAATTAACAAAAAGCCCATTTGCTTCAAACAAAGTATAATATGAAACGCAAAGCTTTAATTGAGGTATTAAAGGAAGGTGGGATTCTAAAATTCAATTCCGATAAAGATATTCACATACAAATATGCCGTCGGGTCCAAAAGACACGGGTCATGCATCCAAGGGTTAAAAATGTTGCTTCATCAATGAACCAAAATGAAGAACCCATTGGAATATTTTTAGATCTTTTGAAAGTTTTTGATGTTATTGACCATAACATTTTGCTTTCAAAATTACCATCAAATGGAATTTGTGGTATTGCCCTAGATTAGATAGCTTCGTACCTTAAACATCGATCTCAAAGAGTAGAAGTACCGTACTGGCACGAAAGGACACTATTTATCTTTCCAATTCTCTGCCAATAGACCTTCGGGTTTCGCAAGGTTCAGTCTTAGGACCTATCCCCTATCTGTTATTCGTAAACGGTATGCCCTCGTTTATTAAAAACGAAAGAACAGTTCAGTTTGCCGATGACACGAATGGTATTCGCAAAAAGAAACATTCAATAGTACGATTTCAGAATTTTAAATTGGTTCTGTAATAACAAATTAATAGTTAATGAAGGAAAAACGATTGCAATGCACTTTTGCATTTCAAATCGGTAATAATCGCATGCTCCATTGAAGATGAATAATATACAATTCGCTGACGTTACGGTAACAAAATTTCTAGATCATTCAATTCAGTCAAACGTCAAATGGAACACTGACACTAAGAGAATTAAACACTAAATTAAGTTCATTATGTTAGGCATTCAGAATTCTTTCAAATTCTGTCAGTCTTCATGCAGCTAGTTGCGTGTATTTTGCAAATGTAGTACATTTTCGCCTGAGATGTGGCATAATATTCCTTTGATTTCCCAAAAAATTATTCGAATAATTAATAAATGTCATTCACGTCATCCCTGCAAGCCCCTTTTCATTGAGCTAGGAATCTTAGCATTGCCTTGCCTATTATTACGAATATGTAATATTTGTGAAAACTGACCTAAACGGTGGAAACATAATTTGTTTATTATTTTATGCATATTTTATTATTAAATAATATTTTCATGCAATACTACTGATATTTATAATTACAACACATGTCATAGAAATCACGTTCATCAAGTGACAGTATCAACAGCTCACTACAAGAAAACCACACACAATACATGTACTACGGTACTTTACGGATTAATGTTAGTGTTTAATGGCATCTGTCAACGCTATATACTTTCGTATATAGAGTTGACACATGACACTAAACACTTAAATCCTGTACACAAATTTAAATTTAAAGTAAAATCTTTTCAGCTGCATAACTGTTTCTATACAATTTCTATTGATTTTTCTATACAGATCATCAAAAATAATAATAATGTTTATTTTAACAAAACAATGACATATAATGAATTAGTTTATATTTGTGTTGTGTAATTAAAAGAAAACTTAATATGCATGAAACAAGTAATGTACTTCAGCTTTCGGGTCAATGACTCCCGTCTTGATCAGGTTTTTGTCCAGTTTCCCTGATAAATTGAGCAAATGCTGATATGGCCACTTGTTTTGCTTCTGGACATAAATGTAGCTTCACTATGCGCAGGTTTTTTTAACTTTCCTTTTGCTCGTGGTGGCAGGAGTGGAGCCGAGGGTGAGCCGCGGGATTACTATGTTGTTAAGAATGCAGAAAAATCGAATCTGCAGTTCGTTTACTGTTGGATATAACTTTTCTATAACTCGGGAACGAAAATTTCGAGTTTTTCAAATATTGCTACTCTTTTTTAAATTTTATTTTTATTTATTTTGTTTGTTTTTAAAAACATTTATTAATCTTTCAATTATTTATATTTAAAATGTTGGGAAGGGATTCTGAAACTCAAGAAAATGTTCGCAGATGATTTCCCCCTTATGTCACCATTAGTTTTTATTGTTTTTTGACTGAATAAATAAATAAAAATAAAATAATAGAAATGAAAATCTCAATTTCTTTTAAAATTGGAGTTTTAAATGTTCAACTTTTTTAAGCGTCGGAAATGTTGGGTTTTGCTGTTAGGGTGGTAGTGAGCGGTAACGTTTAAAGGTAAATTAATTTGCATCACTTGCTTCACCAGTTTCTTTACAATAACTTGAATATCCGTCCAGTGCCGGAGTGTCAAACTTGCAAAGCGTCAAGGGTCGGAACTAACACCTTTAATATGGTTTCGGGCCATATTTTCATTACTCGGGGGTTTCACACCTGACTGCCCCGTATTACTGATCTTGGCAGTTTGTCTGGCTTCTCTGAAACGGGGAGGGGGGATTTCCATCCCCTCCCATGCGTGATACTAGGCCGTACTATGCACAACGCAGTGAAACACATTTGGATAATTTGGAATTTAATATAAATAATTCTTAAATCTAAACAACCTGTTTTTACATCAGGTGGGTGTTGACCCCGATAGAGCGCGTGCTCTAGGCGCACAATGTCCTCGCCCGCTATGAATGAAAGGGACGTTCCCTTTCGCCGGCCGCCAGTTGGACAACCGTGGTCTAGGTCGGTCTACTTCATTTAAAAGAAGTCTGCTTGAGACTCTTCCAAACACACAAATTTCAGAACGACAACCAGAAATTGTGTCTAGTGTTGTAAGTCGTTGGTTGGAGCTTTCTCTTTATCGAATGATACTTTGAGAACCTTGAGTTTATCACGGTTATCGATTGTTGGCTTGCGTGGGAGACGTGTTGTCTGACCACTACACAACGCGCCGCCCTGAAAAAGCTATTCGTATTTTCGAAATACTGTTCGTTTAACTGAGTGCAAGATGTCCTTAAAATCAGATTTGATTAAGGAAAAAATATATTTCTTCAATATTGTCGTGGTAGGAAGACGCCGAAAACATTTCGAACTCTTGCAATTTTAAAAATTCTGAGATTTTAATGAAAGAGGGACCTACACAATTTTTCAAGTGTCTTTTATTTCATCAGAGGACAGTGTTTAACAAAAGAATTTGAAGCCATTTTTGAGAAAAGTTTAAGAAAGTTGAGGTTTCATGTAAAGTACTCCCAAAAATTCAAATATTTAATCCAAACTCGCAAGGTCTTCATTAAGATCGATCAGGGAATATCAATTTTGGAAACATTTTGGACAAAATGTTTGAGCTCTAGTTTGAGCATAGGCGGACTGATGCACTGATGGAGGGGCCGACAGACAGTCGGACAGACAGACATTTTGTCGTCAATCGATTTTTCGGTATCAAGGACCCACAAAAATTGGATTCTGACAAGTAAGAAGATTCTAAGATATTACAGATTCTAAGAGATTTTCAAAAGGTAATAAATTTATTTTTAGCGATTTTGAAATAAATATGTATTTTTATTTAACAATTATCTTACATTACATAAAATTGGCGTATCTGGTGAATCTTTAATTATATTTTCTGAAGTGCTGTGTACCCTTATAACGTTAATATTATACAATTTAAAATTTATTGATTGAATTTCTAATAATGTCTGTGGTGATATTATTCGAAACACAGTATTAACTACCACAGTATTAAAACCATTTAAATACCGACATACCTAATTATATAATTTAACAAACATTTAACCCTATCATAACATTTCAAAGTTTTTAAATATTAAGTTATATTATCCGAGTTATTTGAATATTCCTACAGTTTGTATGGGTGGAAACAAGTCCATAATTGTTACAATTGTTACAGAATTATTGTTAGTATTGTGTAAGCCATCTGATTTGAGTAAACTTAATTGTTAAAATATTCTTCCGGTTTACACTGATAAACCAACATTCCTGAAGAACAAAAGTAATGAATGTGTTATGTTACTAGATTCAGATATTAAGAAATGAAGGAGAGAACAATCGTTGGACGTACTATTTGATTTAAGAGTATGTGAAAACAACATTGCGACACAACGGATGCTTTAAAGTACAATAAAAATGTGTTAAATTCATCAAAATTGAATATATCTAAATAGTAAATGAAAATTAAAGTTGAATTAGAGACTGACCATCCAGGGAGAAAATGTTAAAATTATATCCTAAAATTAATAAGATATAGACAAGAGTCAATACGTGCAACTAATAGCAGGGCGAACTCTTGTCAGAATGTTATTGGCGGGCAGGAACTTCCTTTCAGGAAAGGTAAACAACATAGGGAATTGTAGGTATGAGATAAATATGTGGGAGATGAGATAAAGTCAGATTAAGAACAGATAAGTATCATGTAATTTGCCCATCTTTAATTTTATATTCACAACATATCTACTCAACATACAGTTAATGTACATTCAAAACAAGAATGTTTAACACACAATTTTAATATTTTTAATATATAATATTTACAATTTTAATATTCCCTCGCCCTGCTATGTGACTGTGTCCCATTCTGGGAAATTTTTGTGTACGTATCGAACTTATTGATTGAGTTGGCAAGAACTTCCTGAATTCTGGCGAACTTTTTGATCCCATTTCATGTAAACAAAGCTGTGACAAAAAAGCTATTTTGGGCACGGGCGAATGGTCGGAAAATTTCACGTACTTTCCTATCGTCGAACCGCCAGAGGAATGAAAAATCTCTTCCAACCTTCTGATGTGTTTGCGTGACGCGACGTGTATGACAGCTTTTATTAGACTGGCCTTGAGGTTGTAGTGTGTACTACATATGTTTTGAGTTATGCTATGTTCTGCACAGTGTAAATAGGTGTGAATCGTTTTACTCGTGAATCGTTGTAAAAACTTTAACGCTCCTAGCTTTCCCGTGTGGTAACACCATTGGCCAAATATGTCAGTGATAGGATATTGTGACATACCAGACTGTCACATAATATTTTGATGAGAATTGGGGGCAAAACTTTATTAAATTCTTCGTAAAAAGTGTAAATGTTGAGGGCATAGGCATGCAGGCAGGCTTAGCAACCAGGGAAGCGGAAGTAAACAAACATAGCGTGGCAAGTAACGGACAGAAGATTGTGATGTAAGGGCATGTAGGATTGGTGGTAAACTAGTAATGGGGTATGACGAAACTAGAGATTTTTATTTATTTATTTTTTTAGGCAAAAACAGTCAAAAACTGTATGTGACGTATAAGGGAGAAAATCATCTGCGCACGCTTTCTTGAGTTTCAGAGTCCCTTCCCAACAATTTAACTATTAATAGTTGAAAGATGAAAAATCATAGTAATAATAATAATAAATTTTAAAAAGCCAGAGATTAACATTTCAAAAACTAGATATTTTCGTTGCCTAATTACAGAAAACTTATTTTTAACAGTAAAGGAACAAACAGATTTTATTTTTCTGTATTGTTAACAAATAGAAACTCTACTACCTAAGCTCTACTACCACTACAAGCAAAAGGAAAGTTCAACAAAACGTGCGAATAGTGAAGCTACATTTACGTCCAGAAGCAAAGCAAGGGGCCATCTCAGCATTTGCTCAATGGATCAGGGAAACTGGACAAAAACCCGATCGAGATGGGGGTCATTCACCCGGAAGTACATTATTTGTTACAGGCATATTGAGTCTTTTTTTAAATTATATAATGCAAATGTAGACTCATTATACTTAATCACTCAATTCATTATACTTAATCTTGTTTTTGTTAAAGTAAACATTATTTTTCTTTTTGACGATCAGTATAGTCTCTAATTGTATAGAAACAGTTTTGCAGCAGAAAAGATTTTACTTTTAATTTAAATTTGTGTACCAATTTTAATTGTTTAATTTCATCTGACAATGAGTTGTAAAGTAACGTACATGTATAGTATATGAATTTCTTCTAGTGAGCTGTTGATACTGACACTTGATGAACATTTCTACGTCGAGTGTTGTAACTATAAATATCAGTAATGCATGAAAATAAGTTCCCACCGTTAAGTAAGTCAGTTTTGACAAATACTACAGACTCATAAAGAAATAGGCAAGGCAATGGTAAAATTACAAGCTCAATGAAAATAGGCTTGCACGGATCACGTGGATGGGATTTTTTGATTATTCGGATAATTTTCTTTTGCAATCTGGGCACTAAAGGATGAGCTTCCCCAGAATATTATGCCATATCTCACGCGGGAATGTACATTTGCAAAATACACGCAACGAGCTGCATGACGGCTGACAGAATTAGAAAGAATCCTGAATGCATAACATAATGAGCTTAATTTAGTGTTTAATTCTATTATATGTACATTCCATTTGAGGTTTGATTGAATTGAGAGACCTAGAAATTTTGTTACCTTAACATCAGCTAATTGCATATTGTTCATTTTCAATGGAGCATACGACTGCCGATTTGGAGCGCAAAATTGCATTGAGACAGTTTTTCCTTCGTTAACTATTAATTTGTGATTACAAAACCAATTTGAAACTTCTGAAATTGTACTATTTATTGTTTCTTTTTTGCAAAGAACATTCGTGTCATCGGCAAACAGAACTGTTCTTCCATTTTAATAGATGAGGCATATCGTTTACGTGTACAACAGAAAGAGGATAGGACCTAAGATCGAACCTTAGGGACCCCATGTTCAATTGGCAAGAATTGAGAGATAAGTAAATAATGTCCTTCGTGCCAGTACGGTATTTTACTCGTTGAGATCGATGTTTAAGGTACGAGGTTATCCAATCTAGGGCAATACCACGAATTCCATAAGAAGGTAATTTTGAGAGCGAGATGTTATGGTTAATAACGTCAAAAGCTTTCGAAAGATCTAAAAATACCCCTAATGGGTTCTTCATTTTGGTCCATTGATGAAGCAACATCTTTAAGGAAAAAAAAAATTGCAGTTTCTGTAGATTTTGTTTTCCCTGAAACCGTGTTGTGAGTCTGAAAACGCTTCGTTTTGTTTTTCCTGAGAAAGGTTTCATTGGCGTATAGATAAGCCTCTCTAATATTTTTGAGAAAACTGACAAAAGAGAAATTGGTCGGTAATTTTCAATTTCATTTTTGTTCCCTTTTGCAAAAAGTGGCTTAATTTTTGCTGTTTTGAAAGTATCTGGAAATATTCCGGTGCACAAGAAGCATTGAAAATGTGAGTTAATGGGTGTATAATGGCAGGTGCACACGTTTTTAATAAATAACCCGGAAAATTCATCTAAACCAGATGAATATTTGTTTTTCAGTTTACTGACTATTCTGAGGATTTCGTTAGAAGAAGTTTCGTAAATAAACATCGTGCCGAAGTTTTTTCGGGGAGCATATGATGTTAAATTTTGTGGTTTTAGTCCCTTCGTGAGATCAACCGCAATTCTAGAAAAGTGTTCGTTGAAGAGATTCGCAACATTTTCTGGATTTCTTGTTTCTCTTTCATTATCCTTTAAAACAACATTTTCTACGAAATGTCGTGATGACGTGGTCGAATTTATAACGATATTCCACATTGCTGTAGTTTTTGTTTAGCGTTCAAAATATCCTCATTATTTTTCATTATTTTTGCCTGAACTATTATTTTCCTTGAAATTCTTTTATATTCTCGGAAGTAGACGTGGAAACCGGGTGACACGTTATGATGTTTAGAAATAAAGTAGAGAGTACGTTTATTTTTACACGATGTTCTAATTCCTTGTGTGATCCAAGTATTACTTTTTCGTGAAATGTTTAATTTTCTCTTAATAGGAAAGCATGCTTAAAGAGAAATGAAAGCTTGAGAAAAATAAATTATATTTTTCATTTGAGTCAATAGCGTTATAAACTGCCTCCCATGATTCTTTCAGCAAGTAGTCCGTAAATAACTTTATGTTAACTGTAGTAAATGCTAAAAACTGTAGTAACTGCATAATATTTGAGGAGAGGCGCTTTAGACCGCGTACCGTGCACATCGTTGAGGTCATTGTAAATGATAGATGCGGGACTTGGTGGAATTTTGCGGGAAATAATTGAGTAGCGAGGACTTATATTTTGTGTGCGTAATTCTATTTGGAACTTTGAATAATTCTGGCACCGGGAGTCGTAAGTAAAACAATAAGTTGAGGAGGACATTGACCCGGCAGCGGACCGGGAACAAAATACGAGACAGAAGATTGGTCGGAGCAGTGGATTCCTCCTGACCATCGTCCAAGAGCGCATGGATATATAAATAGTAAGAATAATAGCGCTATTTACAATTTTTACTACCGGTCATGACCAAGGTGACATTTTAGGTTAGAAAGAATTAATCGATGAATAAACTTACAACGTTCTCATTTTGAAAATTTTTTCTTTAGCATCTTGTGTAATCCATAGTTTAATAATTTCTTTCCAGAAACAAATTTCAGATTCCTCGCTTCTTCCGTATGGAGAGAGGATCGAATGATCGTTTGCTAGGAAGAAAGTAAGTACCGGCGACGATTATTTTCGTAAGAACCCAACCGGCAGGGCTAGTAGGATAATTATTTCCCTTTAGACGTGTTTGCGGAAAATTTAAAATCGTAACCCTTTCCTGGCGCCCAAAATTAATATAAATTCGGAAACCGGTTGCATAAATAATTTAACAGAAACGGAGTGCGTTTCAAAATGGCGGCCCAACATGGGGCGAATTTCGTCACAATTTATGACAAATTGCGGCGTTTCAATATAAAGTGGAATGATGAAAATGGAATTTTAAAATTATTTGAAAAAATCATTAATACAGTTCAAAGCGTTGCAATATCAAGGTAAATATCATACAATATAATCAAAAATGTAAATAAGAAATGTTGAAGGAACTATGAAAAGTCGTTAGTAATTATAAAGAAATTTACGAACAATAATTCTGAAAATAAGTGGAAAATACAAAACGTCCATAATATTAAATTATGCATGTATCTGATGTCCAGGTCACAAAATAGGCTTCTGGCAGAATGGACGACAGAGGATACTGGGATTTTGGCAGGAATACGCCCAACAATGTAATAGAAGGTTCAAATGGATTTAATTTTGTAGATTGGGGAATAAGGAACATATTTCGTCACACCTTTGTGTTGCGGGTTGCAGGTTACAGGCGGGTTACAGCAAGCGAGTTGCAGGTTACTTGCCCAAACCTGTCTTTTTTGCAGCATAATCTTCATGTACAGTACTGGAAACATAAATTGATCGCGCCCGTCCGCGGCTAAGTTCAGCTTTTGCACGGCTTGGCCAGCCCTTGTCATGACGAAACGTCGCAGGCGGAGCCTCACAAACCATCGTAGCCAATCTCAACGCAGGCGGAAGTGCCCTAACAAAATTAGGACGTACAAAATGGCGGGCGCTGCTAGTTCAGATGTGGAAGTATTTTAAAATTAAAAATACATGTAAGAAACACTTGTATGAACATGAAAGTAAATTCATTGAAATATATATGAACACATAGCACTTAACCACTGTTAACACAATAATTTTTGAAGAAATTTTATATCAGATAAAATAAAATTTTAATTAAAAACAATTTATGAACTTTATCAAATGACCAGTTTACTAGAGTTTTGCGATAAGAAAAACGATTATAATTGCATATTTTCAATTGTTCATATGTATATTACATTTGCAAAAATGCAAAATACTGTTTTTCTCGAATCGTTAGGACTTCTAGGGAAACATTTCAATAAAAGAAAGTAAAATTCAAAGTCCAACTGCATATTTATCATTAAAGTAAGAATTAAACTAGATATTAAGCAATTAATTTTCATCTTATGTCAAAATTGTTATTTTGCTATCATCAAATTTGGGACAATTTGGGAACACCCGGCAGGAATAGCGCACATTTCGCAATTGTTTATAAAATTGTTAATTGTTGCAAAACTGTTAATCCGCAGTTTTGGGTTCTGGGACATCCGAAAACTCTTCCCACTTTAGAATTGCAAAAATTGGAAATTGTTTATAATTTTACAAATTTTGCGTTTCCTTTTTATTCTCTGATCTCAATTCCCTTTACACAAGATGCAAAATTCCGCAATCCAACCGGAGCTATCGCCTTTCGTTTTCGTGATACGCAATTGTTTATAGGATCTTCGCGTCTGATGCCAACCCTCACTTGTTTCCAACCCCCATTTCATTCGATTTGACAGTCAAGTATAAAGAGAACCCTTCCCACTTTAGAATTGCAAAATTTTGAAATTGTTTATAAATTTTTAAATTTTTCAAACAAAACATATTGCTTTTTTAAAATTGCCTTTAAAATTCCGCAATCCAATTAGCGCGCTATCCCTTTCTTTCGGGGATACGTAATTGTTTATAAGAAATTAGCATGTCATGACAACTATTTTTGGCAGTTCCCACGCTAAGCTTTTCTACAAGCCGTTTGCAACGGCTCGCTTAGTTTCTCCGGCAAATACATTTGAAGTTCCTAACGGGGGTGGAGGGAACAAGCGGCCACAACGCTTGCATATATTGCCACGAAAATTGTTGCTGGTTAGATATTCCTAGTTTTCAGCTCCCTAATTTTCATTTCATTCTAAATACTCTAAGTTCCATTTGTTTAACAATTACAGCATAAATTTTAAAATACTACTCGAGTCGGCTACCGAACAATCTTCACCTTGGAAGCAAGAAAGAGTCATCAATTGACTTCCAGAAATACCCCCCCCGGTGAAAATTGCGTCCTTCCTCCACACGTTTCAAGGCGAAATAGGCTGAGCTTGTAAGCGTAAATCGTAACACTCGCTTTCCCTCGAGAAAACCTTTATCCACCTTCTTAGGAAGCCAATTCTTTACATATAAAATTGTGGAAAATTTTTCAAATTAAATATACAAAAAAACAATAATTTTACATTAATTATCTTCACGTATAAATATAGACATTAAAGCTTGCTCCTCAGTATTCACACGTTCCAAATACGAAATACATGTTATAACATCCACAATTTCATTCTAACCAGTAAGTCTGCTGCCTTTAGAAGCATATAGCATCAGCATGGAATATGCGAAAAGGTAATAATACTATTATAATATAGTATGGACATATATTTATTTATGGACATTTGTAATCGATGGAATGATTGAACGAACGTATGCAGTTAAGTAAATATCATTGAAGGTGCAAAATTTGCAAATAAACATGTTTTTAAAATTCAATTATTCCAAGTTTAGAACAATTGCTAGAAGCATTCTTTTCCATTCGACACTAACACGCCAATTCTTTTTGACACTAACCTCTGAATCTAAGCGGATTGTTTGAGGTCATCGCTTATCGCGTCAAAATCGAGGAATCATGGAAGTTTACACGTCTTCGAAATACGTATATGCCGAGGTCATCTTCATGAAACTCAAAAAATCTCTGAGCATATGAAAGAATCAGTCGTCATTTCAACAATGAAGCTACTACGACATACTAATCATAATATCCTCAATTTCGTTTACATATTGTGTTCTTTCGAGCGTGCTCCGTGTCTCTGAGTAGCAAACATTAACATAATCGTTAAAATTAAAAGCGACGATTTAGGATGAAGAAATTAACTTCTCTTCATAATTGTTTGTCATATCATGTTAGTATTATTTTAAATAAAATTGTAGTTTTATTTAATTTGAAATAACTGCTTGGATATTTTTAGGTTTAATTAACAAAATATAGCTACCCGAATTTGACGCTAATGACGCTTTCGAGGTTTCCACTACGAGACGTATTTCGTTATCCTTACTCATTCGCTTAGTATACTGCAATGGCTTTCATTTATCATCGATCATGTTACATAGGGTTTTTAAAGTTTATATGGTACCGGGTGTCCCATCAAATATGGACCACCCTCATAACTTCTAAACGGTTCAGGGTATCGAGTTGCAGTTTTCGCTAAACAATGCAGAATCATAGGACAGGTAACATGCTGGTAGAGGACTTCTTTATAATAGTTTTAGTTTTCGAGAAATTTAATCATCTTTGACTTTTTAAATTGAACTATATATTTTTTCATCAGCAATGGATAGATCATGAACATCGGAATAAAATGATGTATCATATGTTTGTATTTTACGAGTAATTTGAGTATAAAATTAGATTTTTCGGCATCAGATTTTAAAGTAAACGGGCAGCCTTTGCAACAGTCACCGTTGTGGGAAGGTGGCCTTCGCGACGTTGATACTGTTTCGTTAAGAGAGGAGTGTGAGAGGAATGGCCGTGTAGGATGAAGGTGTAATTGCAGCAATTCATGATCTTGACATGAAAAACATATGAATAAACATCAATTATAGCGATCTGAATGAGAATTTGTTCCCAGTTGTTCATCTGAGTTCAACTTATCTTCTTCTTAAATTCTAAATCAACGATAATTGTAAAGAACGAAATAAAAAGATATTGCAACGATAAATAATAATAATAATAATATAATAATATAATAATAATAATAATAATATAAATAATAATAATAATAATAATAATAATAATAATAATAATAATTATAATAATATGAAAGTCAATAAATTCTTAAAGATTTTCATTGTAATATCTCGATTAATTCATCAAATAATAGATAGGTAGACATTTTCTCTTATTATTCACGGTAGCTCAACTATTTAAACACGTACTACCAGAAGAACAAAGTAATACAAAACTTGAAATACTCTCGAGAGTTCTATCAGTGTAAATTTACCGAACGTTAACAAAAATGCATATCTGCATTCGCTACTGCTCATCCTGATTAGAGAGTTTCTCATTTCATAACGCCAAGTGCTGCCTCAAACTTGAAAATGCGATTGAAGACGCAAGTGGACCGTTTTCATTTCCATTCAAGAAAAAGCAATCGTATGATATTTACAAACGAAGGTGGTTGGCTTCTTGTTCAGTTTGAAAATGATATTTATTATTATTAACATCACCTTTACGCTACCAATTTTTTTATTTCGTTCTTTGGAACGATCAATGTTTTGAAATTTTAGTAGAAGGCAAGTAAAATCCAAATAAATAAATGGAAAACATCTCCCATTCTGGTTCTTAAAATTGGTATTTCTTAGTGTGATGTCTGTGTCAACACCAAGAATTGTTGTAGTTATGCCTCTTATCCCCCACTGCCACCCTCTCAGCCAAGACGCAACTGTCTTGACGCCGTGATAGCCATCTCCCCTAAAAGCGAGAGTTGCAGGAACAGCTACACGATGACCCGTTTAATTCAAAATCACATATCAGAAATCCTAATTTTATACTTAAGTTACCTTCAAAATATTAGCATATGATACATAATTTTAATCCTCTTTTCATGATCTATCCATTGCTACTGATAAAAATATATAGTTCCATTAAAAAAATCGAAGATGATTAAATTTCTCGAAAAATAAAAATATTATAGACAATTTCTCTACGGCTTGTTACTTGCCCCATGGTTCCGCATTGTTCAGCAAAACCGGCATTTCGTTATCCTGAACCGTTTACAAGTTGTGGGGGTGGTCCATAGTTGGTGGGACCCTGTTAATGTAATAACATTACAACTGCATTCTGATGGGCAGGAATTCGAGCTCTGTTATTGGTGTTCTTTTTTGCGTGTAACCAACTCTGTGGTGTGTGAAAGTGTATTTATTTATATATTTATTTTTACTTTCTCGTAAAGATTGGGAGTAACAAAAGTAATGTTTAGAGAGGTTTGTATGTAATGTTGCAGTAAATCGATGTCGAGATTTTAATGGAAATACACCTCTTAGGGCCTTAAGTTACCAAGAGAGTGTTGTTATTATTTCAAAACGTCCGTCTCTCCCGCCATGTGTCCACTGGTCTGTCTGTCTGTTTCTCTGTGAACACTAGTGTGTAAACTATTCGTAGAAATTTTGTCAAATTTAATTTTCTATTAACGATCTGGCCCGAATCCAGGTCCTGCGATTTTGAAAATAATTCTTTAAATTTTTGGGGTTAATTTAGTTGAAGCCCCTGAGGAGCATTTTCAAACTTTTCGTCAAAACGGCTCCAAAGTTTTTCGACCTATATATGTAACCACAGTCGAACATCGCCAACGTCGGAACTCGAACTCTAGGGCCTCGCGGTCAGTAACGTTACAGGGAAAACTGTGACGATGCCACTAAGCTATCGCAACCTTTCCAACGTGTACTTAAAAACATAGTAACTCTTATTTCCATTACAAAGTTTTAATTTTTCAATATTACAAATATTATTTTATAGTATTACAAATATTGTTTTATAGTATTCGAGCGCATAGTAAATTTAACTTTAAGCTTCCTGCTTGAATCGTGTGTATACAAATCGGACAAATTGTATGTTTGAAAAAAAATAGCCAGCAGTGTAATTTTTGTTATCATAGCTGGGAAGCGATAACCGAGCAAGTGGCAACAGCTCAGGATTTGGCAACAGGGCATTGGACACAGGAGGCCTGTGGCCGCTGCTTGGCCCTTTAACACGAGGATGGATTCTTCATTGTAGGGAAGAAAGTGAGAGGGAATTATGTGAGCTTATTGCACTCGTCGATCACAAATCATGTGCGACCGCGCCATGTGGCTGCCTGAAATTTGACATTTGCAAACACGTTAGGGACGTATGTTAGCACGGTGTTTAAAAAATCTGTTCCTCAATGTTTCTGTGAGAAATTGGTTGTATTTTGATCTGTACAAGAATTCGTATACGTTTTTTAAATTAAAAATTTCACAAAACAATATGAATATCGTTATGTATTTTTAACATGAAAAAAGTAATATATTTACCCAACAGAAACTTGAATTATGAAGACAGAATATTAACAAAAGAATTGGGATATCTTTGACCAGACTTGTGCATCAATAAAATGTCCAGTAATGAAAATGGGTCGGACATTTAAGCGGTAAATATTCTTATATTTGGTGCCCTCTCTGGTTACTAATCTGGTCACTCTCGAAGCGCCACTAGAGTGACACTACCTTAAAACTACCTTAAAATACTAAGAAAGCAAATTCATTACCCGGCCCACAGCAACGTTGCTGAAATCTATGTTGCAAAGACTAGAGACAATATCAAAGCAAATGGAATTTATACCAGTATTAAATAATGTAATATATTTTGTTCAACAGGCGTGTACGAAGACTTTTTAAGCTTACAAAAACGGCCACTTTATTTTGTTTCCAAATATCAGAGAGTTGGTAACATTTTGAACTTCTGTTATACAAAGGAATAGAAAGAGTAGTCTTAATTTCTAAACCTGATATCTTTATTGTTTCTAACACATCGTTCGTATTATGTAGTAGAATTTCTTCTAGAGTTTTCTAGTTGTTCGCAAGGCCGTCCTTTGGCCTAAGCAACTGCCATGAGTCCCAACTTCAGACGGGGACATAGATGATTGAAATAAAATACAATAGGATCCCCAATAAATTTGTATTACACTCTTGAAGCCTATAAATATGTAAATGTTTTTATCTTTTTTACTGTTTAAATAGCTTCTTAAATATCGCAGGATTATTGATAAAAGTGATCAAGTCCAAAAATTGGTTGTATTGGATATAAGGCGTTCACAGGTTTCTAAACCTTCAAAAAATCAGTTTTCGATTTTCATAGTATTTATTGTAATGCTACATCTTCTATATTATTTATATTACCTATATTATCTATATTATGCTACATCTTCTATTTTAACATTAGTTCAATTTTTTGTTATTCAATTGGTCAATTTTCGTAGAATTGGAAACTTCGTCCCCTCTACCAAGAAATCGACCAAATATTTATTAGTTTCATATTTTATAATATTTACCATTTGAATAATAATTATAAATAAGTAGAAATTTTAACACACACACACACACACACACACACACACACACACACATATATATATATATATATATATATATATATATATATATATATTGTGACGATCGTGGCCTGGCCACAAGCTTACACGGCTCTCTCACATCCTCGACGGTGACGGAGTGATTAATAACATCGGAAGTGCAGCACGCAAGAGAAAAGGCGCGACCTGTCGGTGGCGGCCAGAAGCAGCGGCGGGGTAATTTCGACGGAGGGGCGGCGCGCATAGGGGTTTCTATGACGTCAGGGCCGCATTTATACGGCGGTGCGGCGAAAAGCTGGGGTCTTCTCGGTTAATCCGGCGACACGGGCGAAAGCACTAGTTCTATGCGTCTGGTAGTGTAGGCGAACGCGTAAGTTCTCTACGAATTTGGTAGTGAAAGTGAATAATTGAGTGATGTGAGCGTGGAGGATTAGTTGGTATAGGAATGTGATTGCAATACGAACATATTAGTAATCCGCTGCAAGCTCGTTAGAAAGAAAGCGGTCAGAGCGAAGTAAGAACAGTAAAGGTTTTTTTTTTCAAGAGTGCTCATTTCGTGCAGAGGACAGTTTTGTAAAATCCAGTGGAGACTGGGTGTATAAGCGCTGCAGCCATCCGAAGTGCAGCTGCGACGCCCAGTGTAATAACGCAAAGATCCGATTTTGCGACGCGCCAGAGACTTGGAGCGTGGGCATGCACGTTCGTGGCGAGGACGGAAAAAAAAGGAGAAGAGGGGAGCCGGGAGCGGATGAAGAGAAGGGCCTGATTGACCGATCGCCTAACGGACGGGCGAAGCGAACGAGAGAAGGGCTCGGTTTCACCGAACGCGTGACGGACAGGTGAAGCGTACGAGAGAAGCTGGAGTGACGTTGCTGCGACACCGGGCAGCGGGAGTGCCAAGGTAGCCTTCGAGCGAACTGGAGCGCGCGTAAACGAACCGACTTTTCGTGCGAAGATTGGTGCGGACCAGAAAGTGGATAACGGCAAATTGCGTGGTAGTTCATGTGAGAAGCTCCCTAAATTCAGTATAAAAAGACTGTCACCTTTTAAACAAATTCGTGGAGGTTTAAATTCTGCTAAAAGTATGCCTTGTTTGATTTCGCCAAAGGCCAAAACCCTGTATAATTTTACGGTAATGTTTCGAGGAAGGGAAGGGATCTTAGTATATCAAGACACAAAACATATTCCAAATATTCACAAAACTGTTGTAGTTTTTTCCCTGAACTCTGCGTTCCATCCTTCCCCATTTTCAGCTTATTTTTAAGAAATGGAAGGGTTAAAAATAAGGGTGTATTGTAATAAAATTGTTTATTACTTCTACTCCAGTTAATGGGGTTTTATATTACAGGATATTAATGGGTGGTACTGTGTGTTGGCCCGCGCGTTCCCCAGACTTGACGCTACTAGATTTTTTTCTTTAGGGTTTTCTTAAAAACCACGTCTACCAAGAGGCTCCATATACATCACAAGATATGCGTAGACGCATTGTAGCTGCATGTTCTGAAGTTAAAAAAGAAACATTGGTCGCAGTTAAAAAAATCTTTTTAAAAGCGCCTGCAGATGTGTTTGTCTGTGAATGGTGGTCATATTGAACACATTCTAAAGTAATTTGAATAGTAATGTATTTTTATTTAGTATTTTTGAATTCTATTTTTATTTTTGTCATTATCATTATCTTTCTGTATTTGTTTGTTTTCACAATGTATTGTTATATTATCATTAACAATAAAACTATTTGCTGAAAATATGCAATATTCTTTGTAAAGTCTTAATAATTTATTCTTACTGTGTTTAGTTTCCAAGATCCCATTAATATCCTGTGGTATGATATCCCTTTAAATTAAATTTAAATAACAATCTTATTTCAATACATACGACAAAACCATATTTTCAATCCTTAAGTAATAAAATATTTGAAAATGGGAAGGATGAAAGCAGAGTTCAGGAAAAATGGCAAGTTTAGTGAATATTTGGAATATGTTTGTGTCTTGAAATACTAAGATCCCTTCCTTCACCGAGCGCGCGCTGGCTGGTGGAGCGCTGCGTGACCTTCTGTGGCGGTCGGTTACATTCAAAATATCCGTTAAGAACTGATCGCAAAAGAATAAAAATTTCTCAAAAAAATCCTTATTTAACATATGACATTATGTATATCATTGGATTCGTCTTTTACGCTCTTTATGATCGACTGAAAAATATGTATAGTTCCATTTGAAAAAACAAAGTTACCTCAAATATCTCGTAAAATACAAGTGATAAAATAGAAATAAATACACGTATCAGTTAGCCCTATTTTCTCATGCACTTCCGTGAAAACTACATTTCAATATCTTAACCGTTCAAAAGTTATAGGAGGTGCTAAAGTTACGTGACTCATCCTGTATATATATATTATTCCTCAGCAATGGATAGATCATGAACACTGGAATAAAATTATGTATCATATGTTCGTATTTTAAGAGTAATTTGAGTATTATATTAGATTTTTCGGCATCAGAATTTTAAGTAAACGGGCAGCCTTTGTCGGGCAGTAAAGTTAAGTAAACGGGCAGCAACAGTCGCCGTTTTGCGAAGGTGGCCTTCGCGACGTTGATACTGTTTTGTGAAGAGAGAAGTGTGAGAGGGATGGCCGTGTAGGATGAAGGTGTAAATGCAGCAATTCATGATCTTGACATGAAAAACATATGAACAAACATCAATTTTAACGATCTAATTGATAAGTTTTTCCCACTTGTTCATCTGAGTTGAACTTTTCTTCTTCTGAAATTACAAATCAACGATAATCGAAAAGAACGACATTAAAAAATATTGTAGCGAAAACGATGATAATAATAATAATAATAATAATAAATAATAATAATAGAAATAATAGAAAAATTAGAAAAAAAAATATTAATAATAATGAAGATAATGATAATGATAATGATAATAATAATAATAAAATAATAATAATAAAGGTCATTTCTAAATTTACAAAATTCGAACGCAGTGAAAAAACAAGCCATCATTTTAATATATGGGAAGCGAATGAATTGTTAAAGATTTTCATTGTAATATCTTGGTTAATTCATCAAAGATTAGATAGGTAGATATTTTCTCTTATTATTCACGGTAACTTAAATTCCTATTTAAACACGTACTACCAGAAGAACAAAGTAATAAAAAACTTGAAATACTCTTGACAGTTCTATCAGTGTAAATTTACCAAACTTTAACAAAAATGCATATCTCTATTCGCTACTGCCCATACTGATTAGAGAGTTTCTCATTTCATAGCGCCAAGTGCTGCCTCAAACTTGAAAATGCAGAAGACGGAAGTGTACCGTTTTCTTTTCCATTCAAGAACAGCAGTCGTTTGGTTGCAAAGTGGACGAGTGATCATTTTAATTAAAAATGACATTTACCAACGAAGAGACGGTGGTTGGCTTCTTGTTCAGTTTGAAAATGATATTTATTATTATTATTAACATCTTTACGCTACCATTTTTTATATCGTTCTTTGGAACGATCAATGTTTTGAAATTTTAGTAGAAGGCAAGTTAAATCCAAATAAATAAATGGAAAAAATTTCCCATTCTGATTGTTAAAATTGGTATTCCATAGTGTGATGTCTGTGCCATCACCAAGAAATGCTGTAGTTATGCCTCTTGTCCCCCACTTCCACCCCTCTCAGTCAAGACGCAACAGTCTAGACGCCGTGATAGCCATCTCCCTCAAAACCGAGAGTTGCAAGGGCTGCTACACGATTACCCGTTTAATTCAAAATCACATGTCAGAAAGGCTAATTTTATACTCAAGTTACTATAAAAAATGATACATTATTTTAATCCTTTTTTCATGGTCTATCCATTGCTGGTGATAAAAATATAGAGTTTTATTTAAAAAATCAAAGATGATTAAATATCTCGAAAAATAAAAATATTATAGACAATTTCTCTACGGCTTGTTACTTGCCCCATCATTCCGAATTTTTCAGAAAAACCTGCATTTTGCAAAACCACATTTCGTTTTCATGAACCGTTTAGAAGTTGTGGGGGTGGTCGATAGTTGGTGGGACCCCCTGTTAATGTAATAACATTACAACTGCAATCTAACGGGCAGGAATTCGGGCTCTGTAATTGGTGTTCTTTTTGCGTGCAACCTACTCTGTGGTGGGTGAAAGTGTATTTATTTATATATTTAGTTTTACTTTCTCGTAAACATTCGGAGTAACAAAAGTAATATTTAAAGAGGTATGTATGTAATGTTGCAGTAAATCGATGTCGAGATTCTAATCGAAATACACCTTTTGGGATCTTAAGTTACCAAGGGAGTGTTATTATTTAAAAACGCCCGTCTCTCCGTCCATGTGTCCGCTGGTCTGTCTATTTCTCTGGTCTGTCTGTTTCTCTGTGTGTGTAAACTATTCGTAGAATTTTTGTCAAAATGTATTTTCCATTAACGATCTGGCCCGAATCGAGACCCTGCGAATTTGAAAATAATTCTTTAAATTTTAGCGTTAATTTAGTTGAAGCCCCTGGAGAGCATTTTCATACTTTTCTTCAAAACGGCTCCAAAGTTTTTCGACCTATATATGTAACCACAGTCGAACATCCGCAAACGTGGGAACTCGAACTCTAGGGCCTCGCGGTCAGTAACGTTACAGGGAAAACTGTAACGATGCCACTGAGCTATAGCAACCTTTGCAACCTGTACTTAAACACATAGTAAGTCTTATTGCCATTGCAAAGTTTTAATTTTTCAATATTACAAATATTGAATTGTTTCATATTTTCGTGCGCATAGTAAATTTAATTTATAACTTACTGCTTGAATCGTATGTAACAAATCGGACAAATTGTATATTTGAAAAAAAAATTACAATACAATTAATCAATTATTACAATTAATACAATGAAGATCTATTGTGTGACAAAATGATGTTCCTCTAAATTGAAAAATGTACCGAAACGAATGTTTGCTATTCTGGCAGTTTTCCGTGTACTATTCGTTACTTCTGTGAATGTTGTCTGAAGAATACACTGCGTTAGACGAAAGATAATTGTACATATTTCTTTCTTAATGCAATCTGGTCTTCAATATTAGTCTTTCAAATCATCTCATGTGCACGTTTATTAAAAAAAAGTTTGAGTTATAAGGTGACAATATGTATGTTTTCAAACACCATCAATACACATGCTGGAGATTTATTTCCAAGTGCAATCGTTTTAAATATTAAATTTTAAAATACGTTTTATTTAGAATTTTGTCTGAAAAAACAATAGCTTTTGCGATTTTCCGGAAGAATTTTCTGGCATCAAGAACATTGTAATATTCAAAACACTACATAAATGACCTACCAACGGACAATATCGTAGCGTGTTTGGTTGGGTGAATTCTTCCTGTGCTGAAGATCTCGGGTTCAAATCCTAGCCTGCACTACTTATTTTGTATTCTATACACTAGAGTATGTATCTGACAAATTACTTTGAAATCAATTGTAGACGTGGAATTTTATACATCGTTTTGATTTTCAATAATTTTTTTTTCTCTCAGCCGTTTCTCTGTCGTTTCCTTAAGGTTTATTAGAAGAATGAAGTATTAGGAGTGTAAAAGTTGTAATATATTACGTAACCGTTACCAATAAAACAAGAAAATAAGACCGGTTTTTTATAATTTGTATATGAATAGATGAATAGAAAGTGAATAACTGCGTCAATGGTAGCTGTTTTTTCAATTAAATGTTTTTGAGAATCGACTAATTATCAGCTGCACTGAAACCCTTACTTTCCGACAGAAAGCTGTAACGGCTATTCAGGCCAGCAGTGTAATTTTTGTTATCATAGCTGGGAAGCGATAACCGAGCAAGTGGCAACAGCTCATGATTTGGCAACAGGGCATTGGACACAGGAGGCCTGTGGCCGCTGCTTGGCCCGTTAACTCGAGGATGGATTCTTCATTGTAGGGAAGAAAGTGAGGGGGAATTATGTGAGCTGATTGCACTCGTCGGTCACAAATCATGTGCGACCGCGCCATGTGGCTGCCTGAATTTTGACATTTGCAAACACGTTAGGAACGTATGTTAGCACGGTGTTTAAAAAATCTGTTCCTCAATGTTTAAATTGCTTGTATTTTGATCTGTACGAGAATTCGTAAACGTGTTTTAAATTAAAAATTTCACAAAACAATATGAATATCGTCATCCATTTTTAATATGAATAAAGTAATATATTTACCCAACAGAAACTTGAATTATGAAGACAGAATATTAACAAAAGAATTGGGATCCCTTAGACCAGACTTGTGCATCAATCAAATGTCCAGTAATGAAAATAGGTCGGACATTTAAGCGGTAAATATTTTTATATTTGGTGCCCTCTCTGGTTACTAATCTGGTCACTCTAGAGGCGCCACTAGATTATAGGTACCTTTAAACACTAAAAAAGCTAATTCATTCACTTCTTAAATTCCCTGATATTCACAGATCACATATCACCCTGTAGGTCATTTGTGCTCAGATATGGGATTGAAAATAGAAAATACAGTTTGTCTAATAAATATTAAACATGCATGTCTGAGAGAACGACGTTTAATTGACCCTGCGACTACGGCAATGTTGCTGAAATCTATGTTGCAAAGACTAGAGACAATTATCAAAGCAAATGGAATTCACACCCAGTATTAAATAACGTAATATGTTTTGTTCAACAGACTTCTTAAGCTTACGAAAGCTTTTAAAGCTTACGAAAGCTTCCGAAAGCTTTAAGCTAGGAAGACTCTTTAAGCTTACGAAAACGGCCGTTTTATTTTGTTTCCAAATACCAGCGAGTTGGTAACATTTTGAATTTTTTTAATATAAGGGAATAAAAAGAGTAGTCTTAATTTCTAAACTTGATATTTTTATTCTTTCTAACACATCGTTCGTATTCTGTAGTAGAAGTTTCTGCTAGAGTTTTCGAGTTGTTCGCAAGGCCGTCCTTTGGCCTAAGCCACTGCCATGAGTCCCAACTTCAGACGGGGACATAGATGATTGAAATAAAATACAATACGATCCCCAAAAAAATTTGTATTACACTCTTAAAGCCCATAAATATGTAAAGGCATTTTTTTATCTTTTTTACTATCTAAATAGCTATTAATTAAAAAACTATTAATTTTAACTTACGTTCATTGAGCAAAATAACTTCTTTACCGTGTGATAAGTTAAAGCCCTGATGAGTCCCAACGAAAAACGTACGTCTTAATCCATTTATCGAGTTCATTATGCTAACAAATGAAGCTGAATGTTATCTTCTAAAATATTTTGATATTTCGATAGCAAGAAAGTCGTCGAATGATGACATTAAGCGACAGTGTTGCGTAATATTCATTTTTCCCACTTCTTAGGCAATATTCTGCGTCCGTTTATTTTCTGACTCCCAATCAATTTACAATTAGAGAAAGCGAACCTCCTCATCTCCGTTCTGATAGACTGAAACATTTTCTTGAGAAACTTCAATAAAATATTTCAATAGTCTTTAATTTTTTTAACTTAATTTAATTAATTTAAATTACTTAATTAATTTAAGTTCATTCCCAATTAACTTTGTAATTGCAGAATTACATGAATTCAAACGGATTGGTAAGGCTGTATTAGAAGTTTTTGATATTTTGCGATAAAATAAAAAAATAGTTCACGCATTGGTAGTGATGTAAATAACCGATAATAATATAACCGTATAAAACCGTTTTATATTATGAGACTAGAGATTTGAAATTAAACGTGCAATTTTCCTCTTGCAGCCGTCGACACTGTCGCTTTTGGGGAAAGTGGCCTTCGCGACCTTTCCCCGTTCTCGCAAAAGTGCCGGCGCCGCGAAGGCAACCTTCCCCAAATGCGACAATTGCAACGGTTGCTAATAGGAAATCTCGTACGTTTAGTTCAAAATCACATGTCTGAAAGTATAATTTTATACTCGATATACTATCAAAACATTAACGTATGTTACATCAATGCATTCGTCTATTTATGATTATCTATCGCTAGTGAAAAATATATATGGTTCCATTTCAAAAATCAAAGATAATTAATTTTCTCGAAAACTAAAAATATTTCAAATTATATCTCTACCGCACATTACTTCCCCCATGATTCCGCATTGTTAAGCGAAAACTGCATTTCGATATCGGGAACCGTTTAGAAGTTATGGGGTGGCCCATAGTTGGTGGGACTCTATAAAATTCTATTTCTCAGAAAAAGTTTATTACGAATTTTTCTATTTTCCAATAAATAAGCGCTTTTTCCCACAGTTATTATGTTTTATTTAATAAAAACCCCATGAAAACATTGCTCCCTTTTGTAATTCAGTTACCCACCTCCCAGGAATGTTTCCGCGCAAATTTCGTTCGTAACCCGCTGCAGCGACGATTTTGAGTGGCAGCACCCGCGAGGCATAAATAGGAACACGAATGCTCATGCGGGCAAAACTGACCGCCCTTGCTATAGATTCTGCTAGGATATTATTTGATTGACAGTCACAACTATTACGATCGCGACATTTTACAATCTTTTATTTTAATTATCAATATTCCCTTCGAGATTCTGAAATTTTGGCATATTGTCAGTCCACTCTTAATGCAGGTATTCTTCAGCTCACCGATCGCAATAAGACGTGACGTGAATCCCGAGTACTTTGAAACTGCAATCTAGCTTAAATTAAGAATAACATTGGCATCAGTTAAACCCCATTCTTTAAAAATACATTAACAAAATTATATAAGAAACAGAAAACTGATTAAAATGCAAACAAAATGAAAGACAAAAAATTGAATTAAAACTATAATGATAATGGGACGCACTATTTGGTAATCGCAATATTATAATAATTCATGAATTCCGCAGAAATGTTTCCAATCCCCAAACGTTTTGTCCACACTAGGAAAAGAACTCGCTTAGGTGCAGAGAGTTGTTACCATGTCCACTTCACTATTATCTCCCCAAGAATCTCAGCCCCTCCGACACAAAAAATGTTGGACAGATAAACACATGCTCATGAACGAGAATGAAGTTTGTTTAGAACTTTACGTGCGGTCTCACAGTCCACGGTATGTACTAATGTTTGAAAGCGAGCAAGTGACCTCTCTGAGGGTCATTTTAAAACATAGGCGCATGAGAGATGTTATGTCCTTGCCTTCAATGGAAATGGAAACAATGTTAATTAATGTAAGGAAGTATATGAATTTGGAATATATGCATTAAAAAAACATTTTAATCGCGAAAATGCTCTCTCATTAAAATTAACTGAGCTCATACTTAATTTCCCATACCAGACATTAGAAATTTCTATCATTACATGTCATTTATGTATAAGATCGATTACTACTAGAACAAATCATCAGATTGATGGTGAACTCAATATTGTCTGTGAAAAGTATACAAATGAGTGTTATAATAAGAAAGAATTTTCGTCTTCCTAAAACATATGTTTACTGTTTAGTTGCATGTCTTATTTCTATATTTAAATGTGTGTAGCATTACAATGTAAACAGAACGCTTTATCGTTCATTATATTGAATTTAAATTATTTTTCACAATTTAATACACGACAAGAACGTGTTCCCACAAAAGAGAGTAACGAAGCATTCTTCAGTTGAGGGAAGTGTTATTGAATTGGTGCCACATTCTACAGACTCCGCCTCTTATGCCTTTTAAGGCGAGGAGAATGGGGAAATATTCCGAGGATAGGCTACTTGAATTACTAGAAGAGCCAATGATAAGTGTTGCTTGCCTTAGAGTTGAGGATTGCTCAAGCCCGGTGTCAAATATACATTATTACTCTTTAAATTATTAACAAATGAGACATCATTGAATTCCACTATTGATATATTCATTACAGGTAAAAATTTATGGTTCTATTTGAAAATTTACATGTGATTCAATTTCAACAAAATTAAAAAGTAATACCCAGAATATATTTGCTGCCTAAAACGTGCCTCGTGGAATAATTATGAAAATGATCTATCATGACACCGCTCTGTCCAAAAGCATTTTGCAAAATAATTTGTTGATAATGAATTTCCTCGCTAGACGTTAAACATATTGGCATACACTTCGCACCACTGAATAGAATGCATCCAACCACAAAGAAATCTTCAAATTTGCAGGACAACAGTTAGTCTCAGCGTTTTCAAATCTGCCAGAGAATTTATTTATAACACAGACGAATCAAAATAACCAAACTACTGTTTCAACGATACATGAAGAATAGAAATTAAATTTCGAGAGTTAAAAAAGACTCATGAGCAATACTTTTCACCGATTTGTCGTAAGTCACAAATCGTTAAGAGAACGCGTCAGAACGCGTCAACAGAAAGCAAGACACTGCAAAGTTTTGCAGTGTCTTGAATTTTATACTTGACTGCCAAGATCGAATGAATTTGGGGGTTGGAAACAAGTGAGGGTTGGCATCAGTCGCTAAGATCGTATAAACAATTGCGTATCTCGAAAACGAAAGACGATAGCTCAGGTTGGATTGCGGAATTATGCATCTTGTGTAAAGGGAATTGAGATGAGAGAATAAAAAAGAATTGCAAAATTTTTAAAAATATAAAAAATTTTCAATTTTTGCAATTCTAAAGTGGGAAGGGTTTTCTGATGTCCCAGAACCAAAAACTGTGAATTAACAATTTTGCAACTATTAACAATTTTATAAACGATTCCGATAATGCGCTATTCCTGCCGGGGAGTGTCCCCAAATTGTCGCTGATTTGATGATAGCAAAATATCAATTTGTATGAAAATAAAAATAATTTAATTTTTTTTAAATGAAATTTTTTTTCGAGAAAGACAGTATTTTGCATTTTTGCAAATGTAATATACATATGAACAATTGAAAATATGCAATTATAATCGTTTTTCTTATCGCAAAATTCTGCAGTCTGGTCATTTGATAAAGTTCATAAATTGTGTTTGAACAAGGATATTGGAAATTAAATGTGTATAAGAACGTAATTGTTCTAAAATTAGTGTTATTTTATCTGATATCAATGTAATTTCTTCAAAACGATTTGTGTTAACAGTGGTTAAGTGCTATGTGTTCATATATATTTCAATGAATTTACTTTCATGTTCATACAAGTGTTTCTTCCATGTATTTTTTATTTGAAAATACTTCCACATCTGAACTAGTGGCGCCCGCCATTTTGTACGTGGTAATTTTGTTAGGGCACTCCCCCCTGCGTTGAGATTCGCTACGATGGTTTGTGAGGCTCCACCTGCGACGTTTCGTCATGACAAGGGCTGGCCAAGCCGTGCAAAAGCTGAACTTAGCCGCAGACGGCCGCGATCAATTTATGTTTCCAGTACTGTACTGTCAGCAACTGGTGTTATACCAAAAACTCTCTGTAGATCGGTGGAAGAACTCGGCTTGGAGAAGAGAATTATCATCGGCCTCCAGAAGTCGGTTATAATCAGTTCAGTACTAGAAACAAAAATTGATCGGGGCCGTCTGCGGCTAAGTTCAGCTTTTGCAGGGCTTGGCAGCGCTTGTCATGACGAAACGTCGCGACGGAGCCTCACAAACCATCGTAGCCAATTTTAACGCAGGGGGAAGTGCTCTAACAAAATTACGTCGTAGAAAATGACCATTTCAATAAATGACAGTAAAATTCAAAGACCAAGTGTGTATTTATGATTAAAGTAACAATTAAACTAGATATTAAGCAATGAAATTGCATCTTTTGTCAAAATTGTTATTTTGCGATCATCAAATCATGGACAATTTGGGGACACTCCCCGGCAGAAATAGCGCAAGGAATTGTTTATAAAATTGTTAATTATTGCAAAATTGTTTTCGGTTCTGGGAAAAAACCCCCCTCAGAATTTCAAAATTTTGAAATTGTTTATAAATTTTTAATTTTTTCAAACAAAATGTATTGCTTTTTGAAATTGCCTTTAAACGAGATGCAAAATTCCGCAATCCGATTGGAGCTATCGTCTTTTGTTTTCGAGATACGTAATTGTTTATAAGAAATTAGCATATCATGACAACTATTTTTTTGACAGTTCCTACGCAATGCGTTTCCTCACGCAGTTCCCATGCAAGGCTTCTCTACACGCCGTTTTGCAACGGCTCACTTGGCAAATACATTTGAAGTTCCTAACCGAGGTGGAGGGGACAAGCGGCCACAACGCTTTTGTATATATTGCCATGAAAATTGTTGCTGCTTAGATATTCCTGGCTTTCAACTCTCTAATTTTTTATTTTATTTTTGAAACTTTAAGTTCCATTTGTTCAACAATTACTGCTTACATTTTACAACAATCTTTAATTTGGGAGCAAGCAAGACTCATCAATTGGATTCCAGAAATATCTCCTGATGAAAATTGCGTCCTTCCTCCACGTTTCAAGGAGTTATAGGCTGAGCTTGTAAGCATAAATCGTAACACTCGCTTTCCGAATGAGAAATTCTTTACCCACCTCCTAATTCAAGCCAATTCTTTGCATAGAAACTTGTGGAAATTTTTCAAATTCAGTATATGAGAAAACAATAATTTTGCATAAATTGTTATTCACTTACGAATATAGACATTAAAGCTTCCGGCTCCTCAGTATTCACACGTTCCAAATACGAAATAAATTGTTATATCATTCAGAATTTCATTCTAACCAGTAAGTCTGCTGCCTTTAGAAGCAGATAGCATAAGCATGGAATATGCGGAAAAGTAATAATACTGTTATAATAGAGAATTGATATATGTTTATTTATAGACATTTGTAATCAAAGGAATGTGAACTTATGGATGCAGTTAAGTAAATTTCAATGAAAGTGCAAAGTTTTCAAATAAACATGTTTTTAAAATTCAATTATTCCAAGTTCTGAACAAATCCTAGAAGCATTGCTTTCCATTCGACACTACCACCACAATCATTTTTGACACTACCCTTCGAATCTAAGTGGATTGTTTGAGGTCATCGCTTATCGTGTCAAAATCAGGGAAACTTAGAAGAATTCGAAATACGTATATGCCGAGGTCATGTTAATGAAACACAGAAAATCTCTGAGCATATGAAAGAATCAGTCGTCATTTCAACAACGGACCTATTACGACATAATAATCATAATATCCTCAATTTCGTTTACATATTGTATTATTTCAAGCGTGTTCGGTGTGTCTGAGTAGCAAACATTAACATACTCGTTTAAACTAATACTATGGACTTAGGATGAAAATTTAGGATGAAGTTCACTTCTCCTTATAATTGTTTGTAGAAAGACATATCAGGTTAGTATTATTGTCAATGAAATTGTAGTTTTATTTAATTTGAAATAACTGCTTGTAATTTTTTGGAGTTTAATTAAGACAATATAGCTACCCGAATTTGACGCTATGAAAAGTAAACATTTCGAGGTTTCCACTACGACACGTATTTCGTCATTCTTATTCATTCGCTCAGTATACTATAATCACTTTCATTAATCATCGATCATTTTATATAGGGTTTCTAATATTGAGGCAACTAGAGACATTGTCTATAATAGTTTTGGTTTTGAGAAATTTAAGCATCTTTGATTTTTTTAAATATCAATATATCAATATACCGTGTGGCCCACCGAAGATGTTCCCTTCAATTTTCACCTGAACCGTTGCAGATACTGAGATGCGGTTTTCACTAAAACTACTATATGCAAGGGGCACATATGGTCATGCATTATTCTATTGCATTTTTTTGCAGAGATATTGACCCAACTTTGATTTTTTAAATGGAACCCTTTAGATTTTTTAGCTCAACATAACAAGAAGAGACGAGTTCATAAATATGCATATAGCCATATGTTACATAACAAAATTTTCGAGAAATTACGAGTTTTAAAGACGCATGCCGACTGCTAGTTTCCCTAATCTGAACGAGAAATTCCGGGTGATATGCGGCGAGGTCATTCCTTTCCGTTGCGTCGACCTTGCGGTAAAGATTTTCAGTCTTTCAAAGAGTAAACGTTTTGTTTCTGACAGCACACGCATTTATTAATTCAGAACATGTTTATTCTTCAATCTTCTCTTGCTTTCTCTACAGTTATTTTCTCAAATATTTTCTCAAATCTTGTATTTCATTACTTAAAAAATAGTACCTTCTGGCGTACAGATTTGCTCAGAACATGGCTATAGGAGAATACATTGTCTCCAGGACTGAGAGGGTGTAGTCTTAAAGAGCAAATCGCGGGTTTTCGTAAGCTCCTTTGCTCAAGCACTACATTTACCGCAGGGTCGAGGCAACGGAGTGGAATGGCCTCGCCGCATATCACCCGGAATTTCTCGTTCAGATTACGGAAACCAGCAGTCGGCGTGCGTCTTTAAAACTCTTAATTTCTCGAAAATTTTGTTATGTAACATATGGCGATATGCATATATAAATATGCATAATATTGTATATATATGCATAATATACGGACTCTTCTCTTCACGCTTGTTATGATGAGCTAAAACAAATCTATAGGGTTCCATTTAAAAAATCAAAATCTCTGCAATAAAAATGCAATAGAATAATATTATGCATGACAATATGTGCCCCTTGCATATAGTAGTTTTAGTGAAAATCGCATCTCTGTATCTGCAACGGTTCAGGAGAAAATTGAAGGAACATCTAAGGTGGAGATATCAATGGATAGATCATTTTATGTATATATATATATATATATATATATATATATATATATATATATATATGTATATATATATTATATATATTTTATATATATATATACATAAAATGATCTATCCATTGATATGCATTGATATATAATCAATGGGTAGATCACATGAACATTGGAATAAAATAATGTATCATATGTTAGGATTTTAAGAGTAATTTGAGTATAAAGTTAGAATTTTTGGCATAAGATTTTTAAGTAAACGGGCAGACTTTGCAACTGTCGCCGTTTTGGGAAGGTGTCCTTCGCGACGTTGTTTTGTGGAGAGAGGAGTGTGAGAGGGAAGGCGTAACTGCAGCATTTTATGATCTTGACATGAAAAACATATGAACAAACGATCAGAATGAGAAATTTTTCCCACTTGTTCATCTGAATTGAACTTTTCTTCTTCTGAAATTCCAAATCAACGATAATCGAAAAGAACGAAATAAAAAAAATATTGTAGCGAAAACGATACAATAATAATAATAATATTATTATTATTATTATTATTATTATTATTATTATAAAAGTCATTTTTAAACTTACAAATATCGAACTAAAAAATCATTTTAAAACATGGGAAGCGAATGAATGCTTAAAGATTTTCATTGTAATCTCTTGATTATTTCATCAAATAATAGATAGGTAGACATTTTCTCTTATTATTCACAGTAACTAAACTTCCTATTTAAACACGTTCAACCAGAAGAACAAAGCACTAAAAAAATTGAAATACTCTAGGCAGTTCTATCAGTATAAATTTCCGAAATTTAACCAAAATGCATATCGTCATTCGCAACTGCTGATACTGATTAGAGAGTTTCTCATTTCATAGCGCCAAGTACTGCCTCAAACTTGAAAATGCAGAAGACGGAAGTGTACCGTTTTCTTTTCAATTCATGAACAGCAGTTGTATGGTTGCAAAGGGGACGAGTAATCATCTTAATTAAAAATGACAGTTACCAACGAAGAGACGGTGGTTGGCTTCTTGTTCAGTTTGAAAATTATATTTATTATTATCATCTTCCTTACGCTACCAATGTTTTTATATCGTTCTTTGGAACGATCAATGTTTTGAAATTTTAGTAGAAGGCAAGGTAAATCCAAATAAATAAATGGAAAAAATCTACCATTCTGATTGTTAGAATTGGTATTTCTTAGCGTGATGTCTGTGTCATCACCAAGAACTGCTGTAGTTATGCCTCTTATCCCCCACTGGCACCCTCTCAGTCAAGACGCAACAGTCTAGACACCACGATGGCCATCTTCCCCAAAAGCGAGAGTTGCAAGGGTTTCTACACGATTGCCCGTTTAATTCAAAATCATATGTCAGAAACCCTAATTTTATACTCAAGTTACTATCAAAATATTAGCCAATGTTACATCATTTTAATCCTCTTTTCACGGTCTATCTATTGCTGGTGAGAAAAATATATAGTTCCATTTAAAACATCGAAGATGATTAAATTTCTCGAAAACTAAAAATATTATAGACAATTTCTCTACGGCTCGTTACTTGCCCCGAGATTCCGCATTATTCAGCAAAACTTCATTTCGATATCCTGAACCATTTAGAAGTTGTGGGGGTGGTCCATAGTTGGTGGAACCCCCTGTTTCTGTAATAACATTACAACGGTATTCTGACGGGCAGGAATTCGGGCTCTGTAATTGGTGTTCTTTTTTATGTGAACCTACTCTGTGGTGTAAGAAAGTTTATTTATTTATATATTTTTTTAGTTTCTCGTAAACATTCGGAGTAACAAAAGTAATATTTAGAAAGTATGTAATTTTGCAGTAAACCGATATCGAGATTTTAATGGAAATACACGTTTTGGGGTCTTATGTTACCAAGCGAGTGTTGTATTTATTTCAAAACGTCCGTCTATCCGTCCACGTGTTCGGTGGTCTGTCTGTCAGTCTGTTTCTCTGTGAGCACTAGTGTGTAAACTATTCGTAGAATTTTTTCCAAAATGAATTTAACGATCTGGCCGGAATCGAGGCACTGCGATGTTGAAAATAATTCTTTAAATTTTGGGGTTAATTTGGTTGAAGCCCCTGGGAAACAATTTCAAACCTTTCTCCAAAACGGCTCCAAAGTTGTTCGACCTATATATGTAACTAGGTCGAACATCCGCCAACGTCGGTACTCGAACTCTAGGGCCACCCGGTCAATGACGTTACAGGGTAAACTGTAACGATGCCACTGAGCTATCGCAACCTTTGCAACGTGAACTTAAAAACATAGTAAGTCTTATTTCCATACGAAGTTTTAATTTTTCAATATTACAAATATTCAAAAGTTTCATATTATTCGTGCGTATAGTAAATATAACTTAAAGCTTCTTGCTTGAATCCTACGAAACAAATCGGACAAATTGTATAATTGAAAAAATTATATAAATGGGTTAAGAATATGGTAATAGTTTAAAAAATTATGAGAGGTAATAACAATTTTCTAAAAGCGATTTAACTAATTTAAATTAGTATGTATAATAACCTGTATCTCATAAATTTTTAATCTGCCCTTCTTTTAAACATTATGTTTCTTTTAAGTGGCTTTTATGTTTCTTTTAAGTGGCTTTCAAGTTGGACTGTAACACTGGGGTTTTCTACTTCGTATACGAATGAGTAAACGTTCTTTGACTTATTTCTGTAAGGAAGAGATGGAATATTTAGACCTATTGTTTCACGTAATGATATTCCTCTAAAACTGAAAAAGTACCACAACGAATTCTTCTTATTCTGGCAGTTTTCTTTGTACTATTTGTTACTTCTGTGAATGATGTCTGAAGAATACACTGCGTTAGACCAAAGATAATTATACACATTTCTTTCTTAATGCAATCTGCTCTTTAATATTAGACCTTCAAATCATCTAATGTGCACGTTTCCTGAAATATGAATGTTTTTCGCAAAATTTTGAATTATATGGTGACAATATTTATGTTTTCGAACACTATTAATATTCATGCTGGAAATTTATTTTCAAGTGCAATCGTTCTTAAATATCAAATTTTAAAATTCATTTCATTTAGAATTTTGTATGAAAAAAAACAGTAAAGTTTGGTATTTTTCGAAAGAATTTTGTGGCATCAAGACCATTGTAATATTCAAAAACCAACATAAGTGACTTGCCCACGGGCAATATCGTAGCGTATCTGATTGGGCGGCTCCTTGTTTTGTTGAAGATCTGGGATTCAAATCCTAACCTGCACTACTTATTTTTTATTTTGTACATTATTGTATTATCTGGCAAATGACTGTATCAATTGTATTCGTGGAATTTTATATATTGTTTTGATTTTTAATAATTATATATTTTCTTCTCTCTCAACCGTCGTTTTATTAAAGTTTATTAGAAGAAGGCAGTGTAAAAGTTGTAATATATTACGTAACCGTTATCAATAAAACAATATAATAAAACCGGCTTTTCTATTGTTTGTATTGGTAGTCCAATGAACAGAAAATGAATAACTGTGTCAATGGTAGATTTTTTTTCAATCAAATATTTTTGAGAATCCAGTGATTACCAGTTCCAGTGCACTGGAACTCTTTATTTTCCGACAGAGAACTGTAACGGCTCTCCACGCCGGCAATGTGCCTTTTGCTATCCTTGCTCGAAAGCGATAACCGAGCAAGTGGCAACAGCTCAGGATTTGGCAACAGGGCATTGGTCACAGGAGGCCTGTGGCCGCTGCTTGGCCCTTTAACACGAGGATGGTTTCTTCATTGTAGGGAAGAAAGTGAGAGGGAATTATGTGCGCTTATTGCACTCGTCGGTCACAAATCACGTGCGACTGCGCTATGTGTCTACGTGAATTTTGACAATTGCTAACACGTTAGGAACGTATGTTAGCACGGTGTTTACAAAATGTATTCTTCAATGCTTCTGTGCGAAATTGGTTGTATTTTGATCTGTACGAGAAATCGTAAACGTGTTTTAAATTAAAAATTTCACAAAACAATATGAATATAGTCATCCATTTTTAACATGAATAAGGTAATATATTTCCCTAACAGAAACTTGAATTACGAAGACAAAATATTAACAAAAGAATTGGAGTCCCTTTGACTAGTCTTGTGCATCAATCCAGTGCCCAGTAATGAAAATAGTTCTGACATTTAAGCTATATTTGGTGCCCTCCCTGGTTACTAATCTGGTTACTCTGAAGATTAGATCATAGCTACCCTAAATCACTAAGAAAGCAAATTCGTTCACTTCTTAGATTCCCTGACATTCACTGATCTGGGATTAAAAAATAGAAAATACAGTTTGTCTAATAAAGATTATATAAACACATCATTGAACCAAAGAACTTCTTTACCGTGTGATAAGTTAAAGCCCTGGTGAGTCCCAACGAAAAAAGTACGTCTTAATCCATTTATCGAGTACTTTATGATAACAAATGAAGCTGAATTCTGTTGGTATCTTCTATAATATTTTGATATTTCGATAGCAAGCAAGTCGTCGAATGATGCCATTAAGCGACTGTGTTGTGTGATATTCATTTTTTCCCACTTCCCAGGAAATATTCTGTGTCCGTTTTTCTCTGACCCCCAATTTACAATTAGCGAAAGCGTACCTCCGCATCTCTGCTCTGATAGACTGCACCACTTTCTTGAGAAACTTCAATAAAATATTTCAAAATTCTTTAATTTCTTAAAACTTAATTTAATTAATTTAAATTTCTTAATTAACTTAAGTTCATTCACAATAAAGTTTGTATCTATTAAGGAATTACATGAATTCAAGCGGATTGCTAAGGCTGTATTAGTATTTTTTGATATTTTAGAATTAAATGAAAAAAAAATATTTCACCCATTGGTAGAGAACTAATTCTCCATTTCACTGAATTCTTTTAAATTAGTAAATAGCACTCATTCTTACGCGAAGACACCATTTTTTTCAATTCCTATAATACGATAAAATAATATTTACAAACTTTTTTCTGATACTTCTAATCACTTAAGGATTGTATTCTAAAACATGTAAAAAACCGAAAATAATAATAATAATAATAATAATAATAATAATAATAATAATAATAATAATATAAACGTATAAACCCGTTTGTATATACTTATATTATGAGACTTGAGATTTGAAATTAAACGTGCAATTTTTCCTCTAGCACCCGTCGACACTGTCGCTTTTGGGGAATGTGTCCTTCGCGACTTTTCCTCTGTTCTCGCATAAGAGCCGGCGCCGCGACGGCAACCTTCCCCAAGTGCGACAATTGCAGCGGTTGCTAACAGGAAATCTCGTACATTTGGTTTAAAATCACATGTCTGAGAGTATAATTTTATGCTCAAAATACTATCAAAACATTAACATCCGCGCTCGTGGCACATAGCGAAGTCGCTAGCCTTTCACCACTGAGGTCCTGGTTCGATTCCCGTCGAATCTCATTTGAAATTTGTTCCGATAAAACGAGTTTGGCTGCTTCACAAGGGCTATACTAACCACTGTGAAATGTCCTAAACCCTACCCATCCCTTATTCCTTCCCAATTCTGGCCGCTGGGTAGTGACGCAGGAGCGCGTAGTATGAGGCGCGTACGCGGAGATGCTACCTGGTCTTGACAACTGACTGCAAAACGTGACGTGACATGTCTGAAAGGTAATGTAGGATTACTCCCGCGCTAGTTAATAGAGGATTACTCCCCAGCGCAAAGCGCTCAACGGCCCTTAAGAGGTTTTGAGACGCGTTTCGTCAAGTTGTAAGACGCAACAAATTTTAAAAAAAAATTTATATCACTGTATTCATCTATTTATGATTATCTATCGCTAGTAAAAAAAATCATGGTTCCATTTAAAAAAACAGAGATAATTAAATTTCTCGAAAACTAAAAAATATTTTGAATTCTATTTCTACCGCATATTACTTCCCCCATGATTCCGCATTGGTAAGCGAAAACTGCATTTCGATATCGGGAACCGATTAGAAGTTGAGGAGGCCCATAGTTGGTGGGACTCTATAATTCTATTCACAGAAAATTCTCATTAGGAATTTTTCTATTTTCCAATTAATAAGCGCTTTTTACAACAGTTATTATGTTTTATTTAATAGAAACCTGATGAAAACATTCTGTAATTCAGTTACATATCTCCCAGGAACGTTTCAGCGCTTAAATTTCCTTGGGTACCTGCTGCAGCGACGATTTTGAGTGGCAGCGCCCGAAAGGAATAATAGGAACACGAACACCTATGCGAGCAAAACTGGCCGCCCTTGCTATAGATGTTGCTTAGATAGTATTTGATTTACAGTCACAACTATTACGATCGCGACATTTTACAATCTTTATATTCGATATTCCCTTCCAGATTTTGGAATAGTTCCTAAAATTGGTATATTGTCAGTCCACTCTTAATGCAGGCATTCTTCAGCTCTCCGATCGCAATAGGACGTGACTTGAACCGTGAGTACTTGGAAACCGCAATCTCGCTCAAATCAAGAATAACATTGGCATCAGTTAAACGCCATTCCTAAAATACATTAACAAAATTATATAAGAAACAGAAATCTGATTAAATGCAAACAAAATGAAAAGCAAAAAATTGAATTAAATGTAATAGTGATAACAGGACGCACTATATGGTAATCGCAATATTATAATACTTCATAAAGTCCGCAGAAGGGTTTCCAATCCCCAAAAGTTTTGTCCAAACTAGGAAAAGAACTCGCTTAGGTTCAGAGTTTTTATCATGTCCACTACACTATTACCTCCCCAAGAATTACAGCCCCTACGACTAAAAAAACGTTGGACAGATTAACTCATGCTCATGCACGAGAATGAAGTTTGTTTAAAAGTTTACGTGCGGCCTCACACTCCGCGGTGTCTACTAATGTTTAAAAGTAGGGTGCGACTACTATAAGTTTGAGATGGCTTGTTGGAATTTACAAGTTTCGGGAACTACTGTATGAACAGAACATTTCAAAAGTTAGATCTCGAAAACGAAAGGCGATAGCTCCGGTTGGATTGTCGAATTTTGCATCTTGTGTAAAGGGAATTGAGATGAGAGAATAAAAAAGAATTGCAAAATTTTGTAAAATTAAAAATAATTTCCAATTTTTGCAATTCTAAAGTGAGATGGGTTCTCTGATGTCCCAGAACCGAAAACTGCAAATTAACAATTTTGCAACAATTAACAATTTTATAAACGATTCCGATAATGCGCTATTCCTGCGGGGAAGTGTCCCCAAATCGTCCCTGAGTTGAATATTGCAAAATATCAGATTTGACAAGAGATACAAATTGATTGCTTTCTACTTTAATTGCTACTTTAATGATAAATATACAGTTGGTCTTTGAATTTTTCTGTCTTTTATTAAAATAGTTCCTTAGAAGTGCTCTATCGATTCCAGGAAAACAGTATTTTGCAATTTTTGCAAATTTTATAAACATATGAACAATTGAAAATAATTATTTTAAAATTTAAAATAATTGCTCTAAAATCTGTTATTTATCTAATATAAATGTAATTTCTTCAAAACGATCTGTGTTAATAGCGGTTATGTGCTAATATTTCAAGGAATATACTTTCATGTGCATACAAGTGATTCTTTCAAGTAATTTTTTATTTGATAATACGTCCACAACTGAACTAGCGGCGCCCGCCATTTTCTACGACGTAATTTTGTCAGGACACTCCCCCCTGCGTTGAGATTGGCTACGATGGTTTGTGAGGCTCCACCTGCGACGTTTCGTCATGACAAGGGCTGCCCAAACCGTGCAAAAGCTGAACTTGGCCGCAGACGTCCCAGATCAATTTTTGTTTCCAGACCTGCTCACTAGTCAGGAGATTCATGGGAGAACATACTGGGTTTTGAAAGTTCATTTTTGAAATTGTATTTGTTATTACATCTGAAAGCTGTTATTTTATTTTTGTGTTAGAATGCCTTAATTTGTTTTGTAGATTTTAAATATATCAGTGCTACTATGCTTTGATAATGTATCTGTGTAGTATCCATGTGAAACCAAAAACTTTGAGAGTAAACATAATAATAATAATAATAATAATAATAATAATAATAATAATAATAATAATAATAATAGTAGTAATTGATCTCGCTGGATTCGAGGTTTGGAATTGATATTTGGATTTTTGGAGGTACTTTAGATAATGCTAATATAACCTATATTTTCAAACTTTTCTGAATAATAACTCCAAATTTTTGAATTAATTATCTTTTCTCGGGTAGATCAACTTACGCTTGTAAAAATGGCGTCGGTTAACTTTATTTTCGAAAATTACAACAAAAAAATTAAACAGCTACAATTTAAATGACACTTTTTTGGAAATACAATATGTTGTAAAAAGTAGATCTTTAAATAAGGTCGTGCACAATTTTTAGAAAGTATGAATAGTTTTGCGTAATGTTTGCTTGAAGTGAAGGCAATAAAAACATTTTCTCAAAAAACAGCTCCTAGTTTCATTTTCACTGATTGTTTCTCGAATAAAACCAAGTAAATGTGTACTAAGTAGAATTTCTAAACGTCATGACGTATCTCCAGATTTCCTCATATACTTAAAAAAATACAAATCATTGTTAAGAAATGTCATAAGGCAGGCTTAAATCATGAAAAACGATCAGGATATTTTCAACTCAAATAACAAAACGAAAACAATGTGAAATATAATAAAAAATACGACTAAATCAACTAGAAACCTTGTAGAGAATGTTGTTTTAAAATATAACCATATAAATGTGAACGATCCGGCAACAGTGGCTAGTCTCTTTAACCAATACTTTTCGAGAATTGCTACCGATTTCACTAAGGGTCATCAGTCACAAAATTCAATAATAGACAGTTCACCAAAAATTTTAGACACAATGTTCGTTTCCGAAACTTCTTCCTACGAAATTCTCAAAATAATCGGTAAACTAAAAAATAAATATTCGTCCGGTTTAGATGAATTCCCAGATTCTTTGTTAAAGACCTGTGCGTATGCCATTATACACCCGCTAACTCACATATTTAATGCATCCTTACGCACTGGATAGTTTCCAGATATTTTCAAAACAGCTCAAGTTAAGCCGCTCTTCAAAAAAGGCAACAAAATTATCGGCCCATTTCTCTTCTATCAGTTTTTTCAAAAATATTAGAGACTTTTCTACGTATGGAAACCTTTCTCAGTAAAACACGACGCGCTTTCAGATTGCCAACATGGATTTAGAAAATCAAAATCAAGGGAAACAGCCACAGTTTTTTTTCTTAAATATGTCGCCTCATCATTGGAGGTATCAAAACGAGGCATTGGATTATTTTTAGATCTCTCAAAAGCTTTTGACGTCATTGATCATGACATTTTACTTTCAAAATTACCTTCATATGGAATCCGTGGTATTGCTCTAGATTGGTAATGTTCGTACCTTAAACAACGGTCTCAGGGAGTGGAAATACCTTACTGGATTGATGGAACATTACGTACGCACCTTTCCTACTCTTTGCCCATTGCACATGGAATTCCTCAAGGATCGATTTTAGGCCTTATTCTATTACGTAACTACGTCACTATTACGTACTTTACGTGAACGATATGCCCTCGACTATTCGAAACGGAAGAACGGTTCTCTTTGCGGATGATACGAACATCCTTTGCAATAAAGAAACAGTAAATAGTACAATATCAGATGTTTCAAATTGGTTCCGAAATAACAAATTAATAGTAAACGAAAATAAAACGGCTTAATGCAGTTTCCCATTTCAAATAAACCATTCTGTGCTCCATTGAAAATGAACGGTGAACCCTTGGCTGATGTTAAGGCAACAAACTTGTTAGGTCTTTCATTTCAGTTAAACCTTAAATGGAACGTCCATTTAAATGAATTTAACACAAAATTAAGTTCATTATGCTACGCGTTTAGAATTCTTGCAAATTCAGTCAGCCTTCATACTTTTCGTTGTGTATATTTCGCGAATGTTCATTCCCGCCTGAGATATGGCATAATATTCTGGGGAAATACATCTTATAGCTCCCAGACTTTTAGATTACCAAAACGAATTGTACGAATAATAACCAAATCCCACCCACGTGATGCATGTAAGCCTCTTTTCATTAATCTAGGAATTTTATCATTACCGTGTCTTTTTATTTACGAATCAGTGGTTTGTGTAAAAAATGACTTGCTCAAGGGCGGGGATATATTTTCAAAAAATGGCGATGTCTATTACTATAACACGCGACGTAGAAATCATGTTCATCATGTGACAGTTCAACAGCTCATTACAGAAAATTCACATACAATACATGTACATTATTTTACAACACTTTGCCAGATGACATTAAACGATTAAATTCGATAGAAAAGTTAAAATCCAAAGTGAAATCGTTTCTGCTGCATAACTGTTTCTATACAATTAGAGACTATACTGAGCATCACAATAAAAGTAACATTAATTTGAACAGTGATATTTAATGTATTATTTACCATTTGGACTGTATAGATGTGTATAAACAACCTGAAACAAGTATTGTACTGCAGCCCCCGGGTCAATGACCCCCATCTCGATCAGGTTTTTCGTCCAGTTTCCCTTATCCATTGAGCTAGTGCTGAGATGGCCCCTTGTTTTGCTTCTGGACATAAATGTAACTTCATTTTCTGTGCACGTCTTCTAGAATCCATTGGGAAATACAATTATTCAAATTATCGTTTCCATGTTGTTGCGGCAGGAAGTATTATTCCTTGACTATCGTCATACATAATGGATAAGAGCCCAAAATTTATTGCTTATTTATCATTGAAAATAGATTTTATTACATGAGAGCTTTTTTTTAATTTTCAAAATTCATGTACTATATGACTTAGTGTAGGGATCACAGAATTTTGAAAATGTGCACAAAATTCACTTCTCCCCATAGCACGTCATACGCAGTTTCAACTTTTTTTGACGTAAAATAAATAAAATAAATACGCTTTTAAAATTTGTGATTTTTCTTTGAACCTTCTGAATTTCCTTAAATTGCAAATGTGAAAAATAACACTAGAAACTATGTGCTCCTGCTGCACCACTCACTTAGATCCGCGGTGTGTTTTGTATTACGAGTACAAACATTATACTTATCTTTCCGTTTTTGAACTGCAACGTGTATATTACTTTCAGCTGATTACACGTTTCGTGGCTTCCCGTCCCTAATATATTTTGGGTTGAGTTTTCTGTTAGTTCTTGTAATTACACATACGTGTAATTACAAGAACTAACAGAAAACTTTTATGCAACTGATGGGCTACGTGAACACTAGTGCAAAAACTGTCTGCTACACTATTATACACCTTTAATAAATTATCAGAAGTGGCAAGGCGTCCAGTCATTGATAATGAATTTTATAAAATGAAGAATTTTATAAAATATACCGTTTAAATACATTTATTTAAACGATATTTGTAAAAGAACACGCGATAAATAGCAGTAACACAACGAGAAGATCGCAAAGGAACCGCCTAATATTAGCGCATCGAATAGAGATCTCGCCGCCGCTCTTGATAACTCAAGCGGCCGCAACAATCCGTATTCTCTTGCACTTGCACGCCACGGCCCCCGCACATTGCTGTCTTCGGAGAGTCTGACTTTTTGGAGGTTTCCCGTCATGCCTGGCAAAACGGTCCCTTTGAACTCCAGTGTCAACTAGTGAGTGAAAAGGAGCGGTGTTTTTGAGTGCGCCCTGATTATTGGCCGCTTTTACTGAGTTTTAGTTGTTTTATCAGTGTTATATTAACTTTCCTGCATTATAAGGAAACTTTAAGAAATTATCGTAGATTGTATGGAACAAAAATCATTTGATTTATATAAATTTCAAAAAATCTTCTGGGGTCTAGAAAGGTCCTCTTTAACCCTTTGTACTCGTAAGGCAATATGACATGCCAACCATAAATGCACTCTGCGGTCGGAGATTTCTCAGCACTGGGAGGTCCTAGATCTCGTAAGGCATGTCTAAGATGACAATGGAAAAAAACGGCACAGCTCGAAGCCGATACTCGGCATTCCCTCGTTCCAGCTCGATCTCTCATAATTGCGTCAACATTGTTTAAGAATAGAATAGTTGCCTGGATCGATTCGACAATGAAACCTTTATTTTTCATACCAGGAAAATACGTGAGCATCTGTAACATGCCCTACGAGTTAATTAGGAATTTTGGTGAGGCATTTGACACATGCCCTACGAGTTATAGGACATGTCACAATACATACTGATACGAGCTAGTAGCCATTATTCTCGTGGCATCTCTGACAAGCCGTACGAGCTGTAGGACGTGTATTATGCTCGTTGCTTACGAGTGAAAAGGGTTAACCTTCTTTATTAAATTCTGCTACTAAAGGTACCAAACTCCGCCTCAAACATATACTCCATCTTATATCTGTGGTAACAAAATCCACGAACCAAAGAATTCTACAGCAATTTCAATTTCAATATAGGCTTAAAGTTTTCAGAAGTTTTCTTGGAAAGAATATGAAAAACTATTACCAGAAATACTACCAAAGCGTTATTTGTGAAGAGCTTATGAAAAATATTTCGTCTCTCAGAGGCTTCAGAAAGATAGACTCGTATAATCGACAAATCTTGCGATGACAACGCAAACAATACAAACATGACAACACAAACTACAGATGAGTGAAAATGCAGGGGAGGAATGTGTACACCTTTATATTTTTTTTATTTATTTATTTTAGGTCGCGTCAACTGCAAGATCATTAGCGACTACACCAATTACAATATCCAATACACAAGTTTAAATTTAGATCTCTAATACTACACTATATTGTTACAATACCGCAATTCAATAATTAACATGTTAGTTTGAGCTCACACGCCCGTTATAATACAGATACTTTTACAAAACTTAACCACTTGATTTTAATGGGCAGGGGAATACAACAGTGCACCAACGTCCAGTCCCCGCAAGAGTTTTTCCTGTAAGAAAACTTGGGACAGACTAATGATGTGGTCCAAAGTGGTACTGAATGATGTGGTACAACTACATACATCACAAGTTCGGGGGTATTCCTTTCTAGTAGGTGAAGATGACTTATTTTTGAATGTCCTGTCCGAATTCTTGTTAAAACCACTTGTTCTCTTCGGCTAAGTTTTTTTATAGGTTACCAATGCCAAAACGTTTTTAAGAGTTTTATGAATACTGCTTGCTTTGTATTCTTTCCATATACCATTTCATTTTACCTTCATTAGTTCCTCGAAATGCTTCAAATTATCAGCGACAGTGTAGGATGGGTTGTGCATTTTATTGTTCTTCAGGTTCTTCAGGTCAAAACTGTGGTTACTCTTCTATTTTCACTATTTGTGATGTGATGTTTTCTACAGGTTTTGTACAGTACAGTACTTCTATTTTCACTATTTGTGATCTGTTTTCTAGTACAGGTGGTGCCCAGGTAAGAGTGACATTTTCCCTTGTTGAATGGATCCTGCAGAGCAGATCTTGTATAATTGATGTCATTTCCGATTTAATACTTGTGTTGATAACTTTCTTTATTATTAGAAATGAGTTTGAAAAAATGATAAAATTATATTTATGTATTTGGATTACAAATTTGAGCGTTGCCATTAAAGCATAGACATTTGCAGTAGTGCAGCTGGCATAATTCGCAAGCTGATATTTGATAGTTTTGTCCGACTTCAGTTGCTTCGTTTCCTTTGATGTATAACATACAGGAGTTGTTATAATTCGAGATGAGAAGATAGTGATCCATTCTTCTTTTGATAAGCTGAAACTGTTGTATTTGGTTAACGTCAGATCAGGTGGAATGTTTGTTGTTTTCCAAGGAGATTACTAGATTTTTTACATTTTTGTATGTGAATATCTTGTGTTAAGATCCTTGAGTAGATCTCTTATATGAACATCGTAGAATGTTTTATGGGAAGGATAAACACTTTTTTCAGCACATACATGAGGAAAATCATCATTGAAGATTATTGAGTTAGTTTATGAAGCAGCTTTAACAGCATACTTGACGTATAATAATTCTCTGCGAAATTTAAGAGATGGTTCCTTGGCTTCAATTAGTATACTACCAATTGGCTAGTATAGAAACAACTAGTGCATATTATGAGTCCTTGATGGTGAATTGTGTCGAGTTTTTTCAAGGTACTTTGTTTGGAAGAGTTGTAAATTACACATCCATAATCAATTTTCCTCCTTACTAAGGCATTGTAAGTAAGTAGGAGTAGATCTTTATCTGCGCCCCAGTTGTTATGAGACAAATATTTAAGAACATTGAGTTGGTTCTTGTATTGATCTATGAGATATTGAATGTGATTTTTCCACGTCATTTTGCAGTCAAATAGCATTCCTAATAGTCTTGTGCATTGGGTGAATTTTAAATCTTGTTGGCCCAGTTGTAACTTGGAAATAATTCATTGGTTTTACTTAAGCAGGGAATCCATTTGGAGCGGCCCGCCCGGCACGGAGCAGCCCCGCCCGGCACGGAGCAGCCCCGCTCGGCGCAGTCCAGCCCCGGCCGAAATGTTTCGCATGCTATTCAGTTAGACGCCACCCAATGCGACCTGCCGGCCCCGCCCGGCTCCTCCCGGCCCCGCCCGGAATGCTTCCCCGAGAATAAAATCCGGTGGCGGCGGCCGGCCGGGGCGGCGCGGCGAGTGGCCTTGGGAGGGGTTGACGAGCCCTTTCAGGAACTAAGGGCTGCATGGGTCTTGCCAGCTATTGTTATCGGGTGTTTCACCATCTTTCTTCCTCATTATTCCCAATGCAGTCACAAATTCTCATCATCACCATCTCATGATGGTAGATTTTAGCAATTGATAAAAATGCGAAATGTAACTAAATACTGAAAAACTAGTAATTGTAGTTTGGCGTGGGGAATTTTGAAGGTTTTCAATCTGCGAAAATCAAAATTTCGCAAAATCCGAAATGGACATAAATCTGCGGCACTAAATTGCATTTCATTATTTTCTTTGTGGTCTCTCTCTAACTAGGGATACGACTTCGACAACACATCGATGTTTGAAAACATTTAATTTTGACAATTTTGACATAACATTTAATTACGGCCAACAGTATAGAAGCCGTAGAACGTTTTTTTAGTCCATACAGTTTGTTACTGATAGAAGAAATAGGTTATATCGAGCCAACAATGAAATAGGCTCTCAGTTCATTTTTCATTGTTGCCGAAAACTTTATAAATCTTTTTGTAAAGATAGAAATTGTTAATTAATTTCTTTTTTGTGTTACATATTAATAGTTATTTACATAAATTGATTTCATTTAAAAAATACACAACCTTTTTAAATTAATGTGTTGTTTTAATATGTATTTTCAAATTGCCAGACATTTATTTTCCTCTCCTTTGAATAATGTTACATAGAAGCGTATATTTCTGTACAAGACAGGAATTATTCTTTAAATTTAAAATTTCGTCCTTAAATATTTGTTCACTAATAGTGAAATGTTAAATTATTTTCGTTTATTTCCTAATTTTAATAGAAAAATCTAAAAATGCCAGAATATTTTTTATTTCGAAGAGATCTCCCGTATTAATAATTTTCTCAAAAAGTGCTACAAAATGCTGCAACAAATATTCATTTTTATAATGCAATAAAATGCTGTAGTCTTCTTTTCTAAATGAGATGTTTTTAAATTTAAAGAGCTAAATTCTACCATCACTACAAATACTTAATGATTCATAATGAATATCAAAGAGGGAGATAATTTTTTAAGGTGATATGCATTTTTTCTTCCAATATTCACCCGAGGAAATTTTTAATACGAGTACACAGGCATACAATAATTGATATGTACAAGCAGATGTCTTACGTTAAATGTGATGTAATTAATAGCCGAGCCGCGCGGCACCGCGCCTCGCCGGGCTGTGCCGAGCCGAGCCGGGAGCTCCTAGTGGGTTTCCTCCTTTAGAGAATAATATAAATTGTTTTTTTGGTAGAAAATTTAAAACCTGATTTTTTAAAGCAATCATGTGTCGTTCAGAGCTGCTTGGATGATCTCTTGCGAGTTGTTAAGGTTTTTTCCTTTACAAAGAATACTGATATCGTCTGCATATTTCCTAGTTATTGTAGGTGATTCGATATTTATATCTGATATCATTGATAGCGAGTACAAAAAACGAGACGCTTAAGATTGATCGTTGTGGGACTTCATTTTCTAGACCTATCATTTTAGAGAAGTACCCATTGACCCTGACTTTTATTTTACGATTTGTTAAAAAAGATTTCCTAACATGTTTCCTCCAATTCCAATTTTACGAAGTTTTAAAAGAATTTGGTGTGTCTAAACCATGTCATACGCTTTTTATACATATAAATTGACAGCTAACGCATGCTGGTTATTCATGAAGCCTTTTTTATATTCATGATTTTTTTTCATGATCAATGATTTTTTTATATTCATTTCAGTTAGATTTATTAAAAAAAGTTCCATTTCAATGTACTATTACAGGTGATTGTGGAGGTGGGAATTATCAAAATTGATAAAAATAGGGAAGTGATCACTGTCATAGACTTCGGAGACTGTCCATTCACATATATGGGCAAGTGAAGCAGAACATACAGTAAGGCCAATAGCACTAAGTTTTCCATTGCTAAGGTTCATATGAGTTGCTTCACCTGAATTGAGAATTATAATATCAGAGTCTTCAACAGCAAATTAAATTTTCTGCCAAGTCAACTTTATATGACCCCCAACGAGAATGGTGACTGTTAAAATCACCTAGAATAATAAATGGTTTGAGCAGTTGGTTAATGATCTTAGTAATTTCAGACTTCTCTAGTGAATGACTGTTGGGTATGTATATATTGCATAAACATACTGTAATAGGATAAATTATTTTAATAGCTATAGCTTCTATTTTGGATTGAATATTCAATTTTTTAATCGGTATTTCTTCTTTAACATAAATTGCAACTTCACCACTAGCATAATTTGCGTTGTCGTGTTTTTTGAAAAGCATTTGAAACCTTTTATTTTTCCAACATTTCCAACATTTGATTTTTCAAACAACATTTTTGAAATTTGTCTCTTGAAAACAAATAATGTCTGGTAGATACAAATTACGAAGTGATTGAATGCTTGTGAAGTGAAGTCTGAGAAAGAAGTGAATGAAGTGAAGGTGAAGTCTGGAAAAGAAACCATTGACATTCCATTGCAACACTTTCATCAATTAATGCCAATTATTGAACTTTCCATACTTGTATCTTTATCACTATCTTCAAGCTGTTGCTGAGCTTTTTTACGTTTTTTAGTAGTTCTAGTAAACCTGCCTTTTATTGACCTTTCAGTAAGGAATGGTATGCTTTATTCATCATTAGAATTATACCGTCAAAATCTCCGGTACAATCTTTTGCAATAGTTAATGGATCTTGGGCACCATGACAATTTTTCAATAAATAATTTAAATTGTTGAAAATTTAGAGGAAACATTTCATTATTAGTCTCTATGAAATCTTTGGCTGGTGAAAGTAGTTCACTAATTGATTTTATTGGTGTGTGTTCTGAGGTAGGGGACTCTTCCTTTTCTTCTATCTTTTTTTCTTGGATGATTTTTCTTTTGATGATCAAGAGATTTTGTGGGTTTGCTTTTGCTACTCAAAGACGCTGGTTCTGATGAGGATTCAGATGGCACCTCTCTTTCATTTGTATGGGGGAAATTTTCTTCATCCATTGTTGGTGTTATTGGCTGTAGATGCACGTTTTCTCCATTTCTGGTTTATTATGGACAGCATCAGTAGATGTAGATTTAGTTTTCTCATTTTCAGTATGTTTAGATAGGCATTTGTTGGCAATATGACCTTCTTCCTTACAAAGAAAACCGGAAATGTTTTGAGTGGAAAAATAGATTCTGTGTGATGTGTTACCATAAAAAATCATCATAAAAAGTACCATAAAAATTCACCATTATAAGTTGAATCAGGTAGTTTTGTTACATCATCTGGGTCTATGAATTCGTCTTCTAAAACTTAAAATGTGAGTTAAACCGGGTACAGATATGCTTGCTCTAATGAAAGATATCTTAGTGGAGGTTTTTATTTCATTCTGATTTAGAACTTTCTGAATTACTTCATGTGCGATTATTGGGCAAACATTTGATATTATTACTCTTACATGATGATTTATTAATGGTCTTACACTCAATTTATATTTGTCAATTTCTATTACTTTGTGTTTTTTTGTTTTGTTTTTAATTTGTTGCATCCACACCTTGACGCAACGCGTCTCCAAGCCCCTTAAGGGGCGTCGAGCGCATTCTTTGGAGTAATCCTCCGTTAATTACTAATACTCCGTAATTACTATACTAGTCTAATCAAGTCAGTCAGTCAGTCGGTGCCTTTTATCCCATCGGCCAGGGGCTCGACGACGTTAGATCCCGGGGTTCCTGGCCGATCACTCAACCAAGAACCCGCGAGTCTCGAATTCGTTTAACCTTCGTGACTTCACAGAGCGTAGTAAACGAATTCGGCTAGCGCCGCCGGCTTCTGCGTCGGCTAGCGCCACCGTGTTCTGTGATTTTCTTTGCTCATTCCGGACTGGATAGAAATGTACAAATTCTGTTATTGGATATTCTTGAAATGAATCTTATGTGACTTGGTTAAGTTATTGTTGCCATCTTCATTATAAAGGTAATGACGGGTAACATTGCCAGGGGTGAAACATTGCGACAACTGCGAAAAATTTAAGTAGCGCAGTCGGTATCGTAAATTTATTTGCTGGCTGTGTTCCCGTAGTTAGCCACCTCTCTTAAAAACATTATTTACAATCATTTGTTGCCTTGTTAGAGTTGCAACCTGAAATGCCCGTAAATATGTATGGTGTATGATGACGCAGACAAAACTTCGAAACTTCAATAATTTTGGGTTAATTGAGTTGAAATAAACGGAATTGATAATTAAATGTGTCATATCCAAGTCATGCTATGTCGTGGCTTAATCATTATTCATTATAAACAAGAAAAAACGTATTATTACCAAATACCACTGGCAGGGTAACATTACAATATTGATCATCTTGTTTTTATCCTTTGAGAAGATATTCTTACATTGAAACCATTCACATTTGTGAGTTTATTTATTTATTTATTTATTTATTTTACGCACAAAAAACAGTTAAAAACTGCGTATGACGTGCTATGGGGAAAAGTGAATTGTGTGCACATTTTCAAAATTCTGTGATCCCTACACTAAGTCATATACTACTTAAATTTTGAATTTTGAAAGGGAGAAAAAAATCTCCCATGTAATAAAATCTACTTTCAAGGATAAATAAGCAATAAATTTTGGCTCTTATTACTTCCTGACGCGACAACATGGAAACGATAATTTGAAGAATTGTATTTCCCACTGAATTCTAGAAGACGTGCACAGAAAATGAAGTTACATTTATGTCCAGAAGCAAAACAAGGGGCCATCTCAGCATTTGCTCAATGGATAAGGGAAACTGGACGAAAAACCTGATCGAGATGGGGGTCATTGACCTGGAAGCTGTAGTACAATAGTTGTTACAGGTTGTTTATACTCATTTATACAGTCCAAATGGTAAATAATGTATTATGTATTATTGTTGTTAAAATTCATGTTACTTTTCTTGTGATGCTCAGTATAGTCTCTAACTGTATAGAAACAGTTATGCAGCAGAAACGATTTCACTTGGGATTTAAACTTTTCTATTGAATTTAATCGTTTAATGTCATCTGGCAAAGTATTGTAAAACAATGTACATGTATTGTATGTGAATTTTTTGTAATGAGCTGTTGATACAGTCACCTGATGAATATGATTTCTACGTCGAGTGTTATAGTAATAGACTTCGGCATTTTCTGAAAATATATTCCCGCCCTTAAGCAAGTCATTTTTTACACAAACCACTGATTCGTAAATAAAAAGACACGGTAATGGTAGAATTCCTAGATTAATGAAGAGAGGCTTACATGAATCACGTGGGTGGGATTTGGTTATTATTCGTACAATTCGTTTTTGTAATCTAAAAGTCTGGGAGCTATAAGATGTATTTCCCCAGAATATTATGCCATATCTCAGGCGGGAATGAACATTCGCGAAGTATACACAATGAGCAGTATGAAGGCTGACTGAATTTGCAAGAATTCTGAACGCGTAGCATAATGAACTTAATTTTGTGTTCAATTCATTTAAATGGACGTTCCATTTAAGGTTTGAATTGAGAGACCTAAAAATTTTGTTGCCTTAACATCAGTCAATGGTACAAGTTCATTTTCAATGGAGCACAGAATTGTTTATTTGAAATGGAAAACTGCATTAAAACCGTTTTCTTTTCGTTTACTATTAATTTATTTCGGAACCAATTTGAAACATCTGATATTGTACTATTTACGGTTTCTTTATTGCAAAAGTTGTTCGTATCATCCGCAAAGAGAACCGTTCTTCCGTTTCGAATGGTCGAGGGCATATCGTTTACGTAAAGTAGGAACAGAATAGGGCACAAAATCGATCCTTGAGGAACTGCAACGGGCAAGGAGTCGGAAAGGTGCGTACGTAATGTTCCATCATTCCAGTAAGGTATTTCAACTCTCTGAGATTGTTGTTTAAGGTACGAACAATACCAATCTAGAGCAATACCACGAATTCCATATTAAGGTAATTTGGAAAGTAAAATGTCATGATCTATGAAGTCAAAAGCTTTTGAGAGATCTAAAAATAATCCAATAGGTGCCTCGTTTTGATCCAATGATGAGTTGACATCTTTATGAAAAGAAAATATAGCTGTTTCCGTTGATTTTGATTGTCTAAATCCATGTTAGCATTTTATTTCAGTGAAATAAAAAAATATATCTAATAATTCATTAACCCGAATAAAATTCCTGGCTACGATCTCATCACAGGTCATACTGCAAGAAGTACCGCTACGATCTCATACTGCAAGAAGTACCGCGAAAGGGATATACCTTTATTGTCACTCTCTTCAACGCAACGCTATCCTTCGATGCAACGATTTCCATAGCCAATGGAAGGTAGCTCAGATTGTTGCTATATTAAAAGTTGGGAAATCGTCAAATGACACCGAATCTAATCGTCTGCTCCCAGCCTTGCCAAAAAACATTTGCTAATCTCCAGCTACAATGACTAAATCCTATTATAAAGGAAGTTACTCCAGAATACCCAATCGAATTCAGAGAAAATAATTCAACTGTTGAGCAGGCCCATCGAGTCGTTGACATCATTTCTCAAGACTTTCAATCAAAACGCTGTTCAGCTATTTTCCTAGAAATCAGTAAATCTTTGATAATGTATGGCACATTGAATTTCTATGTAAATCCATTTTATCCCATGAAATATAATGAAATCCATTTTATCACATGAATATTATCGTCTATTGAAAACAACTTTATGACCGCTATTTCCACGTCAAATGCCACGAATAGTATTCCTCATTTTATCCTATTAAATCTGGTGTCCCCCAAGAAAGTGTTCTCTGTCCTCTTCTGTACTTAACAGTGACATACCAAACTGCGATTTCACCACTGTAGAAACTTTCGCTGTCGATACTGCATATTGGCTTCTTATTAAGAAACAAACCACGCATCTACCAAATGTACAAAACATCTAGACCTACTGTAGTAGTGACAGTGGATAAATCGGTGGCGCATACAAGTAAATGTCTCAAAATTCAAACATTACTTTCACGCTTGGCAAGAAACAATGTCATAAAGTGAAACTGAACGATATGTATCTTCAACAAGTAACATCGGAAAAATACTTGGGATTCCACCTCGACGAATGACTAACGTGGAAACGACATATTACAACAAAAGAGAAAGCAGCAAAATTAAAAGTTCATCAGATTGCATGGTTAATCAATCGCCGTTCATATTTTTCTCTGAAATACAAAGTACTCCTCCCCAATGCAACAATACGACCAGTAGGGAGCTACGTAATGCAGCTATTGTGTTCTCAAAGTAAATCCAATATCGAGATTCTCCGCAGATTTGAATGAAAGTATCTTCGTCAAATAGCCAAAGCACCCTGGTACATATCCAATAACACCATACAACGAGATCTACAAATTCCCTCCATTATACGACGAAATAGTACAACGCACCATCAAATACCAAGAGCGTCTGAACAAACCCGAACGCCCTCACATCAATCTTCTGGACAATAGTGAACCACTTAAAAGTCTTCAACGACTCAAGAGTCATCACATCCTAGACTTGCCTTTCTGATCCAACTAATTATATAAGAGGTACTGTGTACAAGGTTTCCTCTCTTTATGATGATAACCAAGAATTTCTCTAGTTTTATTCGATTTCTTTAAAATTACTACCATGTGGTATAAATCATTTCATCCAAATCTGTATTCCCATTATGAATACATTCGTACATTTTTCTTTAGTTAACGCTATTAAAACCAGTGGTGCACATATTTTCTCGCAATATTTCTAATTTTTGCAATTTTCGAAAGTAGAGAAAGTTCCATGAAAATGTGATCTCCGCCATTTCATAAGCATCATTTACTCTGTCCAAAGAAAAAAATTAATGAAAAAATTAGGAGGCGTATTAGAGAAAACTTTTTATATAAATTGCAAAAATTGCACAAAAACTACTGGTTTAACTTTCAAAAATTGTGCATGATATTCTTTAAAGATCTAATTTTAGTTTCACGCCTTACTACGTAAGGAGAGATTTAATTGTAATCGTGAGGCGGAAAACACATAACTGTGCCCTGGTTACGAAGTAGTGGATAAATCTTGTTCCAATATGTAGTAAAATCGAACAATATGTAGTAAAAAACCTCGAACAAGCTGTGAAGTCAGAATCCACGTTTTGTGGGTCCTTGATACTGAAAAGTTGGTCGACGCTGAACTGTATGTCTGAAGTCAACGCCACCGTCTAAACACAATTTTCTCCAAAACTGATATTGTGAATAGATTTGGAAATCTCGGAAATCTGCAAGCTTGAAACGGATATTTTGTTTTTAGGGGGTACTTTACATGATGTCTCAACAACATTTTGAAGCTTTTCTGAAAAATGGCTTCCAATTTTTTGTTTAACTTTGTTCTCGGAGAGCGTAGAGAGCGCTTTAAGAATTGCCCAGTTTCATTTTCGTTCAAATATCTGAATCTTCGAAAATTATAAAAGTTCAAACTGTTTTCGGCGTATTCCTACAACTGCAATACTAGAGATAGTATTGCAGTTGTTGCAAACTCCGGAGAATCCGTTGGGGAATTTCAATTTTGGAGAAAATCGCCTCAATGTGTAGATGGTTGCATTCACTTCAGACACACGTTTCGCCGGTTTTTTTTGGTATCAAATGAAATGTTCTGAAATGCGGACGACAGCATAGACACTTTTAACATCAAGAAAACTTTATTGCACTTTGAAGTTTGGAACTGCAGTATCCATCGCTACACTTCCGCCCGTCCTGGGCCGTTCCAACTACAGCCTTCCAGCACGCACTCGGTACCACCGCTCACGTCCATAAAGCTGACTGACACACTATAGCAGAACACAAAAAAAAAGCTCATAATTTTAGGATAATTATAGGCTAATTAAATGCCGTATCCCCAAATTTTAGGCTCTTGTAGTTTTCTCAAAAATCAATGTTCAGCGAGCTTTAGAAGCTTTTGCCAGCTGACACAAAATCAAAAATTAATGTTAGAAATAAACTACTATTGCTCTACCACTCTCAAAAAAACCTTCCACTGCGCATGCTCGAACTTGTCCTCTCCCTCCAAAGCTCCTAATATTTCCCCGCCTGCCTGCGCTCTTTGTCATAACACAGCTCTCCCTCTGTTTTTCTCTCGTGGGTCGCGCGGTAATTCAACACTGTGAGTTTGGTGATAACAAACTGATGAGTGAGAAGGATCAGACGAAAGGTAGCTTTCGTGTTTCTACAGTAGGGGTTGTCCAAACGATCAACAGAAAATAAGCCGTGTCTTGGAGAGTTTCGGTCTCCAGTCCCTGTTTTACCGTGGCTAGTGAACAGTGACAGTGTTCTTTACACAGTAGCTCCTGTTATTAACAAAAACCCAATTATTACAAATAATTCAAAGTATATCCACTGAAAAACAATAGGTCGTTGATCAAATAATCATTGAACATGGCCACATTTCTCTCCGTCTTCCACCGTACCATCCAGATCTAAATCCAATAGAATTTGTTCGGGGATTTATAAAAGGGCGCAAGACAGCAGAAACAATTGGTGCATTCTTAAAAGAAAAGGAAACGTTTTGCACAGAAGCGTTTGCACAATACGATGTATTCATTTCTTTGGACACTCCTGGGAGTGCGAGTTCCTCTTTTGACGAAGAGGGCAGTAATGACGAGTGACGGTCAGCGCGATCGCTGCGTCTCGCAGTCGCCTCTCCTTGTCGCCTACGCGCTTCCCTTATCGCAGAGAGGGGAAGATCTCAGATGCCGCAGGGTGGGGGCAGCTTACGAGACTTTACCAAAGGTACGACCGCCATGATGGTTTTTTTGCGAGCGGTTCAGCTATAGCACAATAATTAATTGTGGGGTGTGTATCGTATTTTGGCAACATTTTTTGCTAAAGTTGACGAGCAAGTAATTCAGGGGCTATATTAACAAATTTTATATAGTACTACTAATAATATATTAATATAAAAATGTGTTCTGGTGACTAGTATAACAAATTTTATGCTCTCATTTCCATGGGGATGTACGTACTTGATCGGCTGGGTTGTATTTTTGCAATATTTTGCATCATTTTTGCGAAAGTTGATCACTTAATTCATGACATGTGTATAAAAATAATATATAATCAAATGAATAATATGTTGAATGCAAACGCTCGCTAGTTATGACGATTTGAATGGTGTGCCACAGTGCCTACTTGCGCGGTTTGGTTGTATATTTGGGACATTTTTAACTGTAGTTGACGAGCACATACTTCAAGGATATATCGACAAATAGTACGTTATGTTATGAAAAATTATCGTTTCCATGTTGTCGCGGCAGGAAGTAATAAGAGCCAAAATTTATTGCTTATTTATCTTTGAAAATAGAATTTATTACATGGGAGTTTTTTTGATTGTTTTTTTCTCCCTTTCAAAATTCAAAATTTGTTGCTTATTTATCTTTGAAAATAGATTTTATTACATGGGAGTTTTTTTGTTGTTTTTTTCTCCCTTTCAATATTCAAAATGTATTGCTTATTTATTTTTGAAAATAGATTTTACTACATGGAGTTTTTCTCCTTTCAAAATTCAAAATTTAAGTAGTATATGACTTAGTGTAGGGATCACAGAATTTTGAAAATGTGCACACAATTCACTTCTCCCCATAGCACGTCATACGCAGTTTTTAACTGTTTTTTTGACGTAAAATAAATAAAATAAATAAATAAATAAATAAATAGTATGTTAAACGTAGTTTTCTATATGTTCTGTACGTTCGTTTCAAAATAATTAGGAGTTGAATGGCCGTCCTCGAGTCGAATGGTGTTGCAACTTATCACTTATTATATTTTTTATAATAATGTATGCAAATAATTTTATTAATTTCGGTGAACCTATAATTAGCCTATAAGTCGTCTGTAAGTGATCTTGTTCTAACTTTAATTTTAATTTTGTTTCAATTTAAAAATTATTACAAGTTCAATGGTCTGTATCCAGTTTAAAGGTGTTGCACCTAATTATTATTTTTTACACTAGCAAATATAATATTTTTAATAATATTAGTATTTTTGCTGAGCCTATATGCTAATATGCTATATAATATATGCTAATATGCTATATATAATATGCCTATATGCTAATATATGCTAATGCAAATAATTATTATGCTAGTAGTTTTGTTCTAACATTAACTTTTTGTGTCTGCAGGCATTATTCTAAAGCTGGCTGAACGTTGATTTTTGAGAAAACTACCAGAGCCTAAAATTTGGGAATACGGCATTTTAGCCTAATGAGCCTAAAATTATGTGCTATTTTTTGTGTTCTGCTATAGTGTGTCAGCCAGCTTTATGGAGTCCACCGCTCTGCAGTCTCGTCGCTCTGGCTGATTGATTGATTGTTAGTGATTCCCGGCGCGTCAACTACTATGGTCATTAGTCCCGCCGTGTAGTGCCTGTTTTTGCTCGGGAGGTGGCAGTAATCTTCCCCCACTGGATGGCGAGATCCGGCGCCGACCTTCCGTTGGCTATTGGGGTTTCCCCAACCATCTCTCACCAGTCGAATACCGCCCTGACCACTACAAGCTCTAAGCTCCAGACCTGTCTCCCGACATGTTTGGCAGCGTAATGCATGTTAGTGTAAGTGTGTGTAAGGGGTGAGGATAGGACAAGGATGAGATAGGAAAGATCATGCGAGGTCCATGGCCCATTTGTTAGGGTACTGCTCCGGCATTCGCTTGGTGTTGATCGCAGAAACCACGGAAAACTACCGATCAGAGCAGCTGGCCCGTGAAACGAGAATTCTGACGACACAAAGCTTTCGAGAAAGTACCTAATTTATTACATATTATCCACAGCAGCAAGATTTATCCACTTTTTCGATGGCATGGACCCACATTACGAGCTTTTCTGTCGAAAAATCGAACTTTTCGCTGCAGCAATCGAATGCTTTTTGTTTTCTACGGTAGTAGTGGTACGGGAGACAGTAAAACAAGAACGCATTTTGACACTGTTGACTAGAAAAAAATGCTCACATGCATTAAACAGTAACAATGGTCAATATGATTTTTGAGTCACCTCTAGGTGTACTTAATGCAGTTTTTTTGTCTGATTTTCAAATAGGTATTTGGAATGTCTCCATCACCCACAGTTTATTTATTTATTGATTTTTTCGTGTTTCCGGGCGCGTCAACTGCTTCGGTCATTAGTCCCGTTAGTGTAGTAAATGTTTTTTCTTGGGATATGGCGGTAATCTTTCCCGCTGGATGGCGAGATCCGGCGCCTACCTACCGTCGGCTAGTGGGGTTTCCCCTAACCAGGACTCTCCCACCAGCGGGGCACTGCCCCAGCCTGGACAAGCTCTAAAATCCCGACCAGTCTCCCGGAATATGTGGTAGTGTAGTGCATGTTAGTGTAAGTGAGTGTGTAAAGGGAGAGGATAGGACAAGGAAGAGGAAGGACAGATCGCGCGCGGTCCGTGGCCCGTTTGGTACGGTATTGCTCCGGCATTCACCTGGTGTTGAACGGAGAAAGCACGGAAAACTACCGATCAGAGCAGCCGGCTGCTAGAATTCTCCTCCAGACAGCGACTGAATTCGACCTAGCTGAAAACCTAGTGTCGAAAATCCTGCCAGCGTCAGGACTCGAACCTAGGACCCCCCGGTCAGAGGCGCTGCAGTGGCATCAGTTGATGCACTGAGCTACCGCTCCCGGTTTATTTATTTAAATTCTTTTAAGTATTTGTAAACGTTTTTGTCCATTTATCCATTGTCAAGTAAAATCCCTTAGAGCAATATAAATAGAATGAAACTAAATGAGCTTACTCAAATTAGAAAGTTGCTACTGTTGTGCAGGTTCAGACATCTGTAGACATGTACAAACGTGATCTAGAGTAGTACATATTCATCAGAACTACGCCAATTGTGAGGTCGTTGTAAACAAGTGAGCATGTTTACATAACATGTTTACATTACATAACATGTGAGCATAACCTAATATTGTGAATGCTTTGTGTCACTGAATTATTGAGTATTTCATATTTACATATTTATTTATTTATTTTAGTTATAAGTTAGTTCTAAAATGTCCAGATTTTGTGTAAATCATCCTAACAAGTTTTTGTTGTGTATGTGGTGAAGTGACGCTGAAGTCCCAAAGGTGAAACCATGTTCCATTAGTGAGGAAGAGTTATGGACTTTATTTTGAGTGCAAAGTGTAGTATCAAACAAGATACTGGGCCCCAGATATTTGTAGTTTATAGTGTTCTAGGCTTCTCATTTCATGGAAAAGTGGTGCACGCAACATGCCAATTGCTATCCCAGTGATTTGGAGGGGACCTAAAAATCATTCCCCTGACTGCTATTTCGGCAAACATTGAAGTAATTATGTCAAAATCAAAACTTGAAAATTTGGTGTACCCTAAATTGCAAACTGCGTTGAGACCAGTTCCACACTGCGAAGAGTTGTCCATACCAAAGACTCCAGAGCACTTGACATTAGGTGTAGAGAGTTCAATTTTTGATAGAAGGAATTAAAGCAAACAGATTTTTCTGATGATATAAATTTTGAACAAAGCTGTTAATCGGAGCCTCGGTTCCACGCGAGATTTCACGCGAGATTTACGATCACACAACGATCTCACGCGAGATTTAAATACTATTTTTCTGAAGAAAATTGTTTAGTGTTTTGTAATGACATTTCTTCTCTTATGGCGCTCTCCATAACCAACATAACCTAACAGAATGGCGCTTGTTCATTCATTCCTCTGAAGTTCATTCTCTGGAGTTGAAATTCATTCCTCTGAAGTCGCATAATGGCAATAAATTCCCTTTAGTACCTGTGGCGCACTCTATTAGTATGAAAGAAACATAAGAAAACTTTAAATGTATATTGGAAAAGCTTCAATATGCAGTGAATGAATATTTGTGACGATTTAAAGGTAATTGCACTTATTTTGCAGCTTGGTTACGCAAAGTACTGTTGTTTTTTTGTGAATGCGATAATAGGGACAGAAGAAAACATTACGTTTAGAAAATGCGAAATAAAAAAAACCGAATCACTCATTCATGGACAGAAAAATGTGAAGCATGATCCATTATGCAATCCTAAGAATATGAATACCTCCGTTATGTATAAAATTATAGTTAATAAAGAATTTCCTCAAAGCCATGGACAATACTCCTAGTTCCATGTATTTAAAACAGAAGTTTCCTAAAATTAGTTATGCAAATTTAAGGAAGGAACATATATGAACCCATAAATACGATCATTAATGGATGATGCAAAGTTTGAGGAACTCTTCTATTCACTGGGAAAAGCAGCTTGGCAAGCATTCAAAAATGTGTTTTGGGAAATAGAAAGGTGGAAAATTATCGAGATACTGTTAACTCTCTTATAACATCTTATAAAAACTGGATCCTAATATGTCCTTTAAAGTAAACTTCCTGCACTCGCACCTAGATTTCATCCCAGAAAATTTTGGCGCAGTGAGGGATGAGAATGGGGAACACTTTCATCAGGATATTTCAGCTATGCAAAAGAGATCAAGGCAAATGGAATCCTATGCTGGACGATTATTGTTGGACGATTAAGAGGGTGGCGAAACCTTCCTCTTCTTTGTACTATCCTCAACTCTTACACACACACACACACACTAACATGCACCACACTATCACATATTTCGGGAGACCGGTCGGGAGTTTAGAGCTTGACCCGGCTGGGGCGGTACCCCGCTGGTCCGGGAGAGTCCGGGTCCTCCACAGGCGAAATATAGCAGAAATTTGGATTTCTTACTTTCTATGTAAATCAGAGTGTTTGAATATAGGGTAGATAAGAATGCAGAAAGCCTTAAAATATTTGAAATTTTAAATGCCTGACACTCGGAAATCGGGTTTGATGGTATAGTAGTTATCAATCTGGGCGCCTGTTCCCAAGTTCGCGGGTTCAATGTCGGGGAGATTTTTTGAGGTGCGAAAAATCGACGGCATGCAAGCGGACGCTCGTCGGCATGTAAAATCGATCCCAGGAAAGTCACTTGGCCAATTCTGCCAAAATTAAATCGTCTACTAATTTAGCATCAATCACAGTTTCGATTTAAATTACTGGATAAGATTGCGGATATTTTATCTTGGCCGGCGCTATCTGGTATTTAAATCAACCGTCAATATTGACGCAATAGGGAAAGCAGTGGTAAACTACTCTAGGTGTACTTGCTTAACATAGTGTCACAAGAAGGCACTAGGGACTTTTGGAGCTGCGCGTGACTCTCGTCGCTTTGGCAGTGGCTCCCCGAGGGCCGCGGCTGTTTCCCTGGGTGCTGGCCCCTGGGCTACCGCTATCGAGATGCCTCATGTGGAGACACTCACTATTACCCAAGGAAAGTGAGTGGCCAAAGACTAATGAAAATAGTTCCGCCTGTGTGTGATAAATCATGTTATAGAACGATTTTCTTAAGGATGAGCCAAAGTGACAGCTAGTGCTGGCAACATAACTGTTCTATGGTCTTTGTGCCCATTAGACTTCCTTCCTGCATTCGTTCGTCTGCAGTTGGCTAACTTGTAAATAGCTTCGATGCTTCCTGTTGTGATCTCCTCGTCCGACAAAAATATAGTGCGCCACGAGAAATAATTGAATTTAAGAAGTGCAGTGTTATGTGCTCTTCTGTAAAAATTCTTTTTTTCTATTAACATTACATTGACTTTACTTTTTGTGTGATAAATATTATGTTTACTTTAAAACCGAGACATGAATGCGAGATGCATACCGATGCACGTGGTTCCGGCCTTTCTGCTGTTGTGTGGCGAGCTATGATTGAGAGCTTTCTATTTACATTTGTGGCAGTTTTCTTTTGCTAATTGTGAGAGCATGTTACGAGATTTTCCACATACGTAATTAAATTTAAATATTTCCCGAACTCGCGTACGTGCATATATTTAAGCGAAACTCTTAGACTTCTGCATAGGGGTGTTTTCATAGGAGCCATTAGCACTTTACGAAGAGGCGTGACTGAACAGCTGTCGTGGCGGAGGGGTACTCCTCTGAAATACAAGTGATGTTCACTTGTTTTCACGAACTGTCACTTTGGCTCATCCTAGGAAAATCGGTCTACACCAGTGCTAGAACCAACCTCAAAAAATCAACAGTGTTTGCGAAATGTTTCGAACTTTTCAGTCGTTCCCACATGATACAGAAAAACAAAAGAAAAATTATCCACTGAATGTACTCTAACAAATGTCGTTACCAATAAATTACTTTATGGCAACGGATGTTTCACATTCAATAAAACAAATTAATCTTTATTTAGCACCTAGCTTCGATTGATTGATTTTTCGTGTTTCCGGGCGCGTCAACTGCTTCGGTTAGTGTAGTGCATGTTTTTTTCTCGGGAGATGGCGGTGATTTTCCCCCGCTGGATGACGAGATCCGGCACCGACCTACCGTCGGCTAGTGGGGTTTCCCCCTAACCCGGACTCTCCCGGACCAGCGGGGTACCGCCCCAGCCGGGTCAAGCTCTAAACTCCCGACCGGTCTCCCGAAATATGTGATAGTGTGGTGCATGTTAGTGTAAGTGTGTGTGTGTAAGAGTTGAGGATAGTACAAAGAAGAGGAAGGACAGATCGCGCGCGGTCCGTGGCCCGTTTGGTAGGGTGCATTCGGCTAGTAGGTGCCCCGGCATTCGCCTGGTGTTGATCGGAGAAACCACGGAAAACTACCGATCAGAGCAGCCGGTCGCTAGAACATGCCTACAAAATGCCTAGAGCACAACTGCAAATGCTAGCTAAAGACAAATAATTTCTAAATAATTTTGCTCTAGGCCTACAGTAGTTCATTTACACGCTCATTTTTTTTCTGTATTCAAAATTCAATAAGTATATGGCTTAGGATTGGGATCACTGAATTTTGAAATCGTGCACAGAATTCACTTCTTCCCATAGCACGTCACACACAGCTTTAACTGTTATTTACGTAAAATAAATAAATAAATAAATAAATAAATAAATAAATAAATAAATAAATAAATAAATAAATAAATAAATAAATAAATAAAATAAATAAATGTAACCTTTATTTCACAAATTAAACGTAACGTTTGAAAATAATAATACTAAAATCAATATAAGTAACATACATACATCAATATAAGCAATAATATAAGTAACATACATTACATCAATATAAGTAACATACATACATTGTAGAATTGTAAGTAAACTTTGCACCGAAAATTTTGTGCGATTTAATTTTGCACAAAACCGGAATTAAAATATTCACTCACAAGTCAATGTGGTAGAATATGATGACTTTCATCAATATGTAATGAGACGTTTGGTCTGAGTTTCAGAATTATAATTATAATGTATTAAAATAGTGATTATTTGTGCTTTGGGCAACAAATGTTGAATGCCGTCGCGAATGCTTCTGCCGCTTCACTTTTCAATTATCGCTCAAATATGAATAGCAATGAAGAATCTGTTCTTATAGAGTAAAGAGAAGGACTGAGAAAAAATCAGGTAAGTGATAATGTCACAAAATTGAGAAAAGGCCTTTTAAAGTTAAAATGTGAATAGAAAATTAGGGAAGTGTCCTATGAGATAGAAAATGAGTTGTACTTATTAAGATATACCTACACAGTAGTATTAATTATGCACTACACACGCATAGTCAAAATACTTACCTAATATTTTCTTTCAACAACATTTACATGGTAGTTAACATTCCCTGAGAAAAAAAATGAAGTGAAATTAAAATTGATCATTTTATAATATTAGGAGAAATCTTATACAAAAAATAGACATTAAATGAAAATACTCTTGAACGAACATTGTCCACATTATCAGTTTCCTCATGGGTTATAAAATTAGATCTGCCTTATTAGTTTTGAACACACAATTGTCCAACACAAATATTTTCATAAAAATATGGTTAAAAGGTGAAATAACCTCTTTCAGCTGCAGCAGATGTTATTATTTTCACTCCTGTATACAGTCTTTGAAGGTTTACATTAGATTGTCTACTTCCACTAAATTTAGTAAAGCTCACTCTCCCGGAAGGTATTGTTAAATTATTTTTAAAATCATTAGTAGTTATTTCCTAAACAGAGAATGTTTTAAAATTTCTTATATCATTTCCATCCATTGAAAGGGAACATACACGTTCTGGACTATTATTCTACTCTTTTAGAGTAGACCAAAATCCCATACATGTGAGTCCTGGCTCCATAAATTTATGAACAATAGTTTCTATGCTAAAATTTCTTGAAATGACCATCCAAAATGTAACTCTTTTTACTTTATCCTCTTACGAAGTAAGATGAGAAAGTAAAACTTGCGACCAAAGACAAAATATTGCAGCATTTGCCATTGCAGCACAAAATATCTCTTTGCAGATGATACGAACATCCTTTGCAATAAAGAAACAGTAAATAGTACAATATCAGATGTTTCAAATTGGTTTCAAAATAACAAATACGAAATGAAAAGAAAAGAAACGAAACGAAAAGAAAACGATTTTGATGCAATTTTCCATTTCAAATAAACAATTCTGTGCTCCATTGAAAATGAACGGTGTACCATTGACTGATGTTAAGGCAACAAAATTTTTAGGTCACTCAATTCAGTCAAACCTTAAATGGAACGTCCATTTAAATGAATTTAACACAAAATTAAGTTCATTATGCTACGCGTTCAGAATTCTTGCAAATTGTCAGCCTTCATACTGCTCATTGTGTATATTTCGCGAATGTTCATTCCCGCCTGAGATATGGCATAATATTCTGGGGAAATACATCTTATAGCTCCCAGACTTTTAGATTACCAAAACGAATTGTACGAATAATAACCAAATCCCACCCACGTGATGCATGTAAGCCTCTCTTCATTAATCTAGGAATTCTACCATTACCGTGTCTTTTTATTTACGAATCAGTGGTTTGTGTAAAAAATGACTTGCTCAAAGGCGGGGATATATTTTCAAAAAATGGCGATGTCTATTACTATAACACGCGACGTAGAAATCATATTCATCAGGTGGCAGTATCAACAGCCCATTACAAAAAATTCACATACAATACATGTACATTATTTTACAACACTTTGTCAGATGACATTAAACGATTTCATTCGATAGAAAAGTTTAAATCCCAAGTGAAATCGTTTCTGCTGCATAACTGTTTCTATACAATTAGAGACTATACTGAGCATCACAAGAAAAGTAACATTAATTTTAACAATGATACATAATGCATTATTTACCATTTGGACTGTATAAATGAGTATAAACAACCTGTAACAACTATTGTACTACAGCTTCCGGGTCAATGACCCCCATCTCGATCAGGTATTTCGTCCAGTTTCCTGATCCATTGAGCAAATGCTGAGATGGCCCCTTGTTTTGCTTCTGGACATAAATGTAACTTCATTTTCTGTGCACGTCTTCTAGAATTCATTGGAAAATACAATTATTCAAATTATCGTTTCCATGTTGTCGTGGCAGAAAGTATTATTCCGAAGGACAACATGGATAAGAGCCAAAATTTATTGCCTTTTTATCCTTGAAAATAGATTGTATTACATGGGAGCTTTTTTTTCAATTTTAAGTAGTATATGAATTAGTGTAGGGATCACAGAATTTTGAAAATGTGCACACAATCCACTTCTCCCCATAGCACGTCATACGCAGTTTTTAACTGTTTTTTTGACGTAAAATAAATAAATAAATAAATAAACAAAATAAATAGGGAGTGTTGATTGGGTTCAAAAGGAGTACATTACAATGAAATAAATATATTGGTTTCGTCGTCCCCACCCAAGAGGGATAGTGAGATACATCGGCTTCAGGGTTGTAGTTCAAATCTCCCTTTAATGTTGCTTCGTTTGTGGTGAACAACAAGGAATTCCTTGAAATTCACATTCTCTTCTCATTGTCAAACTATTAATTTTTTAAAAAATATATTTAAAAAAAAAAAAACCCCAGCAAAAAAGTTAATATAGAAAATTTAATTTCAAAACAGCAAATATATAGAGAGTATAAACATTTTAAAAGACAAGTTACATATTATTTGCACTTGAAAAAATTAAAATAATAGAGAGAAACAAAGAAAATTAAGTTCCTCTCCGTTATGATGGCAACATTTGTGAAAAGTAAAAATAAAAATTACACCTTGGAATATTAAAGTGTGGAAGTGTGAAGTAAAATATATTCAAATTATATCTTTAGGATTATGGAATATAAGTTTTGTTAGAATTGAAAATAAACAAATTAAATATTTCGGAAACAGCGACATCAATACGGATCCTGCCCAATTTGCAGAAGAGGGGCATTTACAGTTATTATGTTATCCATTTTTCGTAAATAAATGTTAAGAGAGGTTCAAAAATTAAAAAATTAACTTATATATTTTGTATAACTTACTGAGGTGGTACAATTGCTTGAAATAATTGAATACTATTTTTGCTTCACTTGCAAGCGCTAACAATGGATAAGATAAGTTTTTACGAGCATGCGAAATAGTTCGCGTTTCCTCATTAAAGGTGAGGGTCTGCGCGAGATTTCGTTCTGGTCACCATTGTTTGTCCACATCCTCAATCAAAGGGGCATTAGAGGATGTTGAGGCCACTCCACTGGACGTAGTTGCTCGGTCAGTTTAATTAGTACTTAATTCATTTTCCTCTTCAGCCGGCAGGCAGGAAGTTTTTAATTCGTAAGTGTCCATCAGCTCCTGGCGGGGGGCTGATGAGTGGGAGCCCCGAAGCGGTGGAGCTGATGCGGTCCTACGCGAACGCGCGCTTCACTGAAGAAGGCGAGCCACGCACGGCACTCGGCACACCGCTGCCCAAAGCTCCGTCCAATGCACCCGCTCGGCAATCGAGCCTCCTGAAATACACTTGCACGTGAAAGCAATTCGTGCCCGTTTCAATGAAGCCGGGATGAAGCTTTTGTTGTGTAAGAAAGAGCAGTATGGGTGTCTGTAGTGAGCTTGTCTGGACGAGTTCAATTGTCTTTACTAGTTCTAGATGATTTTACAATTCATTCCAAGCATTTAACCACTTCAGAAATTTCACCAATAGTAAGTATGATGAATGATTGGTTGAAGTGATAAGCTCATGGTAAATATCTCTCAGGTGAATACCTTTACGGGGATGTTTCATTATCATAATTTTCCACCTGGTAAGACTAAGACAACTAAGAACATCAAAACAGCAAAATTCAAAACAGCAAAAAATCATTCAAAACAGCACAATTTAAGACACTTTTAAAAAAGGGAACAAAAATGAAATTCAAATTATCGGCCAATTTCTCTTTTATCAGATTTCTCAAAAATATTAGAGAGGCTTTAATATACGCGAACGAAGACTTTTCTCAGCAAAAACGAAGCGTTTTCAGACTCACAACACGGTTTTAGAAAATCAAAATCTACGGAAACTGCCATTTTTTCTTTTTTTAAAGATGTTACTTCACCAATGGACCATAATGAAGAATATAATTGGAATATTTTTAGAGCTTTCGAAAGCGTTTGATGCTGTTAGCCATCACATCTTACTCTCAAAATTACCTTCATGTAGAATTCGTGGTATTGCCCTAGATTGAATAACCTCGTGCCTTAAACATCGATCTCAAAGAGTAGAAATACCGTACTGATACGAAAGAACATTATTTACTTATCTTTCAAATTCTTAGCCAATTGAACATGGAGTCTCACAAGGTTCGATCTTTAACACTATCTTTTTCTTGCCAATATAGGGGAAGCGGGGGTAACGAGTATCACTACTTTTTTTTAATATCAATCAGTTCGAATTGTTCCTACAAAAAAGAATGTCCTTTAAATATCACAGATTAGTTGTTACGATTGTTTTCATCACAAAAAATAATCAAAATTTCACTAAAACCCTCTCTAATATCGAATTTACAGACATTAGAATCTGACCCCCATTACACTCACAGGCAGGTAATTACCCACACAGGCGGGTAATGGAAGTCACGAAAGACATATGAAGCAAAATAAACACATTAGTACTTCAAGCAGTATTTATTTTCTTTACACTAATTGTAGGTGTCTAAAGGTTATCCACGATCAGCAGCACTGGCTTCTCGGCAGTTGGTCAAGTAAGGCTTTTAAAGTGTTTAAGCCATTCGATGAATTCTTCATTCGTCCAGCCATTCTTGCAGGTGAGATGTCTCACTATTACCTCTTCTCTGACCAACGAAGAAACCAATACGTTCATTTCATTTACAGGTATTCATTAATAAACCGATCAATACTCCCTCTTTTGTGCTGCAGTGACAACCTGAAAAATACCGATAAAGTGAGTTTTAATCTATTAGTACAAAATCGGTGGCTGGCATACGCAATTAATTACTCAAACAAAAGAAGTCTTCACAAATACTGAAATAACAGAATAAAAACAGTTCAGCAGATATTTACATATGAAGAAAAAAGAGTTGAATTTCCATTACACAATAAGGAAATAAAATGTATTTAATGGCTGGCAATCTCTTCTTTGGAGCCTTGCTGTCGCGAGATTTCATCTGTCTTATGAAGATATGCGTTGTGTATGAAGATTCACATGGTTCTCACAGTATGAGATAAGGCAGAATATCACTTTTTTTTTTTTTTTTCATTTTCAATCAAAATCACTTCCTCACTAAAATATTTCATGAACCGACAGAAATTAAGATATTGCGTTCCAGGATAGAGGTGGAGGTTTTTTGTATTTGTTTTTTGTATGATAAAACACAATTATCTTCGACAAAAAAATAAAAATATAAATGATTACCTTTTTATCGGAGTTTAAATTATATCAAAATAATTATGTTTTAGGTGCATTGTAATAAATTACTTCCTCTAACATGTAGTGAGTATCCATGTTTTGTCGGTCCTCGATACCAAAAAATCAATTGATGCAAAAACGTCTGTCTGCCTGTCCGTCTGTGATCAAAATCTGTCCGTCTGTGATCGTTGTGGCCTAAATTGTTCAGCCGATTTCCTCCAAAATTAACATTTCTAATCAATTTAAATGTATTCGACACCCACGGAGCCTATGAAAAAGTCTATGTTGGTTTTTGAGGGTACTTGACATGAAGGATCAACAACATTTTCAAAATATTCTTAAAAATGGTTGCAACTTTTTTTATTAAACGTTGTCCTTGTGTAGAAAATGCTTAAAATAATGCCACACGTCTCGTTGTCAAAATCCCAGATTTTTCGAAAATTGCAAAAGTTCAAACTTTTTTCGGCGTCTTTCTAAGACAACAATAATGAACAATGACGAAAATACTTTATCGTCATGAATAATTAAGTGTTTTTAATAAACCTGTTCATCTGAAAGTCTTCAAATAATGTCGAGTGTATATTTTTTTAAAAGTTTTTAAAGAATTTTTTTCTCAAAACCCACTCCAAAGTTTTTCTTTGAATTTTGTCTTCGTATGTATTAAAAGACGGCAAAAAAGTGGTGCTAGTCCCATTTCCGGCGAACTCTGCGTTTTCGAAAATTAAACGCGTAAAACATGGTTCTGTTACCGACTATCCAACATGACCATTATGGCCACGGAGCGTAACTCGCGAACGTATTCACTGCGTGCAGAGAGTCCGCCTGTGAACTCCGGTCAGGGCTCCTCCGGAAGAGACGGTGCAACAGCTTTTGATGCGACGGTGAATGGAGGTGCACTGAAAAAAAATACTGCCTTACTCAGAACCATATACCTGGTTACGTGTCTTCCAGTCGTGTCAATCGATTTATACATTCTGACAATAATCATGGGAGTTTTATTACATGGGAGTTTTTTTTTCCCTTTCAAAATTCAAAATTTATTGCTTGTTTATCCTTGAAAGTAGATTTTATTACATGGGAGTTTTTTTTCTCCCTTTCAAAAATTCAAAATTTAAGTAGTATATGACTTAGTGTAGGGATCACAGAATTTTGAAAATGTGCACACAATTCACTTTTCCCCATAGCACGTCGTACGCAGTTTTTAACTGTTTTTTTGACGTAAAATAAATTTTTAAAAAATCATCACAGATGACGTGACGGTGGTTGATTGTTCACATTTCCAAGCCATGGAGGTTGAAAAGTACGAGGGGACTGTAACCACCAATTAATTCACATTACGTTCTAAGTGGTTGCTGCTAGAGCGCATGGTATTTCAGTCCATGGTGTTGGTAACACTGCCCAAACGTCCTTCGGCGGGAAGCCCTTCCCGCGATGAAAACGCGGGAGTTCCTGCATTAGTGAATACGTTCGGCTGTGCGTTGTGTTGTATTGTGTTATAGAGAAGTGCGTGTTAGTGTAGAGAATAGAGCGTAAAGAATGGACTCTTAAGTGCAGAAAAGTACTAACAAACATGAAGCTTCCCCAATTGATTGAAAAGTTTGCTGGTAAGTGTAAATACTATTGCTGTGTAGTGTTTAATACGGAGAGCATACTTTGTTTAAATGTTCCGATTTCGAAACTGATATATTTTAGAAAGATCACGTCAAGTTGTTATTGAAATAAGAACGCACACGTTTTTCTATCCATTCCTTTGATCCTCATACTGTATAATAGAGACATTCCCATGGTGTTTTATATTCAGCCTTCTGTGTTTGAGGTTAACCTCAAATATATGATATTTGTCCCATTTGCATGTTTCCAATACCCGTTTTCCGTTGTATAATAAATGATAGCGACTACGTTTTATAAAATGTACATTTCATTTTGAACCAAACTTCTAATCAGAGTGTATTTAATAGATTGTGTAAATTGGTTAATATTCATGTGTTTGATAGTTTATTTTATTTAGGAAGCTGGGATGGATGGGTCGAAGAAGAGGGTTGGAAGGGAACAAGAAGTGATCTGACCTAAATGACAAAATCAAACAAACAATACTTAGTTCAATTATTTTTCCAACAGAGTAGAATCACCAGAGTATAAGGAGTGCACAATTCAAAAAGTAGAAATTCTTCGTTTGACTTATGCCTTATTTGAAGCAAGATATGTATTTGGGGAGCAATGATGCAAAGTTATAATTTACACACTTGTCTTATTTGAAAATCAATGTATGAAAAATTATCATTTTAATAATTAAAATCATAAAAATGTAGACTACAGTAGAAATCACAAAGGAAATAAAAGCATTTTACATCAGAATTTTTATTTGTTGGTAATTTTATTAGAAAAAGCTCCATTCTTTTCCCATCCTGATCATGTAATTGTGGGAATTCTGATTTGGTGTTGTTGACGTTCTTATAAGAAGAAATAAAAGAGGTCATCTTCGTCAACATATTAGCTTTATTAAGATAGCCGGCTTTCGACGGCTTTGCCGTCATCGCATGCCGCTGCTGTCGGCAAAAGTCGGACGACTGTCGGAAGCATAGTCGTCCGACTTTTGCCGACAGCAGTGAGACTGACGATGGCGGCAAAGCCGTCGACAGCCGGCTATCTTAATAAAGCTAATATGTTGACGAAGATGACCTCTTTTATTTCTTCTCATGTAATTGTGAACTGTAATCTAGATAGCAGGGATTAATATGTATTATAATGCTCTTCTGTTGTTAAAAAAAATCCTGACTCAATTTCCACCATTGTATTGTTAGGCATGCTTTATGTTTAGGGTAGGACTGGAATCATTGAATGAGGTAATTGCGCAGAGAGAGTGTCAGGAAATAAATTCAGCAGTCCTGAGATTAATCGGAACAAAAAGATCAGAGTAAATGGAGAAATATGAAGAAAACAATCAACGAGCAGAAAATAATGTAAATAATGAATTTTAGAGAACAGTAGTACAAAAACAAAAATATTATTTTGTTTTGTTTTTAGTTTATACAAGAAGTTTTGAAAAGGACTGCACTAGGGAAGTATATTCTCGCTCTTCATAGAAAGTGTGGCTGGATAACAGTTCTTGTTGTATACTTGCTGAGCTTGTTGTTTATACTGAATATAGAGCCAAAATAAAAACATTGTTAGAATATTGAAAATATGCATTATGAAAATATGTCTTACAGCTTTTATTAAATTCGTTAGTAATTATTATGTACAGTTTTGAAATAGTAAGAATGGAAGGAAGCATTTTAAAAATATATGTATTAGCAATTTCATAGAAATAGGAACTTGTTTTTCTAACTGAATCTCCAAATCAAGGTTTTTAGAACATGCAAATTTGATAGTTCAGTGAGTGACCATAAGCATGCTTAAAAATTTCTAAGGTATTTAAATGAACATTTAAATTGCTTGTTGTGTACTTTTTGTGTAATTATTTACGATAAATGAATTATTTTATAGATATTACAGTATATTCTTGTGAAAAGAACTAATGTGGGTTAGATTCTCATCTAGATGTTTATCCGATTCTCTCAAATTATTTCTAAAAGAAATAGAAAAAATGAATAATAATTTTAGGGACTGCAGTTGTATGAAGTAATGGCAATATTAAGTAGAAATATGATCTATATTAGAATAATTGCATTTCTATCCCTCAAGTATTAATAGAAATTGTTTTTTACAAAAGACATTTTTTTAGTCAATTACAAAAAATTAAGATTCTTTTCCAGAATTTAGTGTAAATGTTATTCAGTTTGCAAGAATCATAGGGATTTCAAAGCTCTTTTAATTCTAAAATAATATTATGACACAATATCCACTGATAGGGATGGTTTAATGTTAAGGAAAGGGCTGGAATTTTTGGATGAGGTGTGATAAAGAATGACTTGACTAGGTAATTGGGTTTCCATTAAAATGAAAGAGATCCTTGCTAGATGAGTGTATGTATGTAAAATGAAAGAGATACTTTCTACATGAATATTCAATGTATGTTTGCATTTTACCACAGATGCTTGCTGATTTTTTAAACTAATTTGTCATTTTATGTGATATAGGGAACTAATACATTCACCAGCTGTCTTTCTGAAGGCAAGTATTTGGCACCAAATGCATAATAGCAGCATTTGAGGTAGAAATTTCTAATGCTACTGAGCAGAGTGTGTCAGGAGATAGTCATGAGATTTGTTGGAATAAAATGATTAGAGTAAATAGTGAATTTGAAGAGAGATTTGAAGACAATAATCAACCCTCAGGAAATAAAGTAGGTATTTAATTTTAGAGAATCAGCTATCTGAAATCCAGAAATATTAATTTGTTTTCTGTTTTCAGTATACAAGGAAGTTTGGAAGAGCACTGCTATAGAGAAGAATTCAGCAGATGAAGGCGAGCATACCGTATCCATTTGCAGGGGGTTAGCAAAAGTATGCACCTGCGTTTAGGAATGTAGTTCCAAAATTAGTGTACTAAACATAAACTGTTTTCATGGTATTAGTGACACAGAAGTCTTTGGAAGCACGATTCAGAGTGCATATATGGCTAATGAAATTAAATGTATTATTATTATTAAAAATATTTGTGTAAAGATGTGAATATACCTATTTTTTGGGTTGACTATTGTACCTGCAATCATGCCTGCTTGCCCAGAATGCAGTAATGCCTTTAACCCTTTTATGCCCAAGTTTATTTTCTTTTACATAATTATAATTTTAGCAAATATGATATAGGTGATATATAGTTATGTTCTAAATGAAAATTATAAATTTTTCTGTTATCTTTTTCAAAATATGGACTGTTCCAATATTGGAACACCAGGCACAGACAGGTCCAAAGTTTTTCAACAAGTCAGGTCACATCTATATTTTTTCTTTATTTAAAATTTAAAAAATACTACAATTTGGTTATTTTCTAAATCAAAATTAGAGCTAAATAATTAGTATGGAGTATGAAATAGTTTTCATGCAAGTTTGTGTTTAAATTTTTGAAGTTGGTTATTTGTGTTCTATTTACACGTTGCACATCCTTGCTTTGTGGTTATTGAAATCCAGTGTCTTGAATCCCTCCAAAGTTAATATGCAAAATATCATTAATTTGCTAGTATTGTCTTCCACCTGATGAAATTAAACTTTTATACTTTTGAAGATATTTTTGAACAATAAACTTGAAAGATAGATGATCCATTTTTTGACCTTGATTTTTCTAAATAGCTGCTAGCCATTGTGAGTAGCAGTATCAATGCAAAACATAAATACAGGGTGCCATCACAACTTTTTCAATCTGAATTCAATTCTATAGCACTTAGCAAATTTTCATCCATTCTATCAACATCTCCCATGAATATGTTATATTTTCCTACTGTGTTACTTTGTACAATAAGAACTTTTCTTGTATTTTGCATAACATTTATTCAATAAAGAAATGTGAAGTGATAGTGACATATTTATGTCATTTTGTTTTAGGTCATTGCCTGCACGAGGAGTATAATTTTTCTATCAATTCAAACCTGTTTCTTCTGATTGCGAGCTAACAGCTTCATTATAAGTCTCTTGAGTGTATTTCCCAAAACATTTATCTGATACGATATTGTATGCTGATAAACGAATCATTTTACTTCTGAAGAAAGTATAATGTGTAAAATCACCTTTCTGATACTGTATAGTATAAACATGTTTTGTAAGAAATTCCCAAACATTATCATCAAAAAATTGTTCAAAAAACACTGGGTCATTTGGTACTACACTTATGTCGCTCATAAAATGTTTGAAATTTGTAAATACAGGCGAACAGAGAATATTCTCTGAATGCACTCATCATAGTGTTCAGAGCCAATATTACTCTCTAGTTGTCTCAGATGTGAGTCTTTCAGTTTCACTGAATCACATAATTAGTGCCTCACTTTCTGATCTAAGTTGGGTTCCAGGTTTTTCAGTGTGCTGCCGATGTTCATCCCCGCTGTCCTCCTCACTGATACATCGTCTGGAGGCCTTATAAAGATAAATGCACTGAAGTAAACATTATCTTCCACCAAAATTGCAATTATTTGTTCTGTTGTTAATAATCTAAGAAAAAAATTTATTAGATGATTTTTGAAATAATAATTACACCATTCATGCCTGGTGCTCCAATATTGGAACATTTTAGAAAAATTGTTTCCAGCTCAGCTAAACAGTAATATTTTAAAGATATTTGACTTTACTGATGAAAATGTAATGTCATTTAACTGTTCTCATAGGAACAAAAAGTTTAAAGAAAAAATGTAATACGATTTTTTTCACCTTGTATCACTCACAGTGCGAGCAGTGAAATGACAACTCAATAAACACTCTGTTCTGAGTGCAATCTAGAACTAAAATCAACACTTGGCACCATCAGGAAATTCGATCCCTATGTTTAAGTTCTAGTATTATAATGAAACCTCCAAGTGCGTTCTGCAATAAGAAGTCAAAGACAAATCCACTGTTGGTTGTTCCAATAATGGAACACCGGGCAAATATGGGTTAATGGTATAAACAGTTTGTTCATGCATCTGACAATTGGTCACCATATTGATTAAAACAATAGTTTTAAATGCCATGAAGATGCATGTTTTTGTGGTTTTGGGTTTAGTTTTATGGTTTTGACAGTGACTATGTGATATTCATTTGATTAGCAGATTGACATGTGTCCTGATCCACTAGTGGTGCCAATAACATTTCAGAAAAAATAAATAGAGATTGCTGAATTTGAAACTAGCATTCTCATGTGAAAATGTAATTGCATTGTTTTAACTCCAACATTTTTAAGTTATTAATAAAACTTTAATTATTGTTTGGGATTGACGTTAAAAAATGTTAGGACTTATAAAAGCTATTTTCTTTTGTAATTAATATTTCTTCATTAAAAATTCTTACATTTTTTCCTATCTCATTTTTGGACCACAAAACTTGTTGATTGAACTATTTTGAATTCAAACACTGAGAGACCTGCAAGTAATAATTACAAGATCAATAAAATTACTTTTTTTCTTTTCAATCTTGCCTTTTCCCATTTCTAAGGGTTCAGCGCTAAAGGGGGCTGGCTCATTTTTATTGATTATTCAGTCTGATCCCCTTCCCAATGCTAAGCATGGGGGCGATTAATAATACACTTAAATACAATGGATTTTAATTTGATATTTTTTATCGTATTTCATGTTCTAAAGGAGTAAGCTTTGCATATAATATTTTTATTATGGCTATGAGGCTATGAGCTTCTCTCAAAATGTTCATGTGCACACATGTATGTTTTTACTATGAGAAAATTTACAGTATTCTCAGATGCAAAACTGGTATCTTACAATTCAAGATCTCTTGGAACATAGATAACCTAATTGAGTTTGGATTCTTTTTTTTTTTTTTTTTTTTTTTTTTTTGTCTTAGGGCCGTGAATAAGCTCTTGTTGCTGTGAAACGTTAATTGTGAAAATAATAAAAAGATAATGTAAATAATTATTTCAAATACAATGTAGTATTTATTTCTTTGTATCCATCTGTTTATTTCTCTCATGAATTTCCCAAATTTGCCTATTTCATTTTTTTCACATTAGTTCATATTCCTGTTGGTGGTTTTCGCCATTCTGTTTAGCGTCGGCGTCCAAAGATAGGTTCACGAAGTAAAAAGGGGTGAATTACTGGGGCGAGATCGACACCGGCGTAGGTGGCTCAGGGTCACCGGGATCCTAGGGTTCGAGTCTCGATGGCGCCACGCCAGGATTTTCGATACTAGGCAGATAGCTAGGTCGAATTCAGTCGCTGTTTAGAGGAGAATTCTAGCGGTCGGTTGCTCTATGTTTTCCCGTTGTTTCTCTAATCATCAGGCGAATTCTGGGGCAGTCCCGAACAAACGGGCCACGAACTGCACGCTATCTTTCCTTTCCCTTCTTTGACCTATCCTCACCCCTTACTTACACGCACTACACTACCACATATGCCGGCAGACCAGTCGCGAGTTTAGAGCTTGTCCGGCTGGAACGTTTCGCTGTCAATAGATTTTTCGATATCAAGGATCCACAAACGTCGACTACTCAACGTGTTAGAAGTAATTTACCACATGTAGGAACAAGATTTATCAACTTTTTCGTAACATGGGGCCCGCAGACTGTCATGGGCCAGATATCCAGTGATGTACGCCATTCCGTAGCATTTGTACAACTCTTACTTTTAAATCTCGCGTCTAATTCTCTTATGCCAGACAACAGCTTCAGTTTCCCTCTTTAAAATGTTGGTCTAATAGAGCAAAGTGAGTTTATGAATATGGTATAGAACCGATTTTGGTGAGGACTGAAATATTCGTGGGATATAATTTGTAATATTATAAGGAAATTTGTTACATATTATAGAAGAAGTATATGTTATTGTAGCACCTCTAGTTTTAAACTGTCTCTGAAAATGCCAGTCTTGTGAGCCCACAATGTTCTTTCGTTTTTGGTTGCCAGATAAATACTGTAAGAAATAATAAATTAATTTGCTTTAACTCACAAAAATCGTAAAGGAGGTGCGAAGAGCGGAGACAGCATGGTCGTTGTCCTGATTTTTTGCCCTAATAAAAAGGCCTGCACTTCAGAAAAAATACTATATTTAGGAAGTAAAACCTCTGATTTCAAGAAAATCTGTACTTTGTTTTCGGATAGGACTAATCTGCACGTTAAAAATATTGCCCCTCCTAAAAGTACATTGCCCTTTCTGAAACTGAATGATGGCTACGGCGCTGTCTTGCATGTTGGGTGTTCTGTCTAGGGATTAAAATATATGAAGCTACGTTTTCATGATTGTATAAAGTTTGCGTGAAGTAACGCATACATGCAGAGACAATCGACTTGAGTTCGATTAATTGTCATGAAATTTTGCTTAGCATTTCTACATATTACATGTTTTCATGTTTTTCTATTTCTTGTATTATATGTTTTACCGGAATCTGCTTTGCTTTCTGAATGTTACGAAGGTGTAACATTTCCTGTGAATATTATAAACAGATTTACTCCGATGTAAGTCATCTCATTGCAGCCTATTGTTTCTGTTACAGTGCAAAACAGCAGAAGCATAACATGGCAAGGCGCCACAACTCACCACCCTACTTTTAAGTCCGGAGAGTGTCAACACAGAGAGGGCCCTTTATAACAGCACATACTTGGCACGCTCTTCCACTTGCCACTTCGCGCCGGCCGCCGCCGCACCCCCCTCCCCGCGACGATGGCCTTCAACGCGCGCCCGCGCCGCTACGCCATTGGCGCCGCCCACCCCGTCTCGCGGAAGGCTTCCCTGCACAGGACCGCTGCCCGCGTGTCTCATTTATTCACAAATCCCGCCAGGAACGACGTACGCTGAGAGAGGACTCTCGCCCTGCAAACTAAGCGAAGATCACTGCTCCATATTGCACACGTGCGCATTTTTCTTTTTAGGTTCCGAGTTTATTAATATAGCTTTTCTTCTTGACTATCAACGCAAATTAGACACGCAGTAATTGGCTTAATTCGTCTCAAAGAAATTGTATGAACTTTATTACATCAAGTTATGATTTCTTTATTAACTAAAATAATTTTTGCAAATTGTAAAAATATTATTTTATAACATTTTTTTACTTTCTCGCCCTTACGAATGAAGGAAGTGAAAGTATTGTAATCGTGCTCCGGAAGACGAGCGATTTTTCGAAAAACTGTTATTGTCGGGCCCTCGTAAGGAAAAAGTTCATAAATTATATACTTCCTCTAACACGTGGAGTAGCCGGAATCCATGTTTTGTGGGTACTTGATACCAAAAAATTGATTTGCAGCAGATCTGTCTGTCTGTAGTTAATGCTAGCGCCTAAACCGTTCAGCCGATTTTCTCCAAAATTTATATTCCCTCACGAACTCGAGGCTTTGGAAGTTTCAAACGCATACTGAGATTTTGAGGGCGCTTTAAAACAAGCCTCAAAAACATTTTCAAAATTTTCTCAAAAATGACTCCAAATTTCTGGATTAAACTTTGTCCTCGGATAGCGCAAAGGACGCTTAATGCGCGGTTCTCATTTTCGTTGAACTCACTGAATTTTCGAAACATTCAAATTAAGAAATAATGCAAGAAAGTACGCGCTGTTGTAGCCTCACTAATTTCATATTCTTATTTGTTTAATATGTTAATAATGATCACGAAAACATTAGGAACTTCTTTCTAAAAATTGCTTTTGGGAAATAACTAATTTTTTAAAAGCAAAAGCGACCCACAGCTGGGACTTCATAACTTTAGAACTACTAGCTATATTGCTTCAAATGAAATTTTTAATGAATACAAATGATTCTATTTAGTGCTTGAACCAACACCGTAGTTGTATCATGCATGTTTTTTATATAACATTTTTTTCTCAAAGCGAAACAATTATATTTTTAATTTTTCAAAATCAATTTTTTAATTGAAGTAATTTGCCCAGATCATTAACTATGGTCCTCCCCTATGAGCACCGCCTCATAGCATAACATGGCAAGGCGCTATGCGCGCGGCCGAGGAGGCTTGCGGGTTTCAGTGATGTGGAAAGCTAGACCGGTCATAGCACGCTCATTTAGAAATTCAATAAATTCACACTGATCGCACGAGAGCGGCAAACAAATTGGATAAATTGAAAAAAACAAATTGTTATCCTGGATTTAAAGAAAAAAATTATCTACTTGTTGTACCGTGCGACCAAAACGTAAACACGGAGGCAGAGAAACGTCTTAAATACGAATACTTAAGTTCGAAAATCGAGATCAGCCGAATGTGGGGCGTAAAAGCATAGGTCGTCCCGATAGTTATCGGAGCTCTTGGATTTATTCCACAAACTTTGTTTGAAAAATTGGCTAAACCCCGGTTTTTCATAAGACTGGAAAGTACGCGATATTGTTTTATTAGGAAAGTTCACATGTTGCCCAGTTTTGTAGAGGTACCGACAGATTTTAGATCTGCTTCTTAGGAAGCTGGTTACAACATGGAAAAGATTTTACTTTCAACCGACTTATAATATCTTTAGTCGTGAATTAGATTAATTATAATAGTAATTAAATAATAATAATAATAATAATAATAATAATAATAATAATAATAATAATAATAATAATAAAAGAGGTCATGAACAATAGAATGGGGCGAAATAATAACGGACAAAGCGATTGGTGCTTTTGGAGAAGATTACGTAAATGAAAATTGAAGATGATGTAATGAGTTAAGAACTATCTATGACATGAGGATTATGAATGGTTTCAATTGCCTTAAAAATATTCAGAAAAAAAATTCGGCGAAAAACCTGCGAAGAATTAAAAATCAATAATTGACTACGTAAATGTCCACTAGCATTCTAACAATGGGTGTAAGAGTTTGTACGAAATGAACATATCAATGAAGTCAATTTTGAAAAAAATTACAAATTGTGTAATTTAAAAAAAATAAAAGTATACATCAAAATGACGTTAATATCATATTACTCAGTGCATTTTGCTCTATCCGTACAAAACGTTTAAAGAAATATTTGGAGCACTTTTGAGAAAATCTGGTTTCTAATATTGAGTCAAACCAGTCATAAAACATAAATATTTTTAAGGAACTTGACATTTTTAGATGAGTTCGAGGATTGAATATAGATGTCATGTATTTTTTTTCTAATCCCACTCCTTTCAGAAATATTAACAATTTGTTTTGGAAGAATCTTACACGCGCTAATTTTTAAGCATTTTTCTCGTATCTACCTTTTCCTATAGAAAAATACAACTACACTTAAATTAAACAAAAAAAGAGATGTGATGTGAATATAATTGTGTAAACATATTATTTACATATTTAGAATATATTTCAATTTTTAAAATATAAATTTTCGCATTACGCTGACATTAAAATTCATTTTTAAAAACTCTGTATGTATTTCTACAGTAATGTAGCTCTAACTGCGTGCCCAATTTAAAAATGAGACACAAATACATGACTTTTTTTTACAATAGTTGAGCTGATCACGTAGTCCGAACGCCTGTCCGATCGACTGACCGTTCGCCCCACGATCCGTGATCAATGTCATGACGTCCAAACGTTAAGCCAGCGTGATACTTATGTCATTTTATGAAGCGTAAAAACAAGTGTACAGCCGCCAATTGAAGGGTTCTGGCGAAAACTCGTTTCGTGGATTCAGTTTTAAACAACTGATATTGCTGTCTCCCTGAAACAGGGCGCGGCGTTCTTTCTCATACATAGGGATTAAATTGTGTACACAAAAGTTTTCGAGAAACACAAGTTACTGTGTGAAATTAGTGACCATGCCTTACAAAAGTTAGTGACCAAGCCTTACAAAAATATCAATATATTTGTTAGTTCCACCATCTAAATTTAAAAACCTGTTACCGAAGAAGTGTCCATTTACGTTGTTAAAACCAGCATTCTTGAGAAGTTCAAAATTGACTGTGTATCGTAAAAAAATGTTATTCGGATGTATTGGAAAAAAGTTTTGAAAATCTCTTCTCGGAACAAATAAACTGGAGTTTTTACAACTGGAGTTTCTCACTTTCGTGAGAATAGTCAAAACTCGTGAATGCCACAAATATATCGGACAGTGTCAACAATGCCTGCATAGCTGGTTCTGGTTTATTGCTCACTCTACAATATCAACTAATGATAAAAGGACCGAGTGAGTTTTCTCTATCTCTCAGAGAAATACTGATTAGAAAAAGAAAACTAAAACAGAAACAGTGCCACCGGCAACAGAAAATTAAAATGGCACTGCAGTGTTTCGTATTTCGTTTAGAAGACCAGGCTATGACATACATTCAGAGCGCAATCACGTTATTGAAAAATTGAAACAATATTACTACACTACTCCTTAAAAGAATTGAAAATACAAATGAATGAAAGGATTTAGCACGGAATAAATCTTGCTCCCTTACAAAGATGGTTACAGGTTCGTGAGAATGAGGTTACAGGATGGAAAGATGTAATGTTATTTAAAGTTTAAAGTTAAAATCAGCTTGTTATTTAAAGTACAGACCAGCATGACCTGGAACATCCCGCTGTAAGGTAGTCAAAAAGATTATTTAAATCAGAAATGACAGAACAGACCACTTACAAATATTAGTAACTATTGATAGAACAAACTTAGAAATAGTGCAATCACTAGTGAATTAATTTGTAGAAAAAAATCATCGAATACGCTTACTATACTGCCGAACTTACTGCAACATAAAAAGCTCTGTATCTAAACGAGACCAAATAAAATTTGACGCCAGGAGTATCCATTGTCGAGTGTGATTTTCATAAAAAACTATTCCTTCGAACTTCAAGTCAGAGAATTCACTGAATAAACTACCATGCATTCTTTTGTGCTATAGGTAAGAAAAAACAACAAATTTAAACATAAAATAATAATTGCTTTTTCGGAATTTCTGAAACGACAAGTATTCATCTTTTTCAGCGTAAACTCAGAGCACTTCTCACACAAGATTATGACAGTGTGAAGAGATATACATTTCTCGCATGTGGTCAGCGCATAGTATTACAAAAAAATGTTAGTTTATGTACCCACCAAGATGACAGCAATGCGAGTGTTGAATGGTATTCTTCGCTTTGCAACGTTATGGAATGGGCCTTACGCCGGAGTGTGGGGAAGAACTAAAATACTTGAATGAAAGAAAAGGATGAAAGCTAGTCTTCAACCTTTTCAGGAACCTATTAATTCACCCAGGAAGTTATTTGAATGGGCTGATAATAATGACGGTCATGATCTGAAAGTTAGCAGGCAATATGTGAAGGGTGAGATCGCGGCTAAGTTCAGTAAATCTTTGTCCGCGGCTCTGCCCTATTGCAAATAGGCGCTTGCGGCTCCTGTGAGAGTAAAGCAGAAGAAACAAGGAGTTAGGTACTAAGAATTGCCAGGACCTCTCGAAAACCAATCAATCCATACATGGGCGTGTGGTGGAGGTGTGTCAAGCTGGAACAGCCAAGTCAGCACACCGACACGAAACATGTCAAATCATTTATTGCTAATTAATTGCCAATTAATTGCCACATTTTTTAATTAATTGCCACGTATTTTCATGGAGAAAACGGGTGTGTGCTGGATTGACGTCAAGCTAGCACACACATCAGTTAAATTCGAGCCAGAGCTCAACGGAAAGCATCTAATCATTTATTAATAATTAATTGCCACAATTTGGAATTAATTCGCACGTATTTTCAGTCTAAAATAATCAAAGTCAATGTCAGCAGGCATGACCCAACCCGCAACATAATAAAAAATTGGAATATAGAGAAAACAAACGAGCACAATCACATAAAATTAATGAGATAGTTTAAAGACATATCGAACAATTGTTTTACTCTATGCGTGATTTAATTACCCCTCCCTTTTATGAGATAATAACTTCGTAGTTATGCTACCACCTACGGCATTCAAATAGATAATGCAAGACTACCAACGAGTACGATATATCTGAAAATCTATTAAATGATTAAATACACATTCAATACTAGTTTACTATACTAAAGATAAATTAATAAATGTTGCCGTGTATTATATAAACATTGCTGAAAATGCGTCAGATTTATGGAACCTAGCAGCGTATTTAAATTCAAAAATACAGCGAACCAGCGAGCACAATCACATAAAATTAGGAACTTAGTAAATAGATGTTTAGAAGTATTTTTACTCAATACACGATTTAATTGCTCTTATCATTTATTAACTAATAAATTTTTAAAACTTCGTTGTTATGAAACCTAATCGACTTTCGAACAGGAAATGCGACAGCACCAACGAGCACTAATTTCTAAAATCTATTTAATAATTTAATCCACGTTCAATAATAGTATATTACACTAAAGATAAATTGATAAATGTTGCCGTGAATTATAGAGACATTATTGAAACTGCATCAGAGTTAACGATAGCCAGATATTAAAATTCACAAATGCAGAGAACCAGCGAGCACAATCACATAATTTTAGGAACATAGTTAATGGACGTTTAGAACTATCTTTTTTTCTATACACGATTTAATTGCTCTTGTCATTTATTAATTAGACATTTTTAAAACTTCGTTGTTATAAAACCTAATCAACTTTAAAACAGGAAATATAAGAGTACCAACGAGCACTAATATGTAAAATCTATTTAAAATTTGAATGCACGTTTAATGCTAGCATAATACACTAAAGATAAATTGATAAATGTTGCCGTGAATTATATAAACATTTTAAAACTGCATGGGAGTTATCTAACCAAGCCAGATATTCAAATTCGAAAATACAGAGAACCAACTGGCACAATCACATTAAATTAAGAACATAGTTAAGGGATGTTTAGAACTAATTTTTTATTCTATTCACAATTTAATTGCTCTTGTCGTTTATTAAATTTTTTTTTTAAAACGTCGTTGTTATAAAATCTTGTTGTTTTTCCAACAGGAATTGCGATAGTACCAACGAGCACTAATATCTAAAATTTATTTTATCATTTAAAGCACGTTTAATTCTAGTTTATTACACTAAAGGTAAATTGTTTAATTTTGCTGTTAATTATATAAACATTACTGAATCTGCATGGAAGTTATCGAACAAAGCCAGGTATTGAAATTCGAAAATATAGAGAACCAACGAGCACAATCTCATAAAAATAGGAATATAGTTAATAGATATTTACAACTAAATGTTTAGTTTATACACGATTTAATTGCTCTTGCCAATACAAAAAAACTTTAAATTTCGTCCTTATGCAACCACGTACAACAATCAAATGAGAACTTCGAGGGTACTAGCGAGAACAAATAGCTAAAATCAATTATTATATGATGCTTAATTGATGATTAATTAATTGAATTATTAATTAATTCATTTCTGGTTTATTGATAAATAATGCCGTGAATTATATAAACCATATTGAAACTGCATCAGAATTATCGAACTAAGCCTGATATTCAAATTCGTAAATGCAGACAACCAACGAGCACAATCCCATAAAATTAAGAACATAGTTAATAGAAATTTAGAACTAATTGTTTACTGTAAACACGATTCAATTGCTCTTTTCATTTATTAAATAATATTTTTTTAAACTTCTTTGTTATGAAACCTCGATGCATTCGAACAGGATGTGCAAGAGTACCAACGAGCACTAATATCTAAAATTTATTTAATAATTGAATGCGCGTTCAATACTAGTATATTACAGTAAAGATAAATTAATAATTGTTGCCGTGAATTATATAAACATTTTGAAATATACTAAAAAATACTACCAAATCAACTAGAAAACCCGTAGAGAATGTTGTTTTAAAATATAACGATAAAAATGTGAACGATCCGGCAACAGCGGCTAATCTCTTTAACCAATACTTTTCAAGAATTGCTGCCGATCTCACTAAGGGTCTTCAGGCACAAAATTCAAAAACAGACAGTTCACCCAAAATTTTAGATACAATGTTCGTTTCCGAAACTTCTTCCTATGAAATTCTCAAAATAATCGGTAAACTAAAAAATAAATATTCGTCCGGTTTAGATGAATTCCCGGATTCTTTGTTAAAGACTTGTGCGTATGCCATTATACACCCGTTAACTCACATATTTAATGCATCTTTATGCACTGGAACGTTTCCAGATATTTTCAAAACAGCTAAAATTAAGCCGCTTTTCAAAAAAGGCAACAAAAATGAAATTGAAAATTATCGGCCCATTTCTCTTCTATCAGTTTTTTCAAAAATATTAGAGAGACTTTTTTACGTACGAATGGAGACCTTTCTCAGTAAACACAACGCGCTTTCAGATTGCCAACATGGATTTAGAAAATCAAAATCAACGGAAATAGCTATGTTTTCTTTTCTTAAAGATGTCGCCTCATCATTGGATCAAAACGAGGCACCTATTGGATTATTTTTAGATCTCTCAAAAGCTTTTGACGTCATTGATCATGACATTTTGCTTTCCAAATTGCCTTCATATGGAATTCGTGGTATTGCTCTAGATTGGTTATGTTCGTACCTTAAACAACGATCTCAGAGAATTGAAATACCTTACTGGAATGATGGAACACTACGTACGCAACTTTCCGACTCCTTGCCCGTTGCATGTGGAGTTCCTCAAGGATCGATTTTAGGCCCTATTCTGTTCCTACTTTACGTAAACGATATGCCCTCGACGATTCGAAACGGAAAAACGGTTTTTTGGTAAACCTTTGAATAAAGAAACGTAAATAGCAATAAAAAAAAAAATTTTAATTTAAAAAAGGTCTCTCAATTCAGTCAAACCTTAAATGGAACGTCCATTTAAATGAATTGAACACAAAATTAAGTTCATTATGCTACGCGTTCAGAATTCTTGCAAATTCAGTCAGCCTTCATACTGCTCATTGTGTATACTTCGCGAATGTTCATTCCCGCCTGAGATATGGCATAATATTCTGGGGAAATACATCTTATAGCTCCCAGACTTTTAGATTACAAAAACGAATTGTACGAATAATAACCAAATCCCACCCACGTGATTCATGTAAGCCTCTCTTCATTAATCTAGGAATTCTACCATTACCGTGTCTTTTTATTTACGAATCAGTGGTTTGTGTAAAAAATGACTTGCTTAAGGGCGGGAATATATTTTCAGAAAATGCCGAAGTCTATTACTATAATCCAAGTGAAAATTATTTTCATCATGTGACAGTATCAACGCTCATTACAAAAAATTCACATACAATACATGTACATTGTTTTACAACACTTTGCCAGATGACATTAAACGATTAACTTCAATAGAAAAGTTTAAATCCCAAGTGAAATCGTTTCTGCTGCATAACTGTTTCTATACAATTAGAGACTATACTGAGCATCACAAGAAAAGTAACATTAATTTTAACAATGATACATAATGCATTATTTACCATTTGGACTGTATAAATGAGTATAAACAACCTGTTACAACTATTGTACTACAGCTTCCGGGTCAATGACCCCCATCTCGATCAGGTTTTTCGTCCAGTTTCCCTGATCCATTGAGCAAATGTTGAGATGGCCCCTTGTTTTGCTTCTGGACATAAATGTAACTTCATTTTCTGTGCACGTCTTCTAGAATCCATTGGGAAATACAATTATTCAAATTATCGTTTCCATGTTGTCGCGGCAGGAAGTAATAAGAGCCAAAATTTATTGCTTATTTATCCTTGAAAATAGATTTTATTACATGGGAGTTTTTTGTTTCTTTTTCTCCCTTTCAAAATTCAAAATTTATTGCTGTTTATCCTTGAAAATAGATTTTACTACATGGGAGTTTTTGTTTTTTTCTCCCTTTCAAAATTCAAAATTTAAGTAGTATATGACTTAGTGTAGGGATCACAGAATTTTGAAAATGTGCACACAATTCACTTTTCCCCATAGCACGTCATACGCAGTTTTTAACTGTTTTTTTGACGTAAAATAAATAAATAAATAAATGAAACTGCATGGGAGTTATCGAACAAAGCGAGATATTGAAATTCGAAAATACAGAGAACCAGCGAGCACAATCACATAAAATTAGTAACATATTTAACGGATGTTTATAATTAATATTGTACTCTATACACGATTTAATTGCTCTCGTCATTTATTAAATAATAATTTTTTAAAACTTCGTTGTTATGAAACCTGGAAGATATTCTAACAGGAAATGCGAGAGTGCCAACGTGCACTAATATGTAACTCTGTTTAAAATTTCAATGCACGTTCAATACTAGCATATTACACTAAAGATAAATTGATAAATGTTGCCGTGAATTATACAAACATTTGAAACCGCATGGAAGTTATCGAACTAAGCCAGATATTCAAATTCGAAAATACAGAGAACCAGCGAGCACAATCACATAAAAATAGGAACATAGTTAATAGATGCATTGCACTAATTTATTATTCTATACACGATTTAATTGCTCCTGTCATTTAATAAATAATAATTTTTTTATATTTCGTTGTTATAAAAACTCGAACACATTGGAACAAGATATGCGGGAGTGCCAAAGAGCACGAATATCTAAAACCTATTTAATAATTGAATACACATTCAATACTAGTTTATTACTCTTATGATAAATTGATAAATAATGCCGTGAATTATATAAACAATATTGAAACTGCATCAGAATTATCGAACTAAGCCTTATATTCAAATTCGTAAATGCAGAGAACCAACGAGCACAATCACATAAAATTAAGAACATAGTTAAAGGATGTTTCGAACTAATTTTTTTCTATACACAATTTAATTGCTCTTGACATTTTATAACAAAATTTTTTAAAACTTCGTTGTTATAAAATTCGTTATTTTCACAGGAATTGGTAGTACCAATGAGCAATAAAATCTAAAACTATTTAATAATTGAATGCACGTTCAATACTAGTATATTACACTAAAGATAAATTGATAAATGTTTTCGTGAATTATATAGACATTATTGAAACTGCATTGCAGTTATCGAACCAAGCCAGATATTCAAATTCGAAAATACAGAGAACCAGCGAGCATAATCACATAAAATTAGGAGCATAGTTAATAGATATATGGCACTAATTTGTTACTCTAAGCACGATTTAATTGCTCGTGTCATTTATTAAATAATAAATCTTTAAGACTTTTTTGTTATGAAACCTCATCGACTTTCGAACAGGAAATGCGGGAGAACCAACGAGCACTAATATGTAAAATCTATTTAATCATTGAATGAACATTCAACACTAGTTTTTTAATTATAAAGGTACGTTATTAAATATTGGCATGTAGTATATCAATATTATTGAAACTCCATCAGAGTTATCGAAGAAAGTCGGATTGTCAAATTCAAAAATATAGAGTACCAACGAGCACAAGCACATACAACCATCAATATAGTTTATAGTTATTTAATACTAATTTTTTACTTTATACACAATTTAATTGCTCTTGCCGTTAGGGAATAGTAATTTTTTTAAATTCGTAGTTGTGCAATTACGTACGACTTTCGAATAGAAAATGCGAGAGTACCAACAAGAACAAATATCTAATTTCTATTAAATTATTAAATACACATTTAATACTAGTTTATTACATCAAAGGTAAATTAATAAATTTTGCCGTTTATTATATAAACATTGTTGAATCCGCATCAGAGTTATCGAACCAAGCCAGATAATCAAATTCGAAAATTTAGATAACCATCGAGCACAATAATGTATAACCAACAACATTGTGTTTAGTAATTTAATATTGATTTTTTATTTACACACGATTTAATTGCTATTCGGGTTACGAAGGAAAGAATTTTTAAAATTTCATAAATATGCAACGAAGTACGACTTGCAATTGGGAAATTTTAAATTACCCTTTCAAAATGGTGAAAGTGAAACAGAATATTCGAACCATGTGAGATTTTAAAATTTGAAAATAGAGGGAACCAATAAGCACAAATATAGGAAACCAAGAACATAATTTAACAGACATTTGATACTAATTTACTACTCTAAAAGAATTTAAGTTTCCTGCCATTGATGGAATAAATAATTTTAAAACTTCATTGCAATGCTTTCTGACCCGATTATCGGGTAGAAAATTAGAGAGTACGATCTGGCACAAAAGAACCAAAACCTATTGTCTTTTAATGCACATTTAATACTAAGTTATTGGAGCAAAGATAAATTTTTAAAAGTTTAAAAATATCTTATATCGTAAGTGGCAAGAATAATGATTTTTTATTTAGAAAACATACTTAGTATAACATGTTTGTGAAATTATAGTCTTGTTTTAATTGGATTGATCTTATTCTGCATCTTAATCGAATTTGAATGTCTAGCTTGTTGAGTCTAGTATGATTTTGTTTTATCAATATTTATTAAATACGGCTACGGTTAAAAATTGATCTTTGGTGTAACACATCATTTTGATTGTGTGTTTAAATATTTAATAGGTTTTGTAGTTTGTACCAGTTGGTACACTCTAATTTCCTACTCGAAAATCGTACTTGGTTGCATAAGTAAGAACACTAAAATTAGGTATTTTGTAAATGGCTGAAGCAATTAATTTCTGTTAAGAGTATTAAGTTAGTATCAAATATCTGTTAAATTATGATTTAGGTTTTATTTGATTGTTCTCGTTGGTTCTCTCTATATTCGAACTTGAATATTGGCATGTTTGGGCAACTATGATTCAGTTTTTAACAAAATTTATTTAATACACGGCAATATTAATAAATATATCTTTTTTGTTATAAATTGGTATTGAATGTGCTTTTAATAGATCATCTTGTGATAGGTCGTCAAAATAGGTCTTAATCATAACGTTTGGCCTGTAGGAAGAGCTGCTCAACAATTGATATACATTTTACAGTTTCTAAGAAAGCGAATAATTTAAAAATGAGAAATGACACCAACTTATTCGATGGTTTTCGGCAGTAATCACAACACTTATATCGGGATATACATTCATTTGTTAAAAATTTGTGGCAAGACATATCTATGTTGTATTTTATTTACTAAATGTAGCATTGGATAACGTTTTTTGTTTAATTCGTATCTATAAATGTACGTATTACGTGGTTAGGCGGAGGAGCGGAATTGATCGCCACATAAATACAGACACTTATTATTAATATTAATCTTTTAGTTACGAACGGGAAACAATTATCCCGGCGATTTTCTGCTCAGCGGTTCGAATGGGACGTTTGTAACTCGTTCTCCAGAGGCGTGTGACAGGGTTTATCTCTCGCTTCCTGAGGATGGCACGTTGAGAGCCGGCGATTTTCACGTATTGAAGTCCAGGCCTACGCAAGGTGTTGATAGAGAAGGGTTTAGTCATGGGCCGCTGTGGCATTCTGCGCGTTTACAGTGTGCCGTCGCCGTTTACAGTGTTCTTCGAAGCAAATTAAGAGGATAATGAAAGCATACATTCTCCTAACACAGAAGAAGAATAAAGAAAAGTAATCCGAAAAGAATATGGATAAGGGGAAGAAGCTTCACACAGTTTGTCAAATCCCAAAGATTTTCTTCAGATTTGAGATTTTCTTCAGATTTGAGAAGTTTTAATGTAAATGAGCATCTTTTTATCCGCGCATTTTCAGATTTTTTTCAAACATCGCAGCTTTTATCGACGACATGTTTGTTTCTGAAATATTGGAAAACGAGTAAAAGCGAAAATTAGTTCTCTGTATCTTCGAATATAAATATCTGGCTTTGTTCGATAACTCCCATGCAGTTTCAAAATGTTTATATAATTCACGGCAACATTTATCAGTTTATCTTTAGTGTAATATACTAGTATTGAACGTGCATTCAATTATTAAATAGATTTTAAATATTAGTGCTCGTTGAAATTCTCGCATTTCCTGCTCGAACGTCGATGAGTTTTCATAAAAACGAAGTTTAAAATATTTATTGTTTAATACATGTGCAATTAAATCGTGTATAAGGTAAACACATAGTTTTAAACATCCATTAATTATGTTCTTAATTTTATGTGATTGTGCTAGTTAGTTCTCTGTATTTTCGAATTTGAATATCTGGTTTTGTTCGATATCTCCCATGCATATTCAGTGTTGTTTATATAATTCACGGCAATATTTATCAATTTATATTTAGTGTAATAAACTACTACTAAATGTGCATTCAATTATTAAATAGATTTACATATTAGTGCACGTTGGTACTCTCGCATTTCCTGTTAGAACATCTTCGATGTTTCATAACAACGAAGTTTTAAAAATTTATTATCTAATAAATGACGAGAGCAATTAAATCGTGTATAGAGTAAAAAATTAATTATAAACATCCGTTAACTATGTTACTAATTTTATGTGATTGTGCTCGTTAGTTCTCTGTATTTTCGAATTTTAATATCCGGCTCAGTTCGATAACTCTGATGCAGTTTCAATAATGTTTATATAACTCACGGTACCATTTATCAATTTATCTTTAGTGTATTATGCTAGCATTGAACGTGCATTCAAATTTTAAATAGATTTTACATATTAGTGCTCGTTGGTACTCTTATATTTCCTGTTTTAAAGTTGATTAGGTTTTATAACAACGAAGTTTTAAAAATGTCTAATTAAAAAATGACAAGAGCAATTAAATCGTGTATAGAAAAAAAGATAGTTCTAAACGTCCATTAACTATGTTCCTAAAATTATGTGATTGTGCTCGCTGGTTCTCTGCATTTGTGAATTTTAATATCTGGCTATCGTTAACTCTGATGCAGTTTCAATAATGTCTCTATAATTCACGGCAACATTTATCAATTTATCTTTAGTGTAATATACTATTATTGAACGTGGATTAAATTATTAAATAGATTTTAGATATTAGTGCTCGTTGGTACTGTCGCATTTCCTGTTCGAAAGGCGATTAGGTTTCATAACAACGAAGTTTTAAAAAAATATTAGTTAATAAATGACAAAAGCAATTAAATCGTGTATTGAGTAAAAAATTTTTCTAAACATCTATTTACTGTGTTCTTAATTTTATATGATTGTGCTCGCTGGTTCTCTGTATTTTTGAATTTGAATACGCTGCTAGGTTTGATAAATCTGATGCATTTTCAGCAATGTTTATATAATACACGGCAACATTTATTAATTTATCTTTAGTATAGTAAACTAGTATTGAATGTGTATTTAATTATTTAATAGATTTTTAGATATATCGTACTCGTTGGTACTCTTTCATTATCTATTTGAATGCCGTAGGTGGTAGCATAACTACGAAGTTATTATCTCATAAAAGGGAGGGGTAATTAAATCATGCATAGAGTAAAACAATTGTTCGATATGTCTTTAAACTATCTCATTAATTTTATGTGATTGTGCTCGTTTGTTTTTTCTATATTCCAATTTTTTATTATGTTGCGGGTTGGGTCATGCCTGCTGACATTGACTTTGATTATTTTAGACTGAAAATACGTGCGAATTAATTCCAAATTGTGGCAATTAATTGGCAATTAATTATTAATAAATGATTAGATGCTTTCCGTTGAGCTCTGGCTCGAATTTAACTGATGTGTGTGCTGGCTTGAAGTCAAGGTAGCATTGAATTATGTTGCGGGTTGCGTCATACCTCCTGACAGTGACTGATTATTTTAGACTGAAAATGCGTGCGAATTAATTCCAAATTGTGGCAATTAATTGGCAATTAATTAGCAATAAATGTTTTGACATGTTTCGTGTTGGTGTGCTGACTTGGCTGTTCCAGCTTGACGCACCTGTGTGGTTGAGAACACGAGCAAGCGGGCGAACGGCGCGGGTGCCGCCCGAAATAAACGGCTGAACCGTCGTGCCTGCCCGCGCCCGCAGCCTAGCCCGTGGCTCATGGCCCACCCGCCGCCGCCGCCGCCGCCGCCGCCGCCGCCGCGCCCCCGCCGCCGCTGCCGCCGCCGCCTCCGCCGCCGCCATCCACTCGCCGCGCCGCGCGCACGACCAGTCGCGTCTCGGAAGCGGAGCAAGCAGAGCCCGAGAGACAGCGCGCGGATCTCAGGACGGTAGGCGGAGAAGGCAGGCAGGCAGGCAGGCAGGCAGACAAGCAGGCAGGAGGGCAGCATGGGCGCGCAGGACGGGCCTTCGATTGTTTCGGTCGAGTTCGAAGTGTTTGGGCACGTGCAAGGTAGGTCTCTCCTGCGAGCGACTACGCCCACCCTGCGTGCGGGACAGAGCGCCCTTCTGAGACGAGAGGCGTGTCCTCAGGCGTCAAACGCTCGCGCCGCAGCGACGCTCCCCCTCCCGCCCAGCCACGCCCCGACAGCCCCATGTCCTGCGCCCACCGCCCCGCGCCTCGCAGCTGGCGACCTGCTCAGGCCCCCTCCCCACCCACGCCCCGCGCCCGCGCACCGGATGGAGCACGATCACCGCCCCCTTCCACTAAACGGCGCCGGTAATGTTCTTACTCCTGCCCATACAGGAGTATACTTCACCAAATACTGCAGAGACATGTGCCAGCAGCTCGGCATCGGTGGCTGGGTGAAGAATAGCAAGACCGGAACGATTGTAGGGAAAATGCAAGGCGACCGAGGGCAAGTGGACAAGATGTAAGTCTTGCCAGACTCATATTATCCACGTTTATTCATTGCTGAAAAAATCACATTTTATTTTACATTTCAAAGAACAGTAACGGAGCAGTTGGTACGGTAACAGAACGTATTGAAACGGTAACAGAACAGTTGCGGAGAAGAGGCAAAGAATGTTACAGAATACCATTATTTTCCGAAGACTTCACTGAATCTTCAATGAAACAATTGGAATGTATACAAGACAGTATAATTAAAGTAGCACTGTTCTTGTATAAAGAAAACAACAAAACAACGGATGTACACACCATCCGACCGTTATCACATATCTGCGCAAAACAAACAATACCCTACGCCCGTACAACTAATAGTTAATAAATCTCGATATGTAACAATTAAATAAAATGATCTAACATAATTGCAATGTCTCTTTACTGAATGTAATAATTTACTTTCCCTTAAAAAATGTATCGCTTCTGACCAATACAAAGCCTCTTTCATTACACACAATTGTTCTTGATGTAGGGCGTAGAAACCCACTACGTCGACGAGACAGTAAACAGGCTTGCTACCCCAGAGACCTCACGGCCAGACCTTGAAGAAATTCGTGTCCAAAAATAAAAACATCACAAGGCGCCAAACAACAACTGTAACGAGTGTATGGCGACGCCAACACGATTGCGCGTGGATCTATTCTAGCAATCGAGTTTCTACATCCCAAGAGCATCTTAAAGCTTAGTAAAAATGATACACACTACAAAGTAATAATGAAAGGAATTTTACTCTCTTACAGTTCATAGAATTCTATATAGGCATACTTGATATCTACTTCGGCACCGACACGCGGGGGACTGAGTTCACGTTTACACAAGGATTGGAACTAGAAGTAGACACCAGATGACAGGTAGATTTAACGTCTCGAAAAGGTCTCGAGTCCGCAGAACAATTTCGCTGCTTCGCTAGGCATAAGATGCCAACTGCGAGAGGGACAAGAAGTAGAATCACACTGACGTGAGGACGGAATTTGTCCAAGGCTAAAGGAATATATTGCTATTGAGGCTCGGTTGGGTGACAACAAATAAAGATTTTTTTGTATTTTCTGTCTCTTGAACCAATAAATATCAAAGACTTGGTGAACATGTTAATTGTGAGGGAAAGTTTCTGTGAGGATAACGTGTCTCTAATTTGGCTTCTGTCCATTCGATCCCCCGACTTGGCCAGCCTTTACACACAAATGGATATGGATACTTCCTTTCTTAAGTAATTCAGCAGCATTGTGCAAGACGGAAATTGGATTTTGACTGCTCAGCCAACTTCCAACATGTGCTGCTGGTAAACTATTGTTTCCACTATCTAGGCATCTCGGGTTCGATTTTTGTACGAAAGAGTTTACCTATGAGCAGGCTGGTGGAATAGTGGCAGAATAGGCTGGTGGAAAAGCAAACATAGTTCTGCAAAAGACACGACCTCTTCAGGAGAATGTTGCAATTGTATATAGAGTTGATATTAAACCACTAGCATACGTATTCGCTTAATGATGTGCTAAACCCTTTTGGTGAGCCTACAAACAAAATTAAATTGCAAAACTAGCACTTTTTCAGTGTATATAGTATGAATGCATTATAGTTTAAATTGTCTATATATTGTTATAAACTAGACTGCAAACACGTTTCAATATAGAATATTGTGATCGGAAATTTCATAACCGTTATAGGCTTTACAGTTGTATTTTCATATTAATCATGCATTTATTTAACATCAAAAACCAGTTAAAAACAGAGTGCGGAGTGCAGAGAAAAGTGTATTCTGTGCACGTTTTCTTTAATTCTGGGATCCCTGCTCTACCCCATATACAAGTTGAGTTCTGAATACAGATGGAAACGAGCGTTTTTGGCAAGATTTTTTTTTTTTTCATATCGCATTGTCCATGTTGTACATACCTAAATTTCATAATTATCAGAAAGAATATCTCGAATTAATATTTCTATCTCATTTGTAATTTACGATTTGTAATTAAGCTAATATTGCTTTCTTATATAAAGAAGTAAATAAACAAAATATGAGTAATTTACTGTGTAAACATCCAATTATTTGAGACATGAAATGTTATATGCAGACATAAAATTTTAGCATTTTTCTGTCATTTAACAAAGTAGAAGACTACAAAGATTGTTCAGAAGTAGCTAACTGCATGGAATACTCTTGGTTTCTCCAAAATTTGATATACCACAACGAAATACAAAACGGCAATCTTAAACATTTTCTAACAAAAGCACATGTGCTGGAAAGAATGCCTGAGTGGATTCATTATTACTTGATATATTCATTTTTACGGTTCAGTTTCATGTAATAATGATTACCGCGTAAAAATGATTTGCGTCACACGTTTAATCATCCATTTCATCTTCAAGACATAGAAGGATATACAGTAAACGCATGTTAGCACGAACTCCCTTACCACAAATTCGGCAACACTAACAAAACTTCAGTCCCGGCAAGGGATAACGGTAATGCATTTATCCATTAACACGAATTTTATAACACGAACTCCGATTATTTTGGTCCCTTAGAATTCGCGTTAATAAGCGTTCCTGTAGTAACAAAAACACACAAATTCCTTCCATTAGAACAAAAGCGAACACTGACACAATAAATAATACACGTATGTGTAGATTGTTTAATAAAAGTAAAATAGAATCATTCAAACACTTCTTGCTGCAAGAATCATGATTACAATACAGTTGATTCAAAAGATAAATAACTTTTTTTTTCGACGCTTTCCTTTCACTTTAATGAGTGGTTTTTTATAAAAAGATTAATTAAATATTTCACGGAAATCATCCTTGGAAAACTCGAGGAATTGAAACATCCTCTAAAACCAAACGCATTCTTTATTTCATTTCTAAGCATCATAACATATCTCATGATTGTTGAAAATATCAAATAGGCTAAATAAGGCTGGCTAATATCATGAAACACGATCAGGATATTTTAAGCTCAAAAAACATAACAAAAAATGTGGAATGTAGTAAAAAAGACGACCACATAAACTACAAACCTTGTAGGGAATATTGTTTTCAAAGATAATGATAGAGAAGTATACAATCCAGCAACAGTATGCTGTCTCTTTAACAAATGTTCTTCAAAAATTGCGGTTGATCTCACGAAAGATCTAAATCCACAAAATTTAACCACAGACATTTTCTCAAAATTTTTCGATAAAATGTTTGTTTCCGTAACTTCTCCCTCTCCTAACTAAAAAAAATAAATATTCCTTGGGTTTAGATGAGTTTCCGGATTGTTTGTTAAAGCCTTGGGCTCCCGTACACAACCATTACACAACCGTTAACTCACATGTATATTGCATCCTTAAGAACCGGAACATTTTCAGATATTTTCACAACAGCTAAGATTAAACCACTCTTCAAAAAATGTAACAAAAATGAAATCCAAAATTATCGGCTAATGACTCCTTTGTCAGATTTTAAAAAATATTAGACACTTTTTACGTACGAATAGAAATTATTCTCAGGAAGTGCATGCGTTTTAAGATTGTCATCGTGGATTTAGAAAATCAAAATCTTCGGAAACAGTTATTTTCTTTTCTTAAATATGACGCTTCATCCACGATTGCTCTAGATTGGCTACAACCTTACCTTAAACAACAATCTTAGAAAGTAGAAATACCGTACTGGAATGATGGTATATTATTTATTCACCTTTTAGATTCATTGCTAACTGCACATGGTGTCTGGGATGATTAGATTTTAGGTCCTATTATCTTCTTACTATACGTAACAAATGTGCTTTGCAATTAAGAAACAGTAGATAATACCATGTCAGATGTTTCAAATTGTTTTCTAATAAATTAATAGCAAATGAAGGAGAAACTGTTTCAATGCATTTTCTATTTCAAATAAACAATTGTATTCAAAGATTTTTTCCGGGCTGAAGGGCCGTGGTCCATTGGAAAACATATTTCCATGGAAATATGTTTTCCAATGGACCACGGCCCTTCAGCCCGGAAAATCTTTGACTAACTCCGGCCGTGAAAGCCTACATTGTTTTATTAAACAATTGTATATTTCATTTAAAATTAATAGTGTGCAATTGTGCGCAACGGTGACAAAATGTTTGGATTTCTCAATTCTATCAAACCTTAAATGGAACGTCCGTGAATTGAACACAAAATTTCGTTCAGAAGTCTTTCAAATTAAGTCAGCCTTCACGCTGCTCGTTGTGTATATTTGGCGAATGTTCATATTCCCCTGAGATATGGGATAATATTCTAAAGAAACATATACTATAGCTCCCAGTCTTTTAGGTTACAGGAAAGAATTGTATGAATAATTAGCAAATCCCTCCAGCGGGATTCTGCTGAGCTTCTTGTTTTAAGCTATCCCTCTTGATTTACGAATTAGTGTTTATTGTCAAAACTTTCTTACGTGTGTGAACATATTTTCAGCGAATACAGATGGGATGAATACGATGGGACGACGTTATCATATGATAACTTCGTCGTGTGTTCCAGTTGTAGAAATACAAAAAATGATATCAATCGATACACAAGTTTAAATTCCAAGTCAAATATTTTCTGCTGTGTAATCGTTTCTATAGAGTTAGAGACTAAACTGAGCATCAAAATGGAAAACACATTTGATTTTAATAATGATATTGAATGAATTATTTAGCAAATGGTAAATCGAATAGAATACAATCCAAATGGACTGTATAATTCTAAAAGACTAAATATGCCTCTAACATGTATTGTACCTCAGCTTCTGTGTCAATGATCTCCATCTCTGTAATGTTTTTCGTCCAGTTTCCCTGATCCACTAAGAAAATGTTGAGAAGGCCCCTTGTTTTGCTTCTGGGCATAAATGAAACTTATCTGTGTACGTTGTGTAGAATTCAGTGGGGAAGATGGTCCAATCGTTGTCCATGTTCTCGCAGCTGTCAGTCCATTCCTTCTCGAAGGGCACGCCGAGGGATAATAGCCAAAGTCTGCATCTCATTTGCTTTTGCAAATAGCTTTCATTACAAGGGAGAGAATATTTTCTAACACGTTCTTGCGAAAAACGCTTATGTTTACACATATTCATAGTTCAATTTTTATATGAGCAGAGTAGAGGTCTCAGATTTCAAGAAAACATGCACAGAATACACTTCTTCCCATAGTAGATCCCACAGTTTTTAACTGTTTTTTGAATTATGTTAATAAAACTACAAATAAATAGAAAAAAAAGAAATAAAAACTTCGAACCTTCTTAGATGTGGTTGTTGCCAGGAAAGCTTCAGATACTGCCCACAACAGCGGCGGCCGAAGCGATTCACGATCTTCCGTTTCCCCCTCCAGGTCGATTTTATATTTAGAATCCGTTTGCCATAACTAACGAATGGACATAACATCGAAATCGCAAAGCACTCGAAAAATAATTACTGAAGTGGCTTAGAAAAAAATACTGTAATGAACAAAATAATGTTTGCTTGAACAAATATATTTTTCTTTGTTAAACTGTACAATTATCTCTCTTAAGCGTCAGTTTTGGAGCGATTTCACCTTGAAAAAATGTTTTTCGTCGACAAGAAAGAGCACGATAATCATTTGAACCCGAACAACTGCACCACACGATCATTTACTTTAAACATCAAACGGATCGAGGAAAATATAAATACGCATTTTCACATTACAATCACAAACCTTTTTTAAAATATTCATTACGTTTACAGTTTCTCAATCAAGACCCTTTAGTTCTTTCTTATCAATTCGAAATTCCTTATACTTATGTGCGACTTCCTAAAGTACACATACTATTGATTTTATTGTATAGCAGCGGTGAAAATGGGTTCTTTATCCCCAAATTGGCGCGTTGGCCAATTCCGTTCCTTACTTAATACCTTTCTATCAACATTCGCTCGTGTTCGGTGTGTTGTTCTGATCACGTTCCAAGTTACAGGAGTTCAGTTTTTAATCTTTCGTCTCTGAAAGACTGCATTGTGTGAACAGAATTCACAATGTTCCTGGCCATGCAAGCGAAATCCATCAGTGAACTACTTTATGTTCTCGCATATATTTAAACATTGAGGGTGTATTTTAACTATTTTTAAAACATTATTGGTTTTAGGTCGTGTAGGGGGAGGAAATTGTAAAAGTAGTACGTTGTATAGATTACGAACGAATGGAAAAACAAGTAACAGTGATGAAGTGCATATTTCTCTGTATGCAAATATTTACACAATATAGTAATGCGTAAAGTAAGAAAATGAAGATGTAATCTATTCAAAAGACGTTTGTTAATGATTTCTCACAGGCGTGTCATGTGAAGTCCCACTTCATGATTTCTTTTTTGCATTTGTATTGTATTACATTTTGTAGATTACACATAAATGCGTCATAAATGATATTTTAGTGTCTCTATTAGATTTAACAACATTACTGGTTACCAAAGAATAAACTAAATCATTTTAATATTGTTTGTTGTACTATTTATGAACCGAAAATTCAAAATAACAATGTGGTGAATGGAATTTAGTACTCGCCTGGTGACGCAAGTGGAATTGGGGGGTCCGCTCTAAGGTTAATTAACCACTAATATTATTCTCGTGTACGGCACCTTCCGAACCTAGAGCAGCCAAGGTGAAATGCCTGCCCTGACACAAACTGCTTGAAACACTGTGTCCTACCTTGCCATTCGCTTCAAGAGCACACGTGCACAGGCGAGATTTGTGGCAGGCAGCAGCTGATAGAGCTAACAGCTGATAGAGTTCATTAATTTCTTTAAACATTCGACGTTGTCCAATTAGAAAGCGACATATTTAAGAATGTATTTAAATTAAATAAATAAAAGGCGTTGTCCGGCATCAAATTAATTGAAAGTGATCGTGAGCGAAACGCAATGCGTCAAGTAAAGGAATATAAATTAAATATCAAATAACTAGAAATACCTTACTTGTACATAAGTAAATGGATTCCAGCCTCTCGTAACACTGTTGTTTGTAAATAATAAACAAAGAAGTTGCCAAGATGAAAGACAATTGCGAATGCAATTTCGCTTCGCGATGTTTCGCACACAGAAAACAAGTATAAGAAACGGCTATTCGCGCACGGCGTGTTAACATTTTTTTTTAATATTAACGTTGTAGGAAGATATCACAAACACTTTGAACTTTTGCAACTTTAGAAAATTTAGAGATTCCTCCGAAAATCAGAACTGCCAGACATTTTTAAGCATTCTATTAGTTAAAAAATTACCTAAAATATAAATAAAGATAAAGCTTCTTTCCCTAAATGAAATCTCCCGTTCAATGGTAGATGTCGAAATAAGATGAAACGCTCAAACTTCGGTTAACCCGCTCGCTGGAAAATTCAGTGGAGCTTCGAACGGGAGAACGCTGTCTGCGGAAGACGTGAGTAAAGATCACTCGCATATAAATCACCGAGAACGGTCCAGACGAGGGTTGCGCTCGGAATCACTAATCAATTTACTGACCTAGAACAGTCGAAAACGTTCTAATAAAATTCAGGGGTTTACCTGGTAGCTCTTTCTTGCTTCTGGAAATTGTCAGTCACCGTGATAGTTTGAATATTTCTCTCCTTAATGACGACTGGTTAGTGTTTGCCACATGCTTTCCCTTGCAGTTTACGCAATAGGGGGAGATGAGCAGTTTATTTCTTCGTGCGAGAGCACGCCTAGGCGCACACAGCGTAGATAGACCTGAAGAAATCAGGAAATGGAGTTTCATCGATTTTTCTAAGTCATCAAAATGAAACTGTTAATTTCAACATTTCTTTCTACTCCTTCTTCAAAAGTCTCCTCTTCATTAGGAAAAAATCCAGGGGTCCAATTTATAGACAAGATTTCAATTCATCCTAGTTGACCCCACCAAACACGAGTCCAACAAAGGCCCCATCGTTGGTGGACTAGGCTAGTGGCATGACTTCTTGCCCACCTCACACTAGCCGGATACACCATACACCCCCCTACACTCTGGAGTTCAGTCGACGACCGTGTGAACGGACGGACTGTAGCACCAGGAAAGTAAATGGGAAATAAACAAACCTCTCAACCGCTAGGACACCCATTCCCTCTGACAGTGATCGCAATGCACGGGAAACACACAGGTCCGCAGACAGACGAGGCCAGTAAAGTTGTCACGTCAAAAATAGTTAAGGAGTCATACAAAATGGAGATCAAGAAATTATAAGATTGGGAAAAGAATACTTGGGAGCCTTCCTTGCATCCTTCTGTTGGACGTGAACAGACCCACTTTGACTGCCGATGCTTGGAGACGATTGATGTATATACCCTTCCAGTTGAACATGTGTTCGATCAGAGGCAGGTCTGAAGATCGTGCAGGGCGCTGTAACTGACGAACATCCATTGTTGCCAATTCAGGGAGAGGGCGGGCATTATCATGCTGGAGAAGATGTTCATTGTGGTTCTGTATGAAGAGCTGCAAGAGAAGTCGTATAGCCGCCGTTTACATGAATGTTGCTGCTATGAGGATCCCATTTGACGTGTTTGGTTATCGTTCGAGAGAACAATTATGCTTGGAATGAGCCCAGTGTGTTTCAGACGGAAACATGGTACCAGATGCCGCTCTCCAGATCAATGGCGAACACGTCTACATCAATTACTCGTTCCCAGACAGAAGTCACTTTCGTCATTGAACATCACAGAGCAAATACTCTGTACGATGTTCGTGACGCTGTTGTAGGTGTGCTCTTCCGTAGAAGTAAGTCCAGAGAAACGCGTTATTAAAAATCTACCTTCAGAAGACATTATTGCATTGCCACAGATGCAATAGTGGCTGAAATGCGTGTTGCTGTCGCCGTACCGTCAGCCAGGTCATGCGTCGGTCTTCCCAAGCAGAAGTTTAATGGGGCGTTTCCATGGCCAGTCATCCAGCTCCACCAGTATTGAGTGGCGAGTGGCGAGGCTTTCTTCTCATCTTCTTCAAAATCTATTGCCTGTCCGCACATCGTGCCCCAGCGTTTCGGCAATTTGTCTACTTTCTCGCGAGGCACGCGCGCCCTTCTCAAAGAGTCAGCTGCACATGTGCCGAGGCGGGCGTTGCGGCTGGAGCGTGCCTGCTTCTGCGCTCTCCTCCAACTGACAATACTCACAGTGTTTCATTATAACCTAATGCGTCATTTTGCAGTTTCATCGTCAAACTTACCCTTAGCTATAACTACTCGTTCACTTTCACGACCAAGCGGTGTCGTAGAGCCAAGTGCGGAGTTCCCAGGTTGCTTGGGTGTAGCTTTTTGCACTGCCGCTGTAGAAGGAATTGCTTACATCTTGGTCACGCCACATCACTGCATAATATTGATTTAAGACAAGTCACCTGAAGTTATATTTGATATTGTAAGCTTTGTTAAGTAGCAACAGAAGCACTACACATTTTATCGCACATTCCAATGTTTATATACATGTTACTAAAGGAATTAAGTGCCACGATTTTGACAGCTGTCTAGAAACAGCTTAACTATCTATATAATTGGTCACATTTTATTAGCTAAAATATTATTTTATTTTCTGACGCCATCAAAGTTAAGATACGAATACAAGACATTATAAATGCAATTCTAGGGGAAAGTGTACCTTAGACATACTTGTGAACATTGAACCTATATGTATAAGTAACACCTGTTGGGTTACTTAAAGTTTACTTTAAAACAACTTATAGTAGTTTCTTGGCTTGCCAGTAGAGAAGCAAACCATCTTCATGCAGTTGATGAGAAATGCTTAGTTTTCTAGAAAAAAAAACAACCACTTTTCATCTATTGAAATTAATATTTTACTTCACTTATTCTTTTCTAACTACCCGATTTTGTTTTCCTTATTTAATGATACTGCAATACTTTAAAGCATTCTCTTATTGCAAAGATATTATTTTAAAACAAGTTTAAAGCTAACCTAAAGATGCCCGATTTATTTTTGTGAAGTATGGCCAACTGAACCTAGTCCAAGTGTTGTATTTTGGAGCGGTTTAAGGTAGAACACCTGTGATAAAATAATTTCATCAAATAATTTTTCATTATATTCAGTTATTAAATATTTTTATCTTTATGAAAAACATGTTTGCATGTGTGTGTCCTCAAAATCTACTCGACCGAATTAGCTGAAAGTTTCAGCTTGTCTTTAAAATGGGTTTCAGAAGTGTTTGACAGGTTTCAATGGAAACCTAAAGAAGAGGTGAGTTTTTAGTGTTAATTGACAATTGGATTTTTGCTCATTTCACTTTCTGTGAAGGCTGCGTTGGCTCAGTGGCAGAATTCTGCAACATCACTGACCGGGGGGTCCTGGGTCTCGTGCTCCGACAGTATACAGCTAAATCGACCACTGGGGGAGAAATCTAGTGGACGGCTGCTGCAATCGGCTTTGAACAATGTTTCCCATAATGATATGAAAAAATAACTCCTTCACAAAACCAAGAAATTGTGGGATACCGAATGAAAACGCTCACCACTTAGTAAATTACACATGATCAGGAAATCAATTCTTAAAGACCATGCTCCCTACCTCCAAAAAAGAAGTGATCAAGTGTTACTAACGTGTTTGAGAATTGACCATGCAGCTCTGACACACAAACAGCTAATTACCAAGGAATCTCCAAATTTGAAACATGTCCACAAAAATCTGTAAACCAACACAAGAGTTCATGTATGTTCAAAGATTCAACAACTTTTGTACCAATAAAATAATATCTATTTGATGCCTTCCTTCAGGTCAAGTGTCTGAACTATCCACAATAATGTATAATACTATGTAAAATAACCTACTGTATTTGTCGTATTGTAACTTATTGAAAAATATTTTGTAAAGACTTAACATACAGAAATACTTTGTAAATATATGTGACTCTGTATTACAACCTTGTGGTTGCTCAAGACCTAGTTGTTTATGGGACCTTTATAAATAAATTATATTAAAAAAACAAAAAAAAACTGTGATTAAAAGCTTGGATTGTAAATTTTTACAAAAATTAACAATTTATTGTATAATTCTTGATAATTTTTAAATTAACCTTGTGGGTGAAATTCATATTTAATTTTAACCTTTTTTTCTTTTTAAAAAATTATGTTGTATCTTCATTTAAAAATTAAAAGGATAAATATGCATGAAGGAATAACTAAACAAGATCTAATAGTTGATTTATATTATATTGTTATTAACTTATTTCATAAATTAAGTTTATATCTCATGAGTAGATAATTTGTAATGCCAAAATTATAATAGAGAAATCAATAATACTGGAATACTGAGAAATACTGATGATGTACAATTCGTCCTAAAAATATAATTACTAATTGTCATTTTTTTTTTTTTTTTTTTCAGGGTCCAGTGGCTATCGAAAACTGGGAGTCCAGGCTCGAAAATTGATCATTGTGACTTACACAATTGGGAATTTCTGGCCAGACAAGACTTCAGGGGATTCAGCATTAGATTTTAAATGTTTTTTAAGTGAACTTTGTAAATAATCTTTTGTGACTAAAACGAAATTGAGCACGAATCATTAATATTTAATTTTTAATATGTGAAGTGCTTTTCCTTAACATCAAAGAAAGACCGCAATAAAAAAGAAAAGACTGAGAAATCAATTCAGTGAAAACCTAATGGTCTTTGAAATTATAATACAAGATTATTAACTGTGAACATTCAGCTAGATAGTGTTTACGTGGGAAAAATATATAATTTGGAAAAATTAAATTTTTCATTTTTTGTTGTCCAATTTACTTATTTTTTTAATTTATAAAAAAGAATAGGAAACATTGCTCTTAATATTTCTAATTGTAAGATTCTATACATTATCATTTATTTGTACTTATGCCTACAGTGTTATGTAGACTATCAAATATACATTTTCTATCGAAATATAACTTACAGGTTTTATTAGTGAGCTTTTAACCTTTCAATTAAAGATTTAACTTTCGTAGTGTTTGAGAGAGAGAGAGAGAGAAGCAAGTCAAGAAATGCCATGTCGTGGCGTAGAACGATGTCGTTCGACAGATGCTTTTTTTATTTCTCGGTGACATATAACAACAAAATGTATTAAGTTTTTGTTACCAGGACACACAATAGAGTTTCTGTGAAAACATCGCTGGTTACATGCTCACTATTACAATACTTTATCTTCTTACGAAATAAGAGCCATTACAATTAACACATATTAAAAATACAATAATGTTAATTATAAATGAGCATATTACGTTGCATTTAATGACATTTAAGCGATATTTTTGTACTGAAGCAAAGGTTCCCAATATTTTATGGCATGCGCCCTTCCTTGTATGCTAGTTTGAGGACACGCCTCTCCATAAAATTGTACAGACATCCATGTTAAAATGATTAGACTTAAACGTACTATACGAATCGCTAACTGCAGAAAGGCAAGTAGTCCACATTTCCCAATTTTACAGGTAACACAAAAAGCCACATAAAAACAGTTTTATGCAATTTTTCTACTTACAATTCTTTTGTTATCTAATTATAAATATACTTATTTAATCCTATGAATAAAAGTATTTTATGACCGAAGGTTAGCGAGAGGGGATTTATTTTGGGATTCGGACATGTTACCTTTTTACAGTAAGCAGATTTCCAAATCATTTCTTGGGTTAAATTACTTTTCATAAAAAATATAATTTTACAAAAAAAATCGTTTTATTTTAATAAATATTCTTTTTTAAACATTTCAGGAAAACATTTTACATTTTGGGTTGTCTAAATGCTCAGTAATCTTCTTCACCTTCATGAGATGTCATTGTTTCGGGGCCATAATGTGAATGAATGCCAAACCTGCATCTTGTCCTCAAGGATGTATAGGCTCTCTTTGAAGGCATATCTAAATGTTTTATTGAATTTCTCAGTCTGAGTGTCCAGCTTCAAGCCACAAATGTGCAAGTTGCGCATTGTTTCAGCGCGTTTCTACGCGGCGTTTCAGCTGAGAAGATCATTTCACGGTATTTTGAAAGAGTGGAAGATCGTTTTAGGTGCCTAGGAACATCTTTACTATAGGAATCATTGCTCAGACAGGTTTTCTTGTAGAATTTAGAGCTCCATGAACTGTAATCGATGAAATCATTCGCCTTCATCTGAACAATGGAAAACTGTTTTAGGAATGTTTCATTAGGTTAACAACGTTATCCACTGTACAACATCTTTCCTCCTTTCGCAGCTTCCTCCTAATTATCCCCAAATCTCTATCATTCGGCAAGAACGAGTGACTTCTAACTGAAAAACAAACGTCAGTGAATATTACTGCACAAACGGATCTTGTCACGGACTAATTCCCTATCTGCAGTAAACGGAAAATTGAAGGCGTTCCTAAGCCTGTGCTACTGTGCGGCCAAATTTCCTTACTGCACTAAATGATGCATTGACTCGCTTACAACCCTCCCATCCAATCAAAAAATATTCTGAAAAGTTTGACTAGTTGCCTTTTTGCAGTTAGCGGTTCACACTTTTACTTTTTTCACTTAGATAATGAGGCAAATAGTTTCTCCAAATGTCTTCAAGATTCATGTTTGCGAATTCCGCTTTAGCTTGTAAGCCATATTTTAGAATCTCTAATTCTAAGTATTTTAACCGTGATATAACGATTGCAGATAAAAGTATTTTCTTACAAAAGGGAAAACAGGGCCCTGGCGCTCCCCTTTCTCTTCATGTTCACTCTTTCAGACGCCCCCTCATTGTCTCCCGCCAGAAGGCGACCCCCTTCTCCCGAGGTTGAGCCACTGTAGTAAAGGAACATTATTGCATAGTTGCACCAAATAAATATTTCCATGAAAATTGAAAACTTTCAACAATGTTGAGGTAATAGTATCCTAACCAAGTCCATCCAAAATCAAACACCTAAGAAACGGAGCAGCGATGTAAAGCTCAAAAAAGTCAAGGATATCCATTCTTAATCATGATAATATTCAAGCCCTTGACAGGCCTCACGGCCGAACAAGAAGTAAATAAATGGAAAAAAGGAAGTAATTAATTTTACTCTATATATTGGAACATGATTTATCCACTTTTTCGTTGCCAGGGCCCGACAATAAGAGAGTTTCTGTCGAAAATTCGCCGTTTCTAGCGCACGATTACAATAGTTTCTCTTTTTACAAAGCTAGTGCGAGAAAGTACGAAGTGTACTGTCGACTACGAATCGTACTACGAATCTCGTACTACGAATCTACATTTCAGTGAAAATGATAGACACCAATATCAAAGATACGATGTACGTTTTCATAGAGAATCAAAAATACAAACGCTTAGAAAGTGTACATAAAGTTTCTAATTTCATATGATCCATTGTTATATATAAGCTAACGAAAAATTAAGTCTATCACTTGTGTAATATGAAGCAGATCCCACTTTTGATTGCGAGTGTAGATCTGCAATTTGGCTGTCTGCGTTCATCCAGAGTAGTTTGAAACACTCGGGGGTGGAGGAGCCTCACGGGTTTTCGCAATGGCAGCACCTCAGCATTGCGTTTTTATTCAAACCCAAACTTGACAAGATATCACCGGGAGAAGACAAGCATTGTAGTCATTGCCACATATTGTTTGTGTAGTAACAGGTCACGAATCTCGCACAGTTCTTTTTTTATTTATTTATTTTTTATCAAAAAAAAACAGTTAAAACTGCGTATGACGTGCTATGGGGAAAAGTGAATTGTGTGCACATTTTCAAAATTCTGTGATCCCGACACTAAGTCATATACTACTTAAATTTTAAAAAAATAGAGAAAAAAATAAAAAAAGGAAGAAAAAAAATCTGCCATAGTGACTGCTGTTATGTACTGGATTTCACTTTGAAAATGAATTTGGAATGAAACATCTTTGCAATAAGATTGCAGTGGTCGAGCAGACCAGTGGTGTAAGATCTGGATGGTGCAATTGCCTAGGTCCCCCATGTAGTACAAGGGACTCCAAGTCCCATATTTTTGTAACGCTCAAAGACCCCACCAAAAGGTAATTTTTGCGATTTGTTAGTATTACTTCTTCGATATTTTTTTAAGAATTTATTTTTTATTTTTTTAATGCCCTCTCCAATTTACGACGTCTTTTTCGCAATTTCTGCAATTTCAAAATATAGAGGAAATGATGTTCCAACGAACTATTATTTTAACTGGCACAATTTACAGCATCTCAGTTTTTAAAGGTAAGTTGAACTCTATTGATTTAAGAGACTACCGTTCCCATTAAATGTTTCATTTGGAATCACAACAAATAAATCACAAGGGCAAACTTTAAAGCTAGTGGAAATTAATTTTGATAGGTAGTGCCGAAGCACTACAACAAGAACAACTATGTATAGCCTGCTCGAGAGTCTCCACTAGTAATAATTGATTTTTTTACAGAATGTAAAGCTGTTAATATACTAGTCTGTAAAACCGTATCAAGAAACGTGGATTAATTAAAGTTTTATTCCTTTATAGTTATTTGTGTTAATATTAGTGATTGATGCACTTACAAAAAACGTTGCAAAGAAATAACATTTTTTTGCTTTAAAATAAAAGTGCACAATTGAGGGTCGATAATAAAACATCAATTTACATACTAACATGAAAAAAACACTAAAATAAAAAGTATTGCGAATGTTAATATTAATTTAAAGTTAATACAAAGTTCAGTTCTCAAATAAATAGTAGGAAGTTGGATTTCTAATTTTTTTATTAACACATGCGCTGGTGTTTGTTTCTAACTTTTGAATCCATTGCCATAATGTAAATGAAAGCAAGAATGTTTAAATGAAGGACTTGATGCCAGATAATCCTATGTCAGATTTTGGCCAAAAATTGCAGCGAAACATCTATGTGGCCTGCAGCCTTAAAATTTATGACTGTAAATTGCGTTACATTTTCAGACAGCTGCGTAATACAATAATTTCTAATATAGACTCTTTATAGTTTATGTTATCACATTTTTGCTTTATAACTGTTAGCATATGAATATTTGTTCCCGAGCCCTTCAAATGTATCTCCCCCTGCATTCACGCTCAAATGCAGGAAAACACATGCCATTCTAGAGTACAGTTAGTAGTACAATGAATAAGAATTAATTCTGCAAGTCTGAACTGGCGGCGAGAGTGGTTGTCGAATACGTTCAAGTTCAAATCCAAGTTCGGAACAGCATTTTTGCAGGTTGAAAACACTCGCAGAGGCATAGGTTAGGTCATTGAGAATAACCCCAAGTGAAGTAATCAATCGCTGGCCAATACAATGTCTAGTTTAGTTCGCATGTGCAAAATTTTCGCACAGGTTCAGATAGAAAACAATAAAAATCTTGTTTGATAAAACGTAACCAGAATTACATTTGTATCATTTTATTCTAAATATTTCATTTTATAATATTTGTTAAAATGTATTATTTAATGACAGGTTATTGAATAAAATAATGATAATAATTTAAGAAAAAAAGATAGATGAAAAAAATAATAAAGAGGAAAACTAAAGCCGGCGGCGCTAGCTGAATTCGTTTACTACGCTCCGTGAAGTCCCGAGACTCGCGGGTTTCTGGTTGGGTGACTGGCATGGAACCCCGGTATCTAACGGCGTCGACCCCTGTCCAGAGGGATAAAAGTCACTGACTGCGATATAACGAGACTCGACAAATACAGTAATTACCCAATAATAGTAATGATAGTAATAATAACGGGGATTACGCAAAAACCCGGGAAATTTTTAAAAAAAGAAACAATAAATATAATTTTTAAGTGCCATGTGTGAGTTTTGAATAGCACGGACCTATGTTCACGGATAATATCTTACTAATGGATTATAAAATTATACAAATAATATAGAAGCAGAAAAGTGGTCGATTGTGAGAATTTAAAAAAACTAAAAATGTTAATATAAAATCGACTTTATTTCAATATAAATTTATTATTTACATGAAGAATAGTAAAACGTAGTGGTTTTATTAGCGTCTGCTGCTGAAAACCAGCTGTGTCCTGTTGCTATTGGCAGAGCTAGCTTTTCCAGCGCCAGGGGCAAAACATTTCATCCCTCCCTCCCAAGCATATAGTTATTCATTTTGATAAAGTAGTTTTAGAAACTTTAAAATTTCGCCTGAAATTATAAACAACTCTGTATCAATAATTGTTCCTTGTTTAGCATACATCTACGTGAAATTGATAACTACATCTAAAAGTTTACTTATAATAGTTTTATGATACAAATGGTAATATTTTTAAGTTTTATGATGTATATTATATTTTCAAGTTTTATATGATATTATATTTTTAAGTTTTATGATACAAATGGTAAAAGTAACATTTTATATCGAGTAGGAAAGGTTGTGACACGAGGCCGATAGGTCGAGTGGTGCAATCCTTCGAGCGAAATAAAATCACTTTTACCACGTGCGTCATACACTATTTTATAGACAGCTTTACTGATTTTTGTCCCTTTTTTGTTATTTTTGCCCTTTTCCCCAATTTTGCTATTTTGCCCTTTCTGTTCTTTTTGCCTTTTTCGTTCTTTCTGTTACTTTGGTTATTTTCGTCCTTCCGGCCAGACGGAAACACAATAAAAAAACTACTCCTTAGTCTATGATGAAAGTATTTCCTTTTTTTTTTTTTTTTTATTCACAGATTTATCACAACACTTGAGCATCGTCTCACTTTGGCACAGATCCTAAAATTTGAAAATTTAGCACGCTAGACATGCTCTGAAAGAGCCGCTTTTAGCAGTGGCTGTCTTAAAACACTTTCTTTAGCAGTTCTGTATGGAAACTAATACTTACCTTCACAGTTTACTGATTGGAAACTGTTACTTTGCTTTGCGGGTACGTCAAATTAGACATTGCGTACCGACAAGACGTCATGCCCATATACTATAGCTGAGTCCTGCAAAATAAACATAGCACTAGGCTGCCGCCTCGTATATGGAGAATGGTCCAAGAATATATTAATGCAAGTTTCCATGAATTTGTACGAAAAAATAATCTACATACCAACTCGCACGAAAGTGTCTTTGGCTTATCCATTTCAAAATTCTGAATTCATCCGTCCATCAACATTTCAACATTTATACGCCAAAGTTTCGCATTCTGAACTAGTTTTGTAAATAACTATACACATTCAAATCCGATTTTCAGCTTTCCCTTTGGATCAGTTTCTCTTATGTATTTTCTAGTATGATACTGCTCAATATATGGCAGTTCTATGAAGATATATACGTTCTATGAAGATATATATGGAAGTTCTATTCCTAAAGAGTTTATGCATTCACTGTTTTGCAGCATTTCGTGATAAAGACCTCGGGCCAGTTTGCCAGGCCAACCCTTTGAGCAATGAAATTGGACTCTCGGCTACACACTAATCCGACCAACAACCCGATTTTTCAGTAGTGCTCGGAATTTCGATAAGGCAACTTCTATGCGAGCATGACGGAAATTTGAGGAAACTGAAGCGCTGTCGTAGGGCTGATCCACCGTGATTCTAGACAACGAAAATATGGCCAAAGAAAAGTCAAACCCTGTTTAGAGATTTTTATTTTGATAATAGTTTACCCTTATAGACATAGTGTTAGAATGCAGGAGAGGAACACATCATTTGTAGACATCTTCATAACCCAGTTCGAAAGCTAACCATGTACAGCAGAGTTCTATTTTAAGAGGAAAATTTCAAACGATTAGGTTATTAAAATAATTGACAAAGTTTATGTGCAAACATAACATTTAATAATGTAAAAGGTTTGATATAAGTGAATACTCAATATTTGTTAATTATTGAAGTGAAAAAGTAAATGAGAAATTCTGAAAAACTATATGTTATAGTACATATTTTTACGGTCATATATGCAGTTTTCTTGTACATACTACTTATTACCATGGAAAAAGACTGGTCTTCTTTGGCCTTTAAAAATTTTTTAACTGCATTGCTGGCACGAGATGGAATAAAGGCGTTTTTAATGCCGTTTAATAATGATTTTTTATATTGTACGTAATTGAATCCCTACAATTTATAAATAAAAACAATTTCTTTCCTACATGTTGTCTTAATTCTTATAATTATTGTCAAAAGTGCCTTACATGACCGATTTTGAAAAGAAATTTGCATTTCTGTTTTGTTATCTTTTGCTGCCAAATTTGATATGCAATTTTATTTTTTGAAGATTTCGACTTCATATTCGTAATCAACTACATCCAAAATCTTTAAGTACGAGAGAAGTTTCCAATTACACTATTGTTTAACATTTGAGCCAACGTTTTGATGTCTGGAAACACTACTACACTTGGACCAACATTTCTAAATACTATACAATTTGTGTGGCGACGGTATGGTGCGGGAATCAGCGGTACGTGTGGTCGGAACCAACCAATTGCCCGACAAAAATTTCTGTTCGACAACTTGCCTCCACACTATAGGATTTATCAGTTTAGTTGACTGTCGGCCCGACAAACTGGTACGTGCGTAGAGGCCTTAAGTAAATGTTGTAGTTTCCTTGTATTCCTTCTATTTACATCATTATTAAAATGTAAGACACGAATATTTTTAAAAATAAAGTATAAAATAATTGTTTATCGTATAGTGAAGTGAAGTGAAGTGAAGTGAAAGGTGCGATTATGCCTAGTCTACAGTAAAAAGTAATGAACAAGTAATATTTTGTATTGCAGTGCAGTGAAGTGAAGTGAAGTGAAGTGATTTCATTTGAAGTGATGTGAGGGTTCCTTCGTCTATGTATACGTGCGTATATGTTTGTATGTATGTATATTTGTGTAATATGTAAGTTTATTCATTTATATGTTTAGTGTATATGCATTTTAATGTTTAGTATAGTAATATGTATGTTTATTTCATTTGTATGTTAGTGTATATGCATTTTAATGTTTAGTATAGGAATTTAAATGCCATCTGCATATATAGGAAATGACAAAGTCAATTGGTTTGTTTATATTTATTTTTTATATATTATTATGTTATTTGTAATTGTTATTTTGCATTCTGCCACCGGGCATCATCTGCCCAATTGTAGAATAAATTTCTATCTATCTATCTATCTATCTATCTATCTATCTATCTATCTATCTATCTATCTATATTTATGTTAAGCAAAAAGCTGGTTGCAATAATGTTCCCGATCTACATCAGGAATAAGATCACCCTAAATGGATGGTGGCCAAAGAAACTACCCTTCATCAACCTCTAACTATAAAAATATTCAAGAAAAAACTAAGAATATTTTTATCTATTTCTAAACAAATCATTCATACGATTTCCATAAAAACAAATTATATTGTGGGAAAACTGTTTTGCCACATAAAAGATTACAGAAAAATTTGGTGCCATATCTGAGAAATTTTTGAAAATGACCTGGGAGCTTCAAGTAAAGAACCCCCCAAATTTAAATGTTTCAGATTCAATGGGCCGCGATATCAAATTAGGGAAAATGAGGTTTAGTGAAAATCCTGCGTACGGTTTACGCGCTAATGTGTTTCACAGACGGTCGGACAGACGTTGGGACAGAAGTTTCGCCGAAGACCACTTTTCGACATCAAGGACTCACAAAATTCTGAATACAGTACATGTTCAAAAAAGTATTTTATTATATATAGGAAAAAGAAAATTTCACTTTTTCGGTATTAGGGGCCCCTGAATCTTTCTGTCGCAAAATCTGTCCTTTTTCTGCAACATTATAATATTCTCTATTCTACTCAGTAGTAAACGATAAAATAAAATGGTAGGAGTGGAGAAACATCGTTTCATAATGCACGTTCCACCTGCACCAATGCCGGACGCGCGAAAGACGGGCCAGTCTTTCTCGGGCCCGTCACTGGTTACGTGAACAACGGACCACGTACGCACTAATGTCTGGTGCACAACATTGTTTGTGTTGCGTCCGAAACATGACCATTTCGCGAAATGTGTGATTCATTTGCACTTTTGCCAGATAGCTTGGATGAAGCTGTAAGAAAGACGATATGAAGATCATTTCGAACATCACCCGTAAGGTAAATTGCCGAGTGTGAGGTATTTTGCGAGAACTATTTAGGCATAAAAATATATTGGAAATTAAGCGTCCCCTAGTCAAGGTTGTTTTATGGTTTTATTCCATAACAAGGACGAAAACCTGGGACACAACACAACATTATCATTGAGGGAGTCTTATATGAAACAAAATACCATTATTCAAAACACTTCATTAAGACAGAAATTTGCTCCTTTTGGTGCGTTTAAAAACAGTGCTGTATGGTCGAAATGAACACACAATTATGGATCTGATGCTAATTATTAAAAAACAACATTTCAACAACTTTTAAAAATTAAAAAGTTTAAATAATGAACTGACAATATTTTTTCTCGCTAAACAATGATGTTACTTCTACATTAATTATTTAAGCTTGTTGGTGCTGATGGACCTTCTTGCATTTGTTTTTTGCGTCCGTCCTGCACACTGAGTGCACGGTACTAGGCGGATGAATTATTTTTTTCTACGAGTTTTTGGTCTCCAGATATCATTTCATAGACCTGGTCTCTGGTATAATTCGAGCAATACATATTTTTATAATGTAATTTAGTCTAATGGTTGAACTTGACAGGACTTTGTCTATCTGAAGCGTGTTGCTGTCCTGCGTTCACAGCGAATTCATTAAAGGAAGCATTCGCTCAACCGGCTCGTAGCGTGCCTTTCTTATCAAGGAAAGCTGTTATTTTGGTCTCGCAAGTACAATGATCATGGGTCAGTAGATAATTCATGTTGACGAAACAAATACCATACTCTGAAGATTAATCATAAAACCTTCAATATTCAAAATATGAAATATTACTTTTGAAATGTTTGTGTGTATGATTACCAAGCAAACAGGATGTGTTCAAAATGCGTTCTTCATTGTAGGCGTATTACCACTTCAAGACGATGTTATTGACCAACATACGACACAAGTTTCACTGTTTTAAGCGGCGGGAAACAATACGAAATCGCTCTGAAAAATCTTTCCCTTTAGCTGCATCAACGTCTTTTTTACATAGAACTTGACGTTCGATTTAACTATAGATTTTAATGAGATCAACAGATTCTTTTAAACTAGATCAACGTGTCACTGGCTCTCACACTAGTCCCACACCCATATCAGATATGTCACACTCAACCAAGGGCCGGACGTGGGCAGAGGTTGGCGTTCTAGGCGATCTTAGTAAGCAATCTCAGAAAGCTAACACCATTTATCGAAGACCCATAATTTGCCTGTTCTGTTTTATAGCTTCATTATGTTTTTCAACAATTAATTAAAGGTGCTCACTTAAAACAAAATTCTATTCGCCCAATCTTCCCAAACAGAAGTTATTTCAGGTTCATTCTTACAACATGATTGAAAGAATTTTGATATCGTTTATGAACTTATTTAAGTCTTCATATCCGTTATTATCCCATACATTTCCTTTCAGTAGAAAATAAAAGCCAGCAAGAGAGTTTATTTATGTTTGTAACCACAGAGTTACGGTACTGAAGAATACATGCCCTCGCTAAAATGTCGAGTAAATGATTTTCTTTTTGTTTTGAAAGAGAGATGGTTTAGGGGTACCATCTTCACTCGTACCCACCGACATCTTAGCATCCATGCTGGATGAGAGCTTCCAAGTCACATCCAGATTCGTAGATAGACTGTGTCTGCACTCTGCACTAGCGTGAATGTCAAAATATCATCTAGCCAATGTTTCCACACATACCCTCACTTTTTCTCCTTTTTTTCCTTTTTGCTCTTTTTTTTCTCTTTTCCCCTGTCGTTTTATCCCTTTTTCGTTTTTTCCCCTATTACCCTACTCACTCTCTTTTACCCTATCTCTTTTCGCCTCTCTCTTTCTTCCATCTTTGCACGACTTTTTCCCCCTATTTCCCCCTTTCTTTTTCTCTCTCTCTTTTCCATCCCTCTCTCTTTCCCTCCCTCATTCTCTTTCTCTCCCCATCTATTTCCCTCCCTCCTCTCTCCATCCTGCGCTCTGGACTCGCCGGCCTCGTTCCACGTCACACAGCAATGTTCAGCAATAATGAAGCTGGGTTTCCATGATTGGGAATTGCACCCATCTTGTGCTGCAGCGCCTTCCAGTAGAGTGACAAAAAATGAACAGCTTAAAAATCTTCGTGAAAACACGTGGAGTGCCAACTGTCTTGGAGATCGGCCACACGGCCACCTCTCTATGCTTACTCTCTGATCTTACCGCACCGCTGCTGGCCTTTGGCGGAATGTATTAGGTACCTGTCTCTTAGCGTCTCTTATCGTCGCAGGCGAAAAATAATGATCGTGGTGCAACTACCAGCATATTATTTAAATTATATATTTTCCGCATTTGTATTGTCTTAATCGTTACCAAATTTTGCAAGGACACAGCGTCATATCCTGAAGAGGAGTCGGTAAATATTTCGTATATTTTCATACACTCCTTTTTGTGGAATCTATGTCGATTACATGACGTTGAATTCACTTTTATTAGTATAGATTTACTTTTATAAATGCTGAAAAGTGGTGACATTCAGATATTAGCACAGCAGTTGTGGATCTGTTTTGTTTGAAGCCTTTGTGTATCATGATATTCTTTCACAACTGATTTCCCTTTTGATTTGAATTTACAATCGTCGAAACAATTGATCTACTTCCTAATAAAGACAATGATTTCATCATCTTAACTAATTTGGAAATAATTTGTGGTTTGCGGACAAAAAGGATCTTCAAGTTTCTTATTATGCCCCATCCTCCCACTAATAATTCACGTATGATATTGGTTACCTAGATGGAGAGAAAACATTTTTATATTTTATATATGTTATAACTACGGACAAATTCACTTTTTTTCTTTGCAATTGAGGCGTTGAGAGATAGTAAAAGCCACAGTTTCATCACTAGAGGTCGCTGAGACATAGTTTGATGGCTGCATGTGGAATTATAAGGCAAAGTTGTTATCTATTTCTCTTGTTGGTTCTGTTTTTCCACTGAGAGATAGTCACAAGCAACTAATGATGCAACAGCAAGAAGTAACTGATGTGACAGAGATGAAATTCTGACTAATGGCTGGCGCCGGAGATGGAAAGCAGTTGAGTGATATCCAAGCTTGGAACAAATGAGGTATTATCCTTTTTATTTCTATAGCCCATGATAACAAGCATGAAGGATCAAGTTTATAAATATGCACATTGCCATATATAACAAAACAATATTATACAAAAATATCAAGATTTTATGACTTAACATCCACCAGAGCATGGAAACCCAAAGCTGTTAAGGTCATTCTGTTCTATTGTAAGGTCTATTTGCCCTGCAGAGTGGAAATGATACTATTGCAAAACGGGTCACAGGAGAAATCATCTGAAGCAGGATGGTCACAAAATCGTGCAACAATCGCTCTGAGACTATTCCGCTGCACTATTCTTTCATTGCCATTTTATTAACTTATCTCAATCCTGCGAGATGCTATTTCACTTTCTCATCCTTGTATTGGAATCGTACGTCGAGAAACAGTGAATTCAAAAAGACTCAAATTCAAGTACTCAATATAACAAAATAAAGTTAACTCACCGGGAGTATTACTTCTACGCTATAGAAATGGTGTGAGTTTCAAATGTAATTGTCTCAACCTGATATTTTCAACACACAATTTTCTGAAATTCAGAGAAATCAACAAAAATGACACCAGTACCATTCTTTTAACCGGCCCTGGTGTAATAATGGGAAAATGGAAAAATTAAAGAAAAATAAAAACAGTTTTTGAGAAAATGTTTATATAATTTGCACTAATTTCAACCAGGAATTTGGTGAAAATTACTTGTTTCATTAAAATAAATTTTGACCTTCGTTAAAGAGCTGATTTTTGAAAACAGATTTTGTTTAAGGCAAAAATCTCTATTTTCAATTTTGTTATTTTGAAATGTTAACAGTTTGCAATTTTCCAAAATATGGACTGTTGGGACTAGCACCATATTTTGTACCATCCTAGTTACATATGAGGAATAAATTTAAAGACAAATTTCAGAGAGGTTTTAGGTAAAATAATTTTTTTGCATGAATTTCGAACACAAATTACGCGAAATCTACTAATTAAAAAAATTGTACATGACAGTTCTTATCGAGCTCATATTTTTACAACAGACATTGTCTAAACCAAAAATCGCCATTTTCAATATTGTAGTTTTTAAATGTTAACTTTTTGCAATTTTCAATAATACGGGGAGTTCACCAAAAATGAGACCAGCACCATATTTTTTTACTGTCCTTTGGTACATATGAGAAAAAAATTAAGAAAAAATTTCGAGCGTTTTTTTGAAAAAACTATTTTAAAAATTGCCTACGTTTTGCGTAAAATGACAAGAAACTACTCATATTTCCAATAAACTGAGCATGACCCTATTTCAAGAACTGTCTTTAAAGAACAGATTTCATTACAGAAAAAACATCTTCAATATTGTACTTGCTCCCCCAAAAAAATTACTTTTGCAATTTTCGAAAACTCAGAGATTTCAAGGAACATGAGACTTGCACCATTCCCTTAAGAGTCCTTTACACTATCAGAGAACACAGTTTATCAAATAAAATTGGAGCCATATTTAGAGAGCAATTTGAAAATGTAAAGCACCCTCAAAAATCAAAATAGAAAATCCGTTTGAAACTCTTTAAGCCTGGAGTTCATTCAGATCGATCGGGAAACATTTTTAGAGAAAATTGGATGAACGGTGTGGGTGCTAGTGTCGACCCATTGCCACCTCAACACGCATCTAGTTGGTATTGGACAGACACACGTTTCTCCATCAATCGATCTTTCGGTATCAAGGACACACAAAACATGAATTCTAGAGCAAGTGTTAGAGGAAGAACTTTATATAGGAACATACAGGGAGAGGCGGCTCAACTGAAGTCCAGGAAGTCCAAATGTGAGTTCCAAAGGTGGCAGGAGTTTCAACACTAGCTTGTCTGCAAGGTTCAATTCAGTCACTGTCTGGAGGAGAATTCTAGCTGCTCTAATTGGTAGTAATCTGTGGATTCTCCAGCGAACGCCAAATCAACACCAGGTGTACCCCGACAAACAGGCCACAGACTGCGTGCGGTTTTTCCCCTTTGTTGTCCTATCCTCATCCCTTACTTGTACAGACTTACGCTAACATGCACTACACCACACATGCCGGGAGACTGGTCGGGAACTTAGCGTTTGTCCCGGCTGGTCGGCGCTGGATCTTGAAATTCAGCAGATTCACCACCGTCACCTCCCAAGGAAGAAACATACACTACACTTATGAGACTAATGACCTTAGCAGTTGATTCGCCTGGATTCATTAACAATCATATAGAAACAGAATTAATTAACTTTTTCGTCATCAGGGATTGAGAATAAGAGTTTTTCTCTTGGAAATTTGTCGTTTTCCAGCACACTCAATATTCACACTTACAATACTTTCACTTCTTACATTAATAAGTGAGAGAAAGTAAAAAGAATATTTTTCATGTAATTTCTTCTTGAAATTAATGCAATTTATATAAAAATATTTTCTCAAAAAGCTCTCAATTTTTTTTACACAAATTAAACAAGGGACGCTGAAAAGAATGACACGGGTCTCAACTTCAACTCTATGAATTTTCGAAAATTTAGTGTTGGAAATAATGAGGAACACAATTAGATTTTTAAGCGTTGATCCAAGTGAGTAGTGGCTCTCCACACCGACTACGTGGTGTACTGGTGAAGCGCACAGAGAGTTAACTCGATAGACCAGAGCTTGAGTCTCGGCGTAGGAAATTCTTTTTTTCTGGTTGGAAATACTTTTGCTGGTTCACAAAGTATTATAATATTGCAGAGATCTTGCAAAATACATAATTACATAAACAAAAGTAATTTTTCACCATTTACACTATCTCGCGATTTACATAATTTTTCCTTGGACTCGCAAAAACTGTAAAAAAGATGTTTAATTGAGGTGGTTTACTCCTGTGTACTATTGTGATAATTTACAGTTATAATACTTGTAATTAGAATGTGATAAGAATCTTATCAGTTGAATATTGCCTGTTTATAACAAAACTTCATCAATAAAATATTATTATTTTTTACTGATATGTAATTGCTTGTTACTGCCACCAATACGGAGCTCAACACACACTGCACAACTTACCTGTGAATTTGGGAAGATATCTAACAAACCTAATTGAATACCTCTAAACACTTATGCACTTATCCAAACGTTTTGCAAGGGCTTGAATACCGTCAATATAAAATGTTTTGTCTTGCGTCGCAATCATTTTCGAACCGCATAGAGGGAGGCAGAACTTTCCCTGAATTCGAAAAATATTATATTTTATGAGCATATGTTTCGAAAAGTTAGTGACCTCTGGATATTAAGAAACTTCGGAAGCCGAAACTGGCGATGGAAGGCATTCGTGGATTTTATAGGATATTAAACGGCGACATGACGAGGAAAGACGGAATTTTGAGAAGCCCATTGTCGCCTGAAATGAAACCCGGTAGCATTACTTCATACAAACAGTCCCGGAGCACTGCTTCTACCAGTGAAGTGATGGCAAAAGTTTTTCGGGGCAGACAGGAACTTATTCATGTGTATTTCCTGCAAGGTGGTATGGCAATTGTCACTGAATATCACTGTCAGGTTCTAAAGGATACACATCAGGCTGTGAGGAAAGATCGACCTAGGTTCATCGCGAACGCTCAACAAGAGACAACACTCGATCGTATACATCGCATCAACATTACTCTAAAATGGGCAGAGGGCGAGTGTAATATCCGCCATCAAATCCTCATCTCGTTTTTTCCCTCTACAGGCTCTACACGTAGTAAATGAGGAAATGATATTACAGACGTGACAAACTCAAGAATCTGATCGACGGTGGTTGCGACGCAAAGAACATTTCATGGTGAAGGTAGTACCTTTTCCCTGAGATAAAATGGACGGCAAAATTCTATCTTCCACACCGCACAGACAAACGTGGACAACCCTCGGTCTGGGGGAGGGCAGGGGGAGGGACGCGTTGACCAATCGCTAGCAGGTAGAACCACAGTTGTCTGTGATTGGTGCAACATCCAAAGGGGTGGAGAGGACGTTGCCTCAGGGGGAGGGGGCTAGTTTGTTTACGTACGAGGCGGAAATAGCTCGTATTTCCCTACCGATGGAGAGATATTGCCTGCACGTTCGCCACGACGAAAAAATATTTCTCAGCGGGGGTTTCCGTCCAGAATTATTGTCAATTGACCCGTAAATATTTAGCATTTTAGCAACAATTGATTTAGCGTTTAGCAATCAATTTGTAACTCCAGTCGAAGTGCAATTTTCAGATGCTCATTTCAGGCACAATCTGCGGACCCTTCCCGGCCTTTCTAACGAATATTTAGAATTTGATTATAAAATTATAAATTGTTGCAAAATTGTTAATTCACAATTTTCGGCTTTGGGGCATCAGGAGACCTCCCCCTTTAGATTTGCAAAAGTTGGAAATTGTTTATAAATTTTAAATTGTTGCAAATTTTTTTATTGTCTCATCTGAGTGGCGTTTAAAGGCGATACAAAATTCCGGAATTCGATCGATGTTATATTTCGTTCTCGAGATATATGTAATTGTTTATAAGAAATTAACATCTTAGAATGACCCCATTTGTTTTCACTTAACACAAGCACACTGAAAAAAACAGTTCTCCAATGTTACGCTTTTGCTTGCTACGCTTAAAAAACACTTAGCTTATAAACAAATTCTGTGGCCAATTTAATTACGCTAAATCCGTATTTTTATATAAAGTATGAATATAACTTTTATTTTGTTTCTATATTCTCTTTTAAATGCTGCAATTTGCAAGTCGATATATTTATCAAATAATGAGGAAACTGATTATATACAAATTATTTTTAAATGTGCATTACGTCGAAATGAGTGTTTCTGCTTTTCGATCAAAGGGATGTTGAGCAACCGATTAGCTACAAAAAAAAAAAATTTATTTTGTGTTTTGAAAAATCACATGAGTATAATCACACATCACAATATATACACAAGTATAGAAATTTCTAAATGAACGTTAATTTATTTATATAATATTCAAATCAGAGCTAAAAGCATCATGTGCTAAATCTACGCATTGTTAATACATATTTTTAAACAACATTAATATATTTAATATACATTTAAAAGGTTTTTTAGATTGGCGAACGTTTCAATGAAATTTCATGAATTCCTAAACGCTTGAAAATAAATACTTGTAAAATTAAATTATTGTAGCGTGTAAAAATATAACAAACTCACGTACTTGGTAAAACGAGTTGATACTACTAAAAGAAAGCAAAACAGATGTTATAACAATTCAAAGAGATTTAGTGTTTGTTTACAGTTTAGTAAATATCAATGCTCTAGCATTTTCCAATGAAAATACGTAGAACGAACTTGGTGGACTAGTTCAAACTTCATCCTTCCCAACCTAGACTACGATGACTTTCAGTATCGTCAGAGATCGAAGGTGGTTTGTTGAAAGGTACTCTCCATTCTACGAAACTGCCGAAACGTTGAATTTTGCACGACCATCTGTACAGGGAGAATATAGCGGTTCATTAAACGGAAACGGGCCATTCGAGGTATCTAATGTGCAATCTTCGCAAACGTTTCACCATTATAAACTATACCTAAGAAAAATATCAAATAAACAATGTTAAAGGTCACCAGCTGAACATTGCCTTTACTGTTTGAATGTTTTCGACATCCCCAAAACCAGAAAACCCATGTTTTTACAGGTTATTATAAAACCAATTCAATAAATATAAGCATTTATTCACGTTATTATTTTTAAAACACTCAAATATCTACGATGTTATTTGATTCATGTCATGAATGATTTTTGGAGTAAGCAACTTTCCGATCCAGCGGAATGTGATGTGAGAGCGAGCTGGATTGGAGAAGAGAAGAAGCGCTGTGAACATCTTACCAAGATGCATTACCAAGAATTTACAACTGAAGAAGTCAGTGAAGTAATCAAGAATCTATTGAACTGGAAAGCTCCAGGACCAGATAAAATTCAGAATTTTTGGTATAAAAGATTATGGTGCACTCACCACAGGCTGGCTGAATTGATCAACGATGTCATACAACAACCAGATAACATGCCAGAATTTCTTAACCAGGGAATTACATATCTGATATCCAAAGACCCACAAAAACAAGAAGATCCAACAAAATACCGCCCTATTTCTTGCTTGCCAACAATGTATAAAATCATTACATCGTGCCTTTCACAACGGATATACACCCACTGTAGAGACAATGATATTATTGCAGTCCAACAGAAAGGCTGTAGCAAAGGCTCCATGGGTTGTAAAGAACATTTAATCATAGATTCAGTAGTGTGTGGTCAACATATGCAAAACATCGCAACTTGTTCATGGCGTATATTGATTACAAAAAAGCCTTTGATTCTGTACCACATACTGGCTGATAGAAATACTTAAGATCTATGAGGTTGATACAAAAGTTGTCTCCTTCTTGGAACATGTTATGTCGAACTGGCGAACGAAAATTACCTTATGTACTCCTGTTGACAACATCCAAACTGATACAATCAATGTGCGAAGAGGTATTTTTCAGGGAGACTCACTAAGTCCCCTCTGGTTTGTCATCTGTATGAATCCGCTATCTAATCTCTTGAATTCCACTAAATGTGGATTTGGAATTAAATTGGGAGCAAGAATGATGTATCGCATAAATCACCTTTTATATATGGATGATTTGAAGATATATGCTTCGACAAAATCTCAATTTGAACAACTATTGAGTATTGTGGAATCATTTTCAAAAAGTATTCAAATGGAGTTTGGCCTGGAAAAATGTCGAACATTGAATATTGTAAAAGGAAAGCTCCAAGAGGGAGCCTTTGAACTTGAAAATAAACAGTTGATACAAGCGATGTCTGCTGAGGAAACGTACAGATACCTGGGAGTGAGACAGGCAAGGCACATTGACCAAGGTAAAATGAAAGATGAACTTGCAGAGGAATTCTTCCGAAGAACCCGAAAGCTCCTGAAAACAAAGTTGAATGGAAGAAATATCATAAAAGCTATTAACACCTATGCTGTCCCAGTCTTAAACTACTCATTTGGCATTATTAAGTGGAGCAAAACTGACATTGAGAACTTACAACGGAAAATGAGAGTTTTAATGACGAAAGCACGCATGCACCATCCAAAATCTGCAGTCGAACGTATAACACTTCCGAGAAATATGGGTGGAAGAGGACTCGCAGACATTGGAAACCAACTTTGTCGGCAAGTGAAGAGCATGAGAATGTATTTCCACTCTGCGGCAAATACATCAAAACTGCATAAAGCAATTTGTGAAGCAGATGTTGTGACTCCGATAGAGCTGTCAAGACAGGATGTTGTCTCATGCAATGACGGCCAAAAGAGAGATTTATGGATGGCTAAAGCTCTTCATAGAAGACATCCACATGAGATGAGCCAAGAACATGTCGATTTGAAAGCATCAAACTACTGGCTTATATCAGGACAGATCTTTCCAGAAACTCAAGGGTTTATGTTGGCTATTCAGGATCAAGTTATTCCAACGCGCAACTATTTGAAGCGAATTGTTAGAGATAGCAATGTGCAGAATGAGTTATGTCGTTATGGTTGTCCAACAGTGGAATCAATTCATCATGTTACCTCGGGTTGTACACATTTGGTAGGCACCGAGTATAAACAGCGACATGATTCGGTGGCCAAAATTTTACATCAAGCGTTGGCTCAGAAATGTCTTCTGACTGATAATAAGGTACCGTACTTTAAGTACCAACCTATGAGTGTTCTGGAGAACGAAGAGTGGCGCTTGTATTGGGATAGAACTATCTTAACAGACCAGACAGTAATTCACAACAGACCAGATTTGGTTGTGATTAACAAGTGTGAGAAACATGTCATGCTTATTGATGTTTCTGTCCCAAATACTGGCAACATTCAAAGCAAATACACTGAAAAAATCAGTAAATATGCAAATCTTGTTGAACCCGTTGAGAAACAGTGGAATATGAAGAGAGTCAACATTATCCCGATAATTGTCTCAAGCACCGGAGTCATCCCTAGGAGTCTGATGTGGGGCCTTAAGCAACTGGGTTTGAATGAAGACCTGTACAAACCCATGCAGAAGGCAGTTGTTATTTCAACAACAAGGATAGTGCGAAAATTCATGGGAAACAATGTATTATAAATTCCTTTTAAAAAATAGATGTATTGTGCTTTGATTCTGTATATCTGTGCAATTCATTCAAATGTGCCAATAAGATGAGAAAATAAAAACAATAATAATAATAATAATAATAATAATAATAATAATAATAATAATAACGAATAATTAATTTGAGTAATGCACTTATAGAAAAACACGTCAAAAATGTGATATTCCTCCGAGGTTTTTAAAATTAATACAGAAGTCTTCCATCTTAAATATTTGCCGCATTGTCCGGAAATTCCGAAATTCCGATTCTGAAGTAAATAGCAAATAACACACTTGGCGAAAAGCTCGTTGTTCTTTGAGAACCAGGTCTTCCTGTGAACCAGCAATGTGTAACATTAATAATAATAGAAATAATTCTACATACTTTATATAGTATACTAGTTATTTAATAATATTAAAGATACAATACACATAAAAACATATAGGAATCTAATATATTTTTGAATTTGCTTAGGCAAAGGGATCACAGGCAAACCGTTCCAGTCTCTAATAGTTCGATTCGCGAATGAATATTTCCAACGTCTGTTTTCTGAATTCTTGTCTGAACTTTCGGCAAGTGATCCGCTCTGTCGAAATAGGTAGGTTTCCCGAATCGACTTTGCATTTCTTTCCACAGTCGAAAGCCTGTGTACAATTTATATTATTATTACTTATTATTACTTATATAATTATTTATATTATTATATTATTATTACAATTATGCAGAGAGACGCGACTTATTTTTCCTTTTACTCTTTCGAGTGACTCCTAACACTCTTTAAAGTAACTCCCATTTTCGAAAATTTCTGCCAAACGAAGAGTCTTTCTGCCGCTTTTTTTTCTCAAAAATACTTAACTTTCTCTTCTTAAGAAGTTCCTTTTTAAGGGCGAGAAAGTAAAAATCTAATAACATTAAATGAAGAGACTGACATAACTTTTTTTCTGTCATTTAATACAGGGTCATTTACAAAAAAGATGGTTTTTGAGATATATTGAAATCACATAAATAAGTCGTGATTTCTTTTACCTTTTTTTGCTTAAACCTCTTTTAGGGCAAAATTATTGTTGATGAACTTAATAATGGTGTTAAACGACTTAAAAAATATAGAAACAAAATATCAAAACTACATCAAAACTTTCCCTTCTTTTCTACCATTTAAATGGAATATTTTTAACCCAAAAGAAAAGAAAATAAATTAATGTTTCAAAAAAATGTATTCATAATTTTTGAAAATATAAACGTATTATATAAAAATAACAATAATACAAATAAAAATATATTTTACATAAATCAAACACAAAAAACGGCTGTTATAATCAGCGTATTCACATTCACACATATTTCACATTTTCGTAAATTATAACATTTATTAAATGTACTATCGAAATTTTAACTCATTTTTAGTAATAATTACACAATAAAACCAAAATGTATTAATTATGTCTAATTAACAGAAAGTAATTTCCTTAAATTTAAATCTTTTAGTTTATAGAAAATTCCAAGACACACAACCTGCAATACCGTGTATGTATTCAGACTGGATGTTGGTATGAGAAATAAATTCACTTGTGTTTAGATGACACTTTTTTATACACATCATTATCAAATAGTTATCGAATTGCTGTCCAACTGATTCCGAAGATTAAAATGTATTTAAAATAAAAATTGTTTCATGAATTAATTATTTCGGTATTAATATTTGGATTGTTTAACAGTATAATTTTTGTATGCTAGAAAGAGTCAGAGCGGCAGCTCAGTGCATCAACTGATGCCACTGCAGCGCCTCTGACCGGGTGGTCCTAGGTTCGAGTCCTGACGGCAGCAGGATTTTTGACACTAGCTTTTCAGCTAGGTCGAATTCAGTCGCTGCCTCGAGGAGAATTCTAGCGGCCAGCTACTCTGATCGGTAGTTTTCCGTGGTTTCTCCGATCAACACGAGGCGAATGCCGGAGCAGTACCCTACCAAACGGGCCACGGACCGCGCGCGGTCTTTCCTTCCTCTTCCTTGTCCTGTCCTATCCTCTCCCCTTACACACACACACTTACACTAACATGCACTACACTAGCACATGTTCCTGGAGACCGGTCGGGAGGGTAGAGCTTGTCCCGGCTGGGGCGGTGCTCTGCTGGTGGGAGAGTCCTGGTTAGGGGGAAACCCCACTAGCCGACGATAGGTCGGCGCCGGATCTCGCCATCCAGCGGGAAACATAATCAAATTATAGAAGAACCAGGGAAAAACCCGGAAAAAAAAAAAAGAATCATAATGTGAAGTGCTCTATCTTCACAAACAAGAACATCTGTTAATTAGAAAAGCTTGAAATACAGAAAGAAAAATTCTCATATCTCAAGTTATTTTAGACAGAATATTTTAAAGATTATTGATGGAAAAACTAAGTAGCTCACAAACAGCAAAAATATTTTTAGAATAAATTCGTTTGTTCATATAACAGTCAATAAAGAAAATTTCAATACAAAATTACAAGAAGAGTGAATAATGAGTTATCGAGTAATATTTTCATTAGATGGATATCACTTTTTCTACCAATCATCAATATTTACAAACAAACCATTTCCAAAGACATTGTAAAACAACAAACATGCTTCGTAATTGCGGATAATCAACGAAAATTTCACTTCGTAGGAAGTGTAGACAAGAGTCCTTACTTTTACCTCCCTAGAAAAGAGTTTTGTTGCTCCTGGATCCCACTAGATTATCGCAGCGTTGCAAAAGGATTTTTGCAATTTCACTAAAAACACCGCGGAACAAATATTAAGGTCAAAGAGAATAAAACCATGACGAATTTTAATATTATTGCCTCCTGAGTGACTATCTCTCTTTTCGGTTTTCGCCTTCTATTTGAACTAGCTACCACCCACCAAGCGGAGGTTTGTTATGTATAGAAACAAATTTTATCAACTTTTTCGTTACTGGGGCCTGGCAATAAGAGTTTTAATGCCGAAAAATACATAGCTTTCTCTTCTTTACGAAGTACCTTCGTAAGGGCAAAAAAGACACAAACAAATCTGACGCGTTTGAATTAGCAAAGACTTGTGATTGATTGATTGATTTTTTCGAGTTTCCAGGCGCGTCAACTGCTTCGATCATTAGTCCCGTTAGTGTAGTGCAGGTTGTTTTTCTCGGGAGATGGCGGTGATTTTCCCCTCGCTGGATGGCGAGATCCGCCACCGACCTACCGCCGGCTAGTGGGGTTTCCCCCTAACCAGGACTCTCCCATCAGCGGGGGACCGCACCAGCCGGGACAAGCTCTAAACTCCCGACCGGTCTCCCGGAATATGTGGTAGTGTAGTGCATGTTAGTGTGAGTGTGTAAGGGGAGAGGATAGGACAAGGAAGAGGAAGGACAGATCGCGCGCGGTCCGTGGCCCGTTTGGTAGGGTACTGCTCCGGCATTCGCCTGGTGTTGATCGGCGAAACCACGGAAAACTACCGATCAGAGCAGCCGGCTGGTAGAATTCTCCTCCAGACAGCGACTGACAAATATTTGTGGTTGAAATTTGAACATTAACGCCCAACTGATATATCGCATATATTAACATTTGTGAGACTGTCTGGTGATTGATCACCACTATCATTTATACAAATTAATCGAAAACAGTTTATTAGAAACTCGTTCTCTTCGTTGTTCTTCAATCACCATGGCAGTCAAGCTACTACAGAACGAGTTATTGCGTTGGTTGAGGAGGGAAATTTGTCTGCAACAGAAGCTGGGAGACGTTACGGTGTTGGTGAAAGAACAGCACGGCGCTGGATTAGACGATATCGAGAGACTGGAGAAGCGGAAAGAAAAGTTGGCTCAGGTCTCTCGAGGGTGTCAAGTGCTGCTCAAGACGCTGAGCTGGTGCAAGATGCTCAGGAAAACCCGTTCGTGAGTGCAGGACTGTAGTACTGAGTTCCCTGGCTCTGAGGAAACCGCTCGGAGACGCTTGAGAGCTGCTGGTCTGCGATCACGACGTGCGGCGTTTAGGCAAAAGCTCACGGACGAACATAAAGTGTACAGAATGGCATTTGCTGCGGAGAACATGCATCGGGACTGGACAAATGTAATTTTTTCTAACGAGAGCGTATTTCCCTCAGTTAATGATGGGCCAGTGCGAGTATATAGACCACGTGGAAGCTCTTTTGATCCAAGATATTTGCGGGAGATAATGAGGTCTGGACGCGTCTCAGTTCCCGCGTGGGGATGGATGTCTTCTAGGGGTATAGGCATGCTTCACAGGATAGAAGGCCATCTGGACGCAGATCAATACCTGCATATTTTACAGAACGTAATGATACCATCGGTGAGGCAACTTTATCCTAATGGCCAAATATTTTCCAACAAGACCAGTCCCCTATTCACAAATCTGTGGCAGTTCAGCGTTGGCTTGCTGAACAACCGGACGTTGAGGTGATTGAATGGCCTCCATGTTCCCCGTATTTAAATCCGATAGAGATTCTCTAGTCAGAAGTGAAGAGGGGAGAGAAAATTGGCCAGATGCCTCACCGAGTAACAGAGATTATCTGTGGCAATTGATTAAAAATGCATGGGAAGAGGTTGCACCCGGGAATAAATATGTAGCTGCATTGATTAATCCTCTTCCACGGCAAATGTCAATGGTATTGGAATCTGAAGGATCATGTATTCCGTATTAAATGCGACGAAGAAAGATCTGGATCCTCTTCCTCAGTGTTGTGTCTGTAACATATTTGCAGAAATATTAGATTCATAATGCCACTTAGTCCTGCATAAATATTGATTTATTGAATCCTGAGAACAAAATATAAACGTGCAATCGCATGAAAAAAATATTGTATAAACTCCATCGTAATGGTCAAAACATGCAAGAGATTCATATTCAAAAATAGAGAGAACCAACAATCACAATCGCATTAAACTAAACACATCATTTAACAGACGTATCACACTATTACTTAATACTAAACAGAAATTTATTACTCCTGTTGTTTACGAAATAAATAGTTTCAAAATACGACCTACTTGCGCAAAAACGCACGGTATTCATGAAGTAATTTTAGAATATAGTAAGCCACAAGTTAATGAAACTTATCCTGTACAAAATTAGACATTATGTTCTGTTATCTAACACCACGTAGCAAATTATGAACGTGGAAACGCATTTCAGAAATATTGTGTAAACTCAATAGTAATGGTCAAAACGTGCAAGAGATTCAAGTTCCAAAATAGAGAGAACCAACGAGCACAATCACTTTAAACCAAACACATCATTTAACAGACGTGTTACACTGTCATTTAAAACTAATTAGAAATTTATTACTTTTGTTGTTTACGAAATAAATAATTTTAAAAAACGACATACTTATGCAAAAACGCGCGGCCTTCATTAAGTAATTTTAGAGTATAGTAACCCACAAGTAAATGAAACCTATCCTGTACAAAATTAGACATTATGATCTGTTATCTAACACCTAAGAACTAATTTTGACTGTGGAAATGCATTTAAGAAGTATTGTATAAACTCAATCGTAATGGTCAAAACGTGAAAGAGATTTAAATTCCAAAATAGAGAGAACCAACGAGCCCAATCCCATAAAACCATACATATCTATTAACAGATATATCACACTAATATTTAACACTAAACAGAAATTTATTACTTTTTCTCATTAAAAAAATAATTTTAAAAAAGACTTACTTATACAACAAAGCACGACATTCAACAAGTAATTTACAGAGTATAGAATGCCACAAGCAAATAAAACCTATTCAGTCCAAAACTGGACACTCAGTTCCCATTTTTAACACCTAGAAACAAATTATGCTGGTGGAAAGACATTTAAGAAATATTGTATAAACTGAATCATGGTGGCTAAAACAAGCACGACATTCAAATTCAAGAATAGAGAAAACCAACGAGCACAATCGCATTAAACCAAACACAATACTTAACAGACGTATCACACTGTTATTTAAAACTAAACAGAAATTTATTACTCCTGTAGTTTACGAAGTTAATAATTATATAGAACGACATACCTATCTAACAACGCACGATATGCCTGAAGTAATTTATTGAGTATAATAAGCCAAAAGCAAATAAAACCTATTCAGTACAATATTAGCCATTCACTTCTATTTGGTGTTAAAAGGTGTTAAACACCTGGGAACCAAATATAAACGTGGAACCGCATTAATTAAATATTGTATAAACTCAATTCTAATAGGAAAAAACGTGAGAGAGATTCAAATTCAAAAATTGAGAGAACCAACGAGCACAATCGCATTAAACCAAACACACTATTTAACAGACGTATCACACTGTTATTTAAAACTAAACAGAAATTTGTTTGTCCTGTTTTTACGAAATAAGTAATTTTATAGAACGACATACTTATCCAACAACGCAGGATATACATGACGTAATTTATAGAGCATTGTAAGCCACAAGCAAATGAAACCTATTTAGTACAAAATTAGACATTCACTTCTAATTTTCTACACTTGGAAACAAAATATAAGCGTGGAATCGCATTAAATAAATATTGTATAAACTCAATCGTAATGATCAAAACATGAGAGAGATTTCTAATCCAAAAATAGAGAAAACCAACGAGCACAATCACATAAACCCAAACACATCATTTAACAGACGTATCCCACTATTACATAACACTAAACAAAAATTTATTACTTCTCTTATTTACGAAATAAATAATTTTATAACACGAGTTACTTATGCAACAACGCAAGACATTCATGAAGTAATTAATATAGAATAGGAAGCCGCAAGCATATAAAACCTTTGTAAAAAAATTTTCATTTGTACAAGAAACTTAACCCTTCAATGACCCATCGAGTACCGCTGTACTACACATAATTTTAAATCTTAATTTCTTGTGTATGAGCTCATTCTTGGAGCTGTCGTTCTCGGCAGCTGACTTTGCAACTGTTACGAATCGCGTGTCGGAAACTGATGTCACGAAGGCCGTTTATCTATCTCGCGTTAACAGATTTGTTTTGAATGGAGCACTGTCGTACTCCACGCGCCCACTCACGTCCCTCAGTCGCCTCTTGTGTCACTCGTCCGTTGTGTCTTTCGCGCCCTTGGTGTTTATGTTTGTTATCTGTGTTATATTTCTGTCCATGTCAAGCTAGCACAATCACCATAGCACAATCACATCAAACCAAGTGGAATATTTAGTAGTCATTTATTACTAATTTATTACCCAAATATTAAACTTATTACTCCTCCCGTTTCTGAAATAAAGGTGGTTGTACTCGTGACAGTCAATTAAAAAATCAGCACAAACGATCCAAACTAATACGAATGTTTAGAGCACATTTATTACTATTTTGTTACTCTAAAATTAAAGTCATTACTCATGCGGTTTACGAAAAAAAAAGGTCAATCACAAGCAGTTATGCAACCGGCACTACATTTGCGTATATTACTAAAGAGTACCAACGACCTCAAAACACTACAACCAATTACAAAAATACATATACAATCAATAGTACACACTCAGTTCTAAATTTTAACACCAAGAAACAAATTTTGAATCTGAAAACGAATTATGAAATATTGTAAAAACTAAATCGTAATGGTCAAAACATGCAAGAGATTCAAATTCAAAAATAGAGAGAACTAACAAGCACAGTCGCATAAAACAAACTCAACATTTAACAGACGTATGACACTATCACTTAACACTAAACAGAAATTTATTACTCCTGTTGTTTACGAAATACAAAATTTTAAAAATCGACACACATACGCAATAACGCACGGTATTCATGACGTAATTATAGAGTATAGTAAGCCACAAGTAAATGAAACCTATCCTGTACAAAAGTAGACATTTTATTCTGTTATCTAACACCTAGTAGAAAATTATTAACGTGGAAAAGCATTTATTAAATATTGTGGAAAACTCAAACGTAATGGTAAAAATATGCTACAGATTCAAATTCAAAAATAGAGAGAACCAACGAGTAAAATCGCACTAAACGAAACACCTCATTTTACAGACGAATCACACTATTACTTAACAATAAGCAGAAATTTATTACTCCAGTTGTTTACGAAATGAATAATTTTAATTGCGATTCTGGCTTCAGAACGTCTGCATGCGCACCCGTGTTGAGCTCTAGCGTTATCGCAACTTTCATATGTGACGTAATTCAACCTTGGCCATAGTCGCCGAAAGATAAGACCGAGAACGACGTCCACAGATTGTTCTAAAGACCACGGCTTCTGGTTGAAAATATTTCTTAGTAAAATGAGCTATGTAGTTGCGTGGGTGTTAATCGTTTGAATTCTTTTTGTGAATTTGATATCCTTGACACATGTAGAACATTTCTGTAATAAAAATCTAAGTGCAATCAATATCACGTAACTATTCTTTTCGTAATAAATGTGTTTGGACAGCGTATACAGAATTATCTGTGATAGCACAGTGCGGTCGAGCCAGACCTACAGACTGCAAGGATCCGAGTTCAAATCCCAGTAACGCTAGAATATTTTTACCTACTCGTGTAAAGAGAGTTACGTAATGCTGTAGGAGGAAGTGTCGAAATTTTCACAGAAAACACGTTTTGTAAGTAGCTAGTTCGAAAAAAGTGGATTGTTGGTATTGTTCTTTTATTTTCTGACAAGACTGTTTTTTGAACCCGAAAAAGTGATTTTCCAAAAACTCTTTGTCAATCCGTCTTCGTGTGAGTAATTCTAGAGCCTAAAGTAAACAAGATTTTCACCAAAATGGATATTCCTTGAACGATCTGGCTAATATTACGAATCTTCGAATTTTAACCGAATCTTTTAATTTTGAAGGTACTTTACACCAAACCCCATGATATTTACATAATTTTCTCAAAAAGAGCTCCAATTTTTCTGTAAATATATTCCTCGAAGCACAAGATGTTTACGATGGCGTACGTTTAACTTTGGGCGAACGATCTGAATTTTCGAAAATTTCTAACAAATACCTATTAACATTGTCAAAAACAAATATTAACGCTAGAGATTTTTGTTTCATGAAATCTCTTTTTAAAAATAGATATTAAATTAATGTAAATGAAACACTCCACTCTTTCCTAGTAACAATCCACTCTTCACTAGTAATGATTGCTGCTATTGGGTCTAACAGCTTCCTTGTTCTTTGGATGGCTACTGTTTTTTTTTTTGTTTTTTTCCAACAGTATTATCTCAAAAGTACTGGAGGAGAACAGTTGATATCTGGAGATAAAGAGATGGTGTTAGCTTCTATTGTAGGCCTGGTTCCTTGTTATTCCAGTGAAAAATAAGTAACTGCACTGAAACAGTAGATGCTCCCGCCAATTGATAATCATAAGTTTATCACCATGTACTGGGTAGGGAGGAGAACGAGGAAATCTTTATGAATTTTCGCCTGCTGTTTCCTTCTCAGATAAATACTTGGATAGTTTATCAACATCAAATCGGAATTTTAGCGCGTTTGATGTATTAATGATGTAATGATGATGATGATATTAAACATAAAAAATCCCTTCCAGTTGTCTGCGTGTTAATATTTAGCGTATCAAAATAGCCCCGACACCCGTATCACATTAGCCTCTTAGTTGTATCATATTAGCCCCACAAATTTGAGGCTGTATATATATCATGACACGATTAATATTATTGTATTATTTTAACGCAGAAAAAAAGATTAACTCTTTCTCAATGATAACCTATTTTCTAAAATATCGTGTCATACAAAATAACGAAGTAACATCTAACGTTTTATATCACGGCGGTAAAGTTTTTGACTGGAAAAATTATGCATTTTAGTTTTGATTTTTTCCTCCCAAATATTGTAACATTTTGAGTCCTTGCTATATGGTCATTATAAAAGAATATATTTCCTATCATTTGTCCTTTTCTTGTTAATTTTGGACATAAATAAGTAACAACTCTTAGAGTGTATTACATTTGCCCCAATTTTCTACTGTATAATATTAACCCCGAATGATCTGATTAACAATGTCGAGAAACAATAATAACGCGTGATTTTTGTTTAATGAAATCTTTTTTTAAAAATAGATCTTCTATTAAGGTAAATTAAACACATTGTTTTTTTAAAACTGCAGATGCAAATGCTTTACTTTCTTTTCGCATCGGAAAGGAGGTAGTCTTGAAGTGTATCTGGTGGTGCAGGGGGAACCGTGTCAGGCGAATTAACTTTAAAGACCCGGGTTCGAATCCCGACGAGTAGAAAACATTTTCTGGGGCAGAAGATGTTTTTTTTTTTGTTTCTTTTGCAGGTTCACATAGGCCGTATTGAATATTGCGTAGCAATTACGAATAATACGTGAAAATATATACTGTTGAAGCAACACTTGTTTTGAACATAAACGCTTTCTAAATAGTATGTATAGTAAGATAAACTTTATTTAGGTGCGTAAACGTTGATTCTCTAAATTAAAACTTAACGTAAATGAGAACAGTGTCGTCATAAGAGTTATTATGATACTTATATCCAATGCTTTATTTTTAAAATCTTAGGCCCCGAAACGCGCTTCAAATTAATTATTAATATAATAGCAAAGTCATTCATATATACTATAATTTAATAATTATTTCCAAACAACCAGAACGCCGTTCCGTCGCGTACCAACAAAAACCAAGCCCTGTATATACAGGATATTCGGGGAGGAAATGTCGAATCTTCGAAAAGCGTTAAGACAATTTAAGATATTTGTCTAATAAACTACACGGATATTCCAAATGGCTCAGCCGCAATAAGCATTCAAACGTTGGTTTGGATATATGTTTTCTAACCAACTATTTGCGTTGTAGAAGCATATAAACACTTCATTAATATCAAAATTGTTTATTATTAACAAAATAAATGAATACATTTGATCAGAAAGAAAAATTAACTTAGAAATTAAAAAAGCACCCAATTTTCACAGTTCGACTGCATTTTTATTTCTCGGTTAATTTTTCTTTCTGAACTAATATATTAAATTATATTGTTAATAATAAACATGTTACATGTTTCTGGTCTGTGCATATGATTCTAGAATGCAAATTTTTGCGTAGAAACCATATTTCCAAACCAACATTTGCGTGTTTATTGCAGCTCAGCCATTCAGAATATACATATAGTTTATTAGACAAAGTAAGATTAAAATTGTCTAAACAGCTTTTTTTCAAAGTTTCGACGTTTCCTTCCCCGACACTCTGTATATCCATGCTTCTTTAAAACCAAAAATAATGATTTGCGTACTGCAAACTAATTAATTAAACCCATGGCAGTAGAACTGTTAACATAAGCACTGTCACATATCTTTCGCAGGATAAGGAGTCAAATTTAAACAAAAATTATAGTTCACATGAATTTTGTCAAATTGCGTCTTACTTTCTATGATATTCAAATGGTAACATTATATTACAATATTCAATTGGTTAACAGCTTCGGCTAAAGAGACTTGTTTGATAATTCTCCATTTTCGTATTGTAATAAGATATCTTACGATACTCATGTCGTAAATAACTATTTGACAACTATTATGTTTAGTGTATGTGTCTAGCAGGTTTTGTATTATTCTGAGAAATTGGATCATACGAATCACGTTTACTACGTTATTCACACAGGAGCACATGAATCTCAAAAAAGTATTTAATAATATAATCCTTGCTGATGAATCAACGTTTTATTGATGATTTTAATTTTGAAATTTTTCATTAGTTTGGATGTTTAAATGTGTCACATGTAATTACATGTCTGTGAAACAAGATAGCATTATATGAAGAAGAAACATTGTTTTTCATTTCATCATTCAACTTCATCAATCACTCACAATTACTTTAATTTTCTCTGCTTATCAGTTTTTTAATCTCAGATCTTCGATGAAGACATGAATCAAATAACATCGTAGATATTTGAGTGTTTCAAAATCATAACATGATTAAATGCTTATATTTATTGAATTGGTTTTATAATAACCTGTAAAAACATGGGTTTTCTGTAGGTTTTGGGGATGTTGAAAACATTCAAATAGTAAAGGCAATGTTAAGCTTGTGACCTTTAACATTGTTTATTTGATATTTTTCTTAGAGATAGTTTATGTTATATATAATTGTTTATATAGAATAGTATATAATGTATATAATAATTTCTTAGGGAGAGTTTTCAAAGATTGCACATTAGATACCTTGAATGGCCCGTTTCCGTTTAATAAACCGCTACGTGCTAAATTCAAGGTTTTGATAGATTCATAGAATGGAGAGTAGCGGCCAACAAACCACCTTCAAACTCTGACGATACTGAAATGTAGTCGGTGTTGGGAAGGTCATATCACTTAACCATCAAGTTCGTTCTATGTATTTTCACTGGGAAATGCTAGAGCATTGATATTTACTAAACTGTAAACAAACGGTAAATCTCTTTGAATTGTTATAACATCTGTTTTGCTTTCTTTTAGTAGTATCAACTCGTTTTACCAAGTACGTGAGTTTGTTATATTTTAAGATAAAATTATTTATTTTTTAAAATTTAATTTTTTTTTTTTTTAAAAAAAAACGTTTTAAATGTATATTAAATATATTAATGTTGTTTAAAAATATGTATTAACAATGCGTAGATTTAGCACATGATGCTTTTAGCTCTTATTTGAATATTATACAATGAAATCATCAAATTAACAGTTTTAGAAAGATGATCCTGACTTATTTAATGATAAATTGAATTGAAAATATTAACTTGAAGTTTATATAGGTTCATTTAGAAATTTCTATACTTATGTAAATATTGTGATGTGTGATTCCACTCATGTGATCTTTCAACACACAAAATAAATATTTCTTTATTTGAAAACTTTAACATTCCATTTCTCCAATTCAATAGAGTTTACAGCAAACGGCTAATAGTATGTTTCCCTTTTTTTTTAATGGTAATGGGTAAATAAGAGAAACATATAGTTTCTAACTCACGGTTTTAAAAGTAGCCTTTGAAAAAATTAATTATGCAGCTATTCGGTTGCTCAACATCCCTTTGATAGAAAAGCAGAAACACTCATTTCGACGTAATGCACATTCAAAAATAATTTGTATATAATCAGTTTCCTCTTTATTTGATAAATATATCGCCTTGCAAATTGCAGCATTTAAAAGAGAATATAAAAACAAAATAAAAGTTATATTCATACTCGCCATAAAAAGACGTATTTGGCGTAATTAAATTGGCCACAGAATTTGTTTATAAGCTAAGTGTTTTAAGCGTAGCATGCGAGACATTGGAGAACTGTTTTTTTCAGTATGCTTGTGTTAAGTGAAAACAAATGAGGTCATTCTAAAATGTTAATTTCTTATAAACAATTACATATATCTCGAGAACGAAATATGATAACACCCATCGAATTCCGGAAATTTGTATCGCGTTTAAACGCCCCTCAGATGAGACAATAAAAAAATTCGCAACAATAGAAAATTTATAAACAATTTCCAACTTTTCTAAATCTAAAGGGGGAGGGTCTCCCGATGCCCGAAAGCCGAAAATTGTGAATTAACAATTTTGCAACAATTTATAATTTTATAAACAAATTCGAAATATGCGTTAGAACGACCGGGAAGGGTCCGCAAATTGTGCCTGAAATGAGCATCTGAAAATTGCACTTCGACTGGAGTTACAAATCGATTGCTAAACGTTGAATCAATTGTTGATAAAATGCTAAATATTTACGGGTCAATTGACAATAATTCTGGACGGAAACCCTTGCTCAGAAATATTTTTCGTCATGGCGAACGTTCAGGCATAATCTCTCCATCAGTAGGGAATTATGACTTATTTCCGCCTCGTACGTAAACAAACTAGCCCCCTCCCCCTGAGGCAACGTCGTTTCCAACCCTTGGGATGTTCACTCACATTCAACTGTGATTCTACTTGCTAGCGATTGGTCAACGCGTCCCTCCCCCAGGCCGAGGGGTGTCCACGTTTGTCGGCGCGGTGTGGAAGATAGAAATTTACCGGCCATTTTATCTGAGGGAAAGGGTACATTCCTGCCTGAGATATGGCATAATATTCTGGGGAAAGCTCATCCTTTAGTTCCCAGACATTTAGATTGCAAAAGAAAATTATCCGAATAATGAAAAAACGCCATCCACGTGATTCCTGCAAGCCACTTTTCATTGAGCAATCTTACAATTGACTTGGCTATTTATTTTCGAATATTTAGTATTTGTCAAAACTGACTTACGTAACGATGGGAACTTATTTTCATGTAATACTGATATTTATAGTTACAACACTTGACGTAAAAATCATGTTTATCAAGGTTCAGTATCAACAGCTCACTACAAGAAATCCACATACAATACATGTACGTTCCTTTACAACGCATTTCCAGATTAAATTAAACAATTAAAATTGGTACACGCATTTAAGTTGAAAGTAAAATATTTTCTGCTGCAAAACTGTTTCTATACAATTAGAGACCTTACTGATCGTCAAAAAGAAAAATAATGTTTTACTTTAACAAAACAATGTTACAATGTACAATGAATTAGTTTTTAATTTGCATTGTATAATTAAAAAAAGACTTAAATGCCTGTAACAAGTAATGTACTTCAGCTTCCGGGTCAATGACCCCCATTCGATCCTGTTTTTGTCCAGTTTCCCTGATCCATTGAACAAATGCTGAGATGGCTCCTTGATTTGCTAATGGACGTAAATGTAGCTTCACAATGCGAACGTTTTGTTGAGCTTTCCTTTTGCTAGTAGTGGTAGTAGAGATTAGGGTGAGTTTCTATTCGTTAGCAATTGAGAAAAATCAAATCCGTTCGTTTACCGTTACAAATAAGTTTTCTATAATTCGGCAACGAAAATATCTAGTTTTTGACATGTTAATATCTCGCTTTTAAATTTATTATTATTACTATTTTTTCATTTTTCAACTATTAATAGTTAAATGGTTGGGAAGGGATTCTGAAACTCAGGAAAGCGTGCGCAGATGATTTTCTCCCCCCATACGTCACATACAGTTTTTGACTAAATAAATAAATAAAATAATTTTCATACATATTAAAATGTATCTTATTTGTTCTCATGAAGGACTAGCGTGACCATATGGTCACACTCAATTTTTCTCTATACAATTTTTAAAAAATTGTTTTAAGGGGAACAAGATTGATTCACTTCTGCGTTATCAGGGCCCAGCAATAAATAATTTAGTCAAACATCGCCGTTTTTTCCTCCATCACAATACTTTTTCCATACTGCGTACGCAGGAGAGAAAGCAACTAATGGGGCTGAAACACCACTCCTTTCTTGCCCGTATTTTCACGCAAAATTACACGAAAAGAATTCAATTTTTTGAAAAATTATACGTGACCTCACTTCAAAATCTATCATTAAGGAACAGATTTCATTATAGTAAACATTTTAATTTATAATACTTATTTGTAGTAGGAAGACGAAAAAATTGAACTTTTGCAATTTTCGAAAAATCACGGTTTTTAACGAACATGAGACCTGCACCATTCTCTTAAATGTCATTTGCACAATCCAACTACATTTCATAATAAACGATGACGCTACTTTTTTGAAAATGTCCCAGGGGCTTCATGCAAAGTACCCCCAAAATTAAAATATAGTTTTCAAATTCGAGGGGCCGTGACATCAGTCAAATCGATTGAGGAATATAAATTTTGGATAAAACCGGCTGAACGGTTTAGCCGCTAGCGTTGGTCACAGACGGACGTTTTGCCGTCGATCAATTTTTCACTATCAAGGACAACGGGATTGAAATCTATAGGGGCGATGTGCCCGCCATATTTGAAGCTTTTTCAAAGTACAACCGCCGTGTTTTCTGAGGGCAATGTCAGATCGTGCGCGTAATTGTCCATTCGATCGAAGTGCATTTGGAAGATATATAATATTTAAAACATGTTTAATTTATCCAGATTAATAGAATAAAGAATGAAGTTTAATATTGCTTACTAATTGTACAAATTAAATTTGTGTTTTCTTAGTACACTTGACTTTACAAAATTTGAACTTTTCGGTCGTACAGTTCCGATTATTAACGTTAATTTTTAAAACTTTACGTTAAATTGATATCTCTACGAAAATGTCCTTACAATAATTTGAGACCGATCAAGTGTCAGTGTAGTCCATAGAAAAATATATACCTATTGTTACGATTCTATGTGGTGAATTAAAACTCTTATTTTAACAAAAACGTTTATTTTGTCTCAACACAATCACTGAAAACGATTTATGTACAGACATTCTTCAATTGATCATTCATTCTTCTATATACGGCACACTTCTCTTGATTATTTATTTACACTACAGTTCTCCTGATTATTTATTTTCACCGTTCACTTCTCTTGCACTGTCGCACAGTCCTAAGCACTGACCACAGTTCACGGTGCTGGCAACGGTTCACGTCACTGAGCACAATCACTGCATTGCTATTTACCGCGATGGACACACTTCACAGCTCAGCTTCCACTTCAGACTGACACGCGGTCGCCGGCCACCGCGTATTTATACTCGGCGGGCGCCGTCGAGAATTTTCTGGACATTGCGATTAGCCCAAGGCACTCGGGTTCGAGGCCCACCGGCTGAACCGGGGGGCCCCGACGCAATATTCGTTACACTATTTAATAAACTTGTATAATGTTTTCATACATTGAATATCCTACACTACCTTTCAGCAATGCCTACCGAATGTTCATAAAATATGGACTAAACTAAAATTAATTGAAATTCATCAGCAATCAGATTAATATTTAAAATATGATTATTATGCAAAGTTAAGGTAAATAATCCACTTTACTTGGAAATTCATGTATCAATTTTAGTAGAAATGGATCTAGTTTTCAAATTCGTCATGCATATTTAATAAAACACAGGATAAGCTTGATATATAGTTTATTTAATAGTGAGGGATGCATTTATATTTACTGTGCAGAAACAAAGAACCATCTCAGCATTTGCTCTATGGATTAAGGGAAACTGCACGCAAAACCAGATCGAAATGGGTTCAACACCCAGATTAAAATAACAAAACACGTTTAAAACTGTTTAACAATAATACATTATTAAAAACATGAAAATAAAATATGCAAATTAATTATAAAAAAGTATATTACATACTACTTAATTGGCCTTTGAAATGTATTAATTTGGCGAACATTTGTCTAATGTGTTTTCCTTTTTGCTTTTTAGTAATGTTTTACAATTCTGATGAATTCTGACTGTGTAGTATTGATGTAAAAGTAGTTTTATCAGTTCACAGTAATGTGGTTTCTCATCTACATCCACGGAATAAAAAAGATGACCACTTTAAACAAATAGTTGTCCTGTCATCATTTAAAGAACTTCCAATTTAAGGGACTGCAATGTCTTCTTGTGTTGAAGGTGTCACGATACACTTTTTCAGCAGGTTTATACAGTTTTATTGCAGCAGGAGATGTATTAAGCGGTGAATTATTTACAGTTTTTATGGCTATGAGACGAGATTTATCTCTCATCACAAGCAAACAGTATCGGAAAAAAATCACAACACAATCTTTTTATGCTTGCTGAACAACACATCCAGCAATATACTCCGCAACATGTTCGACGTACAGGCATAAATCACAATACATATGAACATTTACGCCATTAAAATGCGTAATGTATCACTCAATCACTAACATACAGCAAGTAAAATAACACGTGTGTCACTTGCAACACAATTTGACTTCTGTGATGGATCGACACGGTCTACAAGACAATTACGATACGCACTCAAATTGTCGAGCATTAGTAGAATTGTCTTCATTCAGTTTCTTCGTCTGAAGAATAGGCTATTATCCTCTTCACAGGAGTTCGTTGATTTTTCTCCTTCCTTTGCAAGTGCTCAGGAAAGGAAAATATAGTGGACACTGCATTGCCCAAAAGTCGCCTACACGCATTTTTTTCTGAAATGATTAGAACCAAATCGATTTGATACATTTCTTCTCTCATCAATGCTACCCATTTCTTAGTCAAGTCTTCGTCCTTTAGAGGAAACCTAAAAAGTTACAAAACATGCTCGTTACCAACACGTTATAGGTAAAAATTCAATGGAGTGAATGAGAAAATACGTAAAATATGATATTCCTCCAATAGTTTTGTCGTTCTATTGGTGCAGTTGTATATCGAACAAGAGGACAGCATTTTGATGCAAATCTACAAACACTGCACCAAAATACGCCGAAAAGTATACTTTTTTAAGAAAAATCCGTACAACCCTCAAATGACTTTGTTTCGCCATCAGAAAACATGACGGCCAGAAGTGAAAAAAGCGTCAACCAGGAGCGCTGTATCTGTATACGTTTCCTCTCTCAGTAATTTAACTCAGCTCGTTGACCAAGGACCTACAAAACATAGATTCTGGCCTCATCGCGTGCCAGGGGATTTTTGTCTTCTAAAGGGTATAGCGGAATAAGGGGGTGAGAAGTGTCCCAAACCAAATCGATAATCGCGATGCTCATACGAAAGAGAATATGCCGTAGATTCACAAAAATTCAGCCACCTACGGCAATCTGTTGCTGAGTTACAAGAAACAAGTTTTTCATGTTGTATTTTTCTTAGCTTCTAGTGCATGTATCAGGCTGAGAAAACATTGGAGAGATGGTAGTTGTATTGATGTAGTTGAATTTTAAGGTATTATTGGCAATTAATTCTGACACCAAATTCAAATAGAAAAAATACTTTGAAATGGATTTTCGACATGATAACGTTGGCAGCTTTGTCCCTAGAATGTGACTTATAACATTCTATTACATATATTTTTTCAGGTTTTTAAACAATATGGACGATGTGAAGAAAAAATTCCACAATTTTTTCAGTTCAAAAATTTGATACGCGTCAAAATGTGATAGGAAAACACGCTTTTACCAATATTTAAACATAGATTCAATCACGAGACATGAACTCGAAATATTTTATATGTTATCATTTACGTACCAAACTCAATCGGAAAGGTGGAAAGACTACAGAAAAATCTACAACTGAGTAATTTAATTTATTTTATAAACAATACATGAATCTAAAAACAAAAGGAGTTAGATGATCTCATATCGATAATATAAATACTTTCCACATAAAGACAAATATTTGTCAGCAAAAGTTGTAAATCATACTTTTGTCAGCGATACTTTTCAATAATTTAAACATGGCTGAAAAAATTCCTATCACATTTTCGCGCGAATTTCAAATTTTTGAACTGATAAAATGGTTTTAATTTTTTCACTATCGTCCACACTGTTTAAATATATGAAGAAAAGAGTTATAGAATGTTATAAGAAACATTCTAGGGGGAAAACAGACTGTACTCCAACGTTATCACGTTGAAAATCCATTTCAAAAATTATTTTTTTCTATTGGAATTTGGCGTTAGAATTGGTTGTCAAAAAATACCCTAAAATTCAACTACTTTTCCCCGTCTTTCATTTTTTTCAGCGATAAATGCAATAGAAGCTGAGAAAAAAATAAACATGAAAAACACGTTTCTCGTATCTCTGCAACAGATTGCCCTAGTAGGCTGACTTTTTTGTGAATCTACGGTATTTATTTATTCTTTCGCATTCGAAAGAATAAAAAATTCGATGCTCATTAGCATCGCGATTATCGACTTGGTTTGGGGGCACTTTTCAGCCCCCTTATTCGGCTATACCCTTTAGCAACTGAATGTATCCAATTTCGCGTTACCAGGGCCTAAGTTTTTCTGCCGAAAATTCACCGGTTTTTCCCGCAGCAATACATAACTTTCTCTCTACTCAGTCGCTAAAAATTATAAAGAACACGTTTCTAGGACAAACCGTTCGCATTTTATTGCAAAAATTATTTTTTAAATATAAAATTTGCATTTTTAAAAAACATTGAGGGCTGGTGAGATACGTCTTAACGTTATTAGAAACTTAAAAAATCTCGTTTGGCCCAATTGGCAAGTTTTAACGGGGGTTCTCCTCAAAGAAATTTCCGAAGCAGAGTTCTTGCAACTAACGTAATGTACCTATATGCTGTTTTTGACAGCCCTGGCGTGGACAGTTGTGGAGGCTTTTCATGCGTGTGCAGTCGAGTAGTGGCTTTTTTCTCTTCATTCTTCTCCTCCTTCAATGTTGATAATTTTGTTTCCTTCTTTTTCAGGCCTTAGCCGCCGGCACTGGTTTGGTACATACAGGAATGTCTTTAATTAGCAAACTTTAGTTTTCTGTACAACATATTCCCCCAATGGCCACCGTTCGGCGACAGGGCGAGATCGACTCATCAGTCATCTTCATGACTGTTGGAAAAATAACTATATCAAAAAGAAATACTTTCTCAAGCACTTGTGGAAAGAATGCAAGTTTCTCTTTTTTGGGGGGAGTGGGGTGGGGGACTTTCACTTAATTAAGCAAAGGGAATTGAAACAAACTAAAACAGGTTGACAAGTATGAAATCAATAAAAACCATTAAAGTTTTATATCATAAGGTGACTGCTGAAGCTACAATTCCCCTTCTGTTAGAGCACTTTTGCGAGACAATTAAAAATTGCCACAAAAAGTAATTTGAAAGCATAAAAAAAAATATAACTTGCAACATCCAGGTTTCATGACAAATTACCATCGCAAGAATAAGTGCACTACTATAGTGGAAACAAATTTCATACTTATTTTCCTATTTACCTGCAACACAGTCCCGATACTGAAAAATTGCTGTATTTTGAAAGTCTTTGTCTAGGATCTGCAACATCAATTTTGTTCTTGAAATGTAGGCTTATTCTCCTCACAACGAAAACTTTCAAACATGTAACACAATATTAAGATCACACCAAGAGGAGGAAATTATGTAAATAATTTTCTCAAATAAAAGTGTTAGCTAATTCTAATAATTTCAATAACAGCTTTTTTGTGTACCAGCATACAAACAACCTTTTCCGTCACAAGAAATTGTTCATAAAATGCCAATTTATGGCACAGCCATTACTCCCTGCGTAATGTCATAATATCAACCCCCTTACCAACTGCAAATTGAATTTGTTTCCTTAATTAATTCTGGTTCCTTTTCTAAACTTATAATCGTCATGAAAAAAAAAGAAAGAAAGAAAAAAGTAAACAAATAATGTTTAAACCTTGTTTATAATATTTCTTTATTGCATTTGTACAAATCTGAACACACACTCCTAGTATCACATGTAATTACGCAATAAAGTGTAACTAGTAGCATAATTTGTACATTACGAGATTATTCATCCCATTTCACCAATGTTGAAGCAAATTTTCTAAGGTAAATTAAAAATACTAAGTTAAAGCTTTTAAAATTCAATTTAATACAAATGGAACCCAGTCACAAAATTTACTACTTCAAATTGAATTTGCTCAGTTTTTCAGATGAATTCACAAACCTTAAGACTGGACATTTGAAACATTGATTCAGATGATTTTAATTATGGGGATTGGAAGTACTAAAATAAATGCACTAAACACAGTAATCAGTAACATTGCAAAATCCAACGTGATTAAGGATGAACATGTGTAGTAGAGAAATAAAAAAAACAAAAACTATTTCATAAGTGTTTATTAAGGAATAGACTGTATTGTCATAGAAAAGGCACATGTGTAGATAGAGGCCTAGTGTAAGTTTATATTTTTCAAAAATATGTAAAAAAATTGAAAATGAGTGAAATAAAAATTTGTCACAGTGTTTAAAATTGCCCCATTGGAGCATTTTCAAATTTTCGAAGACATCACCAATCTGGCCTTAAAATGGATTCATAATGGCTGAATGTAAGTTCTCCATCTACAGAAATAATTAGATACTATCTTGAACCACACAATACAAGTTTCATATGAAATATAAAATTCATACATTGTATGTGAAATGTAGTTTACATGGAGCCAGTGTCCACATAAACACATGTCGGCTTTTTTCCCTTTTTTTTCCTTTGCTTTCTTTTCTTTTATTTTTTGTAAATTTAAAAATTTCCACACATGGATCACATCATATTCCATTCCAAATGAGAGATGTTATGTAGCAACAAAGGCAAATGCACATTTCAGGAATAGGTTCTCAATTATGAAAAGAAAATAGTCTGTAAAAATTACTTGTTAGATTTTGGTTGAGTTATGCATGAGCTTTATGAAATATGGGCAAGCAAGTTATTACGATTACATCTGCTTCGCATACATGCTCTCATTCTTGACTACTAGAATGCAATTTTCAAAAAGCAGGGATATGTTTGTCTATTCTAATGAATTCATTTTTTTGCCAGACAGATTCTTTGTTTAACAGAATGATAATGATACTGGCAAACTCGTATGTGACACTAAAATGTTTCGTTTCAACATATTAATATTTTGAAATGCAATGAAAATATAGTAATAAGAGAAATATATCAAAGTAAGTAATTAACTAAAAAATTGTAAAATAAAAATGGTTTTAATTCATTCAGACTTGCAAACTTAAAATTTAATGGAGGTGTATTCAGTGTATCTGTAAACACATGTATTTACATGCAAATTAATTCCCTATTTATCACCATTCAAAGAATTGGTAATTTTAACTATAATTGATAAAAAATGTAAAACTTTGAACAAAGGAATATGACGATTGCATAACAATAACGGTTTACTTGTAAAAACAACAAATAATATTACTATGAATTTGTATTTGCAGTTCATTTCAAATGTATTTGCATTTCTATGCAATATTAATTTCTTTTACCAATCTGCGTTTCTCTATCAACTTACTTTATTACATCAATAAACTTTGAAGTTTTAAACTGCATAATGTGAAATAATTATTTATGATGATGACTATTATTATGCCGATCCGGATAGCCGAGATCCTTAAGGCAGTAGTGTCGTGACGATGTCGGACGGAATGACCGCGGGTTTGAATCCCGCGTTGGGCATGGTTGTGTGCGTGTGTGTATCTTATTTGCAGACTTCGAAATTTTTGAACGTTCATCCTCCAGTTTTGTTCGAATGACCTTGACATGCCTATTCAAAATTTTGTTGAGATCGGAGGATTCTAACCTGTGCCGTCTTCAGCGCGAACTCGCATGACGGACGAATCCAAACCTACCACCCACCGTTGAGTCAGCCCCGAGGCTAATAGTACAAGAATTTTAATTGACAGTGTCACACCTGTTTGCATCTAACATGATGCCATATGTTAGTGTCATAGGCCATCAAAAAAGCAACTCTTCAAATTTAGAAGCTCGAAGGTTATTTATAAAGTTGAAACATGTGAATGACTGCGCTGAAAGGGCTGTTAAATTAATGCAAGATTTCCATGCACTACCGATTGTAGACGAGGAGCGAAAGCAATTTGTGTTGTGTTTTTCAAAAACATCCTCCATTGTACCCATATTGCAAGAAAGAAACACTGAAGAAAAGTAAAAACCATAACGCAATCTACAAAGTGAAAATGAATTAAATTGGAATAAAAAAATATATATTAACCCAGATAACCCCAACATCCTTCTGGAAGGACGACAGTAGTTCCCGGGAACTTCCGTTCCAAAAATGGCCGTGATTGTAGTGCCTATCGAAACACTTTAGAAGGTGCGGTGTTTAACATCCCACGAACGGCATAGTATTCATTGGTTTATTTAAAGAAAAAAAAATACAGGGGAAACTTTGCGATGGACGAATTAACCGACGATTTGTGATGGTGATTAAATTTGCACTATTTTTGTTGTAATATTCTTCAAGTTTGGTGTATATCGTGTTGAATTAACATGTAGAAGTTATATTTACGAAAGAGTGTCCTACGTGTTTGCAGTAATAGTGTTATGAAGTTTGACATCCTTCTGGAAGGACGTTGGGATTGTGACCAAATTTTACTTTTACAGGAAGCACTTGCTTCTCCATGAGCTGATGTACACAATTGAAACTCGTGATAGTGAATTACTTGAAAGTGGTGTTATATTACTACTGCCTCAACTGAATGCAAATGATGTCACCGATGAAGATTCGGAAAATCCAAATCCCAATAACCTACCTATAAACTGTATCCGCAGGTATTTATGACGGATCCTGTAGTTGCAGCGTCGTGTAACAATATTTTGTCAGCAACTTGTGTTGACAAAGCGGCAACTTAGCGGAAATCAAATTCAGAGTACACATTGAGCACAGATAATTTTCCTACAACTATCCCATCGAAGAAAAGGTAAGTTCTTGCTTCCCATACGAAAACAAAGAAGAATGTTAACAGATGAAAAAGGAAAGACTCGGTTGCTTCTAAGATTGAATGGCGCTTGATGCATTTAGCAGTTGAAGAAACAAAAACTCCACTCACTTCAGGTACTTTTTGAACGATGATGTTATAGAAGTGACGATATACGAAGCAGTATGTTGCAAAGAAAAACAAGTTGGGCAACTGCACTGAGGATTGGCGATTGCCCATAGGAATTTTGCTGCTTAGTGGTTGTGGATGTTGTACTACCCCTCAGAAAATCTACTGGCAACTAGATAAAGATTGTCATAATGAAATAGTATCAAATGCCATGTGAAGGAATCGATTTGATTTTATAATATCAAATTTTGATGTGTGCAACTGCGATCTTCTAGATTCATTGCCTTGTTTGCCAAAATATTTATCATGCTGAACACTAATTTCAGAGATTTTGCTCCTCATGAGTGGTATCATTCCATTGACGAACCAATGATACCCTATTTTGAACGAATTTGTACAGGTGTGAAGGACTTTTAGACCACCTGACATTTCGTCGCAATTTTGCAACTTCGAATCTTGAAACATAAAAGCGAATAAGCTTCTCTAGATCATCCTAAATTAGACAAAACAATTCTGGATAGATAGAAAAGGCCATTACGTTGCAGACACGAAAGAAGCGGGTAAAATAAGCAATTACATTGCAAATGCCGCCACAAGAAAACAACTGCCGATCCGGTGGCAGAGATCGCTGAGGCAGTAGTGTCGTAGCGATCTCGGACCGAAGGGTCGCGGGTTCGAGTCCCGCATCAGGAATGGTTGTATTTGTGTTCGTCCTTTCACCCTATATCATCACATCGTTAACATACCGTTAATTCCAATAGTGGTCGCTTATGACCTAGATGTTGTTGCGACCTAAAAAAAAATCGCGCTCAAGTCAGAACGGGGTAATACCAGCCTATCGAGATGAAATTTTATTTTTGAGTAAATTTGACCCCAATGGAAAATATTTAGAGGGCGAGACCCAAAAAATTATTATGTTTCTTTTTTTTGCAATATAAGGGACACCTTAATGTGTATGTTTGTGATTGTCCATTCATCATCTCACACTATATCCCCTCAGGGCCAACAACCCTATGGATTTGAAAAAATGGATTTGGCACAAAAGTGCTGATCTCCCCCTCCTGAAAGGTCATGTGCTCTTGCCCTGGGGAGAATATGACTGGGTATGGGTGGGTAAAGTGGCGTGTTCGCATGGTCCTAGGATGGCCAATTTAGTTATTAATTTGTTTAAAATTTTTAAATTATTTTCTCATATTTTTATATTATGTATTTTCATATGTAATACTAGTAAGATCACTCCATAACTGAATCAGCTTTAAATTAATAAAGACGAATATGATCTTGCAACAATACATTCAATCACTAATGAGATGATAGTAACAATTCACACTATATTCCATTTAGAGACAAATTTGAACATAATGCAATCATCCATTAAATGAAAATAATATCTCAACATCCCATTCTTTTTACATTTTCGTTTAGGGACAATTTACAACCCGTTGGTTAACTATGCACTTCGTTCCTCAATTCTCATGATCTCCATAAGCACTTCATAAACCATGTAACTTAAAAGGAATACCTTTTCAAATTTTACACTTTATGTGTCTTAAATATGTCATACTAAGACACTAGGCCAAAAGCTCACATTTTTAAAAGTTTTATACTTACAACTAAACAATCCTCTCTGTGACGGGTTAAAAGAGAGGAAGAGATCTCTGTAAAATATTTTATTAACTTAATTCTCACAAAGAGCATCCTACATTGTAAAAGCAGTGCTTAGAAGCAGCTGACACCTCTACTTCTTAGAACAGAAGTGAGGGTGCCCACTGCAATTGTTTACACCCTTCTGACCCTCACGCATTCCGCACACTATAAATTACTTAGAAACATGAAATGCAAGTAGGACAGGGCAAACACACCATCTACTAACAACTCTTTAAATGAACCAAGCGAACTTCGCTGCATTTCCTTAACAAAACAACAAAGAAAGTGAAGAATGGGGAAGAGAGAAAGAGGGAAAGAGAGAGAGAGAGAGAGAGAGAGGGAAAGAGAGAGAGAGGGAAAGAGAGAAAGAGAGGGAAAGAGAGAGAGAGAGGGAAAGAGAGAGAGAGGGAAAGAGAGGGGGGGGGAAAGAAAGAAGAGTAAATTAACACGTTTTCATATAAACTTACATTTACCACGTTTTCTTGATCTCCATTTGCATTCTTGGTTAGTTGCCAACAAAAAGCTATACTGTATAAATTCACTCAAAAATTCATATTGTTACAAACAATACATATATGCCACCACATAAATGTATTACAGAATATATTTGGAGAAGTGGATGTGATAAAATGCATTTAAACTAGAATAGGAGAGATATTCAACCTCAATTTACTAGTGCTGTCAACATTTTACGAATACTGTATGTCACAATCAGCAGGCAAAATGCGGTGTGGATTACGCTAAGGAAAAAATTATGAAAAGGAGGAAAATATAAAAATTTGTTTAACTAGAATTCCAAATGAATAATTCTTTGTTTAAAAAATACAAGATCCAGCAACAGAATTAAATGACACACAATCCAAGAATCAACTAATACAAAGATGCACACACTTTCACGCAAAAGATACACACACCTATGAAAACTTGTCATATTTCTTCCTCACACTATCTTCATTAAAATTTGTCTAGGTAACCACTTGCTCCGACAGAATAGTCACTCCAACAAAATGCTGAATTTCAAAATGACATACATTATAGAATAAATTTTGCAATTTGAAAGCTGTAAACAATTTTCCAAAACACTACTATCCTCACAAAAAATACACAAATAAAAAAAAAAATTACAAGTGGAAAGGAAAACAAAACTAAACAAATTAAAAAATAAATAATTTTAAAGTAACAAAAACACTTTTTGTTAATTTCTTACCAATGTTATATCACTGAGAAACAATCCTATTTATTGCTTTAAATTTAAAAACATATTATGGAGGACGTAGTAGTTGTTACTGCCTTTATTGTTTAAATTTTGTAATAGAAAAAAAAAAAAAAATCCAACTACAATTTCAAATTTACTCACTGTACAAGTTCATCATCAATTCTTAGAACTGACTAACCAAAATAATTGGCCAACAAGTTGAGTCAAAACAAGAACACGAAAGAGGAGAGGTGGGGAGAAAATGAGAAAGGATTATCTGACAGCGGTATTATGTCCTCCACCACCACCACTCTACAATGAAATGCAACATCAAATTTCAGAAATGCAGAGTTTCCATCCATTTCTCAGCTGAGGTAAATGAGCAAAATGGTCGAGACTTTAAAAAGTGAACATGTCCCTTAAGTGTATAAGGATTATGGAAATGGGACTCACACCAACACACATCCAAACTTATAATTACAGCCTCAACACATCATATACAACTCGCACAAGTAGCCTCATCCAAATAATTAAATTACTCTGCCTCTCTGCAAAACATTCACCAACCCTGTTTTGACAAGTATTGACATATCTTTACAAACTCTTCACTCTTGCATTCATCACCCCTTTCCAAATGATAAAAAGAGGGCCACCTTTTAACATGAACCATACTGCACCTCACAGAGGGCACTAAAACTGCCAAAACAAGATAGTAACATGAAAAACAATGACTTTTGATCTCATTTGTTCATTTCTTTGTTTGGTACCCATGCAGAGCGAAGTCGTACAAAAATTAGGTTTCAGGTACCATCAACAGCGGCATGTTCACAAGAATATTACGTACATTTGCACTATGAATATGTAACAAGATTCTAAATACAGTCCACATGATTGCACCGTATCTACATATTTCTCCGAATCCACCACCCTCTCAAGCATGAAATTGATTCCAAAATATTAGTTCTTACAGTATGACATTTCACACTAGTCAAATATAAACAAGATACAGGCATACTACTCAACTACAGATAATTCTTCGTAAAAATTTTACAACGCTCAAATATATACACTCATATATCTGGCATGAAAATATTACAGCTAGATGATTATACCAGCAAAGAATATATGAGAAGAGAAAAGGAATATAATTACTATCAAAATCAACAAAATAACTTAAAGATACATTTTAGGAAGATTTCTGATGAAATCTTATGTGCATAATAATTTATATCAGCTTTATAAAAATTGTCGAACTACATAGGAAGAGGAAGAAATCATTCTTAATAAGAAATCAGAGTAATTTGGTACTTTCTGAAACTATCTCTGGTTGACAACATGCATCAAATATTATGATCATGATTTAAAACCATTGTTCATTTTTTCAGAAGGTGATGGATTCAACTGCAAGAATTATTTCAGCCTCTCAAATGCTCACACTTATTACCATTCTCTTAAAATGTACATACGTACCCCCAGAGCAATTAACTAGCAGCAATACTAGTGTGTAACACTAAGTGGTCAATTTTTATGAGGAGCTCCATTTCTCCTTTTATAACACCAAAACAGAACAATGGAACATTTATTTCTCTTTTGGTCCAGATTAACTTGAATTGGTAGTCAATATGAACATTCTCTAATTGTGACATCCCACAATACAATTTCTAGTACGAGATCCAAGTCTTTTTCATCATAGCTAAATTAAATTCACAACTTGCACTTAACAATTGGAAACCACTTCATTCAATAAATGTAATGTCATCACACTGTCATATCACCAGAAATATCTTTCCACAATATGAAGTAGTGCTAAATTTAAACGTTTGTAGAATGTGGCAAGTAAATAAAAAAGAGGACACGAAGTGGCTATGCCACAGCAACTTCAAAGCAATTTCAATCCTGCATCTCTTCTGGCATTTCGTGTGGATTGAGAATACCCGGCACTGACATCTGAATACGTCTCTTTTCCTCTTGTGCTTGCCGCAGTGCAGTTTCCCTCTCTTCAAGAAACAAATCAGAATCATCCTCTCCAGTATATTCCTGAAAGTTGAAAATTATACAGTTAATTGCAAGAACATTTATTTAGGCACATCTGAAACTAAAGTAAGTAACACGACACTGAACAATCTTTGAAGATCATTCTTTAAGCCCAAATAGCCCTTTCAGATTATCTTTCATTATTAAATCAATATTAAGAATGTCACCAACTTCTAGGGTACCAAGGGGTTCAAGTTGATCCCTTTTTTGATTCTAAACATATGGAGGGCGAAGTAACATTTGCTCCTTTGGTAGGCAACCCATCTTGGTTTTATTTTTATTTATTAGTTTCATACCCAAGTTTTTGACCCAGTACATTGTTTTTGGCCACACGTCATTAAAGAAGTCCAGGATATATCAAGAAAGGCCATTAACTTAATTAGAGATTATGGTCTCCGCCTCAGTGCCACATGGAAACGGGCTTTCACAACCTTCCATTCCCGTGCCTCTCCCGGGGGACACCCCCCCACTGTTGACCAATGGCGGAATCCCTTCCCGGCCGCCGGTTGGCTGTTGCCCCTTTGCCTCTCAGGCGGCTCCTTAATAATATCTTTCTTCTTTTACATATTCATCCATCTCAAAATGTCTCCCTCTTTTCATTGCTACCGTCCCCTGCGCCCCCACTCGCTCCCCTTAACACGCTGTATTCCCTCTATCAATCCCCTACCACCGATCCGCTTCCTATTGATCGTTACCTTAGCCAATAGGCTCACCCTTCTCCCCTATATAAGGCAGCTTCGCTAGCCATTTGGCAGCAGTATGCTCTGAGGAAGGCCACAGCAGGGTGGACCCCGGCACAACGGACCTTGTGAACATCCCACCGGACGTCTACAGGCGAGCCTTATTCGTCATTAACAACCAACAAACCGGAGAGGGGGGGGCTGCCGCCCCCACCCCTCCACCGAGCAACAACCTGGATCCGGACGCGATGGCATCACAAGGCAACGCGATGGAGGGCATCGAGGCCGGAGACGACCATGACTTCACAACTGGTAATATGGCCTTCGGCAGACGCTCCCTCGACTCCTACCCGGAACCATCCACAAAAAGACCCCTCCTGGAAGACGGTTTCACCCTTGTTACCAACGGTGCCAAACCCAAACCGGCAAACCCACCGACCCCAATCACTACCCAGAACCCCTTCCAACCCCGGACCAACATGAAACCTCTACCACCCAACAACCTGAACCCACCCAAGAATCCACACAAGAAGCTACTATGACCACCCCCAGAAATCAAACCAAAGGCAGAATCGGACCTTTTCGTATTGACCTTAAGACCATCCTGGACCCCTCTGACTTGACAAAGGACCTCATGAAAGTTTCATCTAATCACATGACGGTCAAGTGCACGCGCACTGACCTCTTGGTTCAACCCCTGACAGTAACAGCTCATTCTAAAATCAAGGATCGACTAGACCAAATCACAAGGGACCCCAGACTGACCGGACTTACATCCATTGCCTACCACTACAACCGAGCCACGACTGAAGCCCATGCAAAATTCATTATCAAAGGACTACCCCCAAGGTTCAACCTGAACACAATCAAGGAAACTCTGACCTCCCTGACCATCACCCACTACCACGTTCAGGAAATGTTGAAACGAGAAGACAACGGGACTCTGGCACCACTCGGACTTTACACAGTCGAGACAAACAGACGCGAGATGACCGACATTAAGAACAAGCTTATCTACATTGACTACTATAAAATCAGACAAGAGGACTATAAACTGACAGACAGGATCCCCCAATGTAAAAACTGCCAGAGACTGTACCACACAAGAGCCTTCTGCCACCGACCCCCGACATGCGCCCTCTGTGCCCAAACTCACCGAACTGAAGAATGCCCTCCACACCTCCTCAGACAGACCACCCCACCTGCGCAACTGCAGCGGCACCACGCTGCCTATGCAAACCTGCCCCTTCATCCTAAAAGCTAGATCCATCCATTGCCCAACAAATCTAAACTCAGTCACCTCCACCCCAACCTTTCATCCAAAACCTTCCTGCTTTTAAGCACAAAATCAATCCTACGCTGCAGTACAAATGAATCATCCCAATCACAAATGACCAACAATCCACCCCATCCATGTTGACAGCATTAAGACAAATTTCCTCTTTAAAGATCCTACCATAAAAACAATCATCCAACACCTACCCTCTCTCCTCAACATCCTCAAAGGCCCAGAGGACATCACCAAACTCATCACCGCTGGACTAAAGCTAGCAGAAATCGTGAACTAAAATGGCTCACCCCCACAAAATCATATCCTTATCCTCCTGGAATGCGGGCGGTGGAATAACACAGAAAAAACCCTCCTTACCCAATTCCTGAAAGCCCTCCATCGGATCCTACTTCTTTAGAGACGTTCTGAAACCTAATCCCTTCTCCATCCCAACTATTAGTAACCCACCGACAGACCCTCTGGCCCACGTGGAGCAGGCTATCCTGACCCGTCGCACCATCCCTCACTCACCTTACTCACTGCCCCCAACAATAGCCCTGGAATGTACTGTCATCATCACAGGTATCTCATCATCACCAGTAATCATCATCTCATGCTATATAAAACCCCAAACCACCATCCCTGACTCCGACTTTGACGTACTGAACAACCTCCCACCTTCATAACCCAGGCGACCTGAACTCCAAATCGACAGGCTGGGTTGCGCTAGAAGCAACACACAGGACTAGCTGGAACAATTCTAGACAAAACCACAACATCCTACAAAAAGCCCCCTCTGAACCCACCATCCCACTAAAATAATGCCAAGATATCCTTGATATTGCCCTCCACTCTTCACAAATCCCTGTTACCATTCCCCAACCCAAATATGATCTATTTTCTCTATCCGACCACTTCCCTATCATCTTCTCCTGTTCCACAGGATCTAACTACCTTCTCCCCAAACCCCCATCCCCCCTATCACCGGTTGGAAAAAATACAACCCACCTATCCAAAAATCAAGCCCCAGCCACAATTACCTCCACATGAAATAGATCAGTCCATCAAAACACCTTACCCACCATATCAAACAAACTACCGTAAACACACACGTTCCACAGAAATCCCCCACTCTCCCAGATGACATACTGTTACTAATTGACACAAAGACACTAAAAGACAGTACTACCAACACAGACGCGACGAGACAAAACTACTAAAACAGACTCAAGACATCTACAACTACAACTGCACGGACCACAAATACGACGAACTACTAAAGACAACCACTTACCAAGTAATAGTAATAGTAAGTAAAGTAATAGCGTACGAAGCCAACCTCATCTCCCATCCTTATAAACAACACTCTCTCGACCCCAAACCATCACCGACACCTTCGCTCAAACCTAGCCGTGCTTCCTCCCCAACCCTTTCCCATCCAGCAGTATATTCTTAACTATCAAAACCCTTTCCCCCTCCCACCAACAGGAAAATGGACGACCACAGACAAAGAAATCGAAAACTCCTGTACTCTAGACTGTACTAAGCTATAGGCCCGATGGAGTATCCCCCCCAACTTATCAACCTCCCAAAAACATCGACCTCCTGACCCTCATCTTTGCTCCTCCTTAACCTATCCTTTCCTATAGCCGAAACCGCCGTAATTATGATTCCAAAACCCTGCAGGACCATCGGTCCATCTAACTACCGACCTATCAGCCTTCTACCCATCCTCAGTAAACTATTTGAAAACCTCCTCCTCCTCCGCCTCGCACCCATCCTCGACCCCATCTTATCCACATCTCAATTTGGTTCGGAGATCGCCATGACCCTCAAACCCTTTAACCTCTCAATGTAATGCCACTTCACTTCACAACAAAAATACACCATTTTCTAGACCTCACCCAAGCTTACTCCGTCTCCCACCCATTCTCCTCATGAAAATTCCTCCCCATGCAAACCACGCCTCCCTTCTCAAGACTACTGACCAGCAGACCTTGAAAAATCTCAAACCTCCCCACACCTATCTCCAGGTGTCCCTACAAGGAGGCTGTCCCTATCCTATTCCTCAATATATATCAACGACACCCCAACCACCGGAGTCAAACCTTCCTCTGCGATGACTTGCCCTCCTAACATCCTCACAATCTTCAACCTCCTCCTCCGCCTCCAACAATCAATGATTCATTCCATCTCTACCAAAATAATATCAAATCAACCCATCCAAATCCAAGCAATCATTTTCCCACAAACGACCCCGTCAATCCCTCCTATCACAATTGATAACTCCCCATCCTGGTCCCAAGCAAAATACATCAGCATCACCCTCTCATAAACCTCTCTGGTCCCAACATATACAAAACATCGACCAAACATCAGAATAACAAATGCCTACACCTATCCTCACATCATCATCCCTCCCACAAAAAATCCACCTCCCTACTGCCATCCTCCATTCTCTCCTATGCTCATCCCACCTGGTTCAACAGTAACCAAAGTTACCGCAAAAGACTAACCAGAGCAGAAAACGATACCCTAAAAACCATTTTCCGTCCACCTATGTACATAGGTGTACATAAAGCCGGTGTACACCCGCTTTAACGATCTCAGACACCACAGATCCCACATCCTTCTACCTACATTATCCCATAGAAAATATCAAGTTCATTCAACAATCACTCTTCGAAATCTAATCCTGCCACCACATCCTACGCAACCCACCCAGACACCGCTTAAAGAAACACCCTCTAGACATCCTACAACTCCCCCCCCTATAACCTAAGGCAGAAGGACGTGACCACAACGCAATACAATACGACTACCAGACAACAATCAAACTAGACTCCTAGGAAAAGCAATAACCCGCTTTAGCTCTTCCCCAAAATCTAATCCTACCCTTTCTCCCTCCTCTCCTTCCTCAAAACTTAACCCATCCTCCCCTAATCCTTTATCCCTCCCCATCTCTTTCCCCGTCACCCAGAAACCCCCTCAATAAAACAACCCATCTATCCTAACGAAACAACCCTCCCTCCAAACACTCCGACTCCCAATCCCCAACCCTGTGCGGGGGAGCGGAGTCTAACAACATTGATTGAGCAACACCATCAAGAAGACCACAGATCGAAGAGCCCCTCCAAAGGGCAAGGCGATCTAGTATCACCAACTAGACTTGTTCGTGTTCGAAGGCCACAGCATGTTGGCCGAAACATCAGCCACCACGCAGAGACGCAGCTCATCCCGAATTGCCTGTACAATTCAAACTCCAGTCGTGGAAGCCTACGCAAGCATATTCTCTCTTTCGCAGTGAACTATGCAAACACTGGTTGGGTTAACCTAAAATCTTTAGGACAGGACGTTGGCAGAATTTTAATTTTGCTGGTCACCTTCCAGAATTCTATTACATGCCACAAATGACATGGTCACTTGGTCACTGGGATTCTCCGCACACCGAAATCTATAAGCCTCAGCCGGGATAAAACCCGAGCATTGAGGATTCAGAGGCCAGTAAAGTAGCCATTCGTCCACTGAGGCACATCTTGGCATTGCGCTGCACGACTTTTTAAGGTGTCGAAAAAACTATCCCCTCGGGGAATGAATATACAGACAATTCTTGTTGTATATTGTTCGTTAGTGAAGGTAGCCAAAGTGTGGAGTTGTATGCCATACCGATGTGGCGTCACATATTGAATTTTTTTTCATTAATCATTCATGTGCCATAAATTTCAACACTAGGCAGCATGAAAAAATATCGTCGGCCAAAAGGTCATAATCGAACAAGTCTCCCCTGAGGTGAAGGTAGCGGACCGAGAATGGGTACCTTACTTATGACCTTATGCTGCTCAGTTCCATTGTGGAAACAACGGGCTACAGCAGGCGGAGGCAAAACGCGATTGCTTGCTTCCGTTTCAATACTAGCTACCGAAAGCATCTCGTATGTTATTAGGCAAGTAAAGGGGTCTTCGGAAAGTGGAACGGTGTTTCAACAGTGTAAAAGGCATTGAAGGGTGTCAAGACTCCATTGATACATTATGAGCACAATGCAGAATCAAATACGAGTTTCAGCAGAATCAAGAAAGCAGACCACGAACTCTGGAGAAGGATCTAGAGAAATTACCAATGAAAAAGTACGAAGCAAACAATTGAAAAAAAAACCTGATTTTTTAAGGACAAATAACAATATCGAAATTGTCAGTTCGTGTTAATGTATTTTGCAGTATCTCCATTTAATTGAAATCAATCGCTATGGAGAAATTCCATTTAATTTTAATAACCTCGGATATAGTGAAACAAATATGTGAGTTCCCAGAAGTCCACTATAACCGAATTTGAATATAAGTAAAAATTTTAAAAAAAATTGTGGTTTGTGTAAGCTTCCTGTCTTATTTGTGCCCTTTCTATCACTTAAAAAGCCTGAGATGCTGAAAGAACCTATTTTAAGCACCTAAAACGCATATTTTAAAACCTAAAAATCAGCGGTCAATTCATGGTCTAGTGACACATTTCACATTATTGAATCAGTATGGGGGCTACATACTGACGCCGAAACCAAATGGCATAGTCATAATCGGTAATGAAAAAAAAAATCGATCAATGGACAATAATTTGAGTTAATTCTTAGTTTAAGGTACAGTTCACGTAAAAGAAAGCGTCACGCCGAGAAGATTCAGTCTCTTTGCTTTCGATTCATTCAGCCGCAGTGCAATGTCTTCGCATACGTTTGGTTCCCGCCACATTGAAATGCCAAATTACTTTAAGGCTAAATGTACCGACACTAGTTCAATTTGTCGCCACCAAGTGGCAGCAACAAAATAAACAAAATTTACTTGACCGATAACGTCTGAACATATTCTCCGATTTTCGATCTGTAAACGGTATTGGACTCCTTTTTAAAATAAAATTTACGCTACGAAGCCGTTTTTTCAATATATATTTCTAAAAATATTAATTTTTTTTCTTATAGTTCCGGGAAGAAATTAAAAAATGTGGCCTTATAGCGCGATGACGACGTTCTTCCTGAATCCAACGCCGCGTCAATCATGCAAATCGGATGAATAGGAGCGGCGTAATGTGAAATTTTGGAAAACACCTTCCCCCGTTCCCGCTCCACCCCGTTGCGCCTCCCGATCCTTGTGGGCCCTCCCTCGACGCGACCGAACGGACAAACCCAGCGGCCTGTGGCGCGGGAGGAGGCCGAACTTTCAGGCAGGCAAGGCGGGAGTCGGTTTATGCTTTCGTTCCTTTCAATCTTAATATATTTTTCTCCACGTATCAAACTAGTGATGCTGTAACACAACCAAACGTTCTTGTATCATCTGTAATAGTCGTATAAAACTATACATCTTGTTCATATATTTCCGTCTTTCTTCGAATAACATAAAAAAATAGTTTGAAGCTTTACTCAAAATATCGATTACGATTTGAAAACTGGTTTCAAAAAGAAAATTGAACTAATTGTGTAGATATCACCAATATTCCACGTCCAAATATCTTATTTTACATACATTATACTTCTTCCGCTACCAGAAAGAATGAGCCTAGATTACGCACGAGCTCTTTTATCCCCCTTTTTTTATTTTTTTTATTCCCTTTGGACTTTTGTCTTTCGGGGATTTTGACGGGTACAATGTTACATAAAATGAGTTTACTTGGCCATCCTCATGCAAATGCGGGTCTCGCTATAATCCTTCATTATTTTTAAAATTTCATATTTATATAACTTGACTAAGGGAAGTTTGCATTTATTGTTTAGAAGTGGAGGGGTGTGTTTTGTGGAAAATTGTGGCGAATGATTTTTATGAATTAAGGAGGGCGAAACAGGTCTTTGTGGAATCTGGATCTAATGCGTGAAGGATAATGAACGTTTTGACCGAGATTGAATAGCGGAGTGTTGGGACATGCTCTTTTATCCTACGACTTGATTTTTTATCTCAAAACGGCGTTTATCTCCTTGATAGATTTCACCTGATGAATATGTTTTTCCAAGTAAAATCGCCGAAGCTAATTTTAAAACTGTTTCCATTGGACAAATTTGAGAAAAATGGTAAAATATCGCAGGAGATGTCTCAACACCCAACGACATCACACTCTGAAATAGGATAAATAAGATTCTACAGACAATATAGAAAACAGAAAATCTTCAGTAACGTCAAAATTTTCTTTCGGGGCACTGCCCGACGATTTCATGGCTAGAGTCCGGATTCTAATATAATTACATATGTTTCTATGTACTGTTCTGAAATTTGTGATCTCGGAGAATTGTTGAAATCTTAACAAATATCTAAATTTTTCGTCACATATTTCGTACAGTATTATGTATTTTACTAATTCTGCTTATTTTACAATTTTTTTTCAAATCTACCAATTTTCTTGAAATTCTTTCCCGGGAAACATATTTGTTAATTTTGAAAAAAAAAATCTTTTAAATTTGTTGGGATTTTATTAGCAGTAACCATATTTTGTCTTATACTAATTCAGAAATACCTCACGTAAAGATATAAAGGAGAGTGCTTCAACGATTTTCTGCTCTTCCTTGAATTTTCTACGTACGTACCATTGTTGTCATTGCTGACAAGAGATAAATGCATTCTCTTACACAAACAGTAAGCAGAGAAAGTATTTATTTATAAATTCGATTTAATGAATATTTTATTGATGGAATTTCAAATTGTGAACATTTTACTTTCTTCCTCTTCTCAATCTAAGAAGAGAAAGTTATATAATCGTGCACCAGAAAACTCTAATTGCCGGGCCCTGGCAACGTAAAAGTGGATAAATCCTGTTGCTATATAATAAATTACTTCTAACTCGTGGTGTAGCGAAAATGCATGTTTTAGGGTTTCCCTTTGATACCTAAATATCGACTGACTCCAAAACGTGTCTGTCCGTTTGTGGTCAACGCTACCGCCAAAACCGTTCTGCCGATTTTGTCCAAAATTGATATTCCCATATCTATCTGAAAGAACTCGAGCCTTTGGGGGTTTCAAATGGATATTTTGATTTTTGAGGGTACTTTACATTAAGCCTCAAACCATTTTCAAAATCTTCGAAACGTCAACAAATTATTTGATTAAATTTTGTCCTCGAGTAGCGTACAAAACGTAATAAACATGTGCAAGTATGGTATTTGTTGACGTCTCTTATTTTTAGAAAATTGCAAACGTGCACTTTTTTGGGGCGTCTTCCTACAAGTATAATATTAATAATATTTTTCCTTACAAATATCTTCTGCCAGATCTGGAAATAAGATCATGTACAATTTTTGAAAAATATGAGTAGTTTTCATGCAATTCGGGGCGAAGTATTAGCAATTAAAACAATTGTAACTTTTTCACAAAAAGAGCTCCAATTTTTTTGTTTAAAGACGATAAAAAATTTGCGCTAGTCCAATTTTCGCCCAACCCGCCGTATTTTCGATGACTGCGAAGGTCATGTACAGTTTATTGCAAAACCGCGTTGTTTTAGAGTAATTTGGGAATGAAATTGATGTATATATTTAAAAAAATTTCAAAAACCACTACAAATTTTTTTCACGGATAGAAGGGACGCTTAAAAGAATTACCATTATCGTTGAACTATCAATTTTCGAAAATTGCAAATTTAAAAACAATGCCAGAAAGTGTGTGATGTACATCCTAGCTTTTATTTGAAATTGTATTAAGGATACTTACATTTACAATGTTATTGTACTAAATGTTTTCTAATTTAATTTGATGTTGCTTGTTTTTGCAGGAAAATCTGACTTTACATATTCGTTTTTTAGCGTTTTCCTTATATATTTACGTTCATATTTTGGGATTTCATTCTACAAATTTTCCGGACTCACTCGTGGCATACGTATTAAATACAGGAACGCTCAACCTGGGAACTGAGATCAGTACATTGCTTATTGCACATAGATCATAGAATTGAGCAATATTTAAATACTTGTATTTGAAAACTGTATTTGTTATGTATTTTTGTATTTAAAAAACTGTATTTTATGTACTTTTGAATTAAAAAAACTGTATTTTTGACTTTTTTGGGCATGTACTTTGGAGAAATATTTAAATACATCAAATAGATGTATTTAAAAAGAAATACTTCAAATACTGTACATACAAATGAAAAGAAGATAAGGATAGTTTGTTTTTCTTTGATTCTGCTAGTGAACAGGAACGGAGAAGGTATTGAATACCAGTAAAAATACCGGTATTTGTTCATACCTTTTTTAAATACCTTTATTCTTTTATACCTGTAAAATACCTCTATAGGATCGGTATGGACTCCATAAAGGTTATGGCGGTATTATGGAATTTTGAAAACCAATAGCTCACCATCCATACGTGTTGACAAAATAAGTTACTTTAGTCACAAAATATTTATTAATCAAATATACTTTCATAATAGTTATTTATTAAATTATTATTTTGTTATATATATATATATATATATATATATATATATATATATATATATATAAAACACTTGGTTATTAATAATTAAGGAGATGGAATGATTCCACTAATTCTTATGAAGTAAATATAATCTCCACTTCGTCATTGTACAATGTTCTCGCCCACTGAAACCTGCTCACCGCCCTCTTCCTACACTTGGGCATATCGGATTGCTCTAGTGTAGCATGCAGCCCGCCGAAGAACGCGGCGGATGTCTGCGAGTCAGGAGAAAACACCTATCAGAACAGCCGTGAGCCAGAGGTGCGACCCTACTTCCAGGTCAGAAGGGTGACTGTACACTTGAGCGCGTGCCCTGGCAGCGCTGGGCTAGGAAAGAAAAGAGCGCGAAATGAAGAAGAAGAAACATTCAAAACGTGACATGTGCACCTCCATTTCGAGAAAATCGCAAAAATATTATAGCATCAAAATTATGCAAATACAATTTAAATATTCTGTTTGATTGAATTTTTGGGCGAGTTTCGTGTCGGATGTGTCTCGTTTTGAATGAATACGAAGGACATGTCAGGCTTTGATTGAATGACAACTGGACATGTCTTGATTCGAATGGAAAATAAATTCCTTTTATTTAAATTCATAAAATAATATTGGGAAAATTAACATTCTTTTTCTTGCATCTTTTTTGTGCAGCATTTTGCACAAATCCATTATTGCAAATTTGATTAAAATGTATATAATTTACTTATTAATAAGGTAAAGATCCCAAATTAAAGAAGTTTATAGAAATCCATTGACAAGTTTGTCGAAAAAAGAGCGCCTTCTCCTTTTATCAAAAAATTATTTTTGACATAATTTTAAAAAAATATGTCACGTTTTTTTACCTTATGGTTTGAACGATTCATGTTTCGTGATTTTGTTCCCCACGGCTCACAATTGATCATCATCCATCATCAATAATTTGATGTAGGATATGTTCCTCTAACTGAACAATAAATAGCGATCTTGAAGCAAAACGTTTCACATGCAGAAAGAACAATTTCATTTGAATTTCGTGGTCAGTAGCTAACTGACTGATTCTCTATATTATGAAGTTGTACAAATTTCAGGTAATTGAACCCTTACTGCTTTAAATATTGCAAGTGAGGATTAGACAAAATACCTGGAAAAGATGCGCATTGTTTCTCTCGAGCGGGGAAAATCCGCAGGTCCAAGAAACCCCAACCCATCGGGACCCAAAACAGGAAGTCTGAGCCAATGCTTTCTAAAAACCTAAGGTTTGGTCTTTCTTTTTATACAACTTTTTAAATAATAGAACTGAAGTTTATGTACCTTTCCTCAAAGAACAGTAATAACTCATTTACTACTAACATGTAAATAACAAAAAAATCCAAATAAAGGGAGAAAAAACAACAAAAAACTCCCATGTAATAAAATCTATTTTCAAGGATAAATAAGCAATAAATTTTGAATTTTGAAAGGGAGAAAAAAACAACAAAAAACTCCCATGTAATAAAATCTATTTTCAAGGATAAATAAGCAATAAATTTTGAATTTTGAAAGGGAAAAAAAAAACAAACAAAAAACTCCCGTGTAATAAAATCTATTTTCAAAGATAAATAAGCAATAAATGTTGGCTCTTATTACTTTCCATGACAACATGAAAGCAATTTGAATAATTGTATTTCCACTGAATTCTAGAAGACGTGACAGAAAATAAAGTTACATTTATGTCCAGAAGCAAAACAAGGAGCCATCTAGCATTTGCTCAATGGATCAGAAACTGGATGAAAAACCTGATCGAGATGGGTCATTGACCCGGAAGCTGTAGTACAATAGTTGTTACAAGTTGATTATACCTCATTTATACAGTCCCAATGGTAAATAACGCATCATGTATCATTGTTAAAATTAATGTTCCTTTCTTGTGATGCTCAGTATAGTCTCTAATTGTATAGAAACAGTTATGCACGAAGCGATTTCACTTGGGATTTAAACTTTTCTATTGAATTTAATCGTTTAATGTCATCTGGCAAAGTGTTGTAAAATAATGTACATGTATTGTATGTGAATTTTTGTAATGAGCTGTTGATACTGTTACCTGATGAATATGATTTTTACGTCAGTGTTATAGTAATAGACTGGCATTTTCTGAAAATATATTCCGCCCTTGAGCAAGTCATTTTTACACAAACCACTGATTCGTAAATAAAAGACACAGTAATGGTAGAATTCCCAGATTAATGAAAGGCACATGAATCCGTGGGTGGGATTTGGTTATTATTCGTTTCAATTCGTTTTGTAATCTAAAAGTCTAGGAGCTATAAGATGTATTTCCCCCGAATATTATGCCATATCTCAGGCGGAATGAACATTCATGAAGTATACACAACGAGCAGTATGAAGGCTGACTAATTTGCAAGAATTCTGAAGCGTAGCATAATGAACTTAATTTTGTGTTCAATTCATTTAAATGGACGTTCCATTTAAGGTTTGACTAATTAGAGACCAAAAATGTTGTTGTCTTAACATCAGTCAATGGTACACCGTTCATTTTCAATGGAGCACAGAATTGTTTATTTGAAATGGAAAACTGCATTAAAACCGTTTTCTTTTCGTTTATAAGTATAAGTATATAAGTGAAAAGATGATTCTATAAGACAATTTCACCACAGTTATGGATGGAGTGGAGGGGAGTCAGATTAGAGAGTGCAAATTTTTGGCTGATCTCACACGGAATTTCACATGTACGCGTATATAAAATAATATTTAGTACATACCTTCACAACATGAATACAATTGAGCAACAAGCATTGCGAGGTGTTCCTTGAAGGATCATACTTAAAATATTTACAAACAATATTTGTAGTTTTTCTTCCCATATTTTCCTTTGAAACATCTCGTGAAAAAGTCACTGAACACACGACAAAGTACTGACCGTTTACAAGAAATAAGAATTACTTATTGCGCCTTTAACTTCTACCTGCGGGATACGATCTGGACACGTCGTGACGCACCTTTCCGCGTGTGGGATGACGTCCTGAGACGGCTTGTCCCTTGCTCTCCCTCGGCGCGGAGGCCGAGTGGATGCAACCGCATTCCTTAGGGTATTTGGCGAAAGGAGTTTCGCTTCATGTCCCGTCGCTTAGGCCCGTCAGGGCAGCTGTTCTAACGCTGCGGCGGGATTTTAACGAAAAGGAAAGTTTTCAAGCACTGGGCGCTTTGCATAGGGAGGACCCAGTTTCCAAGAACCTAGGCCCCGGTCAGAAACTCTGCCGTGTCAATAGTTAGCCATCTCAGCGAAAAAACAACAATTTCCCCCAAATGCCTCTATGATTATACTGAAATGCCGGCAATATCTTATGAAAATACCGGTATTTTGATGAGAGAATACCGGTATAATGACTTTAAATAAAAGTATTTTACCGGTAAAGACGTCAGATAAATGTAAAATAGCTCTAAAAATACTGGTATTTGACGTCTTATACCAGTATTTTTACAGGTATTTTGAATAAAAGTATAATAGAGGTAAAGGTATTTCTATACCGGTATAAATACCTTTACCGCTATTATTTCGGTATTCGGCCCATGATAATAGGATGAGAACGGCAAAATAATTACAACAAAAAAAGACGCATGAAAAAGGGAAGAATACACGAAGTAGTTACATGACAAGAACTTTCAAGTAGAGGATTGAACAAACATTGATGATTACGAAGATGAACCAGATTATTATAGAGAAAATGCATTGGGCGACAAAACAACCAAAAAATGGGAAGTCCCCGGGTGTAAATAATATCCTAATCGAACAGTGACACAGGAAAAGAAATCATGGCGAAACTAACACAATTATACAATGTGATCTGGAAAGAAATGAGTGATCAACAGATGGGAAACGCACCATGTTTATTCCATTACAAAAGAAAGACGACAGCCGAGAATGCGCAAATAACAAAACAATTGCATCCCGCATGTTAGTAAGACAATCCTCAAAATTATTAACAAAGGATTAGAACCGAATCTCGAATGAGAATTGACAGTAGAACAGGCTGGGTATAAAAAAAGGAAGATGAACAAGATATCAAATAGCTAACCTGAAATGGATCATGGAAGAAACTCGGGGAATTTCAAAAAGAACTCTTCATAAATCATCAGCAATAACTCCTAAACGCCGCAACCTGATTTCCCATTGAGGAGCCCAGCGGGGTGATGCTCATTTTTACTGTGTATTATTGTGTACATATGTATAATATATCAACCAAACAGTTCTATAAAGTGACTATGTATGCTCTGTATTTAATTAAAAAAAAGAATTATACATGTGCTTTCGCGACTACTCAAGAGCGTTTGACCGCCTTGACCATGAATTAATGTGGCTGTCGCTACAAAAGATGGGAGTGTCAATACACTTCATTGTACTTATCAAGTCACTATACACGAATCAAAATACAAAATCACGAACAAGCGGAGGGCAAACAGAGAGTTCCCTTTAACAAAGGAGTGAGACAAGGATGCGTACTGTCACCAGGATTGAGGGGATACAGACCAAGGATGCATACAGAATATTTTTTGAGAATGTAAAACAGAAAATGGACATACGCATCAAACTTGGGGGAAGGCAAATCAACAACTTGAGATATGCTGATGACACCACGCTCATTACTGATAACAGGAAATATCTTGAAATATTAGTAATCAAATTAGCGGAAGAGATCAAGAAAGCGGGACTTAAATTATATTTAAAGGGAACAACATTTATGGCAACTAGTAAAAAAGGAAGCCTGAACACCAATGGAGAAGTGGTATACATGGCAGACGAAGTTAAATGCTTATGAATTAGAACAACAAACTCTGGATACTGTACAGAAGAACTAGAAAGAGGAATAATTTTAGGAAAAGCAGCTCCAAATTATTTATTAATTTAATAGAAATAGTCAAGCCCTGCGTAAGACTGACACAATAAATACTGACACAATAAATAAAACACGCATGTGCCGAGCATTTACTACAGTTAACATAAAGTTCTTTACGGACTACTTGCTGAAAGAATCATGGGAGGCAGTTTATAAGCTATTGAACTGAAAATAAAATTTCTTTTCTCAAAGCTTTCATTTCTCTTTAAGGCATGCTTTCCTATTAAAAAGAAAATTAAACATTTCACGAAAAGTAATACTTGGATCACAAAAGAATTAGAACATCGTGTAAAATAAACGTACTCTCTACTTTATTTCTAAACGTCATGACGTATCTCAAGATTTCCTTATCTACATTAAAATACAAAACATTATTACGAAAGTCATAAGACAGGTAAAATCATGAAAAACGATCAGGATATTTTGAACTCAAATAATAAAACAAAGCAATGTGGAATATAAAAAAACTACCAAATCAACTAGAAAACCCGTAGAGCATGTTGTTTTAAAATATAACGATATAAATGTGAACGATTGGCAACAGTGGCTAATCTCTTTAACCAATACTTTTCGAAATTGCCTGATCTCACTAAGTCTTCAGGCACAAATTCAAAACAGACAGTTCACCAAAATTTTAGACACAATGTTCGTTTGATATTCTTCCTATGAAATTCTCAAAATAATCGTAAACAAAAAATAAATATTCGTCCGGTTTAGATGAATTCCAGATTCTTTGTTAAAGACTTGTGCGTATGCCATTATACACCCGTTAACTCACATATTTATTGCATCTTTATGAGGAACGTTTCCAGATATTTTCAAACCGCTAAAAATTTAAACCGCTTTTCAAAAGGCAACAAAATGAAATTCAAAAATTTTCGGCCCATTTCTCTTCTATCAGTTTTTCAAAATATTAGAGAGACTTTTTACGTACGAAGAAACCTTTCTCACTAAACACGACGCCCAACATGGATTTAGAAAATCAAAATCAACGGGAAAAAGCTATATTTTCTTTTCTAAAGATGTCAGCCTCATATTGGATCAAAAAGAGGCACCTATTGGATTATTTTAGATCTCTCAAAGCTTTTGACGTCATTGATCATGACTTTTACTTCCAAATTACCTTCATATGGAAATTTATTATATGCTCTAGTTGGTTATGTTCTACCTTAAACACGATCTCAGAGTTGAAATACCTTCTGGAATGATAGAACATTACGTACGCACCTTTCCGACTCTTTTTCCCGTTGCATGTAGGTTCCTCAGAGATCGATTTTAAAGCCCTACTCTGTTCCCACTTTACGTAAACATATGCCCTCGACGATTCAGAAACGGAAGAACGATTCTTTGCGGATGATACGAACATCCTTGCATAAGAAACCGTAAATAGTATAATATCAGATGTTTCAAATTGGTTCCGAAATAACAAATTAATAGTAAACGAAAAGAAAACCGTTTTAATGCAGTTTTCCATTTCAAATAAACAATTCTGTGCTCCATTGAAAATGAACAGTGTACCATTGACGGATGTTAAAGCAACAACATTTTAGGTTCTCAATTCAGTCAAACCTTAAATGGAACGTCCATTTAAATGAATTGAACACAAAATTAAGTTCATTATGCTACGCGTTCAAATTCTTGCAAATTCAGTCAGCCTTCATACTGCCCCGTTGTGTATACTTCCGAATGTTCATTCCCTGAATGTGGCATAATATTCTGAAATACATCTTATAGCTCCCAGACTTTAGATTACAAAACAATTGTATGAATAATAACCAAATCCACCACGTGATTCATGTAAGCCTCTTCATTAATCTAGGAATTCTACCATTACCGTGTCTTTTATTTACGAATCAGTGGTTTGTGTAAAATGACTTGCTCAAGGGCGGAATATATTTTCAGAAAATGCCGAAGTCTATTACTATAACCTCGACGTAAAATCATATTCATCAGGTAACAGTATCAACACTCATTACAAATTCACATACAATACATGTACATTATTTTACAACACTTTGCCAGATGACATTAAAGATTAAATTCAATAGAAAGTTTAAATCCAAGTGAAATCCTTCCTGCATAACTGTTTCTATACAATTAGAGACTATACTGAGCATCACAAGAAAAAGGGAAAATTAATTTTAACAATGATACATAATGCATTATTTACCATTTGGACTGTATAAATGAGTATAATCAACTTGAACAACTATTGTACTACAGCTTCGGGTCAATTTACCATCTCGATCAGGTTTTTCGTCAGTTTCCCTGATCCATTGAGCAAATGCTGAGATGGCCCCTTGTTTCTTCTGGACATAAATGTAACTTCATTTCTGTACGTCTTCAAATTCAGTGGAAAATACAATTATTCAAATTATCGTTTCCATGTTGTCCTGGCAGGAAGTAAGAGCCAACATTTATTGCTTATTTATCTTTGAAAATAGATTTTATTACATGGGAGTTTTTTTGTTGTTTTTTCTCCCTTTCAAAAATTCTAAATTTAAGTAGTATATGACTTAGTGTAGGGATCACAGAATTTTGAAAATGTGCACACAATTCACTTTTCCCCATAGCACGTCATACGCAGTTTTTAACTGTTTTTTGACGTAAAATAAATAAATATATAATGTTTATCAACTACACGTGACATGTCCACAATCCCTTATGATTTTTTTTGTTATTTACCATGTTAGTAGCAAATGAGTCATTTACCGTTTCTTTAGAGGGAAAGGTACATAAACTTCAGTTCTATTATTTAAAAAGTTGTATAAAAAGAAAGACCAAACCTTAGGTTTTTAGAAAGCATTGGCTCAGACTTCCTGTTTTGGGTCCCGATGGGTTGGGGTTTCTTGGACCTGCGGATTTTCCCCGCTCGAGAGAAACAATGCGCATCTTTTCCAGGTATTTTGTCTAATCCTCACTTGCAATATTTAAAGCAGTAAGGGTTCAATTACCTGAAATTTGTACAACTTCATAATATAGAAATCAGTCAGTTAGCTACTGACAAAATTCAAATGAAATTGTTCTTTCTGCATGTGAAACGTTTTGCTTCAAGATCGCTATTTATTGTTCAGTTAGAGGAACATATCCTACATCAAATTATTGATGATGGATGATGATCAATTGTGAGCCGTGGAAATGGAGGTGTATGTTAGGGAGATTACCGAGCATTCGAGGGAACAAAATCACGAAACATGAATCGTTCAAACCATAAGGTAAAAAAACGTGACATATTTTTTTAAAATTATGTCAAAAATAATTTTTTGATAAAAGGAGAAGGCGCTCTTTTTTCGACAAACTTGTCAATGGATTTCTATAAACTTCTTTAATTTGGGATCTTTTTACCTTATTAATAAGTAAATTATATACATTTTTAATCAAATTTGCAATAATGGATTTGTGCAAAATGCTGCACAAAAAAGATGCAAGAAAAAGAATGTTAATTTTCCCAATATTATTTTATGAATTTAAATAAAAGGAATTTATTTTCCATTCGAATCAAGACATGTCCAGTTGTCATTCAATCAAAGCCTGACATGTCCTTCGTATTCATTCAAAACGAGACACATCCGACACGAAACTCGCCCAAAAATTCAATCAAACAGAATATTTAAATTGTATATTATTAATATATTTTGCTATTCTTATTACAGAGTTAAAAATTGCGTACAAATAAAATATTTGCATAATTTTGATGCTATAATATTTTTGCGATTTTCTCGAAATGGAGGTGCACATGTCACGTTTTGAATGTTTCTTCTTCTTCATTTCGCGCTCTTTTCTTTCCTAGCCCAGCGCTGCCAGGGCACGCGCTCAAGTGTACAGTCACCCTTCTGACCTGGAAGTAGGGTCGCACCTCTGGCTCACGGCTGTTCTGATAGCGTGTTTTTCCTGACCTCCGCAGACATCTCGCCGCGTTCTTCGGCGGGCTGCATGCTACACTAGAGCAATCCGATATGCCCAAGTGTAGGAAGAGGGCGGTGAGCAGGTTTCAGTGGGCGAGAACATTGTACAATGACGAAGTGGAGATTATATTTACTTCATAAGAATTAGTGGAATCATTCCATCTCCTTAATTATTAATAACCAAGTGTTTTATATATATATATATATATATATATATATATATATATATAACAAAATAATAATTTAATAAATAACTATTATGAAAGTATATTTGATTAATAAATATTTTGTGACTAAAGTAACTTATTTTGTCAACACGTATGGATGGTGAGCTATTGGTTTTCATTGAAAATTCCGGTATAATACCGCCATAACCTTTATGGAGTCCATACCGATCCTATAGAGGTATTTTACAGGTATAAAAGAATAAAGGTATTTAAAAAAGGTATGAACAAATACCGGTATTTTTACTGGTATTCAATACCTTCTCCGTTCCTGTTCACTAGCAGAATCAAAGAAAAACAAACTATCCTTATCTTCTTTTTCATTTGTATGTACAGTATTTGAAGTATTTCTTTTTTTAAATACATCTATTTGATGTATTTAAATATTTCTCCAAAGTACATGCCCAAAAAAGTCAAAAATACAGTTTTTTTAATTCAAAAGTACATAAAATACAGTTTTTTAAATACAAAAATACATAACAAATACAGTTTTCAAATACAAGTATTTAAATATTGCTCAATTCTATGATCTATGTGCAATAAGCAATGTACTGATCTCAGTTCCCAGGTTGAGCGTTCCCCGGTATTAATACGTATGCCACGAGTGAGTCCGGAAAATTTGTAGAATGAAATCCCAAAATATGAACGTAAATATATAAGGAAAACGCTAAAAAACGAATATGTAAAGTCAGATTTTCCTGCAAAAACAAGCAACATCAAATTAAATTAGAAAACATTTAGTACAATAACATTGTAATGTAATGTAAGTATCCTTACAATACAATTTCAAATAAAAGCTAGCGATGGTACATCACACACTTTCTGGCATTGTTTTTAAATTTGCAATTTTCGAAAATTGATAGTTCAACGATAATGGTAATTCTTTTAAGCGTCCCTTCTATCCGTGAAAAAAATTTGTAGTGGTTTTTGAAATTTTTTTAAATATATACATCAATTTCATTCCCAAATTACTCTAAAACAACGCGGTTTTGCAATAAACTGTACATGACCTTCGCAGTCATCGAAAATACGGCGGGTTGGGCGAAAATTGGACTAGCGCAAATTTTTTTATCGTCTTTAAACAAAAAAATTGGAGCTCTTTTTGTGAAAAAGTTACAATTGTTTTAATTGCTAATACTTCCCCCGAATTGCATGAAAACTACTCATATTTTTAAAAATTTTTAGATCTGGCAGAAGATATTTCAGTAAGGAAAAAAAATATTATTAATATTATACTTGTAGGAAGACGCCCCAAAAAAGTGCACGTTTGCAATTTTCTAAAAATAAGAGACGTCAACAAATACCATACTTGCACATGTTTATTACGTTTTGTACGCTACTCGAGGACAAAATTTAATCAAATAATTTGTTGACGTTTCGAGAAGATTTTGAAAATGGTTTTGAGGCTTAATGTAAAGTACCCTCAAAAATCAAAATATCCATTTGAAACCCCCAAAGGCTCGAGTTCTTTCAGATAGATAGGGGAATATCAATTTTGGACAAAATCGGCAGAACGGTTTTGGCGGTAGCGTTGACCACAAACGGACAGACACGTTTTGGAGTCAGTCGATATTTAGGTATCAAGGAACCATAAAACATGCATTTTCGCTACACCACGAGTTAGAAGTAATTTATTATATAGCAACAGGATTTATCCACTTTTACGTTGCCAGGGCCCGGCAATTAGAGTTTTCTGGTGCACGATTATATAACTTTCTCTTCTTAGATTGAGAAGAGGAAGAAATAAAATTTCACAATTTGAAATTCCAAAAAATTAAATCGAATTTATAAATAAATACTTTCTCTGCTTACTGTTTGTGTAAGAGAATGCATTTATCTCTTGTCAGCAATGACAACAATGGTACGTACGTAGAAAATTCAAGGAAGAGCAGAAAATCGTTGAAGCACTCTCCTTTATATCTTTACGTGAGGTATTTCTGAATTAGTATAAGACAAAATATGGTTACTGCTAATAAAATCCCAACAAATTTAAAAGATTTTTTTTTTCAAAATTAACCAAATATGTTTCCGGAAAGAATTTCAAGAAAATTGGTAGATTTGAAAAAAAATTGTAAAATAAGCAGAATTAGTAAAATACATAATACTGTACGAAATATGTGACGAAAAATTTAGATATTTGTTAAGATTTCAACAATTCTCCGAGATCACAAATTTCAGAACAGTACATAGAAACATATAATTATATTAGAATCCGGACTCTAGCCATGAAATCGTCGGGCAGTGCCCCGAAAGAAAATTTTGACGTTACTGAAGATTTTCTGTTTTCTATATTGTCTGTAGAATCTTATTTATCCTATTTCAGAGTGTGATGTGACGTTGGATGCTGGAGACATTCGCCTGCGCGATATTTTACCATTTTTTTCTCAAATTTGTCCGAAAGTGCGAAAACAGTTTTAAATTAGCTTCAGCGATTTGCTGGAAAAAAATATTCATCAGGTGAAATCTATCAAGGAGATAAACGCCGTTTGAGATAAAATCAGTCGTAGGATAAAAAATGTCCCAACACTCCTTATTCAATCTCGGTCAAAACGTTCATTATCCTTCACGCATTAGATCCAGATTCCACAAAGACCTGTTTCGCCCTCCTTAATTCATAAAAATCATTCGCCACAATTTTCCACAAAACACACCCCTCCACTTCTAAACAATAAATGCAAACTTCCCTTAGTCAAGTTATATAAATATGAAATTTTAAAAATAATGAAGGATTATAGCGAGACCCGCATTTGCATGAGGATGGCCAAGTAAACTCATTTTATGTAACATTGTACCCGTCAAAATCCCGAAGACAAAGTCAAAGGGGAAAAAAAAAATAAAAAGAAGGATAAAAGCTCGTGCGTAATCTAGGCTCATTCTTTCTGGTAGCGGAAGAAGTATAATGTATGTAAAATAAGATATTTGGACGTGGAATATTGGTGATATCTACACAATTAGTTCAATTTTCTTTTTGAAACCAGTTTTCAAATCGTAATCGATATTTTGAGTAAAGCTTCAAACTATTTTTTTATGTTATTCGAAGAAAGACGGAAATATATGAACAAGATGTATAGTTTTATACGACTATTACAGATGATACAAGAACGTTTGGTTGTGTTACAGCATCACTAGTTTGATACGTGGAGAAAAATATATTAAGATTGAAAGGAACGAAAGCATAAACCGACTCCCGCCTTGCCTGCCTGAAAGTTCGGCCTCCTCCCGCGCCACAGGCCGCTGGGTTTGTCCGTTCGGTCGCGTCGAGGGAGGGCCCACAAGGATCGGGAGGCGCAACGGGGTGGAGCGGGAACGGGGGAAGGTGTTTTCCAAAATTTCACATTACGCCGCTCCTATTCATCCGATTTGCATGATTGACGCGGCGTTGGATTCAGGAAGCACGTCATCATCGCGCTATAAGCATTTTTTAATTTCTTCCCGGAACTATGAGAAAAGGTTTTTGGAAATCTTTTTTTGAAAAAACTACTTCGTAGCGTAAATTCTATTTCAGAAAGGAGTCCAATACCGTTTACAGATCCAAAATCGGAGCATTTGTTCAGACGTTATCGGTCAAGTAAATTCCCCGTGATAGTGCTGCGATCTATTGATTTTTCCTATAAGTATTTTTCGGTACATTTAGCCTTAAAAGGCAAGTTTTCTTTCTTCGCTCGCTCGGATCCAAGTCACCGCCAGGCTCGGGCCTTGCACACCTCGTATACCTTACACATGATGTTAGGATAAGAATCTCGTTCACTATAAACAAACTTGAGTCTATCCATCGCATAATTACCAATTCACCTAAGAAGGCATTTGAATGGTGAAGTTCACTCTCACAAATTAATAAAATTGAAAAATCACCTTAGTCGGTTATTGGGTAAATTTGTTTGGTCAGTTGAAGGAAAATTTCTCATTTTGTTATATTAACAGCCTCATCTTTTCGCACATCACCAAAGAATACCTCGTTCAAAATCTGAACATACTGGCCGAATTTCTCTTAATTAAATAGGTAAATTTTAAGATTAATAAATGTAAGAATTTATTTTATTATTTTTCATTCTGGTTTAATTTTTTTGAACTTTCAGTTGGTTTTTGGGGCAAAGACAGACTACCATTGGATCACCATGCCCGTTCATCAAACGTTTGTGACAACTGTGATCCTAATACTGAACCAAATTGGCATGAAAAATAATTATGTTGCTTGTTGTGTACTATTTTTAATTAATATTAATAATTGATTTTTTTCTAATTATAGGGAATTACAAGCTTCATAAAGGATAATTTACCACCTAACAGTAAGATTTTTTTTAAACTATTAAATTTTCAGAAGATGATTATGAAAAAATGTTGAGGGATGCAACTGTAATTCTTGAAGATTCATTGACTCTATTCAAAGGATGTCATAATCTCAAACCAGAACAATGAGTATTGTCCTGAGTGTTTCGAATGATTGGCTGATGGATGAATTTTTCAAATGGTGCTCAATAATTGAGTAGCATTTGCTGCTATGGATCACTGTGAACTATCATATTGTTTCTTCACTCTACTTAACTAATTGTTACTCATGCAAACCTGTCCTTACTTGTATTTATAAACTCTCACAGTCATTTCAATGTAACTTGCAATGTAACACAATATTGTATTACATTGAATGTGTTGAGAAGCGTTAGAAAATAATCTACTTACACGAATCTGGACAAGAAAATCTCGCAAATGTTCCTTGAACGCTGGAATATCCTGGTCCAGGTTAAACAAGCCCTGGACAGTGATCTTGATCTGGTTGTCACTGAGATGAGGAAATGCAGCACGCAATAAGCTAGCAACAAATTCTTGAACATATAACACATTGTCAGCCGTTGGACCAAAGGGTATAGTTATTCGTCCCATTTCCACTAGACTGAACATGTAGGCCAAAATGGTAGCATGCATGGTTAAACCTGCAAAAAGTGAAAATAAGTATGTGATTAAAATTATGTATTACAAATAAATAATTCATTATTAACATTTATTATAACTGTCATAACAGATTATGTCATCTTCAAACTTCATAAGAGAAGTAAGAGTATTTTCATTTTAAAATTTAAAGTTTTCCAACAAAATGGAAGTATCAACACTTGCGCCAGTTGTAACTGTAATGTTTAGTGCCTCGACGAGATCTGTAGAATTGTAAGAAATTATCTGGAATGGTATTTCCCTAGCTAAACTAGCTGATTTTTCAAAAATATTTCTCATAGACGAATCCTGGAATAAGAAGACTTAAATTGAACGCTGGAGCACTGTGGATGAGGATACGAAATTGATCACATATTACTAAATACTATTAACTCAATTTCGGGTCATTCTGGTCAATAAAGTACAGGCTTATATTTATCCCACAAATGACCAGACCCCATGTTTAAGGACAGCACGAAGTTTGACATGGGATAATTTCCAAAGACAGGAGAGTGAGCGCGAGGAGAAAGAGAGAGAGAGGAAAGAGGAGAGAGAGAGCGAGAGAGAGGAAAGAGAAGAGAAGAGAGAGAGAGGGAAAGAGTAGAGAAGAGAGAGAGAGAGAAAGAGGAGAGAAGAGAGAGAGAGAGGAAAGAGTAGAGAAGAGAGAGAAGAGGAAGAGAGAGAGAAGAGAGAGAGAGAGGAAGAGTAGAGAAGAGAGAGAGAGAGGAAAGAGTAGAGAAGAGAGAGAGGAAAGAGAGAGAAGAGAGAGAGAGGAAAGAGGAGAGAAGAAGAGAGAGAGGAGAGGAGAGAAGAGAGAGAGAGAGGAAAGAGGAGAGAAGAGAGAGAGAGGAAAGAGGAGAGAGAGAGAGGAGGAAAGAGGAAGAAGAGAGAAAAACAAGAAGAGAAGAAAGAGAGAAGAGAGGGGGAAGGAGGAGAAGAGAGAGGGAAAGAGGAGAGAAGAGAGAGGAAAGAGGAGAGAAGAGAGAGAGGAAAGAGGAGAGAAGAGAGAGAGGAAAGAGGAGAGAAGAGAGAGAGAGGAAAGAGGAGAACGAGAGAGAAAGAGAGAACAAGAAAGAAGAGAGAAAAACAAGAAGAGAAGAAAGAGAGAAGAGAGGGGGAAAAAGATCTTGGTTTGGCTTTGCAACCAACTGGCTAGCATGCTTCAAAGTGGCTAGCATGTTTTGAAGAGCATGCTTCAAAGATGCCAAACAAAACAATGAAAACTTACAAAAAAGTGAACAAAACTGTGGTTTACTCAACCAAGGGAAATGGGAATAGCACTTACAGGACTAATAATTCTGAGAAAAGCGAAGGTACTTTACGAAACGATAGGCAAGGTAAGTGAAGGATTTAAGGCTAGAGCTGGGTGAGTGATTACTAGAGACGGAAAATATGTAAATAAACGTCAAATATGTACATAAATATGTAATGAAAACAGTAAGAATATATAATAAATATGTAAACAGATATAGTATGTAATATTAAAATCACAAATTAAAAAATACATTAACCTAATTTAAATTCATTTATCAAAAATTTCCTAAACAACTTTTAAAAATCATTATCAATCTTCGGTCAATCACAAGTTGATGCACGCTTTTGCACTTTACAATTTTTCCGTCAGTAATAAAAGCTTCATCTCTTGCTATCCAGGATCATAGTTTATCCGCAAAACTAGACGCAATAGAACCACTCTTACAATCTGCGATATCTACGACCAGCAAATCATCACTGCAGCGTGCAGTATTCTCATAGAATTGTTACGCAACGGCGACCGCCAAATTTCTCAGAAATTAATGTTAAAGGTCACCAAAATCAACGTCAATAATACTTTTCACACCTAAAGGTGAACATGATCTTATTCGCGCACTTCCCATCCCCGAGATAACTGAAGCAGGCGTGCCGGACTATAAAAACATCCCACCGCGTCTAGCTGCGCACCGCAGTCCCGCAGCGCACCTCCAATCGACAGCCCTTAATAATTATATAGGAATAAATTCTGATTTTTTAGAACACTTCTTTTCATAAAAAGTATGTAATAAAATTCAAGAAAATTGATAGATATAACAATATATATTTCGTGAAAACAAAAAACGTAACGAAAAAAAAATCGATATTGTGATAGGATGGCGACGATTCGTCAAGATTTCAGTTTTGACAATGGTAGAAAGGCAAAATATATGTAATTACATGAAAATCCGATCTCTAGAGATTACGGCTAGTGCTGGCTTGAAAAGGGGATATAGTGTTTGTGAAGTGAATGTCTGCGGGGAAGTCATATTTCAATGCTAATGAATAGGGAACGGATTTTATTGTAATAAAATCAAAATATGTACATATATATGTATTTATATTTTCAAAAAATTTAGGAAAAAATTAAAAATAAGTAAAATAAAAATTGAAGTTAGAGTTTAAAATGGTTAGATACAACATATATTTTCAAGTTTTCAAAGAGAAAATGTCGTCGATCAGCTCTCATAATAGATTTGTAGCGGCTGAAGGAACGTTCGACATCTACAGAAGAAATTGGAGCATATTTGAACGTTGATGTGTCCATTGGGTTCAGTTGTAGTTGTGGTCTTTTTTTCCTCTGCTGAGAATGTTGGCAATGATTTTCATGTCTTTCCAGCCTGGATTTTTCTCCAACGAATCTTGTAATTTCTTTTTCATTTTTTCTATTTCATTTTTAATTTTGCTAATGCACTGTTAATAACTTCAATACCAGCAGCTAATGGCATGTTCTGAGCTTCAAGCTTTGCGATAGCATTTACTAAAAAAAATTGTATTTGTAGAAATGAAAGCCAAATTGTTATCTCAGACTAGAAACATAAATCAAAGATTTATACAATTATTCAAATTCAAAGAAATACAATTATTCAAATTATCGTTTCCATGTTGTCGCGGCAGGAAGTTATAAGAGCCAAAATTTATTGCTTATTTATCCTTGAAAATAGAGTTTATTACATGGGAGTTTTTTTGTTTTTTTTTCTCCCTTTCAAAATTCAAAATATATTGCTTATTTATTTTTGAAAATAGATTTTACTACATGGGAGTTTTTGTTTTTTTCTCCCTTTCAAAATTCAAAATTTAAGTAGTATATGACTTAGTGTAGGGATCACAGAATTTTGAAAATGTACACACAATTCACTTTTCCCCATAGCACGTCATACGCAGTTTTTAACTGGTTTTTTGACGTAAAATAAATAAATAAATAAAAGATTTTGCTTTTTGTAGTGCCGCAGATGACTTGGAGTCCAGCTTCAAAAGAATATATTTTATTTGCTCAAAGTTTTCACAATATTTGGCTGCTTCTAACCACGAGTCCCATCTTGTAATTACCGGCTGTGAAGGCAAATTCAGTTCACGATAACTCTCTTCAAACATTTTAACTCTGCTTGGTGCTTTCAAAAACACTTTTTTTAACAGTCGATATCAAAGTATCGACATCAGGAAATTGATGAACAGTTTCTGCCACTCGATGAAGAGCATGCACTACGCACGTAAGATGAATCATGTTTGGGTAGAACACTTTTAATGCACTCCCCGCTTTCACCATTTAAGGAGCAGAATCGGTTAAAAACGACAATACGTTTTCATGAATGATACCACTCGGCAGCCTCATCGAGTCATTGAAAAACCTGGCAATTGTAGCATGGTTGCATTTTTCTAAAATTTCACAATTTAATAGAAATGGTGCCGAAGAAGATTCAGGGCAAATCTTTTCTACGATAATATTTGCAATATATCTTCCTTCAACGTCAGTAGTTTCGTCAATTGAAACTCGGACCTCACTAGTTCTTATTTCCTCTCGAATTTTAGTCAGAGATTTCAAATAAGTAGTTTTCTTGTAATTTTTTCCGAGTGTGCTTTCATCTGGAATTCCTTTGTCAGTGTATTTTTTCTAAGAAGCTCTTGAACTCAGGGTAGCTGACTTTGTAAATGGGAATATCGGCTCTAACCAATGTACGACACAAATCGGTAAAGAAGACTGGCTTACTTGATTGAACATCAGGTGAGGATGTCAGGAATGTTTGCTGAAGCTTCAATTTTCTTCTTTTTCTTTCAGTTTTCTTTGTGATTGTTGAGTTTAAGGGCGCTTCAACAGCTAAGGTCATTTGCGCCCGTGTCAAATTATTAAGACCAGTGCACAATATTGCAGTGTCAAGATAACAAAAAAATTAAAATATTTAAATAGAAAGCAAAGTAAAACTGGAAAGGAACGTATCGTAATAAAAGAGTTTTGCTGAAAATTGCGTTTTCTTGTTTGTTTTTTAAAATCTCGGGCTAAAAGCCAATAATTGGCATTATCTCTCAGATAAGGCTGTACAAGCCAGTCTCTCGCAAAAAGCCAAAAGCTTACAGAGAGAAGATTCGTCATTTCTAAGAATCTCCACTAGGGAGCTAGCATGGTCATGCCTTCGACGGCTCTCTCTTATCTTAACACAGTGTAAGAGAACATGCTCCACGGCAAGATCTATTTTGCAGTATTCGCATATAGGTGGTGGGTCCCCGTGGAGGAGATAACCGTGGGAGAAATGGCAATGACCGATTCGGAGGCGTGTTAAAATGATCTCCTCGCACCGAGCATCACGAGATGAGTAAGACCAAGGATTTATGGAATCCTTGATTCTCGTGAGCTTAAAATCTGAGTTATGCCACTCTGTTTGCCATTCACTGCGGATAGAGCGTTTTATAAAGAGCTTAGTGTCTTCCGTGGGGACTGTGAAGATGTCTAATTCTCTTTTCTTCGAGGCAGACTTTGCTACCTGATCAGCTATTTCATTTCCTCTTATTCCCACGTGTCCAGGGACCCAACAAAAGACTAAAATATAGTGGCGGACCAATAGATGATGGATTTGGTGTTGGATGGTCTTTGTCAGCGGGTCACAAGACGAGGAGGAGGAGATAGATTCAAGAGAGCTTTTTGAATCACTGTAGATCACTACTTTCTTTAATGTCATCGATTCAGCAAATGATATAGTTAATGATAATTCTTAATTAACTTAATAATTATTCACAGAATTCGTTTATAGATGAACATCTCTTTTTAATTCTACCGAAAAACGAAGCATGTATTATTAAACAGTGGACAAGACTCGAGATCGCGCGAGGATTGTGAATGAGACAACAAACAAAACAAAAGCGAGAGACTTGATCAGAGTTATAGTTTCATAAGTTGGCTATTCCGACAGGAAATCTTTCAAGCTGCCATACTGCGAATTTGGTGCGGCCTAATACACGGCCTGGAGTCTACTGGGGGGAGTTAAGGTTTTAGGAAGGTTAGACAGTCTAAGATCTATTATCGGCCGGTGTAGTTTCCAAGGGAAACAAGGTTTCGGGGACGTTTCACAGGGTTGGGTAGTTTTATATGTAGTTTCTGAAAGAGCATACGGAGACGGACTCCCAGGGGATGGGGTAACGATGGTCTAAGTGCATATGAGGTCAAGTGGGTTGGATGGAGGACTGTTTGGAGCGAGGGAGTATCAATACTGGATAATTTCGCGCCATAGGAGGCAATCAGAATATCCCGCCTTCGGCTCAGAGATGGTTCTCCAGCCTCGGCCAAGAGGCATTCGATGCGACTCGTGCGGTAGGGCCTGTACTAATCCTTATGCCGGCATTGTGTATGGTATTTAATGGCCGGAGGGTTGATGGAGACGCTGACCATACACTATGCATCCGTAAACCAAGATAGGGCGGATGAGAGTTCTATACAAACGCTAAAGACAAACACGATCTGCGCCCCAAGAGCTACCAGTAAGAGTGCGGAGGAGATTCATAGGTGATACACATCAGCCCTAGTTTACGAATATGTTTTCAACAGGTTAGGCTCTTGTTGAATGTGAGCCCAAGGAAGGTTGCGGATTCAACGAATGGAAGCTGCTGTCCTCCAAGTAAAAGGTCGGGGTGATTACGGAGGTGATGGATTTTGCAAAAGTGCATGCAAGTGGTTTTTGAGGTAGAGAACCAAGTTTCATCGCTCCATTCCTGCAGTTTGTTGAGCACAAGTTGTAACTGCCTCTCAATAACTTGCACGCTCTTGGAGGAGCAAAAAATTGCAAAGTCGTCAACGAACAACGATGCCTTCACAGGCTCCCGGATAACTGATGCAATACTATTGATAGCAATGGCAGAGTGACGCTCAAAATCGATCCCTTGGGGAACACCGTTTTCTAACTGGTGACTAGAGGATAACACGTTGCCAAGGCGGACGCGGAAAGATCTTAATGAAAGAAAACCTACTAGATACAAAGGGAGCCGTCCCCTAAGGCCCCAAGTATGCAAGGTGCGAAGAATACCGTACCTCCAGGTGGTGTCATACGCTTTCTCTATATCGAAGAAAATTGCTACCAGGTGCTGACGTAGCACGAAAGAAGTGGAAATCTGCGTAGCAAGTGTGACTAGATGGTCCATGGTTGACTTGTGCTTCCTGACGCCACATTGGAGAGGTGTAAATAGATTTTGTTCCTGGAGCCTGGCCAGACGTGTATTTACCATTCGCTCTAAAAGCTTGCACACACAGCTTGTGAGCGAGATTGAGCGGTAACTTGAGGGGATTGTTTTGTCCTTTCCTTCTTTAGGGATTGGGAGGACGATGGCCTCACGCCAAATTCTTGGTATTGCGTGTTCAGCCCTAATCTTGTTGAAAATGCCGAGAAGAAATGGGCGTTTTCCGGTAGGCGTTTCAACATTTGGTTATGTATCAGGTCTGGTCCCGGAGCAGAATCTTTCGCACAAGCAAGGGCACAGGAGAGTTCGTCCCTGGAGAAAAAGACACTGTAATCTTCCTCCACGCGACTCGTGAAGTCTAATTTACAGTTCTACATTTTTCTTTTCGTGTTTTGAAAGCCAGAAGGATAGTGTACGGAGCTGGAGATGTGTTCGTAATGAGAGGCCATTTCCTCAGCAATTTCTTGTGGAGAGGTTAGGAGATTGCCATTTACCATAAGCTCTGAGATAGACGGCGAAGGGAGTCTTCCACCGATCTGTCGGACCTTTCTCCACACAAGTTTAGGGGATGAACGGCAAGAGAGTGACGAGATGTAGGCTCTCCAGGACACAGCCTTACTTTCCCGTATCGTTAATCTAGCTCTGGCTCGGGATCTTTTATAATTTATTAGGTTTTCCATGGTTGGGAACCTAAGTTTTGCCAATGCCCTCTTCCGATCACGGAGCGCGGTGGCACATTCAGCGTTCCACCATGGCACAGGGAGGTGTCGTGCATGGTCCGACGACTTCGGGGTGGCAAATGAGGCCGCATGAAGGACGGCGTTATTAAAATGGGCAACCATAGCATCGATGTCGTTTGAGCAGTTTTCCGTTATTCGTAATTCTTTCTTGAATGTTTCCCACTCAGCTCGGTGGATTAGCCAGCGGGGAAGGGGGGGCAACGTTCAGATCGGGAATATCGAGGTTGACCCGAATGGGAAAATGGTCACTGCCATGCAGGTCGCCAAGGACAGTCCACTCTAAGAGGGACTACAGAGAGCTAGGTCCACGGACGAGAAAGTCTTAGAAGCTACGGAAAAGTATGTGCTTTCGACAGAATTTAGGAGAATTAAGTTTTGGTTATCTATGATATTTTCAAGTAACCTGCCTCTAGTGCACGACCTTGTGCCACCCCAGGCAGGGTTGTGGGCGTCGAAGTCCCCCACGATAGGAAAAAGTGCAGGCACATGAGAGAGCACATCTTCCCGTTCTTTCTGTGACACGACTTGTCCAGGCGGGATATAAACGTTGCAGATGGTAACAGAAATAGTTCGGAAATTGTCACGAACGCAAGATATCTGGAGAGTGGTTCGTATGTCAATTTCTTTAGATACCAGAGAGTCTGTGTTAAAAGTGGCGACTCCGCCATGGGCGTGGAGGCCATCGTCTACGTCTTGCCTGTAGCAACAAAAGCCGCGTAGAGAGAGGGAGTGCTCAGGACGGAGATGTGTTTCCTGCAGGCAAACCACGGGTCTATGCATAGACATTATTAGCTTTAATTCGTCCAAACGGGTGCGAAAGCCATTTAAGTTCCATGAGAGGAGAGCCATTGTTTCTAGTTCTTAGGTTGTTTTTATTTTATTTTTTATTCAAGGGTGGGTTATGTATCGGGTTTCTTTTTCTTCTTTTTCCTTCTCTGTTGGAGAGTAATGGGTTGGTTCAAGCGGAGTTCCTCATTCCCTGCAGAGTCATGTTGACTACTGCTAGAGAGGGTCGCATGTATTGGGACACCACGGTCCCTTGAGACAGGCGACCTAGATCTAGCAATACGGTCTGTCGGCCTCAGCTTCTCTGGATGCGTTTGAGTGTTTGTTGAAATATTTATGCTTTGGGTTTCCGTTTTTGTTTCATACTGGACAAGAGATTTGGGGTAGGCATCTCCGTCGATGTCATCGAAGGACACCTGACAGGCAGCATCGCGTAAAGAGGAGGCTTTAGGCGTTTGGGTTTCAGAATTTACTTTCTTCTGATGACCCACGGTGTCAGCGAAACTTCGGGCCATGTCCACGGGGTTCGCGTCTGGTAACGGCGTCGTGCCTCCGGAAAGGAAACTTTCTCAGAGACCCTGATCTTCTGGATCTCCCCTTCTCTTAAGAAAATGGGGCACTGGTTGGAATTAGATGTTTTCGAAAACAGTTCACGCACTTTGCCTCTGCGGAGCAGTTAGAGTCGTTACAAGCCTCCCTTCCACAGTGCACGCAGACTGCGGCGCTCATGCAGGGAGGTTGCGTATGGCCAAACCTCTGGCATTTAAACCCGCGGTTTGGAACATACTGCCTGACACGGAGATTATAGAAGCTACAAAATATCTTCTCTGGTAGAGATGGGCGGTCGAAGGTCAGTATCAGAGTTGAAGTAGGAGTGAGTGCCCCGTTTACTTTCCGCTGAATCCTGTAAATCTCTGACACACCATATGGTTCGAAGAAAGCTTTCAGATTTTGTTCCGATTCGGTAGAGGAATCTTCGTGATTTACCACACCCTTGCAGAGGTTTAAGGTCGGGTGGGCGGACACATGCACCTGGAGGCTGGCTATTTCTGTGAGGTCAGTGAACTTGCTGATCTGTTCGTCAGAGCGACATTCAAAAAGGATTGTGCCGTTTCTCTGACGGACCGCCGACTGAAATTTACCAAACTTTTCAATTTCCCTGGCAAGTTTGATTGAGCTGACACACTTCATAGTTTCATTATCTCTTTTACATGACGAGAAAACGGGGCTTAGTAGGTCTGTCAGATTCATTACAGAAAAAACTCTCAAGATTTACCGTTTCACTAACAAATCTCCTCTTCCTTATGGAAGAGGGCTGGGGGGTAGATTTTTAATTCATTAAGAGGATATCAGATTCATCCCCGTGGTCCCCACCCACCACGGAGCCCAACAAGGGGACAGTCCATCGGAGTGCCAGTGTTGCCACGGGGATATAGTGTGTGTGTGTGTGGGGGGGGGGTACCACAGCGCTGCACCGCAGTGGAGGAAAAAGTAGCACGAGGAGAGTAATTGGGAAACAGACAGGCCCCTCAACCGCCAGGACATACATTCCCTCCCACACGGGTCGCCATGCACGGCAAACACATGGGTGGGCATTCAGCATACAGAGGGAGCCAGTGAAATAGAAGAGGGAGAAAAGAGACAGGATGGTATAGATGAATGAGAATGTAAAATGGGGAAAAGAAAATGACTTGTGAAGGAAAAAAATACTCGAGAGCCCTCTCTGTATCCCCCCGTCAGGACGTGGACCAAGCCACCTCGACGGGTTTTCTTTGTGCTTTGCTGTAGCAATGTGCTGCGTGACTTGAAACCGTTGGGAGGTTGAAACCTTTTTCTCTCAGCATGCGCAGTACAATATACGCGAGTCACTTCTGGTTTCATTAGAAAACTCGCGGATGTATCTAGCCACTAACTCTTTGGATGTCGCTTCAATTTTTGGGATTGTCTCGAACCAGTTCACCCCACTCAATAAGATTGTTATATGAAACGTAAAATACTTGAAAGTACAGTATGTAGTTTTAGGAAGAGCCGGTGCATATGTGACCGGTTGTAGTGGAGAGCTAATTACTGATATGTTCCGATTTTCACATCTCTGAGACAGATGTATGTCGGTGGGGTGCAGGAAGCGCGATAAGACTGACATTCTAAACAATGTTTGTCCGATTAATATTGTGTTGCGCGTGGGTTGAATGTAACACGAGAAAGCCTGTGATTGCTTACACTTCTGCTTCATGACCATCCGCTCATCCTACGCGGTTTCTGAGAAGTATGGGCAGAGGGTCAGTCGGAGCGAAGGTCAGGAGGACACAAACGTGCAGTGTTCCATTGCTATGATTATCAGAAAAACAGATTTCCGGAATATTATTGGGAAATTCTTATTTGATTTTTTCGAATGTAACGAAATACGTTAAAAAATAGTGGTAAAAAGGTAAAATATGTGAAAATGTGTACTTGTACTAAAATATGTAAAATAAAAATGGTTTCAATTCATTCAGATTGTCTAGAAAACTCTAGGAAACAAATTGAAGGCAGGCATCTTGTTCCTACCAAACATGTATTTACATGAAAATCCGTTCCCTACTGAAACTGGTTTAAATTTTAAAATGTTGCCAAAAAAGTTATTTGTTTAAAACAGTGAAGCCTTTGTTCCCGGACACAAAATGAACAAAGTGGGACAGTTTTGTTTTGTAGCAGTGCTTCGGTAAAATAATGCGAGGCCTATCACAGGAAAATAAAAACAACAGGGCTTTGAAAAGATTCGTGAAAGTGCTGTTTCTGTTGTTTTTTTCCCACACAAACAAAAAGAGTTCATGACTGTCCAAAATATTGTTTATTGAATGGTGGTTTGAATGTTGAATGGTTTGGTTGAATGGGATGCAGAGTCTTTTTTTTAAATCAAAGAAAGGGTAATGGTGTATTATTAATAATACACCATTACTCCTCAGAATCTGCACGACAGATGTAATTGTTAATTTTTTAACAGAAATGTAACAAATATGCAGGGGTAAACAGAATGCTTCAAAAGACATTATTGAGCATTTTTCTTCAGATTTATGTTATAAGTTAAATCAGAAAGTATATCAAACTCTAAAAACAATGAACATGAAACACTTAATATATTAGGGTGCTCAATCACGATTGATTGAGTTTAAAGGGCGCTTCAACTACTAAGGTCATTGACGCCCATGTCAAAGTATTTCTAAAAAAAATTAATTAAAGTTTGTTAAAAGGGTTGCTGGTGCTACTTTCCAGCTAATTTAAAAGCTCATATATACCCTAAAAGGAAACCATCCATTACGCATAAAAACTTCCGGTAAACAAGACAAATTTTAAAAACAAATCTGGGACAGATAAAATATTTATTGCCCTTATATGTCAGATAAAATTATATATTCCGCTTTCTCTCAAAAACATAAAAGCTTTGAGAGCGCGGAATCGTCATATCCGAGCACCCCTCGTTGAGAGTTGCCCAGACCATGTCTTCGTCGACTGCCAACATATTTCAAACACTGCAGGAGGACGTGTTCCACAGAAAGATCCGCCCTGCATCTATCACAGGTAGGAGGAGACTCGCCTCGAAGGAGGAAACTGTGAGAAAAGTGGCAGTGTCCGATACGAAGACGGGTTAAAATAACTTCCTCGCGCCTAGAAGGTCTGGACGAGGAACGCCAAGAATTAACAGAGTCCTTTATTATCCTATATTCCAGAGCACTTAGTTTATAGGTGGTATTGTGCCACTCTGTTTGCCACGCTCTAAAGATGGATCGTTTTAAGGAAGCTTTAATATCAGACGATGGTACAAAAGGAATGTCAACACGAGTACTCTCCGTCGCCGATTTCGCCGCCCGATCAGCCATCTCGTTTCCCACGATTCCCACATGGCCTGGGACCCAACTTAGTACCAGGTCATAGTGATGAGACAAAAGGCGATGGATGAGGTTTTGAACTGATTGCGTCAGGTAGTCTGATGAACGGGAGACAGCTTGTAGTGAGCCGAGAGAATCAGAACAGAGAACTACTCGGCGCAAACTTGCTGATTCGATGTATTTTAGGGCTTCAAGAATTGCATACATTTCAGAAGTGAAGTTACTGCACTGAGAATGTAGCCGATATGATTTGGTGGCTCTGATACAGTAAAAACCACATGCCACTGTGCCATTGCACGATGGCATCTGTGTATAAGAATACATGATCTGGATAGGCTATCCTCATGTCCTGAAAATGCATCTGGTAAACAAGAGGGCTAGTCGTTTGTTTGGGAAGCTTGGATAGTCTGAGATCAATATTCGGACGGAGGAGTTTCCAAGGGGGAATCGGGTGACTTGGGGTTTCACAGGGTGGGAAGATCAACATTAAGGTCACGCAAAGATTTCGCAATCAATACCTGGAGGGTGAGGCAGCGATGTTCGAAGAATATAGGATGTTTCATACTTAGGATGGGTAATTATTTGGCGACAAGGATGATTAGGAAGTCCTGATACTTTAGCACCGTAAGATGCTAATAAGATATCCCGCCTTCTTTTTAAGGAGGGCTCACCAGCCTCGGCTACAAAGCACTCAATTTGGCTAGTGCGATACGCACCAGTTGACAGACGGATACCAGCGTGGTGTATACTATTGATGGGTCGCAGAGTGGAGGGAGCTGCCGAGCCATACACTTCACTACCGTAATCCAAAACTGAGCGGATGAGTGACCTATATAACCGCAATAGGGTAGTGCGGTCGGCACCCCATGAAGTGCCATTTAGCATTCAAAGAAGATTAAGGGGGAGACAAATCTGGTTTGTAGTCCACGGATATGAGCACGCCACGTTAGTGACTTGTCAAAAGTGAGCCCCAGGAATCTGGCAGACTCCGCGAATGGAAGTAGATTTCCTCCCAGGTAAAGGACTGGATTGCTGTGCAAATGATATATCCTACAAAAATGCAAACCGATACATTTAGTGGCAGAAAAATTAAAACCTGTTGTTGTGCTCCATACGTGGAGCTTGTGCAGCACTATTTGGAGTTGCCTCTGGATCACACTGATGCTGCTGGATGAACAGAAGATGGCAAAATCATCCACAAACAACGATGCCTTTACAGGACCATGCACAGTCGACGTTATACCTTTGATGGCGATGGCAAACAGAGTGACACTAAGGACTGATCCTTGGGGAATACCGTTTTCAAGAGGGTGACTACGGGAAAGCCTGTCACCTACACGAACAGGGAAGGATCTGTTTGAAAGGAAGTTTTGGAGGAATAGAGGGAGCTTCCCCCTAAATCCCCAAGAGTGCAGGGTTTGCAGAATGCCGTGCTTCCAAGTGGTATCGTAGGCCTTTTCTATATCGAATAATATTGCCACAAGATGTTGTCTCAAGACGAACGATGTAGAAACGGCTGTTGCCACCGAAACGAGGTGGTCCAAGGTTGACCGGTTTCTTCTAAAACCCGCTTTGAATTAGCGTCAACAAATTTTTGTACTCCAAGGTCCAGACCAGCCGCTGATTCACCATGCGTTCCAGTACTTGGCATACACAACTTGTGAGGGAAATAGGTCGATAACTAGATGGAAGTGATCGATCTTTCCCTTCCTTGGGAACTGGCACGATGATGGCTTCTCGCCAAAAGGTAGGGATGGTGTGCTCTTCCCAGATCCAGTTATAGAGCCGGAGACGAAATTGCGTGGCTGTTTCGGGAAGATGTTGCAGCATTAAAATGTGAATCTTGTCTGGACCTGGTGTGGTACTTTTCGCAAGTATCAGAGCAGAGCGCATTTCATACATTGAGAAAGGAGTATTGTAATCCTCATTTGCTCGGGTCGAAAAATCCAAAGTGCGGTTTTCCATTCTTTCTTTAAGCAAGAGGAAGTTGGGAACATAGTTTGCCGAACTTGACATACTTCCATAGTGAGAGGCAAGTTCTTCTAAAATAGCGTCTCGAGCTGTAATCATATGACCATTTTTAAGAAGACCTGCCACTAAGTTTGGGGAAGGGCATCCTTTAATTTGACGCACCTTCCTCCATACCAGACGTGGCGTATGGCAATTCAGAGAGGAGAAGTATGCTCTCCATGATGCATTTTTACTTTCTAAAATGGTTCTTCTCGCCTTTGCTCTGCACCTCTTATAGTCAATGAGGTTATCCGCAGTTGGATAATGTTTTAGACGCGTCAACGCTTTCTTACGAGCACCAACAGCCCTTGAGCAATCCAAGTTCCACCACGGAACGAAAGGGTGTCGCGATTTGCCGGTCGACTTGGGAATTGGAATGTCTGCAGCATGTAGTACCGCACTGTTAAAATGTGCTGCCATTTCTTCCACACTGACAAACTCGCCCTCCGACAGACTAACGTTCGCTTGGAATGTCAGCTAGTCAGCACGTCGAACACACCACTGAGGGGGGGCGCGCTAACCCACGAGCAAGTCCATCAATGTGGACGATAACGGGGTAATTGGTCGCTTCTGCACAGGTCGTCTAGGATGGACCATTGCAGGACAGTTGCAAGAGAAGGGCTGCAGAGTACTATATCAATACACGTGATCGAATTTGTGGCGACGGCAAAATGAGTTGGCTCACCGGAATTCAGAATAATCAAGTTCGCCGCGTCTATTATTGATTCTAATATACTGCCTCTCGGACAGGTGCGGGAAGAGCCCCAAAGAGGACTATGGGCATTTACATCCCCGACAACCACAAACGAAGAGGGCAGTTGGTTTATCAAGTCCAGTATAAGCAGATACAGTCAGTCCTGGAGGGATGTAAAGATTGCACACAGTGAGTGTGAGGGATGGAAGGTGCACCTGCACACACACTGCTTGGAGGTCAGTCTGAACAGGCACCTCTGTAGGTAGCAGCGAATCATGTACCAGTGAAGCAACTCCGCCATGAGCACGGAGACCATCATCCACATCAAACCTGTAAGAGGAGAATCCACGAAGAGGCAAGGGTCGAGTTGGGGTGAGGTGAGGTGAGTCTCTTGGAGGCAGATTATTAAAGGGTTGTGACGGAATAACAGAAGTTTAATATCGTCCCGTCGCGAGGAGAAACCATTCATGTTCCATATGAGAGCCATAAGTAAATTCAACTTTCTTTTATCCTGCAACGTTGGGATCCGGATGCGCGAGACTCATTCCCAACGGGAGCCTCCTCCGAAGCCGAGACCTCCCGGGCACTGGATGCTCGCTCAGTGTGGGTTTCGGAAGGAGTAACACGCGGCTTTGATGGGCCTTTCGTCGCCGTGTCTGAGGCAGATTTGCGTCTAACATTTTCTGTTAAGGGGGATTGGATATGTGTTTAGTCGACTGCAACAGCTGAGTTTTTTTGTCCATCTTATATTTCGTCGGGATGATCACTCTCCCACCTTGGAGGGGAGAGGCATCCACTGGGAGGTCCACTGGAGACACCTGGCATGCGAAACTCACTACTTGGGGAGTAGCTCGTTCCGTTTGGCAGCCCGTTGCTACCTTCGGTGTCTTTACTTTCACGGCATCGGAGAAGGTGCGAGAGAGATCAACAGGGTTCCTCGCCTGGTACCGACGTTTGGTCTCAGGAAAGGACACTTTTTCAACTGCTCGAATCTTCTGTATGGCGCGTTCCCTCAAAAAAGTAGGGCATTGCTTGTAATTAGCCGGGTGGTCACCTTCGCAATTAACACAATGCGGTGTAGTTGCACAGGGTTCAGGTTCGTGCATCGTTCTCCCGCACTTACCGCACACTGCCATGCACCGCTGCTGTGTATGGCCGAACCTCTGGCACTTAAAACACCGCAAAGGGTTGGGGACATATTGCCTTACGAGAAAATTATAGAAACCGCACGAGATCTTTTGAGGGAGAGTTGGCAGACTAAACGTGAGAATAAGGGTGGAAGTGGGGATTTCTCGCCCATGCTCCCTCCTCTTGATCCTATATATATATCCGTCACTCCCTAGATCTTATAAAAGGCTATTAGATCTTCCTCACTCTCCGCAGAGAAGTCTACATGGTTGACCACTCCCTTACATAGGTTAAGTGTTGGGTGAGTGGTCACTTTCACTTGGAGGCCGGCAATCTGCTTTGTTTTCATAATCTTATCTATTTGGTCATCTGAGCGTGCTTCACAGAGAATGGTACCATTCCTTTGTTGACCACAGCTTGAATTTCCACAAGTTTCTTCAATTGCGCGCGCTAAACGGACAGCACTTACAATTTTAAAGGATTTTCCTTCCTCAGCGCATTCCATGAGGAGGAATCTAGGTTTTTTTGGCCTATCTTCTTCTTTCGAAAGTAAACTATTCAGATCAATAGTTCGTTCCGGACATCGCCTCTTCTTTGCGGAAGAGGGCAGGGTAGAGTGTTTAGTATCCATGAGATGGATATCAGATTCATCCCCGTGGTCCCCACCCACCACGGAGCCCAACAAGGGGACACTCCATCGGAATGTCAGGGTCGCCACGGGGATATAGTGGGGAAATAACACAGCGCTGCACCACCGTGAATCCCTCCGCTCACCCTGGAGTTCAGTACAAGACCTAGTCCAAGCCGATTGATCGGGAGTGGGTTAGCTCCCGACCGCCCGTCTAGAAGAGTCCGAGGCCAAAGCAAGCGTATTGAAGCCTACAAGGAATGTTCCCCAAAATGCGTAATAACGTAATAAAGTGCAAAGCAGAACGTAGCACAAGGTGAGTACTGGGGAAACAAGCAGACCCCTCAACCGCCAGGACACACATTCCCTTCGACACGGGTCGCCATGCACGGCAAACACACGGGTGGGCGTTCAGCATACCGCGAGAGCCAGTGAAATAGAAGAGGGAGAAGAAAGGAAAGAGGATGTTTTAAAAGAATGTGAATGAACAATGGTGAGAAGAAAAATGACTTGTGAAAGAAGGGAATACTTGAGAGCCCTCCCTGCATCCCCGTCAGGACGTGGACCGACCCACCTCGACGGGCTCAATCACAAATAAAATCTTCACTTCTGGGGGTAGTGTGGATGGGTCAAAACTTGATTTCACTGAAAATTAACATTAATGATCAAATTAACAATGAAGCAGGAGAGGATGAGGATGTAGCAGATACGTCATGACTCCCATGATGAGATCTGCAGTGCCATAAAGGTGTAGTAACGTGTTTGTTATGTTTATTTTTATGTTAGGATGTTGAACTATTCATGGTATATTATTAAATTTAATTATATCATTCTTTTTTTAATCGTTTTAGATTCCCTTGAAGTTTATGGAAAGGTTGGAAGAAGCTAGGAGGCAGACGTATTGATGAAGTGACGAAGAGACAGTACTAGAAAACTTGTGCTAAACAAACTAGAGGTGTTACTGAATAGCACAAACTTTCTCGTAGCAAAAGTTTCGAATTTCTGTGATATGGACTGGCATTAGGACCTCGCTTCATTCTCTCGCCAGCGGCCATCTATCGTCACCGAAAGAACATTGTCTTGACATTTCCTCAACTTTTCGGTATCTTAATAGAACTGATATATAACTTCAAGAATATTAAATCAATTTGGTCGAGTACTGGGTACCTCGACCAAAATAGAAATTTTTTCATTGAAAATTTTGCAGCTGTTTTTAAGAAAATAGTGATTAAGCATTACTGTAAATGCGAAATTTGAGCTCTTTTCCACAGGAATGTATTGAGTTTACTAAACACTTCATTGGCAGTCATTGGAAGCACTTTTACTCACAAATGTAATAGTGCATACGAATAGATGGAAATGTCCATATTAACGACGTGAGAGATATCTCAAAAAAATTGCATGCGTTATTCTTGAAAATACAAAAGAATACACCACACTTATGTCATATTAAGCAGGAAAATTAGCCCTATCCATTGGAAAAATTTGATAAAAAAATGTTGAGTCATTTTTGAGAAAATGGCGTTTGAGCGTTTTGGAAAAAGCGGAATTTTTAGCTACTTTTTACAGAAAACGGTTCATTTCGAGAAACTATTTGATAATATCTAAAGCACATGTACTCATAAATATATCAATGTGAACAAATCGCCACTAATGTAAATATTACCGACGTGCGACAAGTCAAAAAATGACATTTTTGTATTTAACAAAAAACAAAGAATAGAGCAATATGGCGTTTATATTATATAGGATGTATTTGGTACTGCGCCCACAAAACATTTGGAGCCGCTTTTGCAAAAACCCCGATTTTGTAATTTTTTAAAATTGTGAATACTAAATGCGCCATTGCACGAAAATTAAAATTTTCGAAAACATTAACATGACCTAAATGAAAGAATTACTAATATACAACAAATTTCATTTGGAAGAAATATCTCTATCTTCAATTTTGTAGTTGTAGGAAAACGCCGAAAAAATGTCAAATTTTTAAAATTTTCGAAAAATTCGGAGTTAACGGACTCATGCCACCTTTATAAGTGTACTTAACTCTATTCCTTCAAGATATTTTAAAGAAACATTAGGAGGCGTTTTTGAGAATATTTTGAAACTTTCTGGGGCGGGGCCTCATGCCAAGTACCCCCAATATTGAAGAATACGTTTGAAAAATTTTAAAGTTTCAGCTAGAGCCAGATGGACAGATTTTTTCAATTTGGAAAATATCGTACGTGTGGTTTAGGCGTTAGGTTTGTTCACATACGACGGGCGGACAGATAGACGTACGTACAGACCAGACAGACAGACCGAACCGACGTACGTACACAGACCGAACCAACGTTCGTACGTACAGACAGACCGAACCAAAGACAGACGACGTACGTACGCACAGACAGACTGACGTACGTACGCACAGACAGACTGACGTACGTACGCACAGACAGACTGATGTACGTACGCACAGACAGACTGATGTACGTACGCACAGACAGACTGATGTACGTACGCACAGACAGACTGACGTACGTACGCACAGACAGACTGACGTACGTACGCACAAGACTGACGTACGAACGAACAAAAAACAGACTGATGTACGTACGCACAGACTGACGTACGTACGGACAGAGACGACGTACGCACAGAGACTGACGTACGTACGGACAGACAGACTGACGTACGTACGGACAGACAGACTGACGTACGTACGGACAGACAGACTGACGTACGTACGGACAGACAGACTGACGTACGGACGGACAGACAGACTGACGTACGTACGGACAGACAGACTGACGTACGTACGGACAGACAGACTGACGTACGTACGGACAGACAGACTGACGGACGTACGGACAGACTGACGTACGGACAGACAGACTGACGTACGGACCGACAGACTGACGTACGGACCGACAGAGGCAGCCTGACGTACGGACAGACAAACTGACGTACGGACAGACAAACTGACGTACGGACAGACAGACTGACGTACGTACAGAGACTGACGTACGTACAGACAGACTGACGTACGTACAGACAGACTGACGTACGTACAGACAGACTGACGCACGTACAGACAGACTGACGCACGTACAGACAGACTGACGCACGTACAGACAGACGGACGCACGTACAGACAGACTGACGCACGTACAGACAGACTGACGCACGTACAGACAGACTGACGCACGTACAGACAGACTGACGCACGTACAGACAGACTGACGCACGTACAGACAGACTGACGCACGTACAGACAGACTGACGCACGTACAGACAGACTGACGCACGTACAGACAGACTGACGCACGTACGTACAGACAGACTGACGTACGTACGTACAGACAGACTGACGTACGTACGTACAGACAGACTGACGTACGTACAGACTGACAGACTGACGTACGTACAGACAGACAGACTGACGTACGTACAGACAGACAGACTGACGTACGTACAGACAGACAGACTGACGCACGTACAGACAGACAGACTGACGTACGTACAGACAGACAGACTGACGTACGTACAGACAGACAGACTGACGCACGTACAGACAGACAGACTGACGCACGTACAGACAGACAGACTGACGCACGTACAGACAGACAGACTGACGCACGTACAGACAGACAGACTGACGCACGTACAGACAGACAGACTGACGCACGTACAGACAGACAGACTGACGCACGTACAGACAGACAGACTGACGCACGTACAGACAGACGACGTACGTACAGACAGACTGACGTACGTAAGACAGACTGACGTACGTACAGACAGACTGACGTACGTAGACAGACTGACGTACGTAGACAGACTGACAGACAGACTGACGTACGTACAGACAGACAGACGTACGTACAGACAGACTCACGTACGTACAGACAGACTGACGTACGTAGACAGACTGACGTACGTAGACAGACTGACGTACGTAGACAGACTGACGTACGTAGACAGACTGACGTACGTACAGACAGACTGACGCACGTACAGACAGACTGACGCACGTAACAGACAGACGGACGCACGTACAGACAGACGGACGTAGACAGACGACGGACGTAGACAGACTGACGTACGTAGACAGACTGACGTACGTAGACAGACTGACGCACGTACAGACAGACTGACGCACGTACAGACAGAGGACGCACGTACAGACAGACTGACGCACGACAGACAGACTGACGCACGTACAGACAGACTGACGCACGTACAGACAGACTGACGCACGTACAGACAGACTGACGCACGTACAGACAGACTGACGTACGTACAGACAGACTGACGCACGTACAGACAGACTGACGCACGTACAGACTGACGGACTGACAGACGACAGAGACAAGGCGGACAGACTGACTAACAGACTGATGGACACCCTGACTGACCGACCAACCGACTGACTGACGGACGGACAGACTGACGGACAGACAGCTTGACGGACAGAGAGACTGACGGACAGAGAGACTGACGGACAGAGACTGACGGACAGACAGACTGACGGACAGACTGACTGACGGACAGACTGACTGACGGACAGACTGACTGACGGACAGATGACTGACGGACAGACTGACTGACGGACACACAGACAGACGGACAGACAGACTGACGGACGAGACAGACTGACGGACAGAGTGACTGACGGACAGAGTGACTGACGGACAGAGTGACTGACGGACAGAGGACTGACGGACAGAGTGACTGACGGACAGAGTGACTGACGGACAGACTGACTGACGGACAGACTGACTGACGGACAGACTGACTGACGGACAGACTGACGGACAGAGACTGACTGACAGACAGACTGACGGACAGTGACTGACGACAGACTGACTGACGGACAGACTGACTGACGGACAGACTGACGGACAGACTGACTGACGGACAGACAGACCGACGGACTGACGGACAGACCGACTGACGGACAGACCGACGGACAGACAGACCGACGGACAGACAGACCGACGGACAGACAGACCGACGGACAGACAGACCGACGGACAGACAGACCGACGGACAGACAGACCGACGGACAGACAGACCGACGGACAGACAGACCGACCGACCACAGACCGACGGACGACAGACCGACGGACAGACAGACCGACGGACAGACAGACCGACGGACAGACAGACCGACGGACAGACAGACCGACGGACAGACAGACGACGGACGGACAGACGGACGGACGGACAGACTGACGGACAGACTGACGGACGGACTGACGGACTGACGGACGGACAGACTGACGGACGGACAGACTGACTGACGGACGGACGTGACGACGACCGGACAGACCGACAGGACGACGACAGACTGACGGACCGACAGACGACGGACAGACAGACTGACGGACAGACAGGACTGACGGACAGACAGACTGACGGACAGACAGACTGACGGACGACAGACTGACGGACAGACGACTGACGGACAGACAGACTGACGGACAGACAGACTGACGGACAGACAGACTGACGGACAGACAGACTGACGGACAGACAGACTGACGGACAGACAGACTGGACGGACAGACGACGACGGGACAGACAGACTGACGGACAGACAGACGACGGACAGACAGACTGACGGACAGACAGACGGACGGACAGACTGACTGACGGACAGACTGACGGACAGACAGACTGACGGACAGACAGACTGACGGACAGACAGACTGACGGACAGACAGACTGACGGACAGACAGACTGACGGACAGACTGACTGACGAGAGACTGACGGACGGACAGACTAACGGACAGACAGACTGACGGACAGACAGACTGACGGACAGACAGACTGACGGACAGACAGACGGACGGACAGACTGACTGACGGACAGACAGACGACGACTGACGGACCGACAGACTGACGGACCGACAGACTGACGGACAGACAGACTGACGGACAGACAGACGACGGACAGACAGACTGACGGACAGACAGACTGACGGACAGACAGACTGACGGACAGACAGACTGACGGACAGACAGACTGACGGACAGAGAGACTGACGGACAGAGAGACTGACGGACAGACAGACTGACGGACAGACAGACTGACGGACAGACAGACTGACGGACAGACAGACTGACGGACAGACTGACTGACGGACAGACAGACTGAATGACGAGACGACGCGACAGACAGACGACGGACAGACTGACTGACGGACAGACTGACTGACGGACAGACTGACTGACGGACAGACCGACTGAAGGACAGACGACTGACGGACAGACTGACTGACGGACAGACTGGCTGACGGACAGACTGACTGACGGACAGACTGACTGACGGACAGACTGACTGACGGACAGACTGACTGACGGACAGACTGACTGACGGACAGACTGACTGACGGACAGACTGACTGACGGACAGACTGACTGACGGACAGACTGACTGACGGACAGACTGACTGACGGACAGACTGACTGACGGACAAACTGACTGACGGACAAACTGACTGACGGACAAACTGACTGACGGACAAACTGACTGACTGACTGACGGACTGACAGTGAGTGAGTGAGTGACTGACAGATGGACGTTTTGAAAACACATTTTGGTATCAGGGGACCCCACAATATGTTTTTTCCGTTGAAATCTCGAAATCTATTTGCCGCAGCATTACATAACTTTCTCTATTCTACGAACGAGTATATTACTCCCGTATATATGTTTACGAAAAAGTAAAAACAGGGTAGGGTAAACATTTTTTAAAAAACATTGTGCCTTCTGACACTTTTAAAAGACATGAACACTTATATTTAAAGAATTAAAAATGATTATATAAACTGAATAATTTTTTTGCGCATCTAGCTTCAAATATGACTTTTTTTTAACAGACATTTTTGTTATTCAAAAAAACCCTGACCTTTGTGTCTTTTAACGGAGTTTCTACAATATATCTGAATAATAAAACTTGTATTTTACTATTGTCATTGACGGAGGATTGTGGGAATATGTAATATATTTTACAGAACAATCTTGTTTAAAATTGATAGCAAAACAGCAAATATGAGCACTCTGAGGATTTGTCTTAAGTTGGCACTACCTAAATCGTTTACGCCGCCATTTTGAACTAATAAATTGCTAATTAATTACACAAACATTCGTGTAATTGCTCTTCGGATATTTTATAATTAAAGGTAAGCTGGCACCACCATAATCTGTTAGCACTAAAACAAACATGACAGTGTTGAATGATTTAAATGGTTATTAAGAAAAAATAATTTTATTACTTTATGCTTCCAAGTAATCAATGGAGAGCTAGTTCAAGACTTGAGCTCTAAATGGGTGCATATTTGTTTTTGCAGTAACCGATTATGGTAGTGCCAGCTTAAGAGAAGTACGCTGGAAACATTGGCTGAAAACATGAACAAGTTGTTCATGTGAGAAAATAGGGCAAATATTTTTTTACATATTTTTTGTAAAAACAAGTCATATTAAGAATGCATTTTCTTTTTTACAGTAACAAACATAATACAGTCGACTCCGATGATCGTGAACTACAAGAGGCTAACATTTTTGGTTCACGATATCCGATGTCAAAATTAAATAGAATTTCTCCACAATTATTGATTTCATTAATACACAGATACAGCAAAATACATTAACAGGACGAACTGAACATTTCATGATCTTTATTTCACATTAAAAATATGAATTATTTTCAATTTTTTGTTTCGTGCATTTTCCATTAATAACTTTTCTACATCATTTTGCACTTGATTCTGCATTGTCCACTGTCTCTAAGCATCGTAATGCAGTCTTGACACCCTTCAATGCCTCTTGCATTGTTGAAACACCATCCCATTCTCGGAAGGCCCTTTTACACGCCTAATAGTATGAAACTCTTTCGGTAGCGGCCAATTAAACTGGTTGCTAATCCGCGCGGCGCGGCGGGCGTCGCCAGGCTGTGGGGCTACGGCAGTCGCACGCTTCCTGCGGGTTACGTAGAACACGCGCTTTGTCCCGCGAATCTCGAGTAACATCACGCTTGACACTGCAGTAAGCAGTCGCGCGTCGCCGCCACCAGGACATTGCCTTTGTTTCCGCAGTGAAATCGCATGGCACAATGCCATCAGTGGTCCCCATTCCGGGTCTACTACCTCCCACTTCAGAGGAGTCTTCTTCGATTATCACCTTTGGCCGACGATACTTTTCGAAGCCGCCCAATGTTGGAATTTAAGGTACTGAGCAAATATCTCCTTCCCCCGGGGAGGGAATGATTTTCCTGGATGTTGTATTTCCCAAGTTCACTGCAACTAAGGTTCAGAGTTTACTATTACCAAATCTTGTGCTTGTTTGTAATGTACGTGAAATGGAAGCAGTAACTAACCAAGAATTCACTACATCCGAGTTCACTACAACCAGTCGACCGTAATTTACCCAACTGAAACAAATTTATTTTTATTTTTACAATCAAACATTTGGAATACAGGCAACGCAGGGGAATATTTCCCTCTCTGTGCGACACACCGCGATCCACAGTACATACTGTAATGGAACAAGCATCGTCACATTCACAAAAACACAAATCGCCACTTTATTCTGCATTCTTGTCATACAGTGTAATCATGCTTGTTTATCAAGAACAAAAATATTGCATCTAGTCCTATTGCAAAAATCATATCCATCGACATGCGAACTTTGGAACACCAAACTTGTCCTTGATCACATCTTTAAAATATGCCCCAGATATAACCATCAGAGGCGGTCATTTGGTATCAAATACGAGGCCATCCTACATTCATCACGAGATCAAGATCAAATAATCAACTTTTGCAAAGCTATCAATATATTTACTGAAATTTAACCCCGTTGTTTTATATGAATTTATTCCCCCCAAGGATGACTTAATACCAGTTAAAGTATATTAAGTAATACTGTTAGGTAATACTTGTTAGGTAATACTGTTTTTGCCAAATGTAAATTCTGTAATATCACGATAATGTAACAGAATACTTGTAATAGTCGCTAATAACCAAGTTCTTGACACGACTAAAAATTATATTTTTTTTAAATATATCAATATTTCAGAGTGGTTACTACAGAGTGGTTAATTTTCTAAATGTTGCCTGTCAACGAAATATTCCGTGACTACCGCGAAGACATTGTAATAAAATACTAGATCCACGCAGAGCGCTAGTGTAGCGTTGCAAATTGAATCGTTCCCTAGCAGCCATGTTGGGACAGCCAAGTGGACACCAAACCGAATTGGGGCCAATTTTCTTTTTTTTTAATTTGTTGCGTCATTGTTGATGCAACACGTCTCTTAACCCTTGTCGGGCATCGAGCGCTTTTTCTGGAGTAATCCTCCGTTATTGTGTAATTATTACACTGAATAATTACTATATTTGTCAAGTCTCGTCACGTCGCAGTCAGTCAGTGTCTTTTATCCCTTCGGCCAGGGGCTCGACGCCGTTAGATCCCGGGGTTCCTGGCCGGTCCCCCAACTTGGAACCCGCGAGTCTCGAATTCGCTTAACCTTCGTGACTTCACGGAGCGTAGTAAACGAATTCGGCTAGCGCCGCCACCGATTTAATTCTCATTTGTGAGCTTTTTCCTCTAGAGGAAGATTCTGTAAGATTAGAAATAAAATGTTGAAGAATCGCGCGGATTAAGGATACACAAATGGTGCGATGAAAGCTTGCACGCCGTAATTTAACAAGTACATAATTTAATTCATGTAACCTATTGAATATGCTGGCAATGTTTACTGATTAATATATCGGGAATAAAGTAAAATCATTGAATTTCTATTGCATGTGAGGGACATTAAATCTGTAAATTACTACTTTGTTTTGCAGAGAACTGGCGATTTCTAATGCAGATGAAGTATTTAAAATTCAAAATTCTTTCAAATTTTTCAATTAAAATTCTCTAAAATTCAAATTTAATAGAGGAATATCGAGGTTTCTGTCTAGAGGCTGGTGGGAACTTCCAGAACGGGTATATTTTAATACCGATTCACATGACCGTTTACTCCATGTATCTGCATGCACTATGTCAAACTTTCTTACATATTGGAAGTGTATCAATAAACATCTGGTTTTATGTTTATAGTTTAGTAAAGAATTCTAAAACATTCAGCGTAATGTGATGTAAGCCCACCCTTTTACTGAAAAAAAATGGACTATTCGTCGAAATATACAATTTTTAACGGAATGTGGATTAAAGGATTGTACTTAAAAAACAATTACAAAAGTTTCCAAAAGAAATGTCTCGACAGCTAAGATGAGGGAAAATCTGCCCACCTATCAAAATCGCATAATTTATGAAAATATCCTCAGTGAGTATAATTTAAAATGAACTTATCAGGGATTGAACAACCTTATTGAGTAGTCCACACAAATTCCTTTTTTAGAATAATATATTTGCTAAATAATCATTTGAAGTTCGCTAGTGGCACATAGCGAAGTCGTTAGCCTTTCACCACTGACGTCCAAGTTCGATTCCCGTCGAATCTCATTTGAAATTTGTTACAACAAAACGAGTTTGGCCGCTTCACAAGGGCTAGCACAACCCCTATGAAGTGTACTAAACCCTACTCCTATCCTTATTCCTTCCCAATTGCGGCCGCTGGATAGTGACGCAGGAGCGCGTAGCAGGAGGCGCGTACGCGGAGATGCTACCTGGCGGTCCTCTTGAAAACTGACTGCAACGTGACGTGACATGACAAACTAAAAAAGTTAATGGAGGATTACTCCCCAGCGCCAAATGTTAATGCAGGATTACTCTCCAGTGCAAACCGCTCAACGTCCCTTAAGGGACTTGGAGACGCGTTGCGTCGAATTGTAGACGCAACAAATTAACACAAAATAGAAGTGTGAATGCTTATTTTTTTGCTTCCAAACACGCTGTTCAAAGTGCTAAAATCTTGGGCGAAGAGCTTTTAAACAGTGGTATGTGAGCTTTATATATCTGTATGACAAAGTATATGGTACTATATCAAGTGGTGCATAACATTTTTGATGTTTGAATGTCAGTTTTGTATATCTTACTTTAAACAAGGAGTTAGTATTTCAATACGTCTTCCATTTTATGTACTCAAACCGTTGAATGCGGCAAGGTCCGTTAAAAGTTCCAAGTATTTGAATTAGGCGCGTAAATTTGCCCCAAAGATGGCTGCCAGCGCAAGCTTCAATTTGCAATGCGGAAGGATGGCCATTACCATAGGATTGTGAGGCCTGGAGAAGGAATACTGTGGGGGGTAAGGCACCCCTAAGCGTTCGTAACTTTACTCAGCACGTAAACAAATGCAAATGGTCGTCACTCGTTCTTATTTGCTGACGGACACCGCACACATTTTCAGGGCGTCGTGCGATATATGTTTAGGTCCCCTTTCAAAATTGATATGTATTGACACTACCCAAAACGAAGTCGAAATAACGTTAACTTTTTACTTGAAGTGAAATCAGACAGCAGCGTGGCCCGAACGGCAGTAAAGCTGTCAACGGTACCCTTCGATCTAACGTTCGTTCGCCAGGCCGTCGGCGCCGCGCCTCCGTTCACGTGGGTTGTGGCTATCAATGTATATCCCGTTTCATGACGGATTTTTTACCTGTTGCAGTTCCGTTCTTGAATGAGAAGTTTCTACAAGTGTTTGCTGCATTTGTCTTGTTAGTGAAACGTGGTGTTTGCTAGTTGCGTTTAGTTTATTTCCGTGTCGAAGACAGTAAGTGAAGCAGTGTCCGGCACATAAGGTTTGAAACACTCGCAAGGAAAATTCCTCAGAATTGGTGAGAGCAATTTGCATGTTTTGAATATATAACATAACTGAAACAATAACGGTTAAAAATCCAACAATGACTGCGATAGGTGGAAGAAATGACTGCTAAATTGACAGGTGTCAATATCGCAAGTGTTGGTAAAATGCATAGTGAATTACAGAGAGTAAAGTGGAAGAAGAGAATTAAGAATAAAACCGGTGAAGGGCGAGTGCGGCGAATTAGTCTGCCATTCGCAACCATGTACATAATTTTGTTTGTGAGAAAGAACATAAATAAACAACAAACATAAACAGTAATATATTTTCAATATAATTACTTTTCTGGACATTTTTTGCCTAGCGTTACATCACAGACTCAAGAGTGCATCAATGCCAATAGTTCTGCTGCGCGCCACCAGAGGATGACGTCTGAGATCTACTACTGATTTCATCAATGTCCACAATTATTACGAAATTCATTAGAGTTTGAATAAGGTTATGTAATGTCCCTGTGTGAACTTTTGAAAGAAAGCCGTAACTGAAGTGGTAAAGAATGTCAATGTTCATGCATTGCTCTTTGTCCGTGTTATATACAAAGTGGCAAGAAATCATTGTGAGTTTGAAAGTGTTTAATAATTGAGGTAGGTTGAGAGAATAAAAAGTACAATAATACACAGTATAGAATATACAGTAATGTACAATGTACTAATATATATTAAATATCGTATGCAATCTAAACAACGTCTTATTTTACAGAAATTTGCGACAACCGAATTGTTTGACGAAAGAGTGTCAAAACAGATTACAAATGCAAAGAGATAGGCAGTCTACTAAAATTTTGAATCGACTACTCAGAGGGAAGATCGACTTGAAGTACTCACTCGCCCCATTGAAAATAATACTGCAAGAAGGGGAGAAATGTGAATAATTCTCTAAGTAGTAGGGCAGCTGTTCATTAGGACTCTCAATTTGACAATTTACAAAGTTTTTAGGTTCAAAATGGTAAAATGGAAAATGTGTACATGTTTTCAGTCCATTCAGTAAAACGTTTTCTTCAATATGCAAAGTAATTTTGAACAGTGGTGTGCAATTTAGGAATTATTATTTACATAATAAGACTAATCTGTACAGTTCTTTGTCATATTAATTGCAGTTGTATTAACTACAGTTGTAATACAGATTTTTTCTTCTGTATGTGAAGTTTAGTGCAGTGGTTGGTAATTAAGCAAAGATTATATTTACATATTAAGACTAATCTGTGCTGTTGTTTTGCATATCAATGGCTGCCAATGAATGATTTCTTTCATATTTTTCCATAAAATATATGCAAAACTATTTTTAAATGTTTGTCTGAGCAAATAGATCAATCTGGAAGTTCTTCCTTTGTATTATTCAGCTCTCCTGCACTAACTGGAAAAATGGAAAGTAATTTATGTTTTAGTAAATCCAGTAAATTGTTTTTTCAATATGGGATGGTTTTTTGTGCAATGGTATGTAATTTAGGAATGATCATTTACATATTAACACTAATATGTAAAGTTGTTTTGCATATCATTTGCTCTCAATGAATGAGTTCATTGATATTTTTCTTTAAAAAATTAGCAAAAATTAATTTGTTTAAAAATATTTTTGTCTAAGCAAATAATATCTGGGAGTCCTTGGTTTCTATTATTCATATTTTGGATTCATAATCTCGATCACTTGAGATAAAACAATGATGCTAATATTGTTTTGTCATGTGGCTCAGTGCATTGTCAATTTATTATTTACATATAATGTAATGGTGGTAGATCATTAGTTTTCTAATGTATCAGTGTGTTACTAGCACATGTTATCACATGTTACATTACATCACATGTTACTAGCACATAGGACGTTAAACATATATATTTTTGTCGTATTCAGATTATATAAACTGGTAATTATGTTTCAGAATAGATGCAAATATTTTCATTTATTTTCATGATTATGATTCATCAATTACGTTGTGGCAGCTGAAAACAGTAAGTCCCTTCAAGGTCACACGAGTTGACAGATCAATGTCAAAACTTTCTTTATGAAAACAGAAGAAAAAATATAAAAATTGGGTAAGTTTCACAACGTGACAATTTACTGATAGTGTTGGAATATTATATAAAACTCTACAAAAAATATATATGAGTCTACAAGTATTTTATTTTGTAGTTTAGATTTGCTTATTGCTTTAGTTTTAAAGTGAATGTTTAGAAGCTGGAACATAAAATAAGAAAAATGTAATTATTTGTGGAAAATGAGAGAGGTAATCCGGAAATTTCCAAATGGGGCTCAAGAGATGACAGCTATCGTGGCCGAGCAGAGCATTGCAGGGAGTAGGGCGGAGAAGTGATACAATGGAAAAGATAGAGGTAGGTCCCACCGCAGGGACTGAAAAGATCGAATTCCTCTTCCTGTATTATAATTTACTGTAATAAATGCCCGAGCAACGCCGGGTACTTCAGCTAGTTTATATATATATATATATATATATATATATATATATATATATATATATATATATATTATTCAGGCCTGCCTAGTTTTAAAAGAACGTCTCTGTATATTCTGCTGAAATCTTTCACAAGCTACTTTGCGAGGGCACATCGTGAATGCATGTAGTCTGATAATTAAGCAAATTATCTGCATGTTGTCGCTAGCATTTTGGGTGTATTTAAGAAATAGAGGTGAAAATAATATGAGGGATAGCTCTTCCTGTAAGCAGGTGCTGGCATTTAAGTATGATCGTGCGAAAGAGTGCAGTCAATCACAAACTACAGGGTGAAAGAATACATACAAAGTTTGTATACATGCAGAGTAGGTGGGAACGGACCTTAAGTGTGGGTGGGATGAAGTAACATTTTCCATCAAAATCATTATTCAACCCGCAATACACATACCGCGTGTAAAGCAGTAAACGGAGCAGGCAAGGCTGTTTAAATAAACTACTGTGATAAATAATCGCCCAGTTTTAAAGCGGAATAAAATTACCTACTTTTGTATATTATTTCTAAATTTAACACTATAGGAGTTACAGCCCCAAAACAGAACAGAACAAACAAGGGATAGATGGTATGTGGTGATGGGGCCTGCGCCACCCGATTACTACTACTAGTAGTAATCCTGCGTTTATATTTTAATTTGTAACGCTTTTCATACACTTTGTGAATGTGTGTACTTTACAGAAGTAGTGTTTTAGGGTTACGGTTTTTAGGTTGTCCGTATATATAGCCTTGTGGTTACTTCGTTAATTTTACAGCTGCCCCTAACGTTGGTAGTTGCCTGTACATCCTCGTAATGTTTGATGTAATATAACCTTCAGAGAGAAACGTTTTAAATACCATAAGAATTTGATAAAATGTCAGATTGTGAAAAACAAAAGAGATTTCTGGTTTCAAAATCTATAATATAAAAAATGTCTTTCAGCTGTTACCATAAGGATTGGACCAATTTTTTGTTTGAAGTGCTTGTCAGAAAAGTAAGGGTAGTAAATACTGCAATATATTGCTACCAAGTCTGACAGTGATGCTACTGTTGGTATTCAATTATTACGCCAATAAGTATTTGGTTCAATTTATTAACTACAGATGGCGCTGCGACTGTTGTATGTTCACTATTCTTTTCCTTTTCGTCACTCTCGTGCGAACCTTTGTGAAGTGTGGGTCATTAGATCAATAAAATTCGTTTTAAGACAAGTGTTTTGTGTTTTGCTACATCCTGCACCAACAGGTTATGGGCCCAGGAATCGAGTTGCGTGGACAGAGGTAAAAACAAAAACGTGAGTAAAGTCAAACAAACGTGATAAAACGATCGACAGTGAACGAAGAGATCGCCCCGCCAGCTATTCCAAAAATGGCGTACGCGACCGCGACGAACACGATGCGACTCGAAATGTCCCGCGACAACTACGACACATGGAGGATTCAGCCGAAGCCATATTAATAAAAATGACACCTGGGATACGTTTCGGCGAAATTCCACAACCCGAGGTTATTGGCGAAGGTGCAGATCTCTGTAGCAGCGGAAAACGCGCATAAAAGCATGGTTGGCGGCAGATCGGAAAGCAAAGGCCGACTTGATTTTGTCAATCAAACCTTCCGAACTTGGACATATTCGCGATGCGTCATTCACGCGACATTTGGAACAAATTGGAATCGATTTATACTTCCAAAGGACCAGCGCGCAAAGCAACGCTACTAAAACGGCTCATACAACAAAAGATGCAAGAAAGTGACATCACGGAACATCTTGCCGTATTTTTCCATACCGTGGACAAACTTCAAGCTATGGATGAGGACATTGATGGCGAGTTATTGACAATTATGTTGCTCTATAGTCTCCCCAGTAGTTTTGACAATTTTCGGTGTGCGATTGAGTCCCGAAATAACCTACCAAATGCAGAAAGTTTGAAAGTGAAAATTCTCGAAGAATATAACGCGCGAGTGCAGAAAAACGATGGTAACGCGAGTGCCGCGATGTTTGTGAAATCCGGCAGAAATTTCTCGAAGAAACCGCAAGGTGGCGCTAGTGACAAAATGGATAGTGAACAAAACATTCGAGTGTAAAACCGAAAATCAAGTGCGATTTTGCAACAAAAGGGACACAAAAGAACCCGATTGTTTCTTTAAAAGAAATTAAGTGAAAAATCGGCAAATCTAGCAGAAGACAGAGTTCATACTTCATTCTCCATGGTCACGAAACTCCAAATTACGTGATTCAAACATACGTTGGTGTCTCGACAGCGGGTGCACAACTCATTTGTGTGGTGACAAAAATGCATTTACAAGCGCGAAGGAATTGCAAGGTGACTTACAACTCGCAAACAATTCGGTAACGGAAGTGAAAGCAAAAGTTGAGGTTAGAATCAACCTCCAAAACAACGCGAGTGACACAGTTACGTTGCAGGACACGTTATATGTACCGGATTTACGCAATAAGCTTATTTATATTGCAAAAAGCGTCGACAAAGATCATGAGGTGGCTTTTCGAAGAAATGACGCGGTCATAAAAGACAATAAAGGCGAGATTAAAGTTTTTGCTGAAAGAATAGGCAGTTTATTTTACTTGCACGAGGAAAATCCAATGGCATGCGCCGCCTCCGAATCTAAGGTTATGAAGACCGGAATGAAGGACTGGCACGCTTGGCTCGGTCATTTGAACTCCAGACTTGATAGATATGATGCAGAACAAGATTGCCGCCAGATTGGAATTCAACGATACCGTGGACTTGACAAAAAGCAACACGTGTCTGGCCTGTAAAATAACAAGTACTCCATTCAGCAAACGAGAAAGTACTGCGCAAGCATTACTGGAAGTAGTTCACAGTGACCTTTGTGGACCAATGAGAGAAGAGTCTTTGGGAGGCGCACCATATTTCATGATATTTATCGATGAGCACAGCCGGTGGTGCGAGGTCTACTTCCTGCGCAACAAAGGAGAAGCTGTCAAAAAAATTGTCGAATTCAAGAATTTTGCCGAAAACCAAAATGGTCGAAAGATAAAAATTCTCCAGTCAGATAACGGTAAGGAATTCTGTAACGACAAAATGACATCAATTCTAAAGAATGCAGGAATCCCGCAACGATTGACAGCACCGGACACGCCGCAACAAAACGGCATTGCGGAACGCAAAAATCGAAGCCGCTCGATGTATGGTTCATGAATCAGGGTTACCCACAAGTTTTTAGGCTTAAGCGATCGCGACAGCCAATTATATCCGAAATCGTTGTTCTACAAAGGGAACAACTGGAGGAACTCCGACCGAGAAATGGACCGGGAAGAAACCAGACCTTCAACATTTGAGTGTTTGGGAGCAAAGTTTTCTTCCTCAACAAGTCGTCAAACCATGGCAAATTCGACCCAAAAGGCGTACCTGGAATATTCGTGGGATAACCCCAGGGCTCCAAGGCATATCGGATACGGATACCTGAGGAACGGAAAGTTCGCGTTTCCAGGGACGTTAAATTCCTCGACCAGTTTGATACGGACCTTCCGGCAGCGATTACGCCCTGAAGAAATCGTTTTACCAGACAACGATTGTTTATTTTTTAAATTTTATTTTACGTAAAAAACAGTTAAAAAACTGCGTATGACGGGATAAGTAAATTGTGTGCACATTTTCAAAATTCTGTGATCCCTACACTAAGTCACATACTATTTAAGTTTTGAAAGGGAGAAAAAAAAACAAAAAAACTCCCATCTAATAAAATCTATTTTCAAGGATAAATAAGCAATAAATTTTGAATTTTGAAAGGGAGAAAAAAACAAAACAAACAAAAAAACTCCCAAGTAATAAAATCTATTTTCAAGGATAAATAAGCAATAAATTTTGGCTCTTATTACTTCCTGCCGCGACAACATGAAAACGATAATTTGAATAATTGTATTTCCCACTGAATTCTAGAAGACGTGCACAGAAAATGAAGTTACATTTATGTCCAGAAGCAGAACAAGGGGCCATCTCACATTTGCTCAATGGATCTGGAAAACTGGACGAAAAACCTGATCGAGATGGGGGTCATTTACCCGGAAGCTGTATTACAATGGTTGTTAAAAGTTGTTTATACTCATTTATACAGTCCAAATGGTAAATAATGCATTATGTATTATTGTTGTTAAAATTCATGTTACTTTTCTTGTGATGCTCAGTATAGTCTCTAACTGTATAGAAACAGTTATGCAGCAGAAACGATTTCACTTGGGATTTAAACTTTTCTATTCAATTTAATCGTTTAATGTCATCTGGCAAAGTGTTGTAAAATAATGTACATGTATTGTATGTGAATTTTTTTTAATGAGCTGTTGATACTGTCACCTGATGAATATGATTTCTACGTCGAATGTTATAGTAATAGACTTCGGCATTTTCTGAAAATATATTCCCGCCCTTAAGCAAGTCATTTTTTACAAAACCCACTGATTCGTAAATAAAAAGACACGGTAATGGTAGAATTCCTAGATTAATGAAAAGAGGTTTACATGAATAACGTGGGTGGGATTTGGTTATTATTCGTACAATTCGTTTTTGTAATCTAAAAGTCTGGGAGCTATAAGATGTATTTCCTCAGAATATTATGCCATATCTCAGGCGGGAATGAACATTCGCGAAGTATACACAACGAGCAGTATGAAGGCTGACTGAATTTGCAAGAATTTTGAACGCGTAGCATAATGAACTTCATTTTGTGTTCAATTCATTTAAATGGACGTTCCACTGAATTCCAATGGACGTTGAATTGAGAGACCTAAAAATGTTGTTGCCTTAACATCAGTCAATGGTACAATGTTCATTTTCAATGGAGCACAGAATTGTTTATTTGAAATGGAAAACTGCATTAAAACCGTTTTCTTTTCGTTTACTATTAATTTGTTATTTCGGAACCAATTTGTAACATCCGATATTGTACTATTTACGGTTTGTTTATTGCAAAGGATGTTCGTATCATCCGCAAAAAGTTCTTCCGTTTCGAATCGTCGAGGGCATATCGTTTACGTAAAGTAGGAACAGAATAGGGCCTAAAATCGATCCTTGAGGAACTCCACATGCAACGGGCAAAGAGTCGGAAAGGTGCGTACGTAATGTTCCATCATTCCAGTAAGGTATTTCAACTCTCGAGATCGTGTTTAAAAGGTAGAACATACAATCTAGAGCAATATCACGGACTCCATATGAAGGTAATTTTGAAAGTAAAATGTCATGATCAATGATGTCAAAAGCTTTTGAGAGATCTAAAAAATAATCCAATAGGTGCCTCGTTTTGATCTAATGATGAGGCGACATCTTTAAGAAAAGAAAATATGCTGTCTCCGTTGATTTTGATTTTCTCAATCCATTGGCAATCTGAAAGCGCGTCGTGTTTAGTGAGAAAGGTTTCCATTCGTAAGTAAAAAGTCTCTAATATTTTGAAAAAACTGATAGAAGAAATGGGCCGATAATTTTGAATTTCATTTTGTTGCCTCTTTTGAAGAGCGGCTTAATTTTAGCTGTTTGAAAATATCTGAAACGTTCCAGTGCATAAAGATGCATTAAATATGTTTAACTATTTTAATTTGCATACGCACAAGTCTTTAACAAAGAATCCGAATTCATCTAAACCGGACGAATATTTATTTTTTTGTTTACCGATTATTTTGAGAATTTCATAGGAAGAATATCGGAAACGAACATTGTGTCTAAAATTTTTGGTGAACTGTCAGTTTTTGAATTTTGTGCCTGAAGACCCTTAGTGAGATCGGCAGCAATTCTCGAAAAGTATTGGTTAAAGAGACTCGCCACTGTTGCCGGATCGTTTACATCTATATCGTTATATTATAAAACAACATTCTCTACGGGGTTTCTAGTTGATTTGGTAGTATTTTTTATTATATTCCACATTGCTTTTGTTTTATTATTTGAGTTCAAAATATCCTGATCGTTTTCATGATTTTAGCCTACCTTATGACTTTTCTTAACAATGTTTGTGTATTTTTTAAAGTAGATAAGAAAATCTTGAGATACGTCATGACGTTTAGAAATGAAAGAAAGAATTCGCTTGTTTTTACAAGATGTCATAATCCCTTGTGTTATCCAAGAATTGCTTTTCCGTGAAATATTTAATTTTATAAATTAAATTAAATAAATCAATTTAATAAATAAATTAATAAATCAATTAAATAAAATTAATTTAATAAATCAAAGAGTTGAAAAAATATATATATATATTTGTCGTTTGTATCAACAGTATTATAAACCGCTTCCTATGACTCTTGCATCAAGTAATCAATGAATAATTTAATTTTACTTTTAGTAAACAATCTAGTCATACGTGTATTATTTATTGTGTCAGTGATCGCATTTCTTATAATGGTAAGAATTTGTGCATCGTGGTCGCTGTATCCTAAATCTTTTGTTTCAACTTCATATCAGTAGTAGTTTTGTTAATTATAATTTGATCTATTGCCTTCATCGAATGTTGTGTGATCCGTGTAGGTATATTAATTGTAATGTCTAAATTGAAGGAATTAATTAAATTGAGAAACTTTTCTTTCTGGCAAGATTCGACCAGAAAATCAATGTTAAAATCTCCGCATACAACAATGGATTCAAATGAGGGATTGCTGACTTTGTTAAGTGTTATCTCCAGGTTTTCTAAGAACAAAATATAATCTGCAGTTCTCGTTGTTGAAGGTCTGTAAATGCAAAGTATTATCACTTTTAGTGAAGTACGATGTACAACAGAAATTTCGAAAATATTTTCAATGGAATACACATTTAATTCCGCCAAGGGGATAAAATCAATATTATTTCTAACGTAAATACAGGAACCCCCATACGTTGGACCTTTAAGGGACTCTCTCTTCCTGCAATAAAAGCCTGCGAGGTAAAAGTTTGGAATTTGGAAAATGCTAAGTTCATTAGGAGATAACCAATGTTCTGTAAAGCAAAAAACGTCCGTTTGAGTTAGATCGCTCTGTAGAGCTGCCTCGATAAACTCAGTTTTATTTGAAAGGGATTGAACATTATGGTGAAGAATGTTTATTTTTTGCAAGTACCTACACGAATGTTTTTCTGCTGCATGTGACTGTAGTTGCTATATATTTACTCCATTTTTACCTCGAGTGCGTGGTCGAAGGTTGTAGTGTGTCTCGGCAGTGACAGGTTGTGAGGAAGATGAGGCATCAGATGTAGACGAATTGGTAGTGGGAATGGGAGAAACGGGAGTAGGTTCAGAGGAAGAGGCAACAGGGTTCGATATAAGGGTGGGGGGTGGAGAACGTAAGGAAGGTGAAAGGGATGGATTTTTGGCAGGAGACTGCGTAGGACTGGAGTTGTATTGTGCAAGCTTGTTACTGCATGTTTTCCAGCATGGTACTAGCGACTGCATGTTTTCCAGCAAGGGTCATGTGAAGACCATGCCGAGTGAAGTGTTTTGCTGAGAGGAAATTAATTTAAAAAAGTGTGACATTTGTTTCTCTCAGCTGCAGTTTCAATTGTTGGTTTGCGTGCTTAATCTCGCTGCATAGTGTTGGTCTGTTGTATCAGAAGGGCAGAGTCGAGACTACAATGTTAGTATTTTGGGCGACACATTGTAATTTGTTAACATGTTGTTCAGGTGTAAAGTTACCGCCCAAGTTAATGTCATTCTGCCCTCCTATGATAATGACTGTGTCCTGATTGGTCAGTGTTTTCGTGTGGGTGTCCAATTCTGCAGTCACATCTGCAAACCTCTCGTTAGATTTAAAAATAGATGAAACTGAGAAATTGGAGGGTAACTTCCTACTGAGAATGGAGGAAAGCTGGCGGCCATGACTGTCAGCTAAAATAAGTACTTGTTTTTTAGGCTCAGTAGGAATGTCTTTGTTTTCAAGTGAGCTAGGATGCGCAGCTTTACGTGTTTTGGTTTTGACGCGCTTCCTAGCCTGTTTGCGTTGGTTTGTGCATGTATTTGTCGAAGGGTGGTGAGGATCAGGAAGGCGAGGAAAATCTGTTTCATAATCTAAAACACTAAATTTGTTTTGAGTTGTCACTGGATGTGGTGTCAGTGTTTTTTACAGTCACGTGGGTTGGTATTATTCCCCCCAACCGTCTGTGTAACGACCTCTTCCAACCTTCGGATATGTTGATCTAAATTATTGTTACGTGTGTGAAGGCTTTCAGAAGGTCGGCTTTGAGAGTGTAGAGAGTAAAAAGAGTAGAACGAACAGTAGCCATGTCACGAATGCGTTTTAATGTACGTGATAAAAATTGAAATAAATACAAGAAAACCCAGATAAGAGCAACAAAAACCTAGCTTTGTATTTTAAAAGTGTTAAATTGATGGTATTAAATAAATTAAAAAGCAAGATTTCTACACACAAAATCTAATGGAGCTAGTACTTACGAAATTTGGCAATGTGGCTACGTAGAATTTCGTCAACTTAAGCTGCAACTGTTTAATACAATCAGTAGATTATACTTTACCGTAATTAGATAAAAGATAATATCTGAAAGTTTGTCTTCGATATATAGAATAAGATTTGAAACAAATTCACTTTGATACACCGTCCTCGTAACGTTCAAAAAACGGAATCGTCATTTGTCACAGAAATAGAATAAATCTTTCAGAAAATTAATTAGCACGGTGATTTAATATTGGAAATAAATTGAACTCTTTGGACACTTATCACCACCTCGTAAATCTGAAGTTCGTTGAGATTTGAATGTCCGTTTAAAATTCGTAATCTGTTTGTTTTGGTTATAGCAAAAAAAATAATTTGTAATTATATTCTCAGCTAACCTGCAACAAGTAATAAAAGCACTTAAAACACACTAGGCGCAGTCAAATCGCTAAAAGTAGTAGATATTCACAAAATATGAAGAGCACAACCAGATGCGTCCGTCTCGTAAGATGGCGTCAACCAGTCCGTGTCAACACGGAACTGTCAACACGGAACGTGTCAACACGGAAGAACATCCCCCACAACTTGCTGAGATTGATCCGAGCACCACCAGTGCAAGAATCATAGATGACGACGACGAACCATTCTTAGGATTCGAAGACGTAATTGGCCCCGAGGTACCTGCGCATGAAAATGAGCAACGTTTTCCAGAAGCCGTCGGTGTCGCAAATCAAGAGAAACGAGGACCTGGCCGACCAAATATTGTGAGAACCGGAAAAGGAGGTCGCTCCTACTAAACTTTATAAGTTAAGCAATGTTCAAACCGACGAAAACGTCGCAAAACACGACGATGCTTCCGAGAACAACAATCCAGGACCCTCGGAATCAACACCGCACCAATTAGCTCCAGTAGAGGTCAACCCTAGAAGCGAAGATGACGAATTCCACGACGCAAATATCGCAATGCTTGCATCAGAGATCAACATTAGCGAAGCATTAAATGGACCAAACAGAACCGAATGAACTGATGCCATTTACTCAGAAATCAAGTGCTTGATCAACAATGACACATGGGAGATTGTCAACAGACCGAAGAGTGAAAGCATCGTAGGCTCCAGAACCGTACTTTGTAACAAATACGGAAGTGATGGAACGCTGATTCGAAGGAAAGCAAGAATCGTGGCCAGAGGTTTCACCCAGAGACCAGGAATCGATTTTCTGGACACTTTCGCACTAGTGGCTAGGATGGAGTCACTACGCTTGCTCTTGACGCTATCGGCAAAGTTCAATTTGTAGGTCTGTCAACTCGTTACTACAGCTTACTTAAATGGGGACATTGACACAGCAATATACATGGAGCTACCTGACCTTCTACAAGAAACACTGCAGAAGATGATCCAGAAAGAAGAAGATGACATCGTTATTGCAAAAGCGAGAAACATGCTTCTAAATTTGAAATCGGGCAACCAAGTCTGTAAGTTGCGAAAGGCAATCTATGGACTACGACAGTCGGGTCGACAATGGTACTTCAAATTGAGCGAGTTTTGAAATCGTGCAATCTGAGGCACCAACTCAGATCCGTGCGTGTATGTAGATGATCAAGTGATTTCCCTACAATTTTACTCGTTTATGTTGACGATATCTTGATCGCTTAAAAGACGCTGTAAGAGTCAGCGAAATCAAGAGCAAACTTTCTGCCAACTTTGACATCAAGGACCTTGGACCGGTAAACCATTGCCTGGGTATTGAAATCAAGCAGACCAAGGACAAGATAACTCTTTGTCAGAGTGGCTACATCAAGGAAGTTCTACGGAAATTCAAGATGGAAGATTGTAAGGTGTGAAGACTCCAATCGCAACCGGAGCCAATATGCTATCTAATACAACTCCTGAAGATGAAAATATACACCGGCCATTTAGAGAGCTAGTTGGAGCCCTCATGTACATTGCAGTCGCCACTCGTCCTGACATTGCATATGCAGTAAATATGCTTAGTCAGTTCCACAATTGTCACAACGATGGTCACTGGCAATCCGGAAAGCGCGTATTGCGCTACTTACAGGAACCATCACAAGAAGCTGACCTATGCACGAAACGATCATAGCATCTCTGGTTTCGCTGACGCAAGCTGGGGAAATTGCGACATCGACAGAAGATCTTACTCGGGCTACACATTCATCCTGTCGGGAGCAGCAATATCTTGGTGTTCTCGCAAACAGAGGACTGTAGCATTATCTTCAACCGAAGCAGAATATATGTGCATTACGGAAGCCGCAAAAGAGGCTATCTTCTTATCCACATTTGTTCAAGAATTGGGCTTCAAGAAGTTATGCAGCATCGTGCTATTCAATGACAATCAATCCGCTGGAAAATTGGCACACAACCCCATCTTCCATGCTAGATCCAAACATATTATTAAGTACCACTTCATACGCCAAGCTCTTCAAGATTACCCGTTAAAACTTCAGTATCTACCTACAGAAGAGATGACCGCTGACATACAAAACCACTTCCAGGAGACAAACATCATTATTGTGTCAACGGTTTGGGAATACTTGATTCAAATTTGATTTTTCATTTTATGTACATCACGCATTATTTTTAGCTTTAAATTGAGAGGGGGTGTTGGTATTCAATTATTACGCCAATAAGTATTTGGTTCAATTTATTTACTACAGATGGCGCGCTGCGACTGTTGTATGGTTCACAATTCTTTTCCTTTTCGTCACTCTCGTGCGAACCTTTGTGAAGTGTGGGTCATTAGATCAATAAAATCCGTTTTAAGACAAGTGTTTTGTGTTTTGCTATATCCTGCACTAACACTATCATACATGAGTTGCGGATATCCTGATCTTCCTAATAGCACTAGCTTCTTATCAAGAAATTTATTTCTAAAAGGGGTAAGTCCTATTTGTCAATCATTCAAATGTGACCCAGAATATAGGCTTTTCTTTCGTGCTTTTAGTTGATGTGATACATTCACCCACGATAGACAATAGAAGTTAATATTTCGCAGTGTTAATCGGTGATATGTCTGAAATATTCTGTGTAATCTAACAGAAAATACTACAGAGCATACTGCTGAAGCAGGTGAAATCTTTAAACGATAATGTGATAATGAATATGACAGAACTAATTGATCTGCGCTATAAGTACTAATACGGGCTAAAACTACGTTTCGTCTTGCCACAAATCCACCCGACGATGCAGCCCGATAACATGGATGTCGCACCTACCTTCAAGTCAAGTTGGGAAAACAAAAGTATTTCTGCAGAATGGGGGTGGACGTCTAGCACACTCGCGCTCGATTGAAATAATACAAAACGCTCCTTAAAAACACTTCATGCAAATGATCAGATTGCCGAGGCATGTGAGCATTTTCTAATGGCACAAGAGTTGACGACATTCTTTAAAGTTTCCAATTTTTTATTAAATTTGGACATAAAAAGTGTTTTGTATTTGCCTGAAAATTGATTATTTGTGTTGTTATGCCTATATTAAATTTTGGAATTTACGCGTACTTAACAAAATATGGTCAATTGTTGCTCTGAATGTACTTAACCCGTTAAGTCCCACTGATGCGTAAACGCAACATTTTTTTCTGTCTTTTTCTTCAATTATTAACTTAAATAACGCATTGTTTTAAGCATTTTCGAACAATATGTAGTTTTGGGTATGTAAAAAAAAATATTTTATCACAAAGCTATCATTTAACAAAGAATTATAGAATTTTTTAAATATGTGGCGTGACACTACTTTTGAGATGTAATTTTCATTATTTTACAAAAAATAATTAAATTCATATTTTTAAAAATTTTTCTACTGAATTACATATTGATATATCTTAAACAGTGTGATATGAAAATATTTAATTAAAATTTTCGTTTAATGCTTATTTTATAATGTTATACATAATGTTGCGCAAACGCATCTTTGGGAACACGCTGGAGCACCTCGCGCTAGGCTACATGCTCTTCGGCGCCTGCCGGTTTGTGCAAGTCTGCGCTTGGCCCGGCTCGTATTCGTCGTTATCAGCTGCAGTTCATGTACAGAAGGTGATCACTTCGTATCTGTTCAGTTTCGATTAGTCAAATTACATTTTACGAGTGCAATATTATAAATGGATCAGAAACGGTATTCGACTACTGCGGAAATCTTATCTCTCTTAGAGGAATTAGATATTGAAGAAGAAGAAAATAGGGATGTGGAAGTGGTAATAATCCCTCCGGATGTGGACAGTCTTACTGATGAAGAAAATATAGATGATGACCAGGTAATTATTTTTCAGGATGACGTATTACGTTGACAGTAGTTTATATTTGTATGATAATAGTGTAATATTTTGTAGATAATAATAAATAATGATGCTCCGCTGGAACTCCCTGACATAGTTGGAACATTTGAGGTTCATAGTGCTTCGACCAAAGCTATCCCGAATGGACCAAGGAAACACCTCAATTTCGTCAGGTACCATCCGATGTAGAACAGGAAATTGTAGAGCATTTGCAAAACACGTATGGTAACATGAGCAAAACGGAAATAGTTGAACTTTTTATTACTAAAGAATTACTTTCTCAGATTGTAAATTTTTCTATGAAGTACGCGCGTGATAAAAATGACCACAATTTTAGTATGACGTGTACGGAATTGCGACAGTTTCTCGGAATTCTAATTTTGACAGGATATCATACGCTACCTCAAACTAAAATGTATTGGAGTTTAGATGAAGATAAAGGACTTCCAATTGTAAGGAAAACCATGTCTAGAAACAGATTTCAAGAAATAAAAAAGTTTCTTCATGTATCAGACAATCGATTAGACAAACAGGACAAATTCGCCAAACTGAGGCCATTTTCGACAACTTGAATAAAAACTTTAAACAATTTGGAATTTTTGCGCACAGATTATCCATCGATGAACAGATGGTACCTTATTTTGGAAGACATTCAGCTAAAATGTTCATGAGGGGTAAACCAATTAGATTTGGTTTTAAATTATGGTGCCTCGCCTCTGCTTCTGGTTATTTGTTCTCCTTCATTCCGTATGGCGGGGCAAATTCTGTTAAATATGATGGATTTGGACTTGGTGAACGAGTAGTTCTTCAATTGCTAGAAGATGTGCCTAATCCATCTCATCACAAGATTTTTTTGACAATTTCTTCACGTCATACAATTTATTAAAATTGTTGTCAAATAAATTTCCTGCAGTAGGAACTGTACGAGAAAATCGTATTACTCGCTGTGACATGTTGCAATGTCCAAAACTTTTATCTAAAGAACGTAAAAGAACATTTGACAGCGTCTGGGACAAAACAGAGTTTATTTCTGTTGTAAGATGGCATGATAATTCTATAGTTACAATGATGTCAAATTTTTGTGGACCAGATCCTGTCGGGTCAGCAAAGCTACACAATCGCAAAGAAAAAAAGAATGATATGGTTCCACAACCTAATATAGTTGAAGAATACAATAAGGGTATGGGAGGAGTTGACTTACACGATAATGCTGTAGCAAATTATCGTGTTAAAATTAAAGGAAAGAAATGGTGGTGGCCGCTTTTTGTCACTGGAATTGACAGTGCAATTATAAATGCTTGGAAATTTTACAGAATGGGAAATAATAAGAAAGAACGACTGGTAGATTTTAAATCTGAAATAGCTCTAACATTTATGAAAACAAACATTGAAGTACAAGACAATGTGCCAGAAATACCAGTGGTTCCAGACGTAAAAAAAAGAAGGCCATCGAGTAAAGCATTGCCTGATGCGGTGAAATTTGATGGTAGAGACCATAAAATAGAAAAATATGACAATAAAAATAGACGCAGATGTCGCCTCTGTAAATCACAAACAATTTATTACTGTACAAAATGCAATGTTCCAATTCATGTAAATTGTTTCAGGAACTTTCATGAAAAATAATTCTATTTATATTAATTTTAAATGTTTCAATATTTTTAGGGTATTTATGGATTATATATATCTTTCAAAACAACATTCAAAAAAATTTAATTTTTTTTTAAAAAAAGGAAAACAGTCTTAATTTCAATACTACAACATTATTTTTTTCATATTTCTGATAAAAATAAAAATTTTAAAACAATGTCATGTCTTTTCTAATACTAAATTGAAACGAAAAGTATACACAAAACCTCATTTGACAATTATTTCTATGTGCGGGAACTAATGGGTTAATAAAAATTCGTGGTTTGTTTCATTTAATAGTGAAGTCGTAGGCTTCCGCGGCCAGAGTCATGTAACTGATCTTGGCTGTCCGGGTGACGCCGCGTCGAAGGCATAACCAAATACAATCGTCACGTTGCACCACCTCAATAAGTACTTTAATTACTGTTTCATTCAAAGAAATCAATGGCCAGTAAGGCAAGAAACGCGTCTGTTGCAGCAAACTACTAAACTTTGTTTCGTAAAAAATTAATATTTTCTAATGTTATTGAGATCCCACTTTGATTTTTCTGGAGTTGTCAACAATATTGTAGTGCGTTTATAAATATTTTTTACAACTTTTTATCTCAAAGTTTACAAAAATATTCAATTTTCTAACTTTTTTAGTAATAATTCAGGTAATTACATATTTTGCAAAATATCACAAATTCAACATGTTTTTAAGTTTCGAATAGAATTGGAAGGGAGTTTCTATAATTAGTAGATTTTAGTATGTGATATAGTTAACGATGAGCGTCATGTTCAGCAAATTTCATTATACAATATTTCCGAAAATAATGAAGATAGAAAAAAATAAAAATGCACATGTTAACATATTTGATCCGTATAATAAATAGAACAAAAATGGAAAATAATAAAACTATGAAGGTCAAATGTTGGTCTTTTTTTGTGCGATTTGACGTGGAATGGCTCATGTAGCTGCAGAAAATGCCGACTCAAGTGCTCTTCTCTCGGGAATCATAGTTCACAGCATGCATGTGATAATTCCCCTGAAACTGACGAGGCTTAAACAGCTTTGGCCGTCTCGACAGCTGTGCCCGCTCAGTGCACTCAACACGGGGCATGTGCACTGCGAATTGCATAATGGTTTTGTCTGTAATAGTCACCCCCACCTACCCCACTAGCAGTGTCTGCATCCATTCATGCATTATGCCTGCATTCATGCCTTATTTTCCGTGGGGAGGCTCAGGACTATTCTTCCGCCTGAGCACGCAAATTCCCCCAAGTTCCATTCATCGTCTAACAAAGAAAGGATGTATCGCTCGGGCATCGAAACTGGCGATTTTAATTTTCCTCAGAGGCCACTTTTAGGCTTGAGGATCTTTTACATGCTGTAAATCTACATGGGGCAGCCGGCTTTACTTTCCCTCCGAAGGCAGTCATTAAAAGGATTTTTTCGCCCAAGCTTCCACAGCTTCGATCGGATTTGATCCCGCGAACTTCGGCGTAAAATTCGGATGCGCTAACCACCAGACACAATCTTACTCCCCCCTAGTATTCCTTTACCCACTGTAAACATGTAAACCAAGTTTTGTTGAAATGACAATTGTTCCCGCGTTGAAGAGTTAAACTGGAACACACACATACACATCCATCAATTTCTACTTTCCCATTACTGCTTACGCAAAATAAGAAGAATTGACCTCTCTCGTTTCTTGTCATAAGAACGCCAACACCACCACATTCGAATTCCCACAATTTACGCAATATAGGTAGTAAAGATTGTAAAGCTGCGGGGGGGGGGGGCAGCAAATTTCCGTACTCAGCAAATTATTATTGCCGGGCCATGGTAACGAAAAAGTGGACAAATCTTGTCTCTTTATTAAGTAAATTACTTTCTATAAGAAGTGAAGTTAAAATCCATGTTTTGTAGGTTCTTGATAGCGAAAAATCGATTGACACCAACATGTCTGTCCGGCTGTGGTCAACGCTAGCGCCTAAACCGTTCAGCTGATTTTTTCCAAAATTGATATTCCACGATAAACCTAAACAAACTCGAGGAATTGGGTGTTTCCAACGGATACTTTTATTTTTGGGGTACTTTACACGAAGTCTCAAAAACATGTTTAACATTTTCTCAAAAATGGCTCTACATTGTTTATTAAACTATTCCTCGGATAGCGTTAAGGACGCTTAACAGATTGGTGCAGGTCTCTTCTTTTTTCTCGTCTTTACAAGTGTCAAATAAATTCTGTCATTTTTTAACAACCATAACAACCTAACTATATGTAAGACACAAAGTTCCTACATGGTTAAAGGAAGCCTTTTCTCCCTTCCTGTGGCATCACAGACTAGATCGAGCATAAATCTGAAATATAAATGAATTGGTTGTGTTGAGAGAGGAACTAGATAGCTCCCCTCTCAACAGATACAACCAATTCAAGAGGAACTAGATAGTTTCAGGTTTCAGAATACAAATCAGGAGTTCAACTCGAAACCTGACAAGAGATCAAACGAACAAAGAAATCATACAATGGCTTCAGTTAAAGAGTGAAGAACTTATTTTGTAGTTGGCAGAAAAAAACTTAAAGATCAATGAAATTTCTCGCTTTTCCCAGTTTCATAGTAAGTGTCCCAACATCCTCAAACAGTGGTAAAGCAATTTATTGCAATGAGGTCATTGCTGGTCGCCGCACAGTGTGTAATTTTGGCCATCTACGGGGCCGAAAGTCAACCTTTCTATTTTTCCAAAACGTGTAACTTGTGCTATATATCAGTAGAAGGATGTTCAGACCACATGGTATCGGTATTGGTATCACTAGAAATTCGCGGAGGTACGGGAAATGATTGTCTAAACATGTTTCAACTTGCCCGCGACGACGCCGCTGTCATTCATTCATATCAGTGCTGTGTGTTCGCTTGTCCTTTGCGCGTCTCTGATGATGTTCAAAGTCTCAAGTTCTTAAACAGTGCAATCTAAATAGTTTTTTCTTTTCACTGGTGGCGTTTTTGTTTAAAATCCAGCTTCGAAGAGCTTGAAAAAGCGTCTTGAAAGGTATGTACTTTTTATGCAACAGAAAAAATATTTCGAAAAGTTTAGAGTACCACCGAGTACTACTTTGGGACCAAATTGGTATTAAAGTTTTGTGAAGTCTATCAATGAAAAAAAATTTGCGAATGTTTGCGAATCTATTAATTATTTCATTCTTTACAGAATGTCGCATTCGTTTTCCCGGAGGGCGCTCTTCGAAATATGGGTGACAAAACCTAAAGACTCCAAGACAGATGCTTTATTTGCACATATTTTGCATGAAATGAAAACTGCATCATATTCTGATAGTGATTTACAGTGTGTAAAAGTTAAAGTAAAAATTTTGTCAAACACTTAGTATTAGATGGGAAAAATAGGGAGGCAAAAAGAACGTTTTCTTCGTTACAACGCTTCTTGGCTCGATGGGGAAATAGTATTTAAAAATGTTTCCAACAATGCATCAGTGTCAGTAACTTCTCTTACTGCAATTGGTCGGCCAGAAAAGAGTTTTATTGATTGTGCTCCTAGAACTAAGAGGCGCAAGTTAAACACCTCCTGAATTCCACCAGCGAAGAACTGAGTATTGCCACAGGCATTCAATTAATGAAAGAAGGAAAAGAGATTCAGCAGCAATAGTCAAAGAATTATCCTCTGCCTCACCAAACAGGGAACTGTTATTAAGAAGGCTCGAAGATCCTTACTCCAGAAATCAGAGCTTACACCAGAACAAGCGCTGGCGTTAATGGTAGATGTCTCTATGTCTAGTCGCCAGTACAAAATACTGCGTCAGCAAGCAGAAATATTTAATTGTAAATTTTATCCACCATATTATAAAGTGAAACAATGTAAAATGCTATGTTATCCACAAGGTGCTGTGATTACAGAAATCTCAGCAGAAATACCTGTGCAGTCACTAATTAACCACACAATCCATCGATTATGTCAAACCGAAGAGGTCTGCAAGAAATTGCGTTTGACAAAAAATGCAATTTGACATAATCATGAAATGGGGTTGCAATGGTATGGAGCAAAATCAATATAAGCAGAAGTTTTCTCAGCAACATTTCAGTGATGAAAGTTTTTTAGTATTTCTGTTGTTCCTTTGGAAATGCACTGTTCGACCAATTCAAAAGACATTATTTGGAAAAACCGGTTCCATCTTCCACTAAGTATTGCAGGCCATTGAAATTTGTATTTGCAAAAGAGTCAGCAAGTTTAATTACTACAGAAGTGAACAAAATTAATTATCAAATTAATAACCTTAGTCCCACAATATTTGTTCTTGACAATGTAGAAATTTCTGTAACTACTACTTTGGTATTTTGCATGGTCGACGGTAAAGTTTGTAATGCCGTATCGTGTTGTTCCTCTACCCAGACATGTTATTTATGTGGGCAAAACCCACTGAAATGAATAATTTAAATGTCCTATTAAAAAAAGAAGTGAAAAAAGAATTCCTTGCTTTTGGCATATCACCCCTTCATTCATGGATCAGGCTGTTCGAATGTATTCTGCACATCTTGTACAGGTTAGAAATTAAGACCTGGCAGGCAAGGGGATTTGAAAATAAAAAAGATTTCTGAGAAGAAGAAATATATTCAGGAGAAATTCAGAAGTGAGTTAGGCATTTTAGTGGATATGCCTAAACAGCAAAGTGGAAATACAAACGATGGGAATTCTGGCGCAGATTTTAGAAACCCTGAGAAGGCTGCAGAAATAACTGGAGTTAATCTGGAATTAATTAAGGGTTTAGGAATTATCCTGGAATGTATAAATTCTGGTCAAAGAATTAATGTAGATAAATTTGAAAAATTCACTAAATATATTTACAATCTCTATCTGGAAAACTACAGCTGGTATCCAATGCCTGTAACCTTACACAAAATTTTGTTTCACGGAGAGACATTATTGGTACATGTATATTGCCTATTGGACAATATTCAGAAGAAGCCCAAGAGGCCAGAAATAAACATAATAGGCAGTACAGAGAATTCTTCACTAGGAAGACCTTCAGAATTGACACCAATACAGACCTGCTGAACAGATTGCTCATTACGTCCTGATCCATTTATAGCTAGTTTACGAGTTCCTTCAAAACCCAAAAAGAAAAATATCAACGCAAAAGTGTTTGATTTGCTAGAAATGGATCCATTAACAGCAGACGCAGATGATGAAGCAGATTCTTCTGATGCCTTCAGTGATTCTGAATAAATAAATAATTTTCTTGTTTAGAGTTCGTATTTCAGCATGTACATGATGTTTAATTTTTATTGTTCTTAAGGGTAAAATTGTAAAATTGCAATATTGTGTCTCAGTTCTGTAAATAAAGCATATTTCTTTAATGTTTGTTCAGCAAAATTAATGTACAATTCTATTTTATTTTAACTTACTTAAAATATTTAAAATGTTGCTACAATGACTCGCATTGTATAAAATTTGTAAAATTTTAACTTTTTGGTTAATTTAGTAAATTATAACATGATTTAATTCAATTCAGGGCTTTAATTTTTGCTTTTATACTTTCGGCCCCGTAGATGGCCAAAATTACACACTGTGCGCCGGACCCAAAACTTCCCCCTCTGTCACGCCAATTAGGACGGTCCCTGATTTGACACGGCTCAGCGCAAGACGCGCGAACGCGTGCAGGCGTTCTATTCAAAAGATTTACGACTAGTGGGATTGTCGCCCGGGGACAGCCCTTCAGGCAAAGAGCGGCCGGCTGCCCGTTCACGTGTACGGCTAGGCACCGGAACAAGTAAATTATAGAGATCCCGGCTACTGTTTAAGTTATCCCGTAGGACTCATATAAGCATCACGAAGACAGCAGAAAGGACTGCTTTGTTCATCTCTGGTGTACTGGCCAAAACACACGCACAACAAAGACCACCAATCAGGCGCCCATAAAATGAGGTTAATTCGAAAATGCCCCATCGGCTTCCGACTCGCGTCGCATATTCTGGAAACTGAGATTTCGGCCAATAACATCCAAAATTCCGATCACGTGAAGGAGCGATGGGCGAAACTAGAAAAAAGAGTGGGGATGCGACGCAGGAAGCTCGAGAGAGGCGGATTTTTGGCAGAAGACGGATAGAAGGCGAGAGAACGTGATAGAAAAGAGACTGCTGTGTTGAGGAGAGGTAGTGGGAGCCAGTGACTAGTGTTGGTCGACCAAAGTGCAGGCCGCCCCGTGTAAAAGCACAAACAGGAATTTATTCCATTTCAACGGGCCGGCGTTGATCCGTAAGGATTGATTGTGCAGCCGAGTCATTGAGGCTGGCCTGGTAAGGAGTGGGTGGCGTCAGACGGCTTCCTCCAATAACCACCGATCGGAGCCAGGAGCGCTAGCACCGCACGCATTGCTGCTTCCGGTTGGCTGCGCCTTGCCGTGATGCGGCTCGCGACAGCGACTGCTTCGAGGACGACCACGGATGTGCAATCATCGAAAGAGGTGAACCAACGGCTTTCATTTTTGTACTAATTCCAAAGACATTAAAAAGGAAAAGTCATTTAATGTAAGGAAAATAACATAGAATTTAGTTTAAGAGACTTCCTTACCAAACTGTATTATAAAAACAAAAGCAATAAATTTGTTCTTGCCCGTTTGGCGCCCTTTATCAATAAATTTAACACGCAGTAACAAAACTTTGTAATTATTGTAAAGTAGTAGTAGTAGTAGTAGTAGTAGTAGTAGTAGTAGTAGCAAACCCAGTGCATGCCCTCATTCAAGAGTGCTCACCCCTGAGGTTCTCGTATGCCGGTGCCAGGTGACAGGTAAGTGCCCGTTTGGCGCCCTTCATTGATAAATTTAACGCGCACACCTGTCACCTGTCAGCTGATTACCGACGCACTTCGGTGTGACGGTGTTGTCCCCCTTTTTGTGAGGTACCCAGACCGCGAGCTACGCGCATTGCGCACATGCGTGGGTTGCCGTAAGCGGCGGGTCGGGTTCATCACATTATTAAAAAAAATATTATCCAACATATTCCCTTTCATTTATTCAAACTGAATCATAAAACAAATTCATTAGTGTGTAACTGTGACTCGTGTAGTTGATAACTTCCCGAGATAGCATGGCACTTTCTCAATCATGCATGGTCATCTATGGTCTGTAGTAATTGATATTATTTGAAATTCTTCTTTAGCATTTATTATTTTCATATCACTCAAAAGCAATGTCTTATGACTCCTGCAATTTGAAAAACTTTTTAATGTTACTTCTTGTGTCTACATTTTATAAATGAGTCTTTCAGTATTCTTTGACAGTTCTCCACCATCTCCATGAGGTTTCATTCTTTAAGACATTATGTTGATGCGATAGTGATGTTAATGTAATTACTATCATTAAATTATTGTGATATTTTAATACTACCTATTCTTTCAAGTCAATGTGTTTAAATAATTACATTCCCTTTAGTTTCAAAAGACATTAATACTCACCAGCAGTATGAGATGTATCGGTAACAACAGAAAATATATGCTGCAATATATCAGTAAAATAGGTTTGGTAAAAACTTTGAGCTGCTTGATCATGCTGTTCTACATTTTGGAGCAACTGATACAATATCTGGTAACAAAAAGAAAAGACATTAAAAAGAAAGATAAAAAATGCATTAAAAAGACAATCATACAAATAAAAACAAATTCTAAAAAATACTTTCACATGCTCACATGTGTTTGTATGAACACATTTCTCTAGAGAAAACAGTTATGTCACCTTTATTTTTCACCAGGTTTTGCAAATTAGTTTCACACATTCAAAACATTTTCCCATCAACAAGAAAAAAACACATTGGTTACGTTTCTCCTTAATATACAACACAACAAAATTCAGGGAAGTCAGAGAGGGACATCTAGACCACCACACACTGTACTTTAAAAATTAACCCAGAAATCAAATACCTAACAAAACTGGTTTCACCATATTTACAAAAATGATCACTTCTCATAGTTCTTTAACATACACCTCTATCACACAAAGCACATAATCGTCATCCAACACATCTGTGGTACTAAGGCAGACCTAGAGTGGCAAAAAAAAATTCTAATATAAATTTCCTGACTTCTGGGCTATGCAAAACCTCGACACGTGTAGCTCGCGACAGACCCATGTGGAAGCACATCGAATCAAGGAGAGCCCATGTTAATACTGAAAATGACCCTTAGGTTTGAAGACATCCAGAAAGGCAACAACCAAGAAGCCAACCACCCACCCTGCATGCAGGAGGCCCTTGCTCTTAATGGAATTAAACCAGGCTAATAATAATAATAATAATAATAATAATAATAACAACAACAATAATCATCATCATAGACAGCAGGTAGCCTGCCATAGTAAACTGTGTGAATCAGACATATTAGACTAGATTGTGGTCGACAGTAATATTTAGAGAAGATACAGATTGTGATATTTACAGAGTTCAGGCAGGATCTCTTAATCTTTCCCAATGGTTCTCCTCTAGCTGGTGGTCATCATCAATATTTTTGGTTTCATGACATCACACAATTCATATTTTTTCCCAGCCCCTTATTGGTATAATAAATTTAGCAAGCACTTCGAATTGGTTCCCAACCCCTGCTTAACATTTATGCATGCAGGAAGTCATGCATGTGCATGTGCATGTGCGTGTGTGCATGTGCGTGTGTGCATGTGCGTATGTGCATGTGTGCATGTGCGTGTGTTGTAATGAACCCCATAATTACTACACAATGAAAAAAAATGTTTGCAGTTTAATTTAAGTCACACATTTTATAAAACTTAATGCTTTGGAATATTTTAAATAAAAATTACCCGCAGTTTAAAAAACTCCTTTTATAACTGTTACAAATTTTTAACTAAGGCTGTCAGACTACGAAAAATTTTCCACACAAATTAAGTGAATTATATAAGTTTAGAAGTGGTATTAGTAAAAAATGTGGCTAATTATTACCAAATCATGTTATTAACTCAGAAGGGGGTGATACCATGTAAAAATTAGGTTTTGAAATATTGTTTTGGTTTATGATACTAGGAGAGTCATGGAACGGATAACGAAGAAAAGGAAAGCGTCAGCCGCGCTCGTGGCACATAGCGAAGTCGCTAGTATTTCACCACTGAGGTCTGGCCGCTGGGTAGTAACGCAGGAGCGCGAAGTAAGAGGCGCGTACACGGACATGTTATCTGGCGGTCCTCTTGACAACTGACCGTGACATGACTTAAAGCATGGCCACCTCTAACAAGGCCTAGCCCAGAGCAAAGCGGCAACACCGCGCGTACGTCCTGAAGCCGTTATGTGTGTGTTTCAAGGCGCGATCCGTGCATCTCCAGATAAAAGTTAGGATAATAATTTAATTTCTTTGTTTGGTGATCTGCGACACTACGAAAATACCTGGGAGTGTGCAGCTATCGTATATTCATGCATCAAAAGTAAATATTCATCAATGGTTTCTTGTTTATATGTATTAATAACGCAATACAGTCATTCCTTGCCTTAACGCCTCATTTACATGAAGTTGTTACAATTCGACAGATATAATCAGCAGATGTTTTTAATGTTGTTTTAAACATTAACCAGTTCATTGAAATGCGAATTCTGTCCAATTAGTAAATATCTTTAGGGAATATATTTCATTCGTGTTCTGACCTAAATGTTGAGAACAGATCAATTAACTTGTTGCAGCTTATATTATGTAGTGGAGCTACATAATAGTAACTAGTTGCAGCTTATATTATGGAATTATGTAGTTTTTAGTTTCAAAAAACTATGAAAATTTATTTTTATCTTCCAGTAGAAGCCACAAATTTATTTTGTGTTCTCTAAGGGAGAAGGGAGTATTGACAGAGCGATAAATTGTATTGCTGAGGATGTGTGTGTTTGTGAGGGCAAAAATATCGACTTAGTTAGAATGACAATAGGAATTGCATCAAATATTTTGTTAAATAATTACTCTAAGATGCGACACGATATGTTACATGTAAATAAGAAACGCAAGCTGGCAACATTAATATAACGGGTAAATATTTTGTTATTAAAAATAATAACTCGAATAAACATTTGTTATCATTCAGTTCCTATTCTCAACAAATCTCAGTTCCTTTCCTAATAAAATAACTTAAAAGATGAAATAGTCGTCACGTTCCTGAACGGCGAGAGGTGAGTAGCCGGACGTACGCGAGTGCGAATGCGATGTTGCCAGCGCTGCTGGGCGAGGCCTTTATTGAAGGCGGCCATGCTTAAAGGTAATAGAGGATTACTCCCCAGCGGAAAGCGTTCAACGCCCCTTAAGGGGTTTGGAGACGCGTAGCGTCAATTTAATGCAACAAATTAAAAAAAAAGAAAAGGAAGTAAGAGAAGGAACCGGCTCTTGGGAGCGAATCGCCCATCTCCAATTCAATCTATGAATTCCGTGTGCTCTGGCTTTCACAGGGACATCAGCGGCGGCTAAAGCCTGTTTGTCCACGGTCTTTTTTTCATCCTTTTTCCATCATTTTTCTGTACAGAAACTGGATGGAAAAAGGACGTTCGGTTCTATGCGTACCGAAACTGGATGAACGTGATTCGAACGTTTTACACGGTCATTCCTGGTCTGTACGTAATTGTGATGAAAATACTTCCTCCAAACGCCGCCAAAGCGCTGAAAGTTTAACAGTTGAACATTGCATTTACAGAAACAAATTAAATTAGCGGGAAGAATGATCAGATAGTTACGAAGTAAGGAGTAGAAAGATGTGTGAGGTAATGTGGATTTATTTGCGAGATGGATCACTGAACGCAAAGACGCAATATCTCAAACAACACGTGCCCACGCTACGCACCAGATATATATACTCCTTGCCGGAGAACTCACGCAATCGAAGAAAGTTCCATAAAGTGACACTAGGGGCGTTGTAGTCAAACTGGATGATATCTGTACGGAAAAATGAAGCATGCATCATTTTTTCGTACAAATTGCATCCAGTAGATGATCTTGGCTGTCCAGGTGACGCCGCGTCGAAGGCTGTGTTGCCGACGTTTCGACCATCTTATCGTGGTCTTCCTCAGGGCTGATGTGCGGAAGCCTACGACTTCACTTAAATTACATCCAGCCTGCTCAGTATCGACGGGAAATGATGAAAAAAATGGCCGTGTAAAACAGGCTTAAGTCATGAGGGACAGATATAGGTGGGATCCTTCCCGTGTACCGATTTTTGCTCGTTCACCAGTTTGCGTCACGAACCACGTGACCCTATTACGGGCACTTGGTTTGAAAAGCCAGACCAGACGTTGGCCGTCATGTTGCATGAAAAGCGGGAAGTGTTTATAAACATTTCGAAATTGGCATAAAATGACAATTTTCAAAGGAAACCAACCCAAAATAACGAAAGTGCAATTGAAATAAAAGATACAATTCTTTCTTTTTTTCTATGTGCTTCATATATATTTCAATGACATGAAACCATGGTACAGTAAACTCTGGTTAGCACGAACTCGCTTAACACGAACAAAACTTCGGTTCCGGCAAGGGATTACAGTAATACAGATATTTCTCATACTCGGATAACCCCAATTCCGATTACTTTTAGACCTTTGAAACTCGTGTTAATGAGGGTTTACTGTAGTTTTGGCATTTAAAATTCCAGCTAATATTGTGTCGCAAACTGGTGCCTGAAGCTCATTGGCTAAAGTAGGATACGGTGCGCAAGAACACACCGTGGCCATCATGGCCACCATGGCCATCCTCTACTAAAAGTCGTGACACTCCTATTTCACATCAGGGTACGAGGTTGAACAAGGTTGACAGATCCTCTTAACACAGACCTGCTTAACTCGGTAGCTCTCGGAACTGCCGCGATGGCTAGACGAACCCACAAAATTCGCATGCGAGTTCCGTTGTGTCGGCGAGGGGATGCAAGACATTCGGCTGCGGGGAAATGGCTTCGGCATGGGACGGGGGAAGGGGGGCCGTTGACCGTACACGGTATCTGCCCCGGAGCATATGACACAGGAGCGAAGCGAATTACCATTCATTTTCCTCCCTTCGTTGGGACTATGCGCAAACACGTCGGCGCGAATAGAATTCGAAGGCAATGTAATGGTTTTAAAATCGCGGATCGTGACATGGAATTTCTTGCAAATCCTTTTGGTGGAGACATCCGAAAAGTTGCATCAACATCGGGGTCTAAAGTTATATTTGCAAACAGACACACACCTAAAAGTAATATAAACAGAAACAGTACACAATTAAATTTCACTTTTTTGTTTGCACGTCAATTGAAGCTGAAGTTTGTATAATTCAATAAATGACACTACGAAATATCACATTTGCTGAACCCAATTCGCAGTTTCCTCCCACTGAGAACTTGCCAACAGAACCACGAGGCGTGCGACAAACCGCCCTCGCCTTCGTTGGTTCTCGGTGGCGAGACCACGCACACCCAGACTGTTGTGTCCAGAATGCCAGTTCTGGAACTGCTATTATCGAGAACGAACGATATCGAAACTTGACCTGTTATCGGGGTGCGGTGACCGTGTCGAATGAATACTGAAGGCGTCACCGGATCTCTCGCTATGCGTTTCTGCGAATTGCCAGATTTGTACTTTGACCAATGCATAAGCAATCTAGTGGTACCTGTACCTTTTGTGGATAGTCTTAGGCTTTTGGCATAAATGAAAAAATAACATTTTTGACGAAATATTTATTTTGCCTATTTTCCCGTAAATTTAAGGCATGTTTAACTTTCTACGCCTTTTTTCTGGAAATTTATTTATATTCTCTTCTACTCTTAGATAAGAAAAATTGTTTAAATCACTTTCACAGTCACTAATCCCAGTCGTTCGGCACAGAACCTCAATTTTTGTCTAGTTTAGACCGAGGATGTCGCTGGTTTTTTAATTTGATATTCTGTATCTTTAGATATAAAAAGCTCGCTTTCCTCTCAATTATTTCCACAAAGAAAAGAAGTGGTGGGTCATGGGTGACCGGCGAGTCATGGGATGAGCGCTAGGCTCCGAATCGCAATGCAAACATCACTTGCGTCTTAGGGGCAAGTCGATAACCCCGACTTCTCACGTTGATATCTCACCGTCCCAGATGTTCTTCCAGGTAGGTAAGAGAAATGGAAGGAAGGCTCTGTTAATTGAAAGAATTACGTGCAGTGTTAGGTTAGGTTGCCAGTGATGGAATTAAAGACAGTTAAAACATTTTTTTGTCATTTCTACGCGTGCACTAAATTACAGTATTACGCATTTTCTATTGTCTAAAAGTGTTATTAATTTTCCCTTATTTTATATGTGTATAACATATGTAGTATACGTGGAAAAAATTGTTGCATCACTATTCATTATTTTACTTTTTTGTTTTAAAGACAGTGTAAAACTATGAATTGCTGTTCAATTGACGGTTTTTGTATTTTTACTTTATTGTTTACTTTTTGGAACATTCTCCGAGAAATTATAATTATTTGTCAAAAATGACTGTATAGAACAACCGATTTCGGCTAGTTGATCCGTTTCTTGCAAAATCAGGTGTGGCAGGTTGGGCAATGGAGTGAATTTCACGCCAAAATAGAAAGCAGCTACATTGACTTATTTCTCTGTTGGTAACAGTACAAATGATACTTTCCCCAGGATTGGTTTACATCAGTCTACCATCTCTAGACGTCTAAAAAAAATTCAGGGAAAATGGAAATGTTGATCTCTGACAGGGAGAGGAAGGAAAATGGTCTTCTACTTCTACGTCTACTATGAGTAGAATTAGGTTAGAATTCTAAAACCAATCTATCTTAGCATTAGTCAGCTCTCATCTACATATATGTAACGATAATAGGAAGAAATGGACAACGTTCCTGGGACTAACAGTTCAAGTAGTCACACTGAAGCAGATTTCCCAGCACGTCATCCCAGGAAGAAGCCTTACTCTCAAAATAATGCGACAAAAGACACTCAAAAGCACATTTGACACGGTCCAAAGAGATGCCAAATAAAGTTATTTTCTTAGACGAGTCTAAATCTATATTGCAAGGCTCGAAGGAAAACTGTTTGCACGCCAAGAGAAGGTTGTTTTTTTTCTCTTCATGCTTTACACAAATTGTGAAGCATCCACGAGGACAAATGATCTGAAAATGCAATTCTAGCCGTGGGGTTCGTGTTCATAAAAGGCTCTGTAACTGGAGATACCTACAAATATATTCTTGAAAGGACGCTGATGCCAAAAGCAGAGACCATTTCGGTGATGCTTCATATTGCATTTTTCAAGACTATTTTGCCATAGAGCATTAAAGGTAACTCAGGTGAATGCTTTTTGTATTGTGTATGGAGCAAAAGTTAAAGGCATGTGATTAGTAAAGATTTCTGCATTATAGGTAAAGTCTTTCCTGCAACAAAATGGGGTGTAGTTGTTACACAATCTGGCAAAAAGTCCTGAGCTCAATCCCACTGAAAACTGTTGGAAGATTATGGGAAATGCTTTGGCGAAAAAGAAACCCAGAAATAAAATTGAACTACTCGAGACTATGTCTAGTTATATGAACCCAACAAGGAATTTATTAATAATTTAATTCTATCGATGTCTAAACAGTGCCAGGCAGTAATCAAAGCGCGTGGTGGGCCAACAAAATATTAAGAAGAGGTGTTAAGCCCTATCCCCACCTAAATTCAACAACTTGAAGTACATTTTTCTAATAAAATATCAGCATTACAGCAATCAATTTATTTTATACATGTATTCAGAAGTATTTTACATGTACTGAGATATTTTCAAGTTGATATTTTTCAAAAAAAAAGTATGTAACTTAAAAAAAAAAATTCAACACTTTTCTGCATTTTGCAAGATATATTAGTAAACTAATGACTTTAAACATAGTTTAAATTAACTCAATAAAGAGGTCATTATAAGATTTAAATGAGGTAAAAATAACAGATATATCCTGTTAATAGTTTCTGAGAAAAATGCACTTTTCCACAAAAAATATGAAGTTTCAGGAAACTGGATTTAAAGTTAAAGGCCATTTCTTATAAAGAAGTCCTCATAACAATCAATGCTGTCTGCAGTGTTGCATTTTTTTTTTACACTTTGAAACTGATACATTGCCCAATACTTCTAAAGATATAATCATATTATCATTATTACTGTTTCTATTAATATCATACAGACTGACATTACTAAACATTTTTCTTCTGGAAGCACTTCCAGGAGACTAACTTATTTTTGGTCACACTGGTGTCTTCTCTTAACTAACACCATCTTCGCCATCATAAACACTAGTTTTCGAACTTTCTTCATTTTTCTCCCATCCTGTTCTTCTTCCATCAATTCCTTTTCTCCTTCTCGAAAACTCTTTGCCTCACATTGTCAACTACAATAACTAACCACTACACCGCAAAAAACACTCAAAACCACAAAAATCGTCCAAATCACACCAAAGCATAGCAACTACAGAGGTGACAACTTATTTAAAATCTGCAAATAAAAATTTATGCACTTTAGTGTTTATAGTTACATAAACTGCAGTGCAGTACTGTATTTTGTTATAATAAAGTTCATTTTGAGTATTTTTTCAATTTTCAAATACATTATTTATTTTTGCATGATGAGCCTACTTCTTTTATATAGTGTTAAAGTGCTCAAAAAGTTTTATAATTATGTAAATTTATAAGCAAAATAAAACAATTTGTTAAAGTTCATTATGTTCATGTAAGATACGTCTTGCAACATTTTTTTCCACCACAGTATGGATTTCGAATTATTGAAAACTCTACCCGTGTGTGGCGATAGCGCAAGGAGTTGAATAGGTTGATTAGCAGAAGGCGTCGATATTTGGTCGCCGATTGCGTCGACCAATTCAGAGGCCACGGGAGCTTACATCCACTGTCCCACAATAATTTGTGCACAGCAGGAAAAACGAAACAAAAATGAAAATCACCCAAGGAAGAACAGTATCCATCTCAATTTTGTTTAGTATACGAGCCATTCTGTGTACAATCACACCATAGCTGACATGGCCTGTTTAATATGTACAATATTCTTTTTCTTAAATCTGGACATAAAAATGTGTTTTTATTTGCTTGAAAATTGATTATTCGTGTTGTTATGTCTATATTAAATTTTGGAATTTATGTGTACTTCACAAAATATGATCAATTGTTGCTCTGAATGTACTTAATATAAAAATTCGTGGATTGTTTCATTTAATAGTGAAGTCGTAGGCTTCCGCGGCCAGAGTCATGTAACTGATCTTGGCTGTCCAGGTGACGTCGCGTCGAAGGCTGTGTTACCGATGTTTCGACCATCTTTTTGTGGTCTTCCTTAAGGCTAGTCTGCGCTGGAGTGGTCAGCACGCTGAATTATAAAGCCCTGAGGAAGACCACGAAAAGATGGTCGAAACGTCGGCAACAAAGCCTTCGACGCGGCATCACCCGGACAGCCAAGATCAGTTTCATGTTTCATTTAATTCTTTGACATGTGTATTTTATTCCTCTGTATATGCACGATTTTTCAAAAAATATATTTTTAATTTTAAAAAATTTAATTTTTTAATTAAAATTTCTACATAAATTCGAGGAGATAAAAATTTTAAAAATATGCGTATTCCTTGTTCAATTTTCTATAAAATACAAGAAAAAAGTGGGCACTCCACACATACATTTAAAAAAACTGAATTGTAAGTTTGAGGGCGCACTCTGCCTACTCACACTCTAACGAATTGTGTTTGGTCACTCTTTGATCCAGGTGCTGAAGAAATACAAAAAGAATGACCACCTGCCTGATTAGAGTTACAAAAGTTATTAGTATTTCAGATGTTCACTCTGCCCCCAGGATGGATGGGTGACAGCGAAACAAATTCAAATACGAGCCATTCCACGTCAAATCGTACAAGAATTGAAACGACTTTTCTTAATGTATGACATTTTTTACTAAATCTAGACATCAAATATATTCATGTTTCTTTACTTACCTGAAAATTGATTTTTTGTATTGTTATGCCAATATTAAATTTTGGAATTTACATGTACTTCACAAAATATGATTGATTGATGCTCATGTACTCAACATAAAAATTCCTAGTTTGTTTCTTTTAATACTTTGATGTGTGTATTTTATTTCCCTGTAAATTACTTTCTCAAAAATAAATAGCATTAATTAAATAATTGGAATTCTTTTTAAAAAATAATAAATAAACTCGCCCAGATAAAATTTTTTTAAAAAATACGTGCTTTTTTTGTTCGATTTTCTATAAAAAACGACAAAAAATGGGCACTGAACACGTACAGATCTAAAAAAAAACGATTGTAAGTATGCGGGTGCACACTTCCTGCCCCTGCACTAATGAATTGTGTTCGGTCAGTCTTTGACATATGTGCCGAAAAGAATGACCTATGTCTGATTAAGGTGTCAAGAAATATTAGTAACTCGTATGTTCACACTGTCCCCACAAGGGATGGGTCACAGCGAAACGAATTCTACTACTGTTTTTCCTCGTGTCAGCGAAACAAATTTTACTGCCGAGTCCCTTTGTGTCCTAGGGATGGGATGCTCTCCCAACATTGCTCATGAAATACAACAGATCAATTGACACAAGGAAAATTTTCTGAACTTCTGTCGCAATATGCATCTTATAAAGAGAAGTGTGCTACATTTCGTTCAGTGAATTGTGTGTACACAGTGCAACACGAGTGGCGATCACCATATGAGATACGACAGGTTTCAATCCATTTCATCTTTCTTTTTTAAGAAAAGAAAATCTCCAAGACTCATAAACCACAATTGAGTAGTGAAACTTGATTTAGAGGTGGTATTATATTGGCGAATTTGTGATTCATGGCAGATAAGCGCGCGCGACGACCGAGGCAGCCAAAGCAAGCCTGCGAGACCGATCGATAATATGGGTTGTGCCCGGCTCTAGTTCTGTCTCACTACTTGCACTCTTCTTTTCCCTCCCCACTCACAAAAGACCCTGTCTCCACGAAAACTTCTCTCTCAGCTCTAGGGCGGATTCGCGAATCATCGCGAGCGCTCTTTCCAGGACGGTTGGGAAGGCCTGCTCTTACCTAATAACACGATCGCACTGTTTGACATCATTTAACCCTCCATTTGGCGCATATCCAAAATGATCTAGTTTTGTCATAATCATCTATCAGATGGTTGCCTAATTCTAGTTTTCATAATAATGAAAACCTTTTCGCGGTTTGGTCTCGAGATAAAACTATTGCACTGAACCACACATCCTTTCCCCTAGTGCTAGTGAATCGTAATAAAACATGGACTTGTTAAGATAGAAGAAATGTATATTTTTAAGCAGCTAGAAACACACAACTATCACCTCTGCAGTCAAACCAATAAAGACCAATTTCTTTGTTGAAAGGCTGCAGGTTACCAGCCATAACCGAGCATTGTAGAGGCTCTATGGTAGAAACTATCACAGGATGATGATATAAGGACATTGGTATGCTGTGGCGCAGCAACCAATAAGTTTCATGAACCAGTTTGCGTCACTCCGCACTGATCGACTACTCCCACAGAATTTAACAGACAGACCGGTCTCGACTACTCTTCCAGAAATTTTTGAGAACCCCTTTTCTTCTCACACTAAATAATTTTACGTACTTTTCACTAATTAAGCTAATTACGGCAGTCTATAGAAAAAAGACATAGGCAAGTGTCAGCCAATGATTTCGAAATTAATAAGTGGCGTGACAACAATAGTAAAAACTTAAAGAAAGCAACAAATGGCACAAATCCGACTGCGTGTTCAAAAATTAAAACTTCTAAATTTATTTTCTCAGAACAGTATTTTCATGTACATGACCCATGCCATTGCATCAAAGATATTTACTTATTTTCTTTTAACCGAGAATAATTTTCCTTGGGGAAAAAAATAATCTGATTTTACCATTACATTGTTACCAAAGTTTTTCGCCAAAAAATTTTTTTTAATTAAATTAAAAAAAATGATTGTAGGCAAAACCTAATATGTTATATTTTGATATTTTTAGAAATTTGCTGTGTCCTGCCAAAAAGGTATATTTGTAATGTTAATGGAGTAACCACATTATTCTAAATAAAATATTAATTTTGGTGAACCTACAAATTTTGGAAAGCGTCTCCTGAAAAATCAAATTTTTCTGATGTAGCGAGTTCTGCTTTAGTACCACTGATGTGCAGTTGAACATCTCTGAACATTTTCCACAATACAATGTGACCCAACATCAAAATAAGCGGAGAAAGCGAAATAACCATGGTTATGTCTTCAAAACAGCAGTTCTCAAGTGTTTACTTACGAGTAGGCCTGTGATTTATATGCATTTGCATATATTTTTTGTTAACTGAAACATCCCGTTTCAACAAATTGTATATGTTTTAAGGCATTTAGACAACTATAAGGCATAAGGCAACTATTTCTGACGGATGGTGCTCCTTATATGTGAAAAGCAAGGGCTACAATAAAAATTTTTTATCCTAAACTTCATCTAACTTGCCTTGCTCACGCTTTTCATCGTGTTGCAGAAACTGTGAGATTTCAATTCCCAGATATTAATCAGTTGATATCAAATGTCAAGGAAGTATTCTTGAAGGCTCCAAGTCATGAGGATATTTTTAAGACAAATTACCCTGACCTACTGCTACTCCCCCAACCACTCATCACAAGGTAGGGTACTTGGCTGCAGGCAGCTGAGAATTATTCCAACTAATTTGATCAAATAAAAGATGTTCTAAGTTACCTGTTGATTCTTGATGCGGAGCAGGCATTGGGCCGGTTTAAAGCGATTTTGAGGCTAAATAGACGTTCATTTGAGACTTTTGGTCTTTTATAAAACCAAATATAGTTGGCTCACAAGTGAAACACATCAAGTCAAGATTTTCAAGTTTTAAGGATTTTCAAGCATCTCCTATTATTATCCTAAAAATGAGCTTTCTTCAAAATTAAGCCCTAAATGTTAATGTTTGTCGCTTGCAACAATTTACATTATTTCTGTATCTTTTGTTGCTGTGAACATATTTTCCAAATTACACTTTTTATTTACTTTTACACCCACATATTATCTTAAACTATTTCGCATATTTTCCTTTTATAATTCATATATTACCAAATATATTTATATTTCAATATATGTTCATATTTCGCTGTTTTTACAGCATATAAATCACAGTCCCACTTACGAGTTTAATTCTTATAACCACATTTAAAGTACTTTGCAAATTACACAAATAACTTACACATAATAAATTGGAAAATTAATTGTGTTTAATACAATCAAGTGGGGTGATACACCTTAAGGTGTGTGGGGTTTCTTCTTGAAAATATGTTAGTATCTCAGTTGAAGCATCACTAAGATGTCACGGCAACTTATAAATGCCCTCTGACATATAGAAGAAGGTAATTGAATGGAATTAACTCCATTATCAAACATGGAAAATGCATAAAAATCTTACCTGTAAACCAGTATCAGCCACATTCCTCATGGTGTGTTTGAAAGCCCAGATAATAGAATCTAAAACCAACTTAAACTGTGCTGGAGGGATGCTCAAGAACGCAGGAAAGCAATGATTATTTACAGCCTGAAACATTCAAGAAAAATCATTATCCAACAATAATTATTTAATCATAATCCAACAAAAAAATCATAATTACTAGATATATATTTATTATTTCTGCACATACAATTTTAATCTGGTAGCAGAACATTATAATTTAGTACATTCATTACAATTGTGCTGAATGTGGTAGAACTGATATATACAGCGTACATGAGGCCTGTACTTGGGAAGTATGCAAATATGGTTTGGTCTCCCTACTACGAAAAAAACAAACAAAAACATATTGAAAAAGTACAAAGGCAGATAACCAAGATCTCCACGAAACTACATCAAATTCATTATGAAGGAAGAAACAGAAAAATGTCAATTTTGACATTAGAAGAGAGAAGCACGGGAGATATCACAGAAATTTTAAAAATTTTGAATGGACATTGTAATATCCCTGAATTTAATAACTTTTTACAAGACCCAAAGAACCAAGGCTTAGAGAACATACAATGAAATTGTTGAAAGAAAGAACAAGGGTAGCACAACATTCTCAATTTATCGTAAACCAGGTTATAAATGGGTGGAATGCACTTGCAGATGGTTACATTCAAACGCAAACTCTAAATGCCTTTAACAATAGCCTGAATAGTTATAATTTTGTCATTAAACAAATCATATTAAATACACATTAACGTATATTTATGTGTATATAAACGTACACGTATATTCTGCGATATACAATTGTGATTCAAATTATAAAATTGTTATTCTACCATACTGAATTATTGTACAACTAGTTACAAGAGTCTGCCAACGAACTTTCTAGTGTAGGAGGGTGTGCTCCATGGAGAGGTCCGTTTCACATGTGTCACAGATGGAGGTTCTCCCCGCAAAAGGAAACCGTGAGAGAAGTGGCAATCACCCACGCGAAGACGAGTACTTCCATATGTCTTGCAGCACAACACGAGGAATACCAGGGATTTACGGAGTATTTAGCGGTCTTTAATTTAAAAGTGGTATTGTGCTACTGTCTGTCATACAGTTAATATGGAGCGCTTCAGATATGCTTCTGAATCTGCAGAGAGGACATAAGGAATGCCAATAGACGACTTCAGAATTGGTTTTTGCCGCTTGGTCAGCTAACGCATAGCCTGTGATTCCCACGACTTGCAACCCAACAAACTATTAGGTCATAGTTGCAAGACAATAGACGGTGAAACAGATGTTGTATAGTTGTAGTCAAGGATCGCGCGTTCTTGAGTAGGTGTTTTAACATTGGTAGTGGATTTTATCAGGTCCTGGGGCAGAATCTTTCAAAAGAAAGAGCGCAGACCAGGGAGAGTTACAATTCTCTTTCACGCCACTTTTCAAGTGCAACTCAATGCACGTTTTTCCTACGTTTTATAGGAGAAACCCTGCAGTGTAGCGAGGAACTGGAGATGTTCTCCTAGTGAGAAGCGAGTCACGTTATGTCTTCTGAGGATGTGATCAGATTTCCATTCACCAGCAAACCTGCAACGTTCGGAGGGAGAAACCCCCAATTTGACAGACCTTTTCTCCACATCATTTTAGAAGTATGGCAAGATAGAAGAAACTTTGGTTCTTCAAGAGTCTTGCTTTCTCGTACGACCTATCTAATCCTACCTATCCTTAACTACACATTTTGTATTCAATTATATTTTTGATTGTAGGGAACCTATTGATCCTTACAAATGCTAGTTTCCGGCCATGTACTGTGGTGGAGTAGGTATCATACCACCAGGGTAAGAGCGTCCTTGTGGTCGACCAGTCGTTCTCAGTATAGCGGGGTTTGCAGACGTCAAGAACGGCTGCAGTGAAATGAGCAGCCATTGAATCAAGGTCGTTGGGACACTGGTTCAATATGTGCAGTTCTTTTCCGACTTTGGATGATTGATCAATTGGCTGGATTGATCACTGGGGTGAGCGAACAACATCAAGATCAGGTATAGTGGAAGAGATTGACAAGTGGTCGCTACCATGGAGGTCCTCCAGAACAGTCCATTCTACAATCGTAGGTAATAATGAACTGCATAAAACTAGATCGATATGGGAAAATGTGTCCAACACCAGGAAGAAATGAGTGGTATGGCCAGAAGAATCAAGTTGAACCTATGTGTAATGTTTCTGAGTAGAGACCTCTCCAGCAGGACCTTGCTGCACTCCAGACGGAACTATGAGCATTAAAATCCCCAAGAACGAGAAAAGGTGGGAGCAGTTGAGAGATGAGTGAAGTCGTCTTGCAACACGGCTTGTACAGGTGGCATATAGATGTCACAAATGGTTATCGGGATAGATGGAAATTCACACAAACACGAAATGCCTGAAGACTGATTTGCACGTCTATTTCTTTGGACATTACGGAGTCTGTGGCAAAGTAGCTCCACCATGGGTACGGAGGCCATCATTGTCTTACCTCTAAGAACAAAAGCCGTGAAGGGAAAGGGAATGTTCAGGAATGTGTGTTTCCTGCAGATAGATAAAACGGGTCTATATTGAGAGATTATCAATTCCAATTCATCTAAACGAGTTCGAAATCCATTGGGATTCCACGAGAGGAGAGCCACATTATTTGTCTGAAGTTTCTTTTTCTTGTTTTTTGTGAGAGTTAACACTTGTGCGATTCCTCCACAGCCGAGTCATTTGCACTGCTGTTGGAGTCACCGGTGCGCGGGAATCTTGTGAAGATCCTCTAGAAGTGGATTGGACACTGGAGAAATGTGGGTGGAGATCGATGCAGACATCTTTTCTACAGACCTAGATGGTCGGGGAGCTTTAGTGTCTGCGATCAGGTCAGCAGAGGAAACCAGGTAGGATACATTACAGACCGTGTCCGAGTTTCGCAGTTGGATGTCTTGGTTGATCTACGGCGTTTGCAAAACTTCGAACCATACTGACAGGGTTACGATCAGGATCTTCAGGATCTCTCTTTCAATCAAGGAGGAACACTGGTTCTTATTAGAAGGGCGATTTCGGGTACACTTTACCCACCATGGGTCTGAGCAGTTTTCTACAATGTATGAAGACTGCAACACTCACACAATGTGGCTGCATATGGCCAAATCTCTGGGATTTAAAGCAGTGCAGAGGATTCAGCACATATTGCCGGAGATGGAAAGTGTGCCACATGATATTTGATATTATTATATTTATATTATTGATTTCATATTTGATGTTATTATATTTATATTTATTTATATTTGATATATTATGTACATGATATTATTTCACTGGCCGAGATGGCCGATTGAAAGTATCAGCGCTGAGGTAGGGGTTAGTACCCCATTCACTCACTGCTGGATCCTGTAGATGCCAGTAACACCTTCTGCCAGAACAAACGAAGGCTTTCAGATCATCTGATTCTGATGACAAGTCCTCATAGTTCACCACATCCTTGCAATGATTTAAGGTGGGGTAAGAAGACACATGTACCTAGAGGCCGGCTATTTCTTTTAATTCAGAGGGTTTCCATGTTTGGTCGCCAGTACGGCATTCGAAAAGGATCGCGTCATTCCTCTGGCAAATAACCGCCTGAAACTTGCAAAACGTCTCTATCTTTCTGGCACAATTTAATGGCAGTGACGCTCAACATTGTTTTCTTCCCTCATCACTACAGAACATGAGGAAACGAGGCTTTGGTGGTCCACCAGAATCTTTGCAAAAACACTTTCTAAATTGACAGTTTTGTCAAATAATCTCCTCTTCCTTACGGAACAGCGGAGGAAAACTTGGTATCCATGGAGAGGATATCAGATGCATCCCCAAGGTCCCCACTCACTTGGCAGGAGTGACATGGCTCATTTGAAGTACTAGAAGAGAATTGCCTACTTTTGCAGCTGGTGTAGGTCTTGATAATCAGAAAGTACATTTAATCATTCAGTATTATCTAGGAGATAGTGGACAATCTATAATAAATTGCACGTTAGCTTTTATAATTGCAGTATCAGGATATAAGAAAGCAGAACAGTCTTTCAGATTATTTCAAGCAATAAAGATTTGAATACACCTGACTTCTCAGAACAGCACCTTGAACATAGTGAAGAGTAGTCCAGCACAAGACAATTTTGCTCGAGCATCGCGACAGAACGTGGAGAATCCGCTAGGCGTCTCGCGAGTGGGGCAGGGTTTTGCTCGGCCACGACCCACCGAGCGAAATATGCTCAGTCTTCACCTGAGCATCCGATGTTTGGTGAGAGGGTAACGTACTAGATTAAGTACCCTAATGACGCGCTGCTGCTGCTCAAACAAGAGTAAAAATATCTTTCTGGTACCACTTGAGTATTAGAAACGTTTCTACATTAAACTAAAATAATACATTATTCAACAAATTTGTCCAAGTTATTTGTAGTGTGAATCCTAAAATTACATTACCGATTGCAAACATTGTAACTTTATTTACGGAGGTAAGAAAACTAAATATTACTATCATTTTTATCAAATTCTACTTTACTATTCACCGTTACTCATTTTCAAATTTTTTAAAAACAAAAATGTGACGCCGATAAAAGAAGTTAATTTTGCAAAAACATCTGAGAATGCAATGTTTTTCTTGTTTTCCTGCGGAAAAAAAGATGTTCGTTTGCATACAAACTTCTTAAACCTGAAGAAAGTCTTTGGAATTTCACAAAGTGTTAAACCTCTTCCTTTTATCGTTATTCTTTTTAGATTTCTTCTTCTGTGTTAGGGCGCCATCTCCAGGCGAATGTAAGGTTTCATAATCCTCTTAATTTGCTTTTGAAGCCAAGGCGCACTGAAAACACGACCCATCACATCGCACTCCAGACCCTCCTCTATCAACGCCTTGCGTAGGCCGAGGCTCCAATACGTTGAAATTGCCGCCGTCACAGTGGGCTCACCCACCGCGAGCAAGCACAGGATGCTCGAGTATACGATACTCGAGTCTGAAATTCTCAAGCCAGTAGGAGCGAATAAATGGCACGCCTTGCAGATTTCTAGTGGAGAGAGTTAATGAAGGGAACTGTGTTTACTCTTAACAAGGATACATGATTTCTGAGAAACTGGAACTTTATTTCTGTGCATTTTACCTTCCTTTGGTATGTCATATGTACTTGTAATTTGTATTGACTTGGTTTTTCTCGTCATAAATAATTAGTACACATGCCGTAAAAAATGCACATGAAAAGAAATGCATGTACTTTGGGGTTTGTTAAAAACATTATGCAACTTTTCTTTTAAAGCATAAGTATGTAAAATGTACATATAAGTACTTTAAAAGGTAAGAAAAGTAAATATAAAGTTGTTATAAATACCAACTTATTCATCAACGCATTTCATAGTAAACCCCTTTATCGTGAAAACGTATAAGGAAAGGCATCCAGATAAACCGAAAATTCATTTTGAAGAGGTTTTACTGTATATGAAACTCTAATAAAGATCACAAACCAAAAAATCGAAAGAAACTCAAATCAGGTTAAGCTTTTATTCAACTCAATTATAATAAAATATTGTTAATATTTTTCATTAACATCACACTTTTATTATTCAGATTTTAATACCATTAATAATAAATTAGATATGTAGAAAAATATTTTAAGTCATAATTTTTATCATATTATGACAGATTTTATGTCATAAAACATTTTAAGGTCATTAACATCTACACTTTAGTATTAACAAACATTTTACCTGCAGCAACAAAAAGAAATTTGTCCTGTGCTCTGGATATTCTTCGAAGTCTTTGTTGATCATTTCTAATGTGCACTCAAATACAGCATCAAATATTTTTGGCACTTCACTAGTAATATGGCCTTCCAGCTTATTAACAATCGTGCTCATCGTACTAAGCACCTCTGGTTCACGAGCTGAAGGCACACTGGTACGCTGGTAATCTAGTAATACAGCATCTAAGAGCGGAGGAATAAAATTTTCAAGTACCTGAAAAATATAAAAAGTCAATAAATCACAATTCAGTAAAAGATCAATAAACGCAGAAAGGCTATTAAAAGTACGAGATCTCTAAAAAATCTTGACATTTTATTTGTGAACATATGGCATGAGGTGAGAAGTAGAGGATAAAGGTGGTGAGGGGAGAAGTGAAGGGTAAAGGCAGTGAAGGGAGAAGTGGAGGGTAAAGACGGTGAGAAGTGGAGGGTAAAGACGGTGAGAAGTGGAGGGTAAAGACGGTGAAAAGTGGAGGGTAAAGACGGTGAGAAGTGGAGGGTAAAGACGGTGAGAAGTGGAGGGTAAAGACGGTGAGAAGTGGAGGTAAAGACGGTGAGAAGTGGAGGGTAAAGACGGTGAGAAGTGGAGGGTAAAGACGGTGAGAAGTGGAGGGTAAAGACGGTGAGAAGTGGAGGGTAAAGACGGTGAGAAGAAGTGGAGGGTAAAGACGGTGAGAAGTGGAGGGTAAAGACGGTGAGAAGTGGAGGGTAAAGACGGTGAGAAGTGGAGGGTAAAGACGGTGAGAAGTGGGGTGGAATGTAAAGGTGGTGAGGGAGATAGGCTGAGGGTAGAGGAAAGAAGAGGTGCAAAGGGACGGAGGATGGAAGGAGGGAGGAATGGCTAAGGGAGGGAAGGAGGAAGAGCCAACTGCCCAATAGCAAACCATTAGTCACCTCAAAAATGAATCAAACCCAATTCAATATGTTTTCATTGGGTTGCTTTAACAACATTAATGTTGCTTAACCACTGAGGCAACTGATTCTTGGGCCCTTATACTCAATACAGACACCAGGTGACAGGATATAGTAATACTGGTAAAAACATGCATAAAACCAAAGGATATATAATGAATGTGAAGGGAAAATATTTACAATTGTTTCTAAAGCACAAGTTTTATCCACATTTCATTACGGGAGGGACGAGGCAAAAGTTAGCAATTTAATATATTGATTCACTATAAAGGCAAAGCTGAAACTTATCACTACGAAGACCCAACGTAGAAGTGGACTTATTAATGCCCACAGTGACATAACAGTGTCAAAGAATTACAAAATTTGCCCATGTTAGATAACCCAAAACTTTTTACATGCACAACTACTCAGAAATTGCTCAATTGCATTACTTGATGAACTGGAACGAAAATTGTTTTAAATAATCATTAATAATTGATTTGTTGATTCATAATTATACAGCAAGGTCTAATTTCATTTTTAAATTTGATGCACAGAACTACTTACAGATATATGATTACGTAGGCTTCCGTGGCCGGAGTATGTCTCTTGGCTGTCCGAGAGAAGCCACGTCGGTTTGATCGTCGCTGACGTTTCGGCCAACATATTGTGGCCTTCCTCAGAGCGTACTGCTGTCAAATGGCTCGTGTGACCGCCTTATAAGGAAGACAAGGGGGTGACCAGTGCCAATACCTTGACCAATCCTGGTCACCCCCTTGTCTTCCTTATAAGGCGGTCACACGAGCCATTTGACAGCAGTACGCTCTGAGGAAGGCCACAATATGTTGGCCGAAACGTCAGAAACGATCACACCGACGCGGCTTCTCCCGGACAGCCAAGAGACATACTTACAGATATTATTTCTACAATGCTGAGTATGAGCAACAGTAAGTTTATTTGGAGAAATAAGAAGGTAATTTCCATTTAACATCTCTCACCACAGAGTAAAGAATATTTTCCCAGTTCAACATCATTTGTAACACCACCATCACAAAACTTTTTCAAAATGTAATCATCAATATAGGGAGCAAGTTTATTTGATTATCGTAATTTTGACGGAAATGTGGTATACGACTGTTTAGAGACGAGCCCTTCAATTGATGAGCTGAAACTTTTATTTGATATGATAACTTATGTTATTTTAATATAATAAATTATTATAATATTAATATAATATAATAAATGACGCGGCGGCGGCAGGAAAATTCGAGAAGGACTTCTAGAAAGGACCCAAACACAACTGGAAACAAACAGGTTACTCTCCGTCACAGTTTGGCTTCTGAAAAGGCATATCCGCCGTAGAAGCCATTATAGTGGTTGTGGAAACTGCAAAAAAGGCCAAACGCGATAAAGGCTATTGCACGTTAGGTTAGAATTGACATTAAAAATGCGTTTAATTCAGCGAGATGACACGAAATAATTTCCGCATTAACGGAAAAAAAGACTCCCGGGTACATCGTTGACATGGTTAGAAGTTTCAACGGAAGAACAGAGTATGAATGTCAGGGAAACATACGCATACAAAATTACCTACGGATCACCCCAAGGCTCCAAAAATTGGGACTACTAATCAGGAATGTACTACATGACAGTCTGTTGGAAATTGGTCAGTGCAATGTCCAAAACGTCATGCTGATCGGTTTCGTAGACAACTTTATAGTGATATATATAGTAGCATCAGCAAGCTCCATCAGTCTTTGAAAATACAGTACACGACAGCCTGGTATGCGTACAAGCATGGTTGATGGAGAAAGGACCGGAAATAGCAGTAAGCAAGACAGAAGCAGTCATTACAGACACGTCATTTATTCCCCAAAAATTCAAAATTGGAAGACATAGGAAGGTGGGATTTCTTGTAAGCTGCAAGAAATCCCACCTTTACCTGGGAATGGATATAGATAGAAACCTCAACTTCGGTCCTCACATAATTGCAGCAGCCAAAGAGCTCAAGGAATGGCGTCCACTCTTTCAAGGCTTATGCCTAATGAAAGAGAACCGAGAGAGCCCAACAGAAAAAAAACATTGTGTCATGCACTCAAAAATGCTGTCTGCGGCACCCGTTTTGGCTGAAAAGGTAGCAAAAACAGTCTTTAAATAAAATGGAGGCAATTGAAAGTAAGGGAGCTCAGAGGATCATCTCAGCCTACAACTGTCTCCAAAAGCATGGTACTGATGGTAGCTAGTGCCCCCACCCCATTAGTCTTCTAGCACTGAAAGACAAGGTGGTGTATGTCCTAATAAAAGGAGACAATACTGACGCTATCACACACGCAGCTATTGAAAAGGAAGCAAGAAAAAGCTGACGGATTGCTAGCAAAATTCCTGAGAGAAAGAAAAATCGGGCAGGTGGAGCAGGCGTTTGAGCGTTTCTGAAAATTCAGAATTTTGAGCATATTTTTACAGAAACTGTTGAGTTTTTGAGAAACTTTATTTGGCATTATTTAGAGCACAGGTACTCATAAATCTAATAGTGTGAAGAAATTGCCTCTAAGGTAAACATTACCAACGTGAAAGACTAGTCAAAAAAATTAAATTTTTGTAATTTTTGAAAATACTATAGAGCCATATAATGCTTAAGTCTATGGATAGGGTTAGTTGGGCACTAACCCTACCCAAAAATTTAAAGAAAAATTTGTAGCAGTTTTTCAAAAAACCTTGCCTTTGTAATTCTTTTTAATTGCATATATTGCACGCTCTGTTGCACACAAACTACTAAAATTTTGAAAAAGTCTATATAATCATAATGCATTTATGGGTAACAAATTGTATTTGAAGGAAAAATCTGTCTTCAATTTTATAGTTGTAGGACCTCCAAACAATTCAAACTTTTGTAATTTTCGAAAATTCAAGAGTTAACAGTGAGAATGATCCTATGCCACCTATTTAAGTGAATTTTACTCTATGTTTACAAGAAATATAAAGAAAATATTTGGAGCCGTTTTTGAGAAAATTTTCAAAACGTCCAGGAGGCTTTATGTAAAGTACCCCCAAATTTTAAAGAATGTTTTTCAAAATTTCAAAGCTTCAACTAGAGCCAGATGGACAGGGGTTTCTTCAATTTGGAAAAGATCATCAGAGTGGCTTAGGCGCTAGAGTTGTTCATATTTTTCAGTATCGGGACCCACAAACATGTATTTCCGTTGCAATCTTGAAATCGATTTTCTGCAGCACTACATTTCTTTCTCTATACTTTGTATATTACTCTTGTATATATGTATGTATATGAGAAACTAACCAGAGGTACTACAGAATGGCACAAACTTTCTCATAGTAAAGTTTTCTAACTTTCTTGGTGTGGGCTGTAACTGTACAGTGTTGCCCTTTCTTCTTGCCAGCTGCCATCTATTGCCGCCTGTAAATTTTTTTGAATTTTTCTTAACTTCTCGGTTTCCAAATATTAGAACCGAAATATTATTGTAAAAATATTAAAGATGACTCAAACCTTATCCTAAATAGCAATTTTCATTGAAATATTTGGAGCCGTATATAAGAAAACAGCATTAAGCGTTACTGTAAATGAGAAATTTGAAGCTGTTTTTCATGGGAATCTATTGAGTTTTCGAAAAACTTCGTTTAAAGTAATTAGAAGAACTTCCACTCAAAAATTCAATAATGTATACACATCCATTGAAATGCGCATGTTAACGATGTGAAAGATACTTCAAAAAAATTACATTCGTGTAATTTTTGAAAAAACAAAATAATACATCAAAAGTAACTATACATCATGTTAATTAGTGACATTATCACTACCTGTTGTAACAGTTTCAAGACGAAATTCAGAGCCATTTTTGGGAAAATGGAGTTTGAGCGTTTTTGAAACTGCGGAATTTTGAGATAATTTTCACAGAAAACGGTCGAGTTTTCGAGAAACTTTATTTGACATTATTTAAAGCACATGTAGTCATAAATATACCAATGGGAGGAAATCGAAAGTCGATAAAATTAAATTTTTGTAATTTTTGAAAAAACAAAAGAAAAGATCACAATGTCGTCTATGTCATTTTATACAATGCATTTAGCACTATTCATACCAAAAAATTTAAAGAAAAAATTTGGAGACGTTTTTGAGAAAATCTTGTTTTTCAAATTTTTTAAAATTGCAAACTATTTCTATACTGCGCATTTTACTCCCATACATATGTATGTATACGAGGAAGTTAAAATAATGGAGAATAAAAAACACACGTATTAGCTTATTTGATCCATATAGTAAACAGAAAAAAAGAAAATAATTCATATATTACGTTAAAATATTCTTGTTTTTTGTGTGATTTGCGTGGATTGGCTCAGTTCCCGTCGTGAAAATAATAATAATAATATTAACAATAATAATAATAATAATAATAATAATAATAATGATAATTGTTTGTCCTCCTAATTGAAACTTACGAAACTAATCAAAAATTAAGCATTTCAGGGATGACAGGCAGGAAACATATTACATTGACGAAACGTGGATAGACAGTAATATGACTACGAGGAAAGGAAAAAGAATAAGATGTTCTTGGTGTACTGCAAGGGGCAGTGCATCAAAAAGATTAATTATTGCTAGTGCTCATTCTAGAAATGGTTTTATTGCACAAAGCCAATAAATTTTTCAAGCCAAGTCCCTACAAGGCCATTACCACGGGCAAATGAACACCAAAAATTTTGAAAAGTGGTTCAACACCCAAGTGCTTCCCAATTTAACCCCCTCAATCATAATAGTAATGGATAATGCCCTCTAACATTCCAAACTAGCAGAGAGATTCCCTTCGTGGTATGACACAAAAGCTGCAATGGTAAGGTGGTTGCAAAACTGAGGAATTGCATGTAACATGGAGCAGAGGAAAACAGAACTCTACTGCTTAATTGAATCTTTTATTTCAGAAACCCGTCAAACGCCAAAATTTAAAATGTGCTTTAGTGGTGGAATATTGTTCGACGAGGATACACATCGCTTATACCATATTTACCTGAAAAATATTCATTTATTTATTGCTTTAATATTAAAGAATATTTTGAAATTGGAAAAACTGGGACACTTTTTCTCAATTTTCTCAACATGACAAATTTGGCGTTTGACGGGTTTCTGAAATAAACTATTCTGAGGCCAACAGGCCTTCAGAGAGAAAGTATGAAATAGAGAGGCAGGTGCCAGTCACACAGTCATATGCCTTCCTCCCTACAATTGCGACTTAAATGCAACTGAGCTGGCATGAGCAAAAATTAAAAGATATATTAGGGAATAACTGGGGACATGTTGGCTTCGCATCTGCAAGAATTAACTGAGGATTTGAAGCTGTGACTGCCTTAGACTGTGAAAGTTAATGGAAACATGTAGAACATCTACAAGAAGAATACTGGCAGAAAGACGGGATACTAAAAATCGCAGTGGATGACATTGTAATTAATACATCAGAGAATTCAAGCAAAGATTCCAATTATTCAGACAATGAAAATTAAGTAAGTACATTCACTAATACCATATCTCATTAATAAGCATTATTATCACTATCTAATTATTTTCACTTGTGGTTGCTATTAATTACTGTATTATTTGCTGTATTTTATTGCGTATAATATCCTGTTGTATTAAGAGCAAAAGAGGCGCGAATAGTATTAATAAGTTACAGTTGGCAACACCTGTCTGATGTGATGTAAGCAGTAGCTGCCTCTCCCCCACACTGGGCTGGTAAATGTCCAGAAAAGTTGCACGATTAGTTCATAGGGAAACACATACATTTACCAAACTAATCATCACGTTAAGGCACTGAGGCCGATACAGATATTCTAAAATTAGATCTGGATTGAGAGGCAAATTATCTTCCAAAATCAGTGTTTTGTTCTTGTTACAGAAAAAGGTTTAATTTTTTGGCCAACCAGTGTTATTAAATAATCTCAAATGAATATTATTCATTAAGGGAATTAACACATGATTAATACGTATGACCAGATTACTGGGCTGTTCAAGATGGCCGAAATGAAAAATGATATGCAGTTTGTTTTATTTACATTCAGCATTCATTAGAAATCCTATCTCTTTTTTTCTCAATCACTCTTATTTCCATACACTCACCATTCTCATCATTTCTTTTTCACACTTGCTGTGCTTTAGCAGAGTTTTAGTTTCAAATATACTGCTCGTACCAGAAGAAAAATATCTCTGAAGTACATTGAAACAGAAGCTATGAACTCAAACTCTGATGCAGAGGATACTTTTAATTACTTTTAATAAATATTTGCAAAATCAGTTAAAAAATGATATGTAGGTAATATAAGAATAAGAATACTAAACAGGTAGCAATATATTATTGACCATACAATAACATACAAATAATAGTATAATAAATGCAAAGTATAGATTTGAATTTGAGCAAACTAATGTCATTCCTAGCACTTGTTTTCATCTTACCATTGTATGGTCATTGGATCGACTGACCCAATCAGAAATAAGTTTTAAAGTTTCTTTCTTCACAACTCTCATGCTTTTTATTAAAGGTTGCTTTGTAACACCCTCTCCATTTAAAGCTATGGCAGCGCTAATATTTTCACTCATTACTTTGTATACATTTAACATATCTAGATAGATACGACCCAGCTGAAAAAAAACAAACAAAAAAACTATGTTAATAAAAAGAAATGAAAGTAAATCACAATAATTACTATCTGAATAAATTAAGCAAAATTGTACAATTAGTTCTATATGCAATAAGTTTGACTGATTCTGACACTATATCTATTCAAGACAAAAAAATGTGACTTTACCTGCAAAACATATGGATGCCCAAGGGCTTTACAAGCTCGTACATTAGTTTTCAAAATACTTGCTAGTTGTTTAACAGCATCACCATCTTTCAAAACATCTACATTCTGCAAAGATATGTACACAAAGATAAATATATTTCAGAATCAACAGTGATCCACCAGTATTCCATTTAGGAATATTGGTGAATTATTTTGTTCATCACCTACTCAACAATTACTAATGCACTACAACCAAGTGTTTAACAGCCATTAGCATTTTCATTGATACAATACAGCATTTCAAATTATTGTTATTCAGTTAATAAGCACAAGAGACTGTTGTAAGGATATTTCATCTCGTGTTTTTTTCACATGAGGGCCATTGATGGTGGATGTTTTTTTTTCGTTCCCCTCCCACCCTCTGATGGACTATTACAAAAAGACAAGAGAAAAGAAAAAAACAATTTATTACCAAAATTTATGTACAAGCATTGTTACTTTTCTACATAATTGCTTTGCAAATTCAAGCATTTGTCTTATCTGTTTATCTATTTGTCTATCTTATAACAGGTTTTTCGATTACCTCTTTGTGGAACATTGCCACAATTGATGTGAGATGGGCCTGAATGTTTCTTTGAAGCTCCTCATTTGTCTAGAAGCTTGAGCCTCCTAGCCAATTCTTTAATTCGAGTAAGAAATTAAAATCTCTCGCCACTAAGCCAGGCAGTATGCCGAATGATCAAACACGACCCATCTGTCCCAGACGTTTGGTTACAGCAGCACTATGAGGATCAGCATTGACAGTGAATTACTTCTTCCTGAAGCCAGTATTCCTCATTTGTCTGAAAGTTTACACTGTAAACTCATCTCATTCTTTGTGAATTACTGCTGCACTTTTCCCTTCTTGTAGAAGAAAGTGAATAGCACTACACATTTTGCATTTTGTGGGAACATCAATCCTATCAGCCTTCATGTGCCTACAGTTTAGCTCGAATTGGCAATATGGCATGGGTATTGGCAGAGGTTATGGTAGAAAAGGTACACAATCATTGACTGCACATCCCCAATCCTCTTACTTAACAGTCTACAGGTTCAGTTGTAATTAATATTTTGTTGTTTACATTACACTTTGAATATGAAAACACAATTAGATTTCTCTTGTCTCCTTCTGTGGTGCAAAAGCCATCATATCTGCCCACTAATTTGAATGAAGGCAGATGCTCGAGGTTTGATTCTCACTGTTCCCACTTGGGAATTTTTATTTCTTTCTCATATCTTCAGTAGAGCAAAGTGCACTTATAAATACGATTTATGGTTGATTTTCATTAACACCCGTGAACATTCAAAAATTGCAAATTTGAACTTTGCACACTTCTTTTGCTGAAGTGTGTTTCATGGCTACAGAAGTAGCAGATATAAATTGTATACCAGTAACTGATGAAATAAAAAATTGTGCTCTTGTAGTTTTTTTTGTCATCACAACCCCATTAATACATTTTCTCATTGAACAATCTATTATGTTAGTTTAAAGGTTAACTACTTTCCTACATGGAAAAAAGGAACATAAAATACCTTGGATGCTTGGCTTATGATATCATCCCACACTTGATTTGGTAGCATCATGTATTTTTCAATAAGGTGCTCCTGTGCCATTTGATCTACTTGGGCATTTATCATATAACCCACTGCTTCATAAAATGTATGAACCTGGAAAACAACAACATAAATGTGAGATAGTGACTTGAATAAGTAGTCTTAGGGGCTCATCTCTAAATTACGTAATGCTAAAGAGGGGGAGAAGTAGAAGGAGATTTGAGGCAGCATTAAACTGTGTGACATCAGGACAGGGAAATGTTAATTTTAGTGTTATAAAACGCTATTAATTTTTTTAAAAAATTCAATATTTAGAGAAATATTTCTTTTTACAGGGTGACTACTCATTTCCGGGAACATATTTTCCTGACCTTTCCGGATTTTCAAGTGAATTTTTTTATCTTCTTGACAACACTGGTTCTTTCACAATACTAAAAGAAAAGAGTGAATGTGCTTCGATACTACTTGGTCAGTTCTTTGATTCTGCCACGACGAAGTACAAATTAATAATATTTTATCAATTAAAACTGAACAAAATATGTTAGTTGTTGCAATGCTGTACTAATGTTGTTAAGGAATAATATTTAGTTTTATAACCCTCTCAAAATTTTCCCGGACTTCTAGCCATTGTACAAGTTTCCTGATTTTTCCATCTTTATTAGGGAATCGAAATTCTCTGATTTCTTCCGTTTTTCCATATTTTCCAGAAAGTGGTAACACTGTTTTAATCACTCTTATATCCATTGAAGAAAATATTAAATTTAAAAATATATAAATTAATTAAAAAGTTGATATGTAAATTGTTATAATAAATGGAAATATTTTTAATCAGTTTATAATTAAACCTGTTAATTACACAAAAAAGTATTCAAAATTGATTTACAGTATATTCTAGAACTCAATTAAATTATTACAGGAGATTACGACCCATGTGTCATACATGACGGTGTCTGCCTGGCTTGCGGACAAAAGTTTTCTCTCTTCCCATCCCTCAAAATTCTCCCACTCTATATTAATCGGTGCAGGAAACATCACCAAATAATTCTGATAGTTGATAGTGTCCAAGCATAATTTGACAGGTATAATTTAATGAGTTTAAATTCATTTTTATCACACATAATTGCAGGCAAATAATATTTAAAAATCCGAAGTGTGTAACTCCCACTACAACTTGCTGTATCATGGTGCATCATAAGTGACTTCCACTGCCGTACTTTCAAATTTGCACAGAGCAATGTAATGGGTGGTATCTAGAGCCAGAAGCTTTATTTAAATAAAATTTTCAATTTTAATAAATATTTCATCAATTTCCTTTCTTCATCTTTTATCCTTTTTTTATAATAATTATTATAATTATAATTATTATTATTATTATCATCATCATCATCATCATCATCATTTTTCAAAATTTCATGCTCTTCCAGAGTTTGCAGGTGTAACTCAAGGTAAGAACGTCAACACAGAAGATGAGAAGTTCACTTGCTCTAGTGCACTTAGGTACCACTTTAATGACTAAGAGAAAGAACCTTCCACACAATACTGGTGGTTGCTAGCAACACTGCCTTCTGCATGGTTCGGAAGTGCCACTCATTTAGACAAGTTTCTCTTTCACAACCCTCCAGTCTTCAGTAACAAGCCCATTAGTTGAAATACAATATCAACCTCTGTTACCTTGTGTAAGTTTTTCAGTTCAATTGAATGGCTGGTATTTTCTTTTCTTTTCCGCAATTGTTGACAGCAGATTATTATCTAATGGGACTGTGATATCTATTATTATTATTGATATAGTGAGTAGTTTTGTCAAGAAAAAAATATCACGCTTATTTGCTTCCATTGTTTATTATTATAATTATTACTATATGCTAGTAAAAGGTAAGAAAGTGTCTCACTATGACCTCTCAGAATTCTGTACAAATCTGTATGTGTACAACTGCTGGCTGTGCCCAATTTATAGTACTCCACTTTTTTGCTCCCTCGAGCCTAGACCAGTTGCTCCTGGTTCTCAGCAGATAGCCGAGACCTAGTGGAAGTGCTACAAGAAATTTACAGAACAAATTCATAGGTACAAGAGAGTCATCAATCCATCCACACTGCTGGTAGGTGCAAGTTTCATACATAGATGACACCCACGAACAGCTTACAAGCTCAGGTACCAAAATATCAATTCTGATTGCCTTCAAATGGTTATTCTCACTTGTTCTGACATTAGGTAACACAACCTGAACAAAATATTCTATCCTGGAAGATAGTTCAATGGATAATTTTGGCAAAAAGGTTTTGTCCAAGTTGAATTCTTATAAATTGTGTAAATATATTTATCTAAGACATGTCACAAACTACTATCCAAAAGTACATAGTTGTATAGGAACTCAGTGTGTGATTCTGTAACAGTCATAACAATTGCAGTATTATTTTCATTCTTCAAAAGAATCATGCCAAACGTTACAGGATTGAGGCATTTCATAATTCACTAATCATAACTCAATGCATTCATTTCTGAAGTAAAAATAAGGATTGAAAAATTGCAAATGCTGAGATGGCCCCTTGTTTTGCTTCTGGACATAAATGTAACTTCATTTTCTGTGCACGTCTTCTAGAATTCAGTGGAAAATACAATTATTCAAATTATCGTTTCCATGTTGTCGCGGCAGGAAGTAATAAGAGTCAAAATTTATTGCTTATTTATCCTTGAAAATAGATTTTATTACATGGGAGTTTTTTTGTTTTGTTTTCTCCCTTTCAAAATTCAAAATTTATTGCTTGTTTATCCTTGAAAATAGATTTTATTACATGGAAGTTTTGTTTTTTTTCTCCCTTTCAAAAATTCAAAATTTAAGTAGTATATGACTTAGTGTAGGGATCACAGAATTTTGAAATTGTGCACACAATTCACTTTTCCCCATAGCACGTCATACGCAGTTTTTTGACGTAAAATAAATAAATAAATAAATAAATAAAGGACCTGACTAAGCAATGACTAACATGACAAGAAGAGCTTGTTTTAAAGCCATTACAACTGCTGCCATTACTAATGTTTCTCATAGCTACATCTCATAACTTTGCTGCATAATTCTGTGTAATATCTCTTTGGATTAAACTTTTTAACCAATTAAAAATTTAATGGCTGAGCAAGTATTTTACATTATATCCAGTTTTAGAAAATAGAATACAATTCTTTCCTTCAGTTTTAAACACCACTGGACTATGAGTGACAAAGCTGCTTGCTTTTTCTGCCATCTTGTACAGACAAATTGTGCACTGTGTTGCATGCAATCAAGCTTGCCTCTATCCTAAATCCATATTCAAAAATCTTATTATATAGTAAATATCTTCAACAATTGAATACCTTCCTCCATTCACCTAATATAAATTAAGAAATGGAAAGACATAAAGATTGTTCCTAAAGCTACAAACTATTATTCTACCTCAAGAACTTGAGAACTGTAATAAAGCATGTCTACAAACAAGAAAACCAGGGTTTGGATAATAAATTTGACAGCCCTCTATCAGTTCCTTATAGCACCCTTTCCAATATTAAACTATGTTTTTACTTCATGAGTAATTGGGACATTGAAGTTTACACACACAAGGTATGTCTTTGGAAAACTTACTTGTGAAATGTGCTTGTAAACATGTCATTATAAACATTCTTTTATATTTGTATTTTTATCTGTGCAACCTCTCTAAATAGATAATTAAATCAATAAAACCAACAAATGATAAGTTAAATCGACTTTATTCTTTTTTGGAGCTAAAAGTGCACAATTATAGTCCTCTACACACCTGTTGTGTCTGGAGATCACAAATTATGGTGCTAATGGTAGACAGAATTTCATCAATAAATGGAACAACTTCACCAACTTGAACTGTTACAAAATGCCTTCTACATTTCAGGGCAATCTTAATAAAAGTATCACATGCCATGTCTTGAACGCCATCATGAGTTTCTGGTAACAAAATAAAAACGTTGATTAATACGAAACCTAATACGAAATTGAAAATGAAATTGTATTTTCTCAGATATTATAAAATTGACCTCAATACCTTACCATGCATGAATTCAAACAACTTGTTCACAACAGTCTTCAAAAATTTCCAATGAGCTCTCAAAAATCTTGGATACTGACCAACAACGTACATTATATTTGAGGCAATAATAGCCTTATTGTCTTTTCCTTTCTTCTGCTCACACAAGCCCAACAAATCTTTAATAACAGTCACAAGAAATCTCTTTTCATCTTCTTCATGCATTGCACCAGATATACTGCCAATTGCCCAGCAAAGCTGATCAAAAAAAGCATCCATTAGTATTGGCTTTTTTTTACATAGATTGAAGCACCATTGTATTTCCATTGCAAAGTCTGACACATTTCTACACACTATTACAAATTTTGATAAATATATAATGATAAAGAATAATGACTTACTGTATTCAAATTCTTCCATGACCACTCTGTACCATTCACTTGATTTTGCAATTTTTCAGTCATTACACGTTCAGTATCAGTATAATCCAAATGGGTGAGGTAAACTAAGGTTTCTCGCATATTTTTATATAAATTGATTGAATCCGTATCTTTCATAAATTCTCTCACAACTTCACCATTTTCATTTTCTACAACAAGAACTTCTTCTGGTTTAGCCATACGACTAATCATTATGTAGCGCACCTGGGAATCATGAAGAGACAGAACAATCATTTTGCGGGACCTCTGCTCTTCTAAAAATTTAAAATTAGAAATTCCGAAGATATTGTCCAGTCAACAGATACATATTAAACGTGTACTTTTCTGGAGATTCGATTAATTAATTCAAACACATCAATAAGATCAGAGTTTTCAACATCATATTAAATATTTTACTGTTGTGATTTAAGGCTTTCTGAAAAGAAACACACATATTATGTGTATATCACCCCTGAAGCAACTGCCAAATAATATTGAAAAACTAACTTTTTCATATTCATTGCTTGACAACTGACTATCATACAGCACATTTTACACATAGTAGTAAGATTTATGAAAATGAGTAGACAGCAACTGACACTGGAAGTTACTGTCCTATTTTTAATGTCATTATGAATGAAATTCCAAATAGGACAATAACACAGGAAATTACAAAGCAGAAAAGCCCAGCTTAGCAAGCCAGTAAGGTCCATTCCTAAGATCACTTGGTTGGGGGGGTGCTAATACGTTATGCATAAATCAAGGTTATTTTATTCAAAACTATGAAAACCTAGAACTTTTAAAAATAAACTGAATTAAAGGAAAAATTGAAATTACATCATATATTCTTGCCTAAAGTAATTAACATGCCAACTTGAATAATTCAATTAAAACTAAAGGTTTTGCTACACTTTTGGTGTAGCATAGTGCATAGATAACAAAATTAACTTAAGGACAGATAGAAAAGAGCAGACAGTATCTTCCACCAAAAGAGGTAAATATGACAAACACTAAACTGGTTCTTGTGAAACTTTCACATCAAAATGTATCATATAATTAGGATGCTGTAGAGTTCAGTGCTGGATGGTGGGCAGAAGAGCTTCTTCACTGGAGATGAAGACTACGAAGATACTAAACAAGTTATGATTAACTTCACAGGAAATTTGTTGTTCTATATCTCATTTTTATGTGACATGTGGAACAACAAATATTTCTCTAATTCAACATATCACGAAGTCAAAAATTACAAATACATCACATGCACAACAAGAAGGACATTGGAAATTATTCAAAAGAACAAAAAGCACTGCTAGTGATCAAGAACTGTATGAAGCATTGTTCAAATGACACAAAGGATTTTTAAATTTTGATATAAATTTGTGATGTGATAAAACATTTATCATTAAAACATGAAATGCAAATCACGTAATGTGACACACCTCTCATATAGAAAATTCATTAATATCGTATTCATAATTATAAGCAGTAAATCAAAAAGTCTTACCATAACCATAAATGCCTCACCTTGGTAAGAACATCACTATAAAACTGCCTTCGTGGTGGAATTACACTAATAGTTTTAGCAGCGACTAACATTTGGGTAGGACCAGTAAATGGACTCTCTCTATACAGTTCAGCAGCAAGCCCATTCCAATATTCCAAACATATTTTGAAGATCTCAACTTCCTCCACTTCAGATATCAGAACTAAATAATGTAATGCCTATCAAAGGAAAGAAAGGGGAAAAAACATCATATACATGAACTTTTCAATAAAAAATATAAAATTTATTATTCTTAATTAACCATTCATTATTCCTATCTTTCCATTTTAACGATTTTTACTTCATAACTTGGATAATACAGACAATGTTGTCATTTAAACAATACAAGTAAATAACAAGATATACCCAAAAGAATCTCCAATTAACCCAACAGACTTCTGAATAGCACACTAGCACACAATTATCACGATGATAGAATTTCTTTTTTATCATCTGTATTACTAAAATTTCAATATGCACACAAATTGAAACAATATTATTTAGCTTCTGGCTATTTAAGAGAAGTCTATGATATCATTAGACTGCCAGGAACTCAGGAAAAATCCAAAGACAATGAACAGTTTCAATTTTGACTGAAAAATACAAATATTTGATTGCAGTATTCTGCCTCATTCTGTGTCTATCAACTGAATTCTTATATCCAGAGCAGTTCATCACTGCTTGCGACACAGCTGATGTCATGCTCCACAAAAGAGGTTGCCTGCTATTAAACATTTGCTACTTACACATTGCATTATGGAATACCAACTTCTTTATATTCTTGGTATACAAAGATCTGTTGTACAGTACATACAAGTGTACTGTACCTGTTATTGCAATACCCATGAAGACTGTTTTTGTTAAAATATTTAATTGATTGGAGTGTTATACCAGAATATTTTATTTGTCATTCCTGAAGAGAGTGCATACTACTATTTTGTATCTTGTGTGGTTTTGTTCAGTAGCATTTTTGCTATTGGAGGCCACTATTAATTCTGGATAATAAGGAACGTTCCCACAAAAGTTTGAAGTTACAACTTATTTTAATTTCTTTGCTTGTCCAATTGACAAATATTGCATATTATGGTGATGTGTTTAATTTGTTCATCAAGAAATGTTCTGGATCATGGGATGGGGGACCTATCAAAATGTGTTGACTTTTCGGAATATGTAATTCCATTCTCAAAGCTATGAATTATAGATAGATAGAAATTTATTCCACAACTGGGCAGATGATGCCCGGTGGCAGAATGCAAAAGTTCAATTACAAATAAAATAATAATATATAAAAAATAAATATAAACAAACAAATTGACTGTCATTTCCTATATATGCAGATGGCATTTACATTCCTATACTAAACATTAAAATGCATATACACTAACATATAAATGAATAAACTTACATATTACACAAATATACATACATACAAACATCAGAACTTATTCAGTCATATTCAGAAGAAATTAAATCACTTCACTTGCACTACAAAAAATATAGAATTATTTATTTATATATATAAACATCACAAAAAACTAACAAGAGGAAGTATGGAGCTTTTACATATGTTACTTTTAAAGTAATAAAAAAATATGACTTTTTATATTTTTATTTTTTACTAATATGTTATAGCTCAGGGGTGTCCAACGTGCAAGACTTCACGGGCCACAATTTTCATTGCTTGGGTGATCCACACCTGACTTCCCTGAATTGTTGATCTCTGCAGTTTGCCTAGCTGCTCTGTAATACTGGGAGGATAGAACCACGCACGATATCAGGCTGCGCATTACTAGTGAAATATTGGGATGATTTAAATTTCTCAATGGACAAGAAAATAATCTTTAATCTAAACAACTAATTTTTACGTTAAAGCAGAGTTGACCCTGGAAGAGCGTGTGTGCAACATGCTCTATGTTCTTGCTCGACATGGATGCAGGGGACATTCACTTTTGACTAATAAACTTTCGCAGGCCACAATAATTGGCTTTTTGTCACCAGAGATCATTAGAACTAATTAACGCCTGTGGTACATACATGATTTTATTTTTATTACGTAATTTTAATGCATCAGATTGACTTATTTACTAATACACTAGTTGTTAACTTGTCTCAATTTGTTCTTTCATATTTACCTTTCATAATTTCTTCCATAGGAGTGTATGTGTATATTCAACTCATTTCAGATTTCCCATCTAACCATGACCGTCTCGATCTAGGTAAATTATGGAGTGTATATCGAACTCTGTATTGAAAACAATACCAAGCTATAACAGGGTTGTCCAACCGACTGCCCATGGGCCACATGCTTCCTGCACCACTCGATCATTTGAACCCTTATAAGTAACTATCCTTCTGGCATTTTTTTATCCCTCGGAGTGAAATTTCTTCTCTTTTACTACATCACTTACCTTTAAAAGAACTTCATTTAACTGTTTCTTTTCAACTAAAATACCATGATCCTTTAAATATGTACATAAGAACATTGCAAGATTTTGAATGAAATTCTGTTCTTGGTCTTGACCACAAGCGTAGGCCTCACGAATGTTAGTGTTCATCGGCAACATCTAGAGAAATTGAGAAAGATTATCATTAAGATAATGCACAAACTGAACCATGCACAAAATCAACAAACATAAATAAAGCTAGACATTGAGAAATTTATGTCTCTCAATGAAATCTGATGTGATTTCAAGGCTTCAATCTTACATCCACAATTTTTTATTCACTGTATACAGATATACAATAAATCTTACCATTTCTAGTTGTGTCATGGTTTGCGTAAAAAGTACAATGAACATGTCATCATAATTTGTAACAGTCACACTTGCAATCTCTGTTAGACACTTCAAAGTAACATTCCGAAACATGGGTACATTAAGGAACTGAAACAAAAAAAAAAGAGAAAAGAAAAGAAATTAGTATCTAATTTTTAAATAAAACAATGACATAATCTCTTCTTGAGTTGTTTACAACCTGCTGCATGTTACTTTCATCAGTAAGCACATTCAATTAAATAATTCAGAATTATTTTGATTCATTGAATAGTCCACATACAGAAACTGGTAAAGTTCAAACTTCTTTAATAAACTGTAAGAAAGAAAATCAAATTATCTCTATGAATATAGTGAAACTTGACTTAATCGGACATCAATGGTTCTAGTGAAAGGTGGCAGCATAATCAAGGTTAAGAGATTCTGGAAGTAAAATCAAATCTACTGTGCTAATTGCTATGAAATGAAGTATGTTCTCTTTAACATTTTTGATTACCATAAGTAATACAATTTAAACAGTATTTAGAATCATTTGACTTCTCTTGACGATACCAACACACATGCACAGCTTGCTCCACGATTCGGTAAGATTCCCACAGAAGCGATCCTTAGAAACTATGGGAACAGTGTGAAATGGGAGCAGTGAGCACATTGTTGTTTCATGAAGTGATATTTATTAAAAACAACTGTTGTTACATAATACAGAAATCAATCCCTTCTTGAGATAAGCTACTTTGGAGGTCACTGTTCAAAGTAACAATGCAGCCCGTCGCAGGAAGATTCAACAGTAATCTTCACCACTCGCCTGCTTAGTAATGTCTAATAAAAATTTAATGTACCAGGAGAGGTGGATCAGTGCATCAACTGATGTCACTGCAGTACCTCTGAGCGGAAGGTCTTATGTTCAAGTCCCAATACTGGCAAAATTTTCGACACTAGCTTATCAGCTAGGTCAAATTCACTCGCTGTATGAAGGAGAATTCTAGAGGCCAGCAACTCTGTTGGTTTTCCGTGGTTTCTCTGATCAACACCAGCCAAATGCCGGAGCAGTATCCTAACAAATGGGCCACAAACCGTACATGATCTTTCCTGGAGCTTCTGGGACATTTTCCAAAAGTACAATTTTTTTATAATGAGTACTTTTTGCATAATTATGCGTCAAAATAGAGAAAGTATATGCTGTTTTAGCACCACTAGTTTATTTTTTATTGATGTTAAAATACTTGTGCAAATGTAGAACATTTCTTGATTTTTAAACCAGGGAAACGAATTGCAACAACACATACTAAGGTGAATATTTACTTCAATTATTTCTCCTGTGAAGGTAGATTATATTATGTTGGACATAAATACACCTTTTCATTCCAAGTGTGCTTCTCTTTCTGACTTCATAAAAAAAAGTTTATACATGAAATGAAATATTGTTAATTTTAATTACATATTAAAGTGTATATTTAAGAATTGTTTGGTCATAATGCATATTTTTAAAAACACATTTCAAGATTTTTTTAGGGTTTAAATTCCTGTCCCTAATTATAATATTTAAATGTGTCTTGTGTTAACTCTTAAATTAATATATATTACTGTTACTGATCTGTACTGGCCCCTCATTGTTTTCCACAGAAGACATTTTAGTTTGTTTGAGGTTTTGTTGTTTTCCCTCTTCCTTCAGAGAGCGGTAGGTGGAGGGCATAAACTATCAAGACCGTGCACTAAGTAAGAAGAAATCATTTTGCTCACGAAGTAGGAAATTTCTCTGCTTACATTACGAATCAATTATTTAATCTCTCGTCTTGTGTGACGTAGTTGTTGAGGCGTTGTGACCTTTTTTTTTCTTTTCCCAAGTTGAGATTGGGCGCCCAAAGATTGACAGTTGAGCTATGACAGTTCGGTGTAAGGACGCCACTCCCGTTTCCAAGGACGCTGCCAATTAGAGAGAAATCTTGGTGAGTCATGTCGCTAATTTGCCACTTTCGAACTGGAAACAAATGAGCATCGTGTAGCGAATCTTCCCTCCAGCCGCCTACCTTTCTGCCTTTAATACGCGCATTACGTTCTGTCATGTGACCAGTTGTGTTGAGGTTAAGTGTTTTTCGTGCGAGTTTTGCGAGTGCGTTTTGTCGCAGAAATTCAATGCAGACGAGGTAGGACCATCTTAATATCCCAAGTAAAGCCCAGGTAAAAGATTATGTGGCACGAATCACTCATTTACTTTGAAGTCAAAAGGCTTCTGAATTAGGCTATACCCACAGTAACCAATACAACTATCGTTGAACATACCAAGAAAGTGATTGTTGAAGTGAAAGTGATTGAACATACCAAGAACAGATTGTTCGGCGAAGGAAATCGTGATAGAAAACTACTTTGAAGGGCTCATTATTAATCTCGAGAGTTCCAGTAGTAGTCCTACATAGTATGCGACAGTGAAAGTGTCACTGGCTCAGACAGGAGCGGTGTACATCTTATTGCCATATAAATTAGTGTAAATATTTATAATGTATAATGTAATGTGTTATATGAGGTAATATTTATTGCAGTGAAGAATGTAATATGAAGTCGCCCCAGAATAACCTGATGCTTCATACAATGTGAGTATAGGATTTGGTTACTTTTATAAGTATTTATTTGCAGTGTTCATTTACGTGTCCCGGAACATACACGTGCTTAGTGTACACAACCTGGCAACGTCGCTTCCCTCCACGCGCAACTGTCATATCACAGACTTCATTTAATCGGATTTTTTTCTATAAAGCAGAATTACGGAAAAATCAACGCTTTTCTTTTTTACCCATGTCCGGATCATAGCTTTGTTAAACATTCACGAAGACGCCTCTGGTTTCCGAATGGATCCGCAAAGACGAGAGCTTATTAAATTATTTAGTCAAATCCGTAACAGTTGCGCGACGAGTCCTAGTTCACTACTTCACATAAAACGAATCTATAGGAAAAAAGTGCTAATTGTTTACATTAGGGAGTTTTCGCGCCATGCGTAAGATAAGATTTGCCTGCTGGGATTAGGCTTGGGTCTGTTCCCGCTTCTCCACCCATCTTCTTGGTCCCACGGGATCTGTTACCTCCTGGTTTATAACTTAATGCTAATTTTGGGAATCTAGCATGACATTCTTTCGACAATTGTTATCTTCGATTCGGAATGTTAAAGAATATAGTTAGTTCTTTCCTTATATTGTTCCTCTTTATATTGCTGTTCGAGTCCTGAACATCTTTTTACGGTTCTCCGAAAAGGAACTTCTGATACTTGCACTGTTAACCAGGTCTCTTTCTATATACCCAAAACTCGAAACCATTGAGGAAGGTATGGACTGCCTTTACCTTGTAAAGCATTGTCTCTCTTGTTTACTTTCTGATGTGTTTCTTCATAGTCCCACAAAATCTTTGAGATTATTTAACGTATTACTAGGGCCCAGATAAGTATGTGGGTCGAAGGAGGAATTTTTGGGTTTTCCCGCCGAAGGAGGCGACGCTATTGAACAACTTGGCAACAGTGTTGCGCGAGACGGGGGTAGCATTTTGATCGTTAGAGAATCAGAATGTGATATAAATTTCTATATGTAATCTATATAATTATGAATTGTGATGTATCTTTTTTCAATTATTATCCAATACTAATATCATTGTGTCCTTAAAAGTGATGTTTAGTTTTTGATTTAATACTGCCTCCCACAATTTCGGGGCTCAGCAGGGATTGAGTTTTACGGGAGATGACATTTCCGACGCCATTCTCTTCGACGTATTCTGGAAAATATGCCCAAAACCTCGCCAAAAGTCGAAAACTCGAATTTCGGAAAAACGGCTTTTTCTCAATAGAGATCGAACATATGTTAAATTCTGCAGTCAATACCGTTAAATTAAATACTGCAACTATTACACGCAAGATGTCGTTGGCACAGACCTGTCCTTTTGTGATTCGCATGTTGCGCTTGAGAGCCACCCATATGGATAAAGTTTTAGCACGAATGACTTGTATAGAAACGAAACAGTGTCAAACAAAATGGATAGTGTTCCTCACTGTGTGTGTGTGTGTGTGTGTGTGTGTGTGTGTGTGTGTGTGTTGGAGGGAGGGAGGGTAGAGGTAAAGGCCCCTACACACGTGCCAATTTGTCCGGCCGACCGGCCAGCCAATCTAACAACTATTATCGTGTGGAGGCAAGTCGTCCAACAGAAATTGTGGTCGGGCGGTTGGTTGGCACCTAACACCCGACAGCCGATTCCCCCACCACACAGCCCAACAAATTGTGTAGTGTGTAGCGTGGTTGGGCCAACTGCCGACGACACCGCCGAAGTTCCGCAGATTTCGTCATGCCAATCCACGTGCTTCATCGTGCTCGATTCTTACCTGTTTTTTATTCTCCTTTTTTTTAGGTTTGCTTATTGTTTCGTTATTTTCGTTGTGTTTTAATTTCAGAGTTTATTTTTTTTTTGTTGTAATTTCAAAAATTTATATAATTTAATTTGTTACAGTAGTTTCGTTAATTAAAGTTTTAATTTTTTTGTGGTTACATAGTACAATTTTTTCAAGTTTCTCTTCTTAGTAGAATAATTCGTGTTTTAGGTTTTGAGTTTTTTTTCTTTATTATTAATGCTAGGTTAAGTGACTCTTAGAACAAACATAGAGAACTAACTACAAAAGGCCATTATTACGGAGTTCTTGGAGCAGTTTGAGGCTTCGGATTGTTTGTGGGCCTCCTCCAGACCACAATATTCCAATAAGGGTATTAGGAACTCCGCATTCATGACCCTCTTGGGAATTTATAATCGGGCTTATCCTCAAGCCACAATGGAGGCCATGAAAAAAATTGAGAACATGAGGACGGCGTATAAGAGAAGTGAAGAAGGTAAGTAATTGAACTGTGTGGTACTTGCTTCTTTTTTTTAGAAAACAGCAGTATATTGAGTAATCTGTATTGTAACAAACTCCTTAAAACATGCAATAGCTTTGGAATATTTACAAAATAATGCTATAAGAAAGTCCAAAAACATGGTATATAGTCCTTTACTTCTAGTGTTTTATTTCTTCTAGAGTTCAATTTTTGTGTAATTGCTTGTAGGTGAATAAATCCAGAATTATAGGATCAGCATTGGATGATGTATATGTACCCCGTCTGTGTTACTTTGAATATATGAAGGTTTTTTTTAATTTTTATTTTTATTTTTATTTTTTTTTATTTTACGTCAAAAAAAAAAAGTTAAAAACTGCGTATGACGTGCTATGGGGAAAAGTGAATTGTGTGCACATTTTCAAAATTCTGTGATCCCTACACTAAGTCTAATACTACTTAAATTTTGAATTTTGGAAGGGAGAAAAAAACAACAAAAAACTCCCATGTAATAAAATCTATTTTCAAGGATAAACAAGCAATAAATTTTGAATTTTGAAAGGGAGAAAAAAACAACAAAAAAACTCCCATTTAATAAAATCTATTTTCAAAGATAAATAAGCAATAAATTTCGGCTCTTATTACTTCCTGCCGCGACAACATGGAAACGATAATTTAAATAATTGTATTTCCCACTGAATTCTAGAAGACGTGCACAGAAAATGAAGTTACATTTATGTCCAGAAGCAAAACAAGGGGCCATCTCAGCATTTGCTCAATGGATCAGGGAAACTGGACGAAAAACCTGATCGAGATGGGATTTTTGGATGAGAAGACTGCAAACCACAGACAGGGTACAGACACATTTTCAGATGAAGAGGATACTGTAAGTAAATTTGTTATATTTCTGAAATATATTTTGTTAGTTTAAAATTATGAAATTCTATGTGGCAAAGCCAAAACTTTGTTAGTGGTAAAGTGCACAAAGTAACAAAGTCCCTTTGTTAGTGGTGAAGTGCACAAATATGAATCTTGCAACTTTTCCTTAATTGTTAATTTTTAATCCTTTTCCTCGACTCATCCTCTTCCGTTAAGACACACGCGGCTATACCTAGTCCAATCTTTTGGTATTTGCTTAGAGACATCTTGCTTCCAATCACACACGCGAGAACACCTGCCTTGAGGAAATTTCCAGCACGACTGATGGTCGGACCGTGTGTAGCAAAGCGTACAATCTGGTCGGCCCGACAAGTTGGTACGTGTGTAGGTGTGTGTTGGTACGTAGTTTAAACGAACAGCCGAACACCGATTTCTCGCACTCGTCAAATAGTCGAAACGTTACAAGAAAATTGTTTCGCAAAATTAAGTTTATAAATCTATAATGCTGTTATACAAAAAAATGCAACTCGTTTATAATGTTTATTTACAAATTTGAACACTCTCTCCTAAGGTCGTTCATTTTCAAAACTCGTACTTAACCGTTTTAGATGCCCTGCAGTAAAGCAGAAAGCTCGGTAAAATGTTTCATTTTTTGCTGCCAACTGGCCCACAAACACTGTTCCACCTTAGTTTACTTTTGAAAAAGTTAAAGTAATATGAAACAGTAAATGAGCGAATACGATTATAAACAAATTTGTAGATACGGTAGTTAAATATTACTCACATCTAGCTTGCCCTTTCACATTGTGTACATTTGAATAAAGTGTCAAATACTACAAAAGTTTCCAACACTTAGTGATAATTCTTTCGAATAAAACTATCTTGAAAGGTTTACGATTATAATACGTTATTTCATTTTTAACATAAATAACAGTTATGCGTGTGAACTTTATCCGTTTGCTGATCAGAGAAAAATGTTACAATACCGTTTTTGAGAAAAAATGTTTAAAACATTAAGAATTGCCTATATTTCAAACAAAAATACGAAATATTGTACGTGACATTATTTCAAAATCTGTCTTAAATGAACAGATATTTAAAAAAAAACTATCTTCAATATTTTAGTTGTAGGAAGACGCCGAAAAATGCTATTAGGCTATCCGACAAATTTTAATCAAAAAATTTGTGTCATTTTTTTTTAATATGAAAATGACCCAGGGGCTTCACGTAAAGTACTCTCAAAATTAAAATATCAGTTTCAAATTCAAGGGGCCGCAACATCAGCCAGAACGATAAGGGAATATCAATATTTCAGAAAATCAGCTGAACCGTTTATGGGCTAGCGTTGATCATTGGAGACGAACAGACGTTTTGCTGTCAATCGATTTTTTGGTATCAAGGACCCACAAATTATGGATTCTGACTATAGACGTGTTAAAGAAAGTATTTACCATGTCCAAGGACTAGAGTTATCACTTTTTCGTTACGGGGGCCCGGAAATAAACGTTTTGGTGCCGAAAATTCGCAGTTGCGAGAAAGTAAAAAATTGCTTCATATATCTATCAATGACTTTTAATAAAGTGATAATTTTGGTATCTGACTGCATTTAAAATGTCCGCTAATATAGTGACGCAAACTGGTGCCTGAAGCTATGGCTGAAGTTGGATACGATGCACAATAGCTCACCCATGTCTTTCCATCGTGCAATTTTACCAAAACATCGATACATCACCAAAAGTTTTCAATGTCGATGTTTAAAATATGATAACTTGCCCACTAAATTAAAAGCATGACACACCCTAAAAGAAAAGCTTCAATCACGCATAAAATATACAAATAGATGAGACAAAGTTCAAAAACATAAATCTGACAGTAAAGGGGCCGGAAACAGAAACATCTGTTAAATAAAATTATATATTCTTTCTCTAAAAAGCAAAAAAGGTTTGGTTCATCTCCGAGCACTCTCGTACAGTTGCCTAAACCATGTCTTCGTCGCCTGCCAACAAATTTCATACAATGCAGGAGAACGTGTTGTATAGAAAGAACTGTCCAGCATGAATTACAGGTAGAAGATTCACCTCGAATGAGGAAACTGCGAAAAGTGTCAGTGTTCGACACGCAGAAGGGTTAAAATGAGTTCCTCAGTACTAGAAGTTCGCGATGAGGAAGCCAGGAATTCACAGTCCTTTAATAAGCTTAGTTTATAGGTGATATCTTACCACGCAAGATGGATCGTTTTAAAAAAGCGTTAACATCGGACGATGATTCAAAAGGAATGTCAACATGAGTTTTCTGCGTCGTCGATTTCCCCGCCTGAACAGCCAGCTCATTCCCGATGAATCCCACGTGGTCTGGGACCCAACTCAGTACCAGATCATCGTGGCGAGACAAGGTGTTTAATGAGGTTTTGAATTAATTCCGTCAGGAAGTCTGAGGAAGAACAGGAGACAGCTTAGAGAGACTCAGAACAGAGAACTGCTCCGCGCAAAGTCGCTCACACGATGTATTTTGAGGCTTCAAGAATTGCATACATTTCAGCACTGAAGGTACTGCACTGAAAATGTAGCCGATATGATTTGGTGGCTGATACAATAAAAAATACATGACACTGCGTCATTGCACGATGAACCATCTGTGTATAAGAATACAAGATCTGGATAGGCTACCCTCATTTTCTGAAAATGCATTTGGTAAACAAGAGGACTAGTTTGTCTGAGATCAATATTCGGGCGGAGGAGTTTCCAAGGGGAATGAGGTGACTTGGGGGGATTACAGGGGTGACAAGACCCAACATTAAGGTCCCGCAAAAGATTTCGCAATCGAATACCTGGAGGCTGAGGCAGCTATGTTCGAAGAATGAAGATAAGTTTCATATTCAGAATGGATAATTATTTGGCGATAAGGATGATTAGTGTGTTAGCACCATAAGAGACTAATAAAATATCCCGCCTTCTTTTTAAGAAAGGCTCAGCAGCCTCAGCTGAAGGCACTCAATTCGGCAGGTGCGATACGTTGCCTCTGGATCACACTGATGCTGCTGGATGAACAGAAAATGTCAATCATCCACAAACAACGATGCCTTTAAAGGTTCTCGTAGTCGAAGCTTTACCATTTATGGCGATGGCAAGCAGAATGACACTCAGAACCGATCCTTGGGGGATAACATTTCCAGAACGTGAATACGAGAGAGCCTATCACAAACACGAACACGGAAGGATCTCTTCGAAAAGATGTTTTGCAGGAATAGAGGAAGCTTCCCCTTAAATCACCAAGAGTGCAGGTTTTGCAGAATGTCGTGTCTCCGAGTGGTGTCGTAGGCCTTTTCTATAGCAAATAATATGGCCACAAGATGTCTCAAGACGAATGATATAAACACAGCTGTTGTCCACGCAACGAGGTGGTCCAAGGCTTCTTCTAAAACAGCTTCGGATTGGCATCAAGAGTTTTGAACTCCAAGGACCAGACCAAACACTGATTCACCATGCGTTTCTTTGCATGCACAGGAATGCATTCACTTTGGATACAGAGCTTTCGCGAGAAATAGGTCAATAGTTTGATGACTGAGATCGATCTTTCCCTTCTTTCGGAACTGGGACGATGGCAGCTTCTCGCCATAAAGGAGGGACGGTGTTCTCTTCCCAGATACGGTAATACAGCCGGAGGAGAAATTGCATGGTAGTTTCGGGAAAATGTTGCAGCATTAAGTTGTGGATTTCGCCTGGACCTGGTGAGGTTCTTGTCGTAAGCATCAGAGCAGATTTTAAGCAAAAGCCAGTTATAATCATTTGACCATTTTTAAGAAGACCTGCCACTGAATTTGGGAGAGGGTGTCCTTTAATTTGACGTACCTTCCTCCATACCAGACGTGGTGGCGTATTGCAATTCACTGAGGAGACTATACTCTCCATGATGTATTTTTACTTTCTAAAATGGTTCTCCTCGCCTTCGCTCTGCACCTTAATTCGCTCTGCTAGTCAATTAGGTTATCTGCTGTTTGATGTTTTAGACGCGCCAACGCTTTCTTACGAGCACCGATAGCACATTAGCAACCCAATTTCCACCACGGAATGCAGGAGCGTCGCGATTTACCGGTCGACTTGGGAATTGCAATGTCCGAGGCTTGTACTACAGGACTGTTAAAATGTGATGCCATTTCCTCCACACTAACAAACGCGCCCTTCGATAGGGTGACATTCGCTTGGAATGTCAGCCGGTCAGCATGTTGGACACACCATTGAGAAGGGGTGCAAGTCCATCAATGTGGACGATAATGGGGTAAATGCATCCGTATAGTGTCTTAACCATTGCACGACGGTTGCAAGAGAAGGGCTGCAAAGAGCTAGATCGATAGACGTGCTCGAGTTTGTGGCGATGGCAAAATGAGTTGGTTCACCAGAATTCAGAATAACCAAGTTCGTGGTGTCTATTACCGATTCTAATACATTGCCTCTCACTCAAGTGCGGGAAGAGCCCCAGAAAGGACTGGGCATTTACATCCCCGACTATCAAGAACGGAGAAGGCAGCTGGTTTATCAATACCAAAAGTTTATTAACTGATACACTCAGTCCTGGAGGGATGTCAGTGTTGCATACAGTGATTGTGAGGGATGGGAGGTGCATCTGCACACACACACACACACACACACACACACACTGCTTGAAGACCGGTCTGAAGAAGTACTTCTGTCGACAGCAACAAGACATGAACCTGTGAAGCAACTCCGCTATGAGCACGGAGACCATCATCCACATCGATCTTCTAAAGGAAAAAAACCGCGAAGAGACAATGAATGACGTGGGGTGATGTGTGCTTCTTGTAGACATTATCAGAGGATTGTAACAGGACAAGATTTAGATCGTCCCGCCGCAAGGAGAAACTATTAGTATTCCATGACATGAGGGCCATGGTGGAATCAAGTATTGTCTTGAGAACCGACGTTGAGAACCGAATGCGCGAATTTCCTCCAAAGCTGAGAACTCCAGAGCATTGCCAGGGAGGCTAGATGCTAATTTAGTGCGAGTTTTAAAAGGTGTAACAAGTCCGGGCTTTGATAACGAGCTTTTAGTTACTGGTTCTGAGGCAGATGTCCGACTGGCATCAACTTCCATTAAAAGAGGCTTAGATAACGAATTGGACGACTGCGACGGCTGAGCGTTTTTGTCAATTCTCTTGTATTTGGTTGGGATGATCACTTTTCCACCTCGTAGGGGTGAGGAGTCCCTAGGGAGGTCCCACTGGAAACACCTGACACGAGTTTACTCCTTGGGGGCAGATCGTTCAGTTTGGCAACTCGCCGCTACCTTCGGAGTCTTAGCTTTCAGGGCGCTGGAAAAGGATCGAGAAAGATGAACACGCTTCCTCGCTTGGGACCGACGTTTCGTCTCAGGAAAGGGCACTTTCTCAGCGGATCTGATCTTCTGAATCTCTCTCTTAGAAAGGTAGGGCATTGCTTAGTTGGCCGGGTGGTCACCTTCGCCATTAACACAGTGCGATGTAGTGCAGGGTTCAGCTTCGTGCATCGCTTTTCCGCACATTGCGCACACAGGGTTATCTGCCACGTACCGCAGTCGTGTATTGTCGAACCTCTGGCACCTAAAATACAGTAAAGGGTTAGGTACGTATTGCCATACGTTAAAGTTATAAAATTCGCACGAGATCCTTCGTGGGAGAGATGGAAGATTGAAAGTCAGAATAAGAGTGGAAGTGGGGAAGAGTGGAATTTCTTGCCCCTACTCCCTGCTCTTGATCCTGTACATGTCGGTCACACCCTGGCTCTTAAAAAATGCGACTAGTTCTTCCTCACTCTGGAGCAAAATCCTCGACGTTGACTCACAAGTTTGTGTTGGGTGAGGAGTGGTTGCTTCCACCTGGAGGCGGCTATCTGCTTTGTTTTCATAATTTTGTTGATCTGATCATCCGATCGTACTTCAAAAATAGTACCATTCCGTTGTCACACCACAGCCTGCAGTTTACCATACGTTTCTTCTATAGCGCACGCCAAACGAACATCACAAACCACAGTAAATGATTTTCCTTCCTCGCCGCGTGCCATGAGAAATCGAGGCTTCTTCAATATTATTCTTTCGAAAAGAAACTATTTAAATCAATAGTTCGTTCCGGACATCTCTTCCTTGCGCAAGCGGACGGGTGAGAAGATTTGGTATCCATGGAGATGGATATCTTCCCCGCGGTCCCCACCCATAACGGAGCCCAACAAGGGGACACTCCATCGGAGTGCCTGAGTTGCCACGGAGATATAGTGGGGGATAACGCAGCGCTGTAACAACGTGGATCCCCCCGCTCATTCTGGAGTTCAGCCCAAGACCTAGTCCAAGCCAATTGATCGGGAATGGTTTAGCTCCCGACTGCCCGTCTAGAAAAGTCCCGAGGCCAAAGTAAGCATATTGAAGTCTACAAGGAATGCTCCCCAAAATACGTAAACACCGTATCCGTAAGTGCAAAGCAGGCCGTAGTACAAGGTGAGTAGTGGGGAAACAAACAGACCCCTCAACCGCCAACATGCATTCCCTCCGACACGGGTCGCCATGCATAGCAAACATCGGTGGGCGTAAAGCATACAGAGAGGGCGGTGAAATAGAGAAAGAAAAGAAACAGTATGTTATAAAAGAACGAGAATGCACAATGAGAAGAAAAATGACTGGTGAAAGAAAGGAATACTTGAGCCCTCCCTGCATACCTCCATCAGGACGCAGACCGACCCACCTCGACGGGTGACAGAGAGTAGTGGTAAATTTCGAATTTATTATCTTTCTTTCACGTGTTACGCGTTTCTCGATTCCTTTCTTCTGTTTGCCTAGTTCAGGGTCGTCCAATCGGCGGCCCGCGGTGCCATTTATTATGGCTCGCGAACGGTATCTAAAAAAATGTGAACGTGCCTCACATCCATTGTGGGCGAGAACATGTGCGCCTACGACACGCACCCTGTCGGGATAAACACTCCTTTTGATACAAAAATGGAAGTTTAGATTTAAAGATTTTTCTTGTAAATAAAAAATTCAAAATCATCCTAATGTGTGTAGTACGTTATGCATTGTGAGCGTCACTGCATCACGTGCAATTCCATCGCCCCTCTCCGTTTCAGTGCAGTCGGGCAAACTGCCGATATCCAGAATGCGGGGTGATGTGTTAATCGCCAGATTAATGAAAATGTGGCCCGAATCCATATTAAAAATTTTAGTTGTGGCCCTTCAAGCTTAGGAGGTTTGACACCCCTAGCGTTGAAAGTACAATGCGCAGTATGCGGCAATGCGCCTCCCTCCATACCAATATGACAACTACATTCTAATTTTATTCGAACTATAATTTACTGTTTAAATACGTACAATGTGTTATGTTGTAAATTTTAATTAGCTATAAAGTAATTCAGCTTTCAAAACGATTCCGAAAAACACGGAAAATGAATCGCGGCCTCAGGAAAGAGACGTGGAACATATTGCTGTAGCGTGATTTCAATGCACGGTGAATGATTAACACTTTAAGAACCACAACTTTAGCGTACGTCTTTGTTTTGTATATTTACAGGTTAAATATTGGGCTACCCATTTCATTTTTCCTGCTCAGCCGCAGTATTTGCAACCTAAGGCAGCCTCGAGCTTGAGTTATTCCAGAAGCTTTTTATAACTTTTTTTTTTTTACATTTTTCTTAGTTTTAGAGCATTTGTGAGCAGGAAACTAGTGGTGCTTAAAACAGGACGTACTTTCTCGCCCTTAGTAACGGTTATGTAATATTATACAGCAATTTCAGTCTATATCAACATCTCAGTCAATGAGCGCTCCCAATAATGGGCACATATCACCTTATCAATTCTTGCTAAAATTGCCGTATTGCCATTAATGGAACTGTTTTTCAGTTTGCATTTTTGTGGTTTTATGAAAGTCATTTTAAGGCGTTCTTATGAAACATTACTGCTCGTTTCGAATACACAAAATAATTACTCTCGTCTCCAATATTTTCGAAGTAGTGGAAAGCAGTATAAGCAAAACTAAAACGTTTTATTGTCGCTGTCAACTCGCTTTCAAAATCTGTTCTAAAATCGTACGTTCGTTTTCGAAAAAGTTAAAATAATATGAAATAGGAAGTGAAAGAATACAATTATACAATTTCTTTTCAATTTCCAGCACATCATTCACACAAGCAAGGGTAATATCACAAACAAATTGAACATCGAAAACTAAAAGCCATCCCATTATGAATGCATTCCAAACTACAATATCGTTACCTTTACGCATTTCTGTGTGTGTGTGTATATACATATACATACATATATATATATATACATATATATATACATATATATATATACATATATATATACATATATATATATATACATATATATATATACATATATATATACATATATATATATATATACATATATATATACATATATATATATATATACATAATATATATACATATATACATATATACATACATATATACATATATACATATATACATACATATATACATATATACATATATATATACATATATATATACATATATATACATACATATATATACATACATATATATACATACATATATATACATACATATATATACATACATATATATACATACATATATATACATACATATATATACATACATATATATACATACATATATATACATACATATATATACATACATATATATACATACATATATATACATACATATATATACATACATATATATACATACATATATATACATACATATATATACATACATATACATATATATACATACATATATATATATATACATATATATACATACATATATATACATACATATATATACATACATATATATACATACATACATACATACATACACACATACATACACACATAGTTTCAATAGCTTAGTGTTAATTCTTGAGAATTAAAAAAACAAACCAAGTATATTATAATAAGTTTACGATTACAATACGTTATCATGTCCTTCTTTAGATATATAACAGTTATGTCCGAAATTTATTTGCATGATAGGCAGAAAGCAGTGTGTAATAACTCAAACGAGGAGCGGGAAATTCCAGTCTTTTTCCAATAGCAACCTTGCATGTGTACGACCAGCAACAGTTTATTTCGGCTCCGAGACCCGAACTCAGATCTGCAGAGTTAACTTGCCGACACCGATCACACTACGCCCCAAAGCGCCGTATGGCAAGAACCGTCGTAATAGCGAGATGCAATAACATGAGGAACCGTTACGGATATCACGGTAAAACAAAAACAAAATTACTCATTAGTTTACTTAAATCAATTCATAGACAAGCACAGAAAAACAATTTGACGTGTCGTGGGTACAAGAAATCAAAAAGCGTCGAAACAATGTTTAAAAATTGCAATTTGCAAAAGCATACAGAGGCACGTACTTTTTTTATATATTTATTTAGTCAAAAACAGTACAAAAAACTATGTGACGTATGGGGGAGAAAAACATATGCGCACGCTTTCTTGAGTTTCAGAATCCCTTCCCAACAATTTAACTATTTGAAAGATGAAATAATAATAATAATAATAATAATAATAATAATACATTTAAAAAAGCGAGAGATTAAAATAAAAAAGTAGATATCGTTTCCGAGTTATAGAAAACGTATTTGTATCAGTAAATGAACTACAGATTTGATTTTTCTGTATTGCTAACAAAGTAGAAACTCAGCCTAAGCTCTACGTACTACCACGACAAGCAAAAGGAAAGCTCAACAAAACGTGCGCATAGTGAAGCTACATTTACATCCAGAAGCAAATCCAAGGGGCCATCAGCATTTGCTGAATGGATCAGGGAAACTGGACAAAAACCCGATCGAGATGGGGGTCATTGACCCGAAAGCTGAAGTAAATATACTTGTTGTAGGCATATTAAGTCTTTGTAAAACAATTATACAATACAAATGTAAACTAATTATACTATATCATTGTTTTAAGTAAACATTTTTCTTTTAGACGATCCGTAAAGTGTCAAAATTTTTTGTTTCTATACAATTAGAGACTATATTAGTCCTAATTGTAAGAAACAGTTATGCAGCAAAAAAGATTTTACTTTTAACTTAAATTTGTGTACCAATTTCAATTGTTTAATTTCATCTGGTAATGCCTTGTAAAGTAACGTACATGTATTGCTTGTGGATTCCTTGTAGTGAGTTGTTGATACTTTATACTTGATGAACATGATTTCTACGTCGTGTGTTGTAACTATCAGTATTACATGAAAACATATTCCCACCGTTAAGTCAGTTAGTTTTCAAAAATACTACAGATTCGTAAATAAACAGGCAAGGCAATGATAAGAATCCAAGCTCAATGACAAGAGGCTTGCTGGGATCACGTGGATGGCATTTTTTCATTATACGGATAATTTTCTTTTGCAATCGAAGTGTCTGGGCACGAAAGGATGCTTTCCCCGAATATTATGACATTTCTCAGGCGGGAATGTACATTTGCAAAATGCGCACAACGAACTGCATGAAGGCTGACAATTGGAAAGAATTCTGATTGCGTAACACAATGAGCTTAATTTAGTGTTAATTCTGTTATATGTACATTCCATTTCAGTTTTGACTGAATTGGAGACCTAGAAATTTTGTTACCTTAACATCAGCTCATTGCATGTTGTTCATTTTCAATGAAACATACGATTGCCGATTTCAAACGCAAGCTGCATTGAGACAGTTTTTCCTTTGTTAACTATTAATTTGTTATTACAAAACTAATAAGAAACTTCTGTAACTGTACTATTGTTTCTTTTTTTGCAAAGAACATTCGTGTCATCGGCAAACAAAACTGTTATTCCATTTTTAAGAGATGAGGGCATATCGTTTACGTACAACAGAAATAGGATAGGTCCTAAGATCGAACCTTGTGAAACCTCATGTTTAATTGGCAAAGATTTGGAAAGATAAGTAAATAATGTCCTTTCGTGCCAGTACGGTATTTCTACTCTTTGAGATCGATGTTTAAGGTACGAGGTTATCCAATCTAGGGTAGTACCACGAATTCCATAAGGGAATTTTGAGAGCAAGTTATGATTAATAACGTCAAAAGCTTTCGAAATATCTAAAAATATCCCAATGGGTTCATTTTGATGCATTGATGAAGCAACATCTTTAAGGAAAAAAAATTGCAGTTTTCGTAGATTTTGATTTTTTAAAACCGTGTTGCGGGTCTGAAAACGATTCGATTTTTCCTGAGAAAAGTTTCCAGTCGTGTATAGAAAAGCCTCTCCAATATTTTTGGAAAACTGACAAAAGAGAAATTGGCCAGTAATTTTGAATTTCATTTTTGTTCCCTTTTTTAAAAAAAGATGCTTAATTTTTGCTGTTTTGAAAATATCTGGAAATATTCCTGTGCACATTGAAAATGTGAGTTAATGGGTGTATAATGGCAGGTGCACATGTTTTTAATAAACAATCCGGAGATTCATCTAAACCAGAAGAATATTTTTTTTTAGTGTACTGACTATTCTGAGGATTTCGTTAGAAGAAGTTTCGGAAATAAACATCGTGACGAAATTTTTTAAGAAGCATATGATGTTGAATTTTGTGGGTTTAGTCCCTTCGTGAGGTCAACCGCAATTCTAGAAAAGTGTCGGTTGGAGATATTCGCCACTTTTTCTAGATTACTTGTTTCTCTTTCATTCTCCTTTAAAACAACATTCTCATTCTTAGTCATTAAAACGTGGTCGTATTTTTACGATATTCCACATTGCTTATTTGTTTTATTTCTAGCGTTCAAAATATCCTCATTATTTTTCATTCTTTTTGCCTGAACTATTCTTTTCCTTAAAATTCTTTTATATTCTCGGAAGTAGACATGGAAACCAGGTGATATGTTTAGAAATAATGTAGAGTGTACGTTTGTTTCTACACGATATTCTAATTCCTTGTGTGATTCAAGTATTACTTTTTCGTGAAATGTTTAATTCTCTGTTTTTAAGAGGAAAGCACGTTTTACTTTAGTGAAATGAAAGCTTTGAGAAAAATAAATTATATTTTTCATTTGTGTCAATAGCGTTATAAACTGCCCATGATTCCTTCAGCAGGTAGTCCGTAAATAATTTTATGTGAACTTCAGTGAATGCTCTGCACATCCGTGTTTTATTTGGTGTGGCAGTATTCATATTATTAGTAATTGTAAGAATTTGTGCATCGTGTCACTGTAACCTACATAATTCGTTATTTTTTTGTTCATAATTTGATCTATTGCTGTTAGTGATTTAAGTGTATTCCGTGTAAGTACGTTCACTGTAATACCTAAATTAAAAGAATGAATTAATTGAGAAACTGTTCTTTGTCGTGGGATTCGCTCCAAATATCAATATTAAAATCTCCACATACAACAATGGATTCAAAGGAGAGATTACTAATTTTGTTCAGAATTCTCTAATTTTCTAAGAAATAAATTAAAGTTCGATTTGTTGGAGGTCTGTAAATGCAAAGTAAGATAATTTTTAGCGTAGTATGATGTACGACTTATTTCAAAAACTTTTTCAACTTCATATAAATTGAATTCTGACAAGAAGGTAGCATCAATATAATTTCGTACGTAAATACACGAACCTCTGTATGCAGGGTCCTTATTCGATTCCCTCTACTCTCTACTTTCTACCTTCTACAATAAGATCCTGCGAGGTAAAAACTAGGAATTTGGGGTGTGTTTAGATTATAAGATAACCAGTGTTCTGTAAAGCATAAAACATCTATTTGACTCAGAACACACTGAAATGCTGCCTCGATAAATTCAAGTTTATTTGAAAGAGATTGCACATTATGATGCATGTTTATATGTTTTGAATGTACTTGTGAGTAGAAATGCTTCAAATGATTTTAAATAAAATTTCTCGAATCCTCAATAGTTTTATGCGACAACACATTCATCCAATTAAAATCTCAGAGCGGGTCTTGAACCCGATTCATTTTGCCCCAAAGCACTCGTTGAATCCATACACGCCTTAGCCACCTCGGCCATGAGCTGTATACTTGTAAATTAGGCAAAACATGATTGTTTCAGTTCTAGCATTAGGGAGGCGAAAAATTGTGGAAAAGCGTCCTTTGAGCGGCAAAAGATGTAAGCTGGGAAGGGAATAACGCATAATCAAGTTGATCGTTTTTTTCTAGGAAAAATACTTTTCGTATTATTTTGTCATACAAAAATATTTGTGGTATATATCCATGGTGTATTGGGTAGAAAATCTACAGTTACATAATCAACTCAATTATCTTTTACCGAAAGCGGGATTATTCCGTAAGATTACTTGTTTTATTAATAACACTTTTGGTAAACGCTTTAATTCCGACCAAGACGTGGTAGAAGAAATCATCAACCAGATGAATGACTCGAAAGATGTTGAAAAATACCCTTGCTGCAGAAATTGAAAATGCATATTGGGGACGTAAACCTACCATTTAAAAATATGACATCCGATATTATTGACTTTCCAGAAATTAGTGAAAAAGAATAAAATTGTTTTTCACGGGCACTTATCAATTGTATCAAGCTATATCATATTTAGCGAAAATGGTAGATAAAGATAATATTCCTCTTAAAGAAAAAGCTAATATTGTAAAATTCCAAGTACAATCGCGTCACCAGAAAATAATAATAATAATAATAATAATAATAATAATAATATACTACAGCTCTACAGAGCGATCTAACTCAAACGGACGTTCTTTGCTTTACAGAACATTGGTTATCTCCTAATGAACTTAGCATTTTCCAAATTCCAAACTTTTACCTCACTGGCTTTTATTGCAGAGAGAGAGAATCCCATAAAGGTGGTCCAACGTATGGGGGTTCCTATATTTACGTTAGAAATAATATTGCTTCTATCCCTTTGGTGGAATTAAATGTGTACTCCATTGAAAATATTTTCGAAATTTCTGTTGTACATCTTACTTCACTAAAAGTGATAATACTTCGCATTTACAGACCTCCAACAAAGAGAACTGCTGATTATATTTTGTTCTTAGAAAACCTGGAGATAACACTTAACAAAGTCAGCAATCGCTCTTTTGAATCCATTGTTGTATGCCGAGATTTTAAATTGATTTTCTGGTCGAATCTTGGAGAAAAAAAGTTTCTAATTTAAAATTCCGACATTACAATTAATGTACCTAGACGGATCACAGAACATTCGATGAAGGCAATAGATCAAATTATAATTAACAAAACTACTACTCGATATGAAGTTGAAACAAAACATTTAGGATACAGTGACCACGATGCACAAATTCTTACCATTATAAGAAATGCGATCACTGACACAATAAATAATACACGTATAACTAGATTGTTTACTGAAAGTAAAATTAAATTATTCATTGATTACTTGACGCAGGAGTCATGGGAAACGGTTTATATTACTGCTGATACAAACGACAAATAATTTTTTTTTCAACTCTTTCATTTCATTTTAACACTTGCTTTCCTCTTCAAAAACGAAAATTAAATTTTTCACGGAAAAGCAATTCCTGGATAACACAAGGGATTAGGACATCTTGTAAAAACAAGCGAATTCTTTCTTTCATTTCTAAACGTCATGACGTATCTCAAGATTTTATCTACTTTAAAAAATACAAAACATTGTTACGAAAAGTCATAAGGCAGGCTAAAATCATGAAAAACGATCAGGATATTTTGAACTCAAATAATAAAACAGAAGCAATGTGGAATATAATAAAAAAATACTACCAAATCAACTAGAAACCCCGTAGAGAATGTTGTTTTAAAATATAACGATATAAATGTGAACGATCCGGCAACAGTGGCGAGTCTCTTTAACCAATACTTTTCGAGAATTGCTGCCGATCTCACTAAGGGTCTTCAGGCACAAAATTCAAAAACAGACACTTCACCCAAAATTTTAGACACAATGTTCGTTTCCGAAACTTCTTCCTATGAAATTCTCAAAATAATCGGTAAACTAAAAAATAAATATTCGTCCGGTTTAGATGAATTCCCGGATTCTTTGTTAAAGACTTGTGCGTATGCCATTATACACCCGTTAACTCACATATTTAATGCATCTTTATGCACGGGAACGTTTCCAGATATTTTCAAAACAGCTAAAATTAAGCCGCTTTTCAAAAAAGGCAACAAAGATGAAATTCAAAATTATCGGCCCATTTCTCTTCTATCAGTCTTTTCAAAAATACTAGAGAGATTTTTTTACATACGAATGGAAACCTTTCTCACTAAACACGACGCCCTTTCAGATTGCCAACATGGATTTAGAAAATCAAAATCAACGGAAACAGCTATATTTTCTTTTCTTAAAGATGTCGCCTCATCATTGGATCAAAACGAGGCACCTATTGGATTATTTTTAGATCTCTCAAAAGCTTTTGACGTCATTGATCATGACATTTTACTTTCCAAATTACCTTCATATGGAATTCGTGGTATTGCTCTAGATTGGTTATGTTCGTACCTTAAACAACGATCTCAGAGAGTTGAAATACCTTACTGGAATGATGGAACATTACGTACGCACCTTTCCGACTCTTTGCCCGTTGCATGTGGAGTTCCTCAAGGATCGATTTTAGGCCCTATTCTGTTCCTACTTTACGTAAACGATATGCCCTCGACGATTCGAAACGGAAGAACGGTTCTCTTTGCGGATGATACGAACATCCTTTGCAATAAAGAAACCGTAAATAGTACAATATCAGATGTTTCAAATTGGTTCCGAAATAACAAATTAATAGTAAACGAAAAGAAAACGGTTTTAATTTTTTTAAAGCCCCATTGAAAATGAACAGTGTACCATTGACTGATGTTAAGGCAACAACATTTTTAGGTCTCTCAATTCAGTCAAACCTTAAATGGAACGTCCATTTAAATGAATTGAACACAAAATTAAGTTCATTATGCTACGCGTTCAGAATTCTTGCAAATTCAGTCAGCCTTCATACTGTTCGTTGTGTATACTTCGCGAATGTTCATTCCCGCCTGAGATATGGCATAATATTCTGGGGAAATACATCTTATAGCTCCCAGACTTTTAGATTACAAACACGAATTGTACGAATAATAACCAAATCCCACCCACGTGATTCATGTAAGCCTCTCTTCATTAATCTAGGAATTGTACCATTACCGTGTCTTCTTATTTACGAATCAGTGGTTTTTGTAAAAAATGACTTGCTCAAGGGCGGGAATATATTTTAAGAAAATGCCGAAGTCTATTACTATAACACTCGACGTAGAAATCATATTCATCAGGTGACAGTATCAACAGCTCATTACAAAAAATTCACATAACCAAAAATCGTGAAATTAATCCACTTAAATTAAATTAAGAAAAGTTTAAATCCCAAGTGAAATCGTTTCTGCCATAACTGTTTCTATACAATTAGAGACTATACTGAGCATCACAAGAAAAGTAACATTAATTTTAACAATGATACATAATGCATTATTTATCATTTGAACTGTATAAATGTGTATAAACAACCTGTAACAACTATTGTACTACAGCTTCCGGGTCAATGACCTCCATCTCGATCAGGGTTTTCGTCCAGTTTCCCTGATCCATTGAGCAAATGCTGAGATGGCCCCTTGTTTTGCTTCTGGACATAAATGTAACTTCATTTTCTGTGCACGTCGTCTAGAATTCAGTGGGAAATACAATTATTCAAATTATCGTTTCCATATTGTCGCGGCAGGAAGTAATAAGAGCCAAAATTTATTGCTTATTTATCCTTGAAAATAGTTTATTACATGGGAGTTTTTTGATTGTTTTTTTTCTTCCTTTCAAAATTCAAAATTTATTGCTTATTTATTTTTGAAAATAGATTTTACGACATGGGAGTTTTTTTTCTCCCTTACAAAATTCAAAATTTAAGTAGTATATGACTTAGTGTAGGGATCACAGAATTTTGAAAATGTGCTCATAATTCACTTTTCCCCATAGCACGTCATACGCAGTTTTTAACTGTTTTTTGACGTAAAATAAATAAATAAATAAATAAATAAAATACTAAATTTAAATATAGGATATTATTATGAATAAAATTAGAACTTAAGTAAAATAGAAAATTGGAATATATATAAACATAATTTTGAATAGAGAGTACTAATAAAAGATGTACTATTTTCATTTAATTTTCTTCACTTTAGAATAGTAGAACAGGAAGCCCTGATTCTCAAATAACAACAGGTTTTTTGCCATGTAGATTTGTTAAAATCTGATTATTAAATAGATATTTAAGAATCAGAATTTAGATATTTCCCGACAATGTGGCAAGTATTTAAGATTTCTGCATTAATCAGCAGTCCCTTCATCTGCAGATATGTATGTGATTGCGCTAATGGCAGACGACTATTGGTGGCTGTTCATACTTAGCAGGAATTACATACTATTTATCACATGCTCTGTATCAGTCCCGCAAAATTAAACCAGCTAATAACTTATGTCATATTTTTGATATTGATGAAATTGTGCCGACCACAGATGATAACGAAGGTACATTTTGATTTAAAATAATAAAAGAAATTGAAATTGGATATGAGTTAAAATCATTTAAAATATTTCTTAATTTTTTCAAATCAAAACAAGCCACGAAAACATGATAAAATTGTTTTTAACTATATTGAAATTTTGAATTTGGCGCCAAAAATAATACGCAATATTTTGGTATGGTAAAATGATATGATTTTCATCCTAGGAAGTATTTTTCCGTTGAAAGTGATTTTGAAATTGAAATCTTATGCGTTATATGCGTATAAATGACGAAGAAAGTCAATATGACGCACCAGTAAAAAAAAATCTGAAAAATCAGTAAGAACATATTAATACCGAATTGTAGAAATTTTTTGGAACCGTCACCCCAGAAATGAAACAAAAATAAACCGAATAATAATTTAATATTGTTTAAAAAATTGAATTTCTCGCTTTTTTTTCATCTTTCCAAGATACATATAGTCATCAACTGTCTCACTTTTTTTCAGAATTTTATCTCCGAGTAATGATATGAAAAAATCGAAGATCAAAAATACGTATTTTTCTTAAATCTAACAACGTAATCAGTCTGTCGCTCTGAGATTTGGGGAAAATGACTCAAAATAACACTAAACATGCCCTTTATTCAAAAATTGAATTAAGCTTGCGGGCATTTTTACCCCCTTATCCTGCTACAGTCTTTCCCAACTTTTAAAATCTTATAATTAGTAACAATTTAAATTCAGGATGTTAATTTGCAATTATAATAAGCTCTAATTAAATTTGCCTCGAAGTTTCTTTTTTTTTATTCTGTATGACCGCCATTTCGTCCTATGTTGAGCCAGTCTTGTCTGTCCTGGGTCCTGCCTCTTTAGAGCTGTCCTGCCATCTTTTCTTCTGTCACCCTTGACGTCTCCAACGTCTTGGGTACCACAACGTTATTGCCTGTTCCCACCCCATTTCCACTGTAGTTTTACTTTCTTTCGATATGTAATCATACGCCGGAAAACCGCGAATTTTCACCAGAAAATCTCTTACTGTCGGGCTCTGGCAACGAAGTGGATAAATCCTGTTGCTAAATTTGGGGAGGAAATCCTTTAACACGCGGTGTAGCCAGAATTCATGTTTTTGTTGGTTCTTGTTACTGAAAAATCGATTGACGGCGAAACGTCCGTCTCTGTCCGTCTGTGGTCCACGCTAGCGCCTAAACCGTTCAGACGATTTTCTTCAAAATTGATATGCCTCAATCGATCTGAATGAACTCGAGGGTAGAGGAGTTTCAAACGGATATTCTAATGTTCGAGGGTACTTCACTTGAACACTCAAAAACCACACAAAACTTTTTGATCGAACTAGTCTTTGGATAGCGCAAACAACACTTAAGAGAACGGTGGTTGTCTCGTGTTCTTTGAAACCAGGGAGTTTTTTGAAAATTGAAAAATTGCATTTTTTGTGACTTCGTACAACTATAATATTGAAGATAGATTTTTTCCCTTCATGATATCTGTTCCTTAAAAATGGATCTTTAAATAAGTTCATGTTCAACTTTTCGAAAATTTAAGTAGCTTCCGTGTAATTTTGCACGAAATATAGGCAATTTTTTCTCAAATACTGCTGGTTCGAACCTCAAAGGTAATTAATAATTTGTCACAATTCTGTGTTGCCGTAGAAAACTACTGAGAATTCCGGAAACTTTATTAAAAATCATTTGAAGCACTTCTACTCACATATAAATCTATTAAGATAAAAAGAGTGGAAGTGTCTGTATGTGATGTTCGAATTTTCAACTTTTAAACAATTTTTCACCCCTTTTGTTCAAATTGTAAAACGTCTGTCACATCAAATTAATTGCTGTCTTTCTGTGCATATGTATGAACTGATTCAAGTAAACTTATTAATCTATCGAAATGAAATTTAAATACATTATATACATTACCCATGGGACCGACTTAGATATCCATAACGGCTGACCGGAAAAGGTGGATCAGGGCTAATACTGTCATTGCAGTGCCACTGAGTTTGAGGTTTGAAAACACTTTTGCTGGTTTATGCAGTATAATATTACAGAGCATTCAGGAACAAAGCGAGACAGTATGTGCTTTCGGAGCACTAGTTTTAGCTTGTCGTACTGCGTCTTGTCACTTTGTTTTGTTTCTTACGACTTCCCTTGGTACACGATCTTTTAGTGTAATGATCACTATTTTTCTTCAAATTTTTCTTTGACAGCTTGTTACTTTAATTTTTTGTGCAAATGTTAAGAAGAAAGTATCCGTAGTTTAAAGGTGACAGTATGCACGAGTCCATAATTTGTCTTTAAATTCATCTTTTGTTTGTTTTGTTTAGTAAGATGAATGCAAGACTCCAGAACTGTTTTCACGAGAGAGTTATTCTGCGACTTAATTGTCAGACTTATTTTCGAAAGATATTGGTTCTAAGTATATACATGCAATAATATAGTCTATTAGGTTGTTATTAATTGATACTGGAAGTCTGTTATGATGTCATCAAAGACTACACCGAGGAACAAGCCGAAAAATAATATTGATTTTATGATATTTTTTTGGAAACTGAAATAATGAGATATTTTTGGTATTAATTGCATTTGGACTGTATAAGAACAATTGTAAAAGACCAAACAAAACTGAAAAGTATTTTACATCAGGTTTTGAAGCAATGCCCCAATCTCTTTTTTATTCTTCTTTGTTTTTTGTATCCAGTTACTCTGATTCTTTGAACGAATGCTGAGATGTCCCCTTGTTTTGCTTCTGATCATAATTGTATCATTACTAAATGTGCATGTTTCGTAGAGTTCGGGGGAAAATATAGTTATTTAAATTATAATTATCCTTATTCTAGCGGCACTAAGTCAATTTCTTCACGAAGCACATGATGAGGGGTAAGAGGCAAAATGTGTAGCTGATTTGCGTTTGCTAACAGTAACAGCCCAGGAAGGAATATTTTATACATTCTTGCCCCAAAACGCTTGGTTTCCGTCTTCATTCAAAATTTAAATTTTGTATGCGAGTTAAGGGAAGGGGTTTTCAGGCTTTAAGAAAACCTGTACTGAACACACTTCAGTCCGTAGTACTAAGTTGTTGTTTTTTTTTAATGTATTGACGTTTAATAAATAAAAATAACTTTTTTATTTATTTATTTTACGTCAAAAAACAGTTAAAAACTGCGTATGACGTGCTATGGGGAAAAGTGAATTGTGTGCACATTTTCAAAATTCTGTGATCCCTACACTAAGTCATATACTACTTAAGTTTTGAATTTTGAAAGGGAGAAAAAAAAACAACAAAAAACTCCCATGTAGTAAAATCTATTTTCAAGGATAAATAAGCAATAAATTTTGAATTTTGAAAGGGAGAAAAAAAAACAAAAAAACTCCCATGTAATAAAATCTATTTTCAAGGATAAAAAGCAATAAATTTTGAATTTTGAAAGGAAAAAAAAACAACAAAAAACTCCCATGTAATAAAATCTATTTTCAAGGATAAATAAGCAATAAATTTTGGCTCTTATTACTTCCTGCCGCGACAACATGGAAACGATAATTTGAATAATGAACTTCTCCCCCATACGTCACATACCGATTTTACTGTTCATTGGCAAAATAAATCAAATAAAATCTTTAGAATTCTTTGCCCATTGACTTCCAGATCCCGCAGGGTTCTATCTTGGGGCCCATCCTTTCTTTAATGTGTAAACTATATGCCTCATCCATTAAAAATGGAAAAATAGTTCTTTTCCGATGACTTGAAAAAAGGTACAATTAGTAGTGGAATGAGATGCAATAAATTAAGTAGTTTGTCGGTAGTCATAAAAAGTAAACGAAAGGAAAATGGTTTTGATGCAGTTTGGAATTTTAAACAGGTAAGCCCATGCGCCACTGAAAATGAACAATTGTTTGATGTTATGGTAACAAAAATTCTTGGTCACTCAATTCATTCAAAATCTCGAATGGAGTAACCGCGCGCGTGCGTGTGTGTGTGTGTGTGAATTGAATACTAAATCGAAGTCCATTACGTTACGCGTTCGAAATACTTGCAAATTCAATCAGGATTCTTATAGCTCATAGCATGTATTTTGCGAATGTACATTCCCGACTGATACGGCATATTATGGGAGGAGAGAAAATTTTTGTAGTTCCACGGACTTTAGATTACAGATAAATGTACTGATAAGAAAATGCCATCCACGTGTTTCCTGCAAGCATCTTTTCCTTTTTTATATAGAAATATTACAAAATCGGATGTGGTTCGTTTAGAGATGAAAATATGTTTTCCATTATTCAGGACCGAAAATGTCTAGATTGCAAAAGATGTTAACTGCGCTTTGTGAGGCTTTATCATTCAACTATGTAGTATAGTGAACTGCTGGTGTAGGGATTCTGCAGTTAAAGAAACGTGGGCAGATGATACTTCTCCCCCATACGTCACATCCAGTTTTGACCGTTTTGTTTTTGGCGAACATTTTTCAAATCGAATAATTTCTGGCATCCCAGATGTGGCTGTACGCACTAAAATCACAAATATCAAAGTGAAAACAGCCAAGAGATTACCAAAACAAATGCTTCTTGCATTACATATCCTAAAAGGATATACATGTGGTGGTACATATACACATGCGTTTCTATCCATGTGGTGGTACTGGTGGTTTTGCATTCCTTCCGCGCGGAAAACAAGCAGCTGGGGGCATAGAACTCTGTCGAGGGGGTAACGAGATCGCAACAAAACACTCCTGGGTGAAGAGATGCATTCAAGAATGCCAGCCCAAGGAAGACTGAAAATGCGTCAATGTAAAAATTACTACATTGAGAGAGACTACATGAAATCGGAGAGACTGACACTACATCGGGAGAGACTGACATACAGACGTGCATTGCATCCTTAACCCTGGTCCCAAGGTCCAGCAACGAATCATCTGACGACGCGAAGACATCAATTTACCACGACAGCGTCGCATAACGAGAAGCAACACGGTTCGTCAAACGCCAGAGATTTCCGCCTGGGAATGCGATGTGCAGCACGTGCAGAACGAGCCCCTTAGAGGACACACGCGCTGAGATGCTCGCGGAGTCACTTGCTACCTTTCTCTTTCGTGAGCTCTTTTACTGAGCTCAACCTAGTCTTGAAGACTCTCACTTCGAAAGAAAACGTTCAGATTTTAATTTGCGTGCGAATTTTGAATCCGGTCTCGACATTAGGTGGGAAATCTATGGCCTGCATGTCAGATATGCCCGACGGACGTCAATTCGCGAGGTTCACACAAATCGGCCGCGACAAGTAACCGGGCAATTAAGTTTCCACTTGAACAGACTGACGAGTGGCAGCACTTCCGGTTTGGAGGTATTTGTTGGCCCCGCGTAATATCTGCGCGATCCATGCGCTAACGCTCGCACGGACTATATGACCGACCAGCGAACGAGTCCAGCGACCTGAGAGCCTTTGGGGCAGATGACTGAGGCGAGGCACTCGCCGTCGTTGCCGAAAGCTGCCTACGACGCGCGCTGCTGAAACTTACATAGGCTGGGGACTGAGGCGCCTGCTGCGGGCCATTGACCTGCTCTACAGCGCCGACTAGCGTGGCCTCTCTCCTTCCGCCTGAAGCAATGGTAAGAGAGGGGTCAGATGGCCACTCCTTTCCTGGAACACATTTCCCCGACTTTTCCCGGTTTAATCAGTTCCTTTTCCCCGGAAATGTGTGTCATACTATTTAAATAAAATATAAAACAAAAGTAAGACTTTGGCACCAGTTTATAGTTTGTCAGCTCACTGATACTGCCGAAAACAAAATCAACAAAACTCATTAGAACCCAACTAAAATGTGTTCCAAAACGAATTTACCAGTGTCATTTACGGCTAAATGTACCGACACTACTTCAATTTGTCGCCACCACGTGGCAGCACCAAAATTAGCAAAATTTACTTGACCGATAACGTCTGAACAAATTGTCCGATTTTAGATCTGAAAACGGCAGTGGACTCCTTTTTAAAATAGAATTTTGCTACGAACCTGTTTTTTCAAAAAAAATATTTCCAAAAAGTTTTAAACATTTTCTCATTGTTCCGGGAAGAAATTAAAAATGTGAGCTTATAGCGCGATGACGACCTGCTTACTGAATCCAACGCCGTGTCAAGCATGCAAATCCGATGAATAGGAGCGGCGGAAAATGAAATTTCGACCCCCCCCCCCGCTTTCCGCTCCACGCAGTTGCGTCACCCAACCCTTCTGGGCGCTCCCTCGACGCGGCCGAATGGACAAACCCGGCAGCCTGCGGCACGGGAGGAGGCCGTGCTCTCAAGCAGGCAAGCCGGGCAGTCGGTTTATGCTTTCGTCCCTTTCAATCTCAATATATTTTTCTCCACATCAAACTAGTGATGCTGTAACACAACCAAACGGTCTCGTAACATCTGTAATAGTCGTATAAAACTATATATCTTGTTCACATATTTCCGCCTTCCTTCGAATACCATCAAAAAATTATTTGAGACATTACTCAAAATATCGATTCCGATTTGGAAACTGATTTCAAAAAGAAAATTGAACTAATTGAGTATATATCACCAATATTCCATGTTCTAACATCTTATTTTACACACATTTTACTTCTAAATCGTCCGTTATCATTTCACTACCAGAAAGAATGAGCACGAGCTTATTTATCCTGCGACTCGATTTTTGATCTCAAAACGGCGTTTGTTTCCTTGATAGATTTCACCTGATGAACCTTTTTTCCCGAAGTAAAATCGCCGAAGCTAATTTTAAAACTGTTTTCGTACTTTCGGACAAATTTGAAAAAGTGGTAAAATAGCACGCAGGCGAGATGTCTCCAGAAGCCAACGCCGTATAATACACTGAAATAGGATAAATAGAATTATATGGACAAATGTAAAAAGCAGAAAATCTTCAGTTATGTCAAAATTCTACTTCGCGGCACTGCCCGACGATTTCATGGCTAGTCCGGATTCTAATGTAATTACATATGTGTCTATGTACTGTACTAAAATTTGTGATCTCGGCGAATTGTTGATATCTTAACAAATATCTAATTGTTTCGTCACATATTTTGTACAGTATTTTACATATTTTGTTGGTTTTACATTATTTTTTAGATATCTACCAAATTAAGAAGAAATAAAAGAAGTCATCTTCGTCAACATATCAGCTTTATTAAGATAGCCGGCTTTCGACGGCTTTGCCGTCATCGTCAGTCTCGCTGCTGTCGCTCGACTGTCGTTCGACTGTTCGGCGTCGAGCGACTGTCGCTCGACTTTTGCCGACAGCAGCGAGACTGACGATGATGAATACATCAGCCGGAAAGCTGATATGTTGACGAAGATGACTTCTTTTATTTCTTCTTATAAGAACGTCAACAACATCCAATCAGAATTCCCACAATCTACCAAATTTCTTGAAATTCTTTCCGATAACATACTTGGTTAAATTTGAAAAAGGTTTCTTTCAAATTTGTTGAGATTTTTTTAGAAATAACCATATTTTTTCTTATACTAATTCAGAAATGTCTCACGTAAAGATATTGAAGAGAGTGCTTGAAAGATCCTGCTCGTCCTCGAGTTTTCAACGTGCGTACCATTGTTGTCATTGCTGACATAAATACATCTTACACAAACAGTAGGCAGAAAAAGTATTTATTTTTAAATTCGATTTGAATATTATGAATATTTTATTGATGGAATTTCAAATTGTGAAATTGTTTAGTTTCTTCCTCTTCTCAATCTCAGAAGAGAAAGTTATGTAATTGTGTACTGGAAAACTCTTATTGCCGGACCCGGATAACGTAAAAGTGGACAAATTATGTTGCAATATAAAAAAAATACTTCTTCTAACTCGTGGTGTAGTGAAAATATATGCTTTATGGGTCCTTGATACCTAAAAATCGATTGATGCCAATACGTGTCTGCTCGTTTGTGGTCAACGCTAACGCCTACACCATTCTGCCGATTTTTTCCCAAATTAATATACCCCAATCTACCTGAAAGAACTCACGCCTTTCGGAGTTTAAAACTGATATTCTGATTTTTGAGGGTACTTTACATTAAGCCTCAAAAACATTTTCAAATTCTCATCTCAAATCATCTCATCTCATTTTCAAATTTTCATCTTCCCAAAAGTCCCCAAATGATTTGATTAAATTTTGTCCTCGGGTAACGTACAAAACGCAAGAGAAATGTGCAAGTATGGTGTTTGTTGACATCCCTTATTTTTAGAAAATTGCAAACGTGCAATTTTTGGGGCGTCTTCCTACAACTATAATAATGATATATTTTTTCCTTACTAAAATCTGTCCTGACAGATTTCGAAATAAAATCATGAACACTTTTTAAAAAATATGAGTAGTTTTCGTTCAATTTGGGGCAAACTATAGGCAATTAATAAATTTTAACTTTTTCTCAAAAAGAGCTTCAATGTTTTTGTTTGAAGACGATAAAAAATATGGTGCTGGCCCCATTTTCGCCCAACCCGTCGTATTTTCGAAGATTGCAAAGGTCATGTAAGTTAATTGCAAAACCGCGTTGTTTTAGAGTAATTTGGGAATGAAATTGATGTATATATTTAAAAAAATCTCAAAAACCACTACATTTTTTTCCACGGATAGAAGGGACGCTTAAAAGAATTACCATTTTCGTTGAACTATCAATTTTCGAAAATTACAAATTTAGAAATAATCCCAAAAGTATGTGATGTATCATCGCTAGCTTATATTTGAAATTGTATTGTAAGGATATTTACATAGTGTAAGTGTACTAAATGATTTCTAATGAAAGTTATATATTGCAGGAAAATCTGATTATACATATTCGTATTTTAGCGTTTATTTATGTTCATATTTTGCAATTTAATTCTACAAATTTTTCCGGACTTACTCGTGGCATACATATTAATACTACGCTCAAGCTGGGAACTGAGATTAGTTCATTGCTGATCGCACATAGTTTATAGGCAGGGTTGAGCAATATTTAAATACTTGTATTTGAAATAAGACTTTTTGTATTAAAAAAACTGTATTTTTTAGTTTTTTGAGCATGTATTTTGGAGATATATTTAAATACATAAAATAGATGTTTTTAAAAAAGAAATGCTTCAAATACTGTAAATACAAATGAAAGAGAAGATAACAAGGATAGTTTGTTTTCCTTTGATTTTGCTAGTGAACAGCGACCCAAAAGGTATTGAATACAGGTATTTTTTCATACCTTTTTCAAATACCTTTATGCTTTTATACCGATACAATACCTCTATTGGACTTCTATACCGGTATGAACGTCCATATAGGTTACACCGGTATTTTCAATGCAAACCAATAGCTTACCATCCATACATGTTGACAAAATAAGTTACTTTAGTTAATAATATCTCATAAAACGTTTATTAATCAAATATACTTAGATAATTGTTATTTAATGTTTAAATGAAAAAAAAAATTTCACGTATCTCAATTCAGTCAAACCTTAAATGGAACGTCCATTTAAATAAATTGAACACAAAATTAAGTTCATTATGCTACGCGTTCAGAATTCTTGCAAATTCAGTCAGCCTTCATACTGTTCGTTGCGTATATTTCGCAAATGTTCATTCCCGCCTGAGATATGGCATAATATTCTGGGGAAATACATCTTATAGCTCCCAGACTTTTAGATTACAAAAACGAATTGTACGAATAATAACCAAGTCCCACCCACGTGATTCTTGTAAACTTCTCTTCATTAATCTAGGAATTTTACCATTACCTTGTTTGTTGAATTACGAATCAGTGGTTTTTGTCAAAAACTGACTTGCTTAAGAGCGGGAATATATTTTCAGAAAATGCCGATGTCTATTACTATAACATTCGACATAGAAATCATATTCATCAGGTGACAGTATCAACAGCTCATTACAAAAAATTCACATACAATACATGTACATTATTTTACAACACTTTGCCAGATGACATTAAACGATTAAATTCGATAGAAAAGTTTAAATCCAAAGTGAAATCGTGTCTGCTGCATAACTGTTTCTATACAATTAGAGACTATACTGAGCATCACAAGAAAAGTAACATTAATTTTAACAATGACACATAATACATTATTTACCATTTGAACTGTATAAATGTGTATAAACAACCTGTAACAAGTGTAATTAATTTATTGCCTTTTTATCCTTGAAAATAGATTTTATTACATGGGAGCTTTTTTTCTTTTCTTTTCTTTTTGTTTCTTTCTTTCAAAATTTAAGTAGTATATGACTTTATTTATTTATTTAATGTCAAAAAACAGTTAAAAACTGCGTATGACGTGCTATGGGGAAAAGTGAATTGTGTGCACATTTTCAAAATTCTGTGATCCCTACACTAAGTCATATATTACTTAAATTTTGAATTTTTGAAAGGGAGAAAAAAACTCCCATGTAATAAAATTATTTTCAGGAAAAAAAAAATTTTTTTTAAAAAAAACTCCCATGTAATAAAATCTATTTTCAAAGATAAATAAGCAATAAATTTTGGCTCTTATTACTTCCTGCCGCGACAACATGGAAACGATAATTTGAATAATTGTATTTCCCATTGAATTCTAGAAGACGTGCACAGAAAATGAAGTTACATTTATGTCCAGAAGCAAAACAAGGGGCCATCTCAGCATAGTGTAGACTTAGTGTAGGGATCACAGAATTTTGAAAATGTGCACACAATTCACTTTTTCGCATAGCACGTCATACGCAGTTTAAACTTTTTTGGCGTAAATGATTAAATAAATTTTTATTTTGTTTACGCGCGCACGCACGCACACACAAACACACAGACGCACACAAACACAAACACACACACACACACACACACTGAGTCACGTAACCTTAGCACCTCCAGTAACTTTTGAACGGTTGAAGATATTGAAATGCAGTTGTCACGAGAGTGCATGAGAAAATAGGGCGTGTATTTATTTATATTTTATCACATATTTTACGAGATATTTGAGGTAACTTTGTTTATTTTTAAATGGAACTACACATATTTTTTCAGTCTATCATAAAGAGCGTAGAAAGACGAATCCAATGATATACATATTGTCGTATGTTAGATAAGGATTTTTTGTGAAATTTTGATTCTTTTGCGACCAGTTCTTAACGGATATTTTGAATGTAACAGACCGCCATAGAAGGTCACGCAACGCTCCATCAGGAAGCGCGAGCTCGGGGAAGGAGAGGGATCTTCGTATTTCAAGATACAAAACCTATCCCAAACATTCTGAACGCTCCTATCATATCGAGGTGTCAAAGATTCCTCGGTTCACCGTAGAACAGGTCGGGGAGGTAAGAAACGGCTTAGGTCATCTCTCAGGTCAAATGGGAGATAGCTCGATGAAGGACACTAAGAAAAGGTTCTCTTCAATGGAATCAATAATTATTATTTCATAATTTAATTTTTACGAAGTTTAAATTATGTGAGGTTTTCATTTACATACCAAGTATGCAAAACGTAAACACCGTAACACAAAACATTTATAATAATAATACACTTTAATACAGTTGTTGCTGTGAGCCATCTCCTTTTATTTTTTATTAATTTATTTATTTGTTTATTTATGTATTTATTACTTTTCTAGTGCACGACGATATGTAATACTTCAATATTATGAAAGTAAAAGGAAACGTTTCATTATTACGCTAGAGAGTATTTATTTTAAATCAATTAATAAGGAAGAAATCGTTGCTCTACACTAACCAGTTTGATCATGAGTCTCTCCCGAGCTTCGGCCGGCTTGGACTGCTTAGAAGAATACTGTGTCCCTACGAGATACGAGAATCTCGTTGTTTCGTTGCCTCCAGCACAGAAAGTGTGTGTACTCCCTGGCCATGGCTGGGCGCTTCCCCCTCCACGACCCTTCTCCATTCATCGGCCAGCGAGAATGATTCACAGGACGGACAAGATCCGAGAGACTGAATGCAGTTTTGTGCGTCTCTAGTACTCCTACTACTCCTCCTCCTACTCCTCCTCCTCCTCCTCCTACTACCACTACTACTACTACTAGCACTACCACTACCACCACTACTACTAGTAGTCGTAGTCGTAGTCGTTTGCTCAGAATATGCAATATTCTTTTTCTTACTCTTAATCTGTATTAATTCTTATTATGTTTTGTTTCAAGATCCCATATATATGCTGTGATATATAACTCCATTAACTGGAGTTGAAGTAATAAACAATTTTATTACAATACATACTTACGATCAACCCTTATTAATCCTTCCATTTATTAAAAAAAAGTGTGGAAATGGGGAAGGATGGAAAGCAGAGATCAGGGAAAAAAACTACAAGAGTTTTGTGAATGTTTGTATCTTGAAATACAAAGATCCCTTCCCTTCCCTGAGCGCACGCTTGCTGGAGGTGCGCGTAACTTAATTACGTGTGTGTGTGTGTCTATATATATATATATATATATATATATATATATATAAACGAAATAATTATTTATTTATTTATTTTACGTCAAAAACAGTTAAAACTGCGTATGACGTGCTATGGGGAAAAGTGAATTGTGTGCACATTTTCAAAATTCTGTGATCCCTACACTAAGTCATATACTACTTAAATTGTGAAAGAAAGGAAAAGAAAAAAGAAGAAAAAGAAAAGAATAAAGCTCCCATGTAATAAAATCTATTTTCAAGGATAAAAGGGCAATAAATTACACTTGTTACAGGTTGTTTATACACATTTATACAGTTCAAATGGTAAAATTCTCGTAAAATAAAGTGATAAAATAGAAATAAATACATGCATCAGTTAGCCCTATTTTGTCATGCACTTCCGTCAAAACTACATTTCAATATCTTCAACCGTTCAAAAGTTACAGGAGGCGCTAAAGTTACGTGACTCATCCTGTACATAATACTTGGTTACTAATAATGTTATAATACTTGGTTAACTAATAACTAAACGCGAATGATTCCACTAATTCTTATAGAGTAAATATAATCTCCACTTCGACATTGCACAATGATCACGCCCACTGAAAACTGCTCACCGCCCTCTTCCTACGCTTGGGCATATCGAATTGCACGTGTAGCACGCAGCCCGCCGAGGAACGTGTCTGCAGAGGTCAGGAAAGTCACGCTATCAGAACAGCAGTGTGATGTACACTTGAGCGCGTGCCCGGCGGCGCTGGGCTTGGAAAGAAAGGAGCGCGAAATGAGCATACATTCAAAACGTGACAAGTCAACCTTTTCGAGAAAAACGCAAAAATATTATAGCATCAAATTTATGCAAATATTTTATTTGTACTCAATTCTTAACTATGTAATAATAATAACAACAACAACAACAATAATAATAATAATAATAATAATAATAATAATAGCTAAATATATTATTAATATAAAATTTAAATATTCTATGTTTGGTTGAATTTTAGCGTGAGTTTCGCGTCGGATGTCTCGTTTCGAATAAATGCGAAGGACATGTCATGCTTTGATTGAATTACAGCTGGACATGTCTTGATTTGAATGGAAAATAAATTACTTTTATTGAAATTCATAAAAATATATTGCGAAAATTGACATTCATTTTCTTGCATCTTTTTTGTGCAGCTTTTTGCAAAACTCCATTATTGCAAATTTTATTAAAAAGTATTAATAGTATTAAAAGTTAAAAAAGTATTAAAAGTATAATTTACTTATTATTAAAGTAAGAATATCCCAACCAAAGAATTTTATACAAAACCATTGACAGGTTTGGCGAAAAAAGAGCGCCTTCATTTTTCCTCCTTTTATCAAGAAACAATTATTTTTGACATTTTAATAAAATATGTTAGGCTTCCTTACCTTCCGGTTTGAACGATTCATGTTTCGTGATTTTTTGTTGTTGTTTTTCACGTTGTTTTTCTTTCTTTTCGTTTTCTCGACCGCTCGGTAATGTCACTAACGACACCTCCACTTCCACGGCTCACAATTATTCGACGTAGGATAATATGTTCCTCCAACTCAACAGTAAATAGCGATATAGAAGCAAAATGTTTCACATACAGAAAGAACAATTTCATGACTACTTCGTGGTCAGTAGCTAACTGACTGATGCTCCATATTATGAAGTTGTAAAAATTTCAGGTAATTGAACCGTTACTGCTTTAAATATTGCAAGTGACGATTAGACAAAATACCTGCTCATTGTTTCTCTCGAGCGGCCGGGGAAAATCCGCAGGCCCAAGAAACCCCACCCATCGGGACTCAAAACAGGAAGTCAGAGACAATGCTTTCTAAAACCTAAGGTTTGGAAATGCCTTTCTTTTATACAACTTTTTTTAATAATAAAAATCAAGTGTTTTCCTTGCCCTCTAAATAAACGGTAAATGACTCTTGCTATTAACATGGTAAATAGCAATAAAATCATAAAGAGAAGGATTGTTGACATGTCACGTGTAGTTCATAAACATTTTATAAGTCGTGCAAATTTTCTGCTGATCTCACACAGGCTGATCTTACATGTACGCGTATATAAAAGAACAGTTTGTTCATGCGATTATCGATTCTTTTCATTCACAAACAATTCATCAAGGTTAAAACATCGATAATAAACATCAGTTTTCATAAATGTTTCTTTCTTTCTTTTTTTACGAAATATGTTCATGTATCTATACAAAATCTATGTTTTGAAAATATCAACATCAATGTTGCATCCCTATTTTCGACACCTAGATGAGGATCGCCGATTTAATACTTTTGCATTCTGATTCACATTAATAGGAGGTTTATCAGTGAGACTGGTAAACCACGTTTTACTAGTAGTGTATTAAATCCTATAAATTGAATTGCTACCCGATTTCACCACCTTCGATTATGTGTTTACCTTCGTTTATCTTGGAGTTTAATCGCGTTTACAGTTCTCGCGAGTTTCACCACGTGATTTAAACGCGATAACTGGAAGTTAAACTCAAGTGGAGTTAAACGTCCGAGATCGGCCTTTTAAGCGCAGATAATCGCGATTATCAGCTATCCATCCTCGTTTCGACATATTATGGTCTCGTTGTATCATAATAAAATGTTTAAAGACTGTCAAATGCACAATTCCGAATGACAATGATCTTGAGCAAAACCTGATATTTGGAACATTCGTGGGCCTAAATTTGATCGCTAGTCGTGGTCATTTTGATGAATGTAGGCCCATGGTGTTTGAGGTTATTTGAACGGTACGGTAGGAGCAGGTTCATGTTTCTTCATCGATAGAATATAGTGTTAATTATTTGTTTGTCCATATTTCCAAATATATCATTATATAGTACATAAAATCGAAAAGCAATGTTATAAAAACAAGTCAATTTTATTTACACACATACATTATCAACAATTACACTACAACAACAATCAGAGTTTGAAAAAACTATAATAAACGGATGATACTTATAACAAATAACAATGGAGCTAAATACAGATGCTGATTGATAATCATAAGTAATTTATGGCTCTTCAATGCTTGTATCTCACAACATCCAAAACATGTCTACAATTAGCAGTGTTCAAAAGAAAAGGAAATTGAACAAGCATGTACTAATTGAAACAAAATATACTTCTGGTAAGTCTATTCCAAAGGTGTACAAACAATGCTCAGTTCTGGTTAACAAAAAAATGAATCTATGGTGCATTTTGCAGAGAATGTTAGCCAACTCTTTGCTTGTAGCACTCATAAATATTGGTACTATGTTCATCTAGACATAGAGCAGTAAATATGAGAAGCATAAATACAAGTTTAAAATAATTAAAAATAAACAAAAAAATAAAAATAAAAAATTAATACATACAAATCATGTACATATACAAATTGCAATATACACAACCCAGGAATATTGGATCCTTGAGTGAAAAGATAATATAAAGTATAACTAATACAACAGTTGTTACTAATCATGTACTTACATTTACGCCCATCAGAATATAGCTATAGAAGGGAGAGAAGATAAAAGAAACGAAAAAACCCAAACCATTTCAAGTTGTGTTGGCAATATCAATTTTGTTACAATGCCTTGAAATAAAAATATTGATGAGTGTAACATGAAATAAGGTGGCTTACATTGCATGTAGTAACTATAGTCATAGCTTCAATATCAATTTTTTGTTAACCTTGTCTGAACATTGTTTTATCTTTCATTGTAATTGGAGGTTTCTCCTTTACAATTGTCTTTGTCAGCAGAAATATGTTACATAGTACATGCTTGGCTAGCTTCCTTTTCTTTTCAACATTCAGCTAATCGTAAATATGGTGAGGTGTATTGTCGTGGCAAACCACGACAATAGGCCACATACTACATCTGCTTACCAATCAACATGTGTATTTACCTCCACTGTATGTTGTTGTGTGGAAAGTATTCTAAATTTATTTTTTAAATTCCGAGTGTTAATTTTGAGTCACTTGAAATGTATTGTATATGTAAGTAAAATTATGTTTATGTATGTTTTTAATGCTTTCTGGTCTTACAAATCTACTATATCCCTCAATTAGTTCAAAAACAACTGGAAACAAACAATTCAAACTTGGCAAAATCCCACGAAGAAGCTGCTTTCATTATTAGATTTATGATCAAGAACTGTTTTTAAAAACATTATTTCTCTGATGGGAGAAATGTGGACTGAGAAGAATCGGCTTGAATTTCTCTTTTTTTTTTTTTTTTTTTTTTTTTTAATTAAAAATAATATTTAACTAATTTCTTTGTACTGATCACAAACCCCTCTATTAACAGTCATGATCAAGTTGCTTTGTCAAGAATTCGATCAAACCATTCTAAAAAAATTGAAACAGTTCCACAACCTACTTCTACCATCTGCAATAGAATTCTATCAATACAGCACATCCTTCTGGAATGCCCATACACATCGAAGACAGAAAAAAATGTCTAGGAAATGATAAAATTTCATTGAAATTTTCATCGCCAAGTTTCCAAGAAAAAGTTTAACTATTTTGTAAAACTACCGATATTTTATCAGAATTGTAATTGTATTACTGTACTAGTCGCTCATGACCTATGCAGTTTATGCAACGTAAAATAAAAATAATTTTAAAAAAATATTTGTTTTACAAAAAACATTTTATAAATAGTTCATACGAGACATAAATAGAATATTTCACTTGTTGGAAATAAAAAATGGAAATTATTATTTTTAGTTCAAATATTAATATTAATTTATGTTTATATTATGTTAATATTAATGTTTATATTAGCAAATGCTATATTTTTTCTTTTATACATTACAAATATAATTTAACAAAAAATCATTAATTTATTATAATATTTTATTTCTGCAACTTAGCAGCTGAGAGGACCATGGAGGTTAAAATATATCGTTACTAACACGAAACATAGATTAACACCCATGTTCATTAACACCTATGTTCATCCAAGCACGAAGTCTGTGGGAACTTCATGGTTTCTAACCTCTTTGTTCAGAATATTATACAATTTCGCGCTTGCAAAGAGTATACGACAGAAAATTTTAGGCCCACAATGCTCAGCGGCCAGTACCAACCTCAGGGTTTTAGCATGAAAACTTGTTTAACTTCATCGAGTTCATATATTCAGCGGTGAAACAGTTGCACATATAAACGCGATTATATTGCGAGTTTAATTTTAATCGCGTTTTCTTTAAACACGATTAGCGAGATAGTTGAACGAGTTTGGTGAAACTGGCCCTAAATGTTACATAAAAGCGTGTACGATCTTTAGAAAACAGTATCTCAATGTAGAAATGTAAAAATTGCCGAATTAGTAATTGTACAACAAAACACAATTAATCCGCCTCATAGACGGATATTCCTCTTCTAGCGTGGTGTTCCTGTCTAAGGGTTAAAATTTTATTGCCTTCATTACAATTTAATGCATTAAAAAAATACATAAAATGTCACAATACAAATGATTTATACTATATCCTTTTACATTATCATTTACGTAGTTTGTACCAAAATGACGCGCCGGGAATGACTTATTCCCGTCTTCAAGTTTATACAAAATTTTTATCGAACGGAAGACGGAAATATGTAACAAGATATATATTTTATACGATATTACAGATGATACGAGACCGTTTGGTTGTGTTACAGCATCACTAGTTTGATATGTGGAGAAAAATATATTGAGATTGAAAGGGACGAAAGCATAAACCGACTGCCCGGCTTGCCTGCCTGAGAGCACGGCCTCCTCCCGTGCCCCAGTCTGCCGGGTTTGTCCGTTCGGCCGCGTCGAGGGAGCGCCCACAAGGGTCGGGTAACGCAACTGCGTGGTGCGGGAAGGAGGGGGTGAGGTTTTTTCGAAATTTCACTTCACGCCGCTCCTATTTATAGGATTTGCATGCTTGACACGGCGTTGGATTCAGGAAGCAGGTCGTCATCGCGCTATAAGCCCACATTTTTTTTAATTTCTTCCCGGAACAATGAGAAAAAAAAATTAAAACTTTTTGAAAATATTTTTTGAAAAGACCGGTTCGAGCGTAAATTCTATTTTAAAAAGGAGTCCACTGCCGTTTACAGATCGAAAATCGGACAATTTGTTCAGACGTTATCGGTCTAGTAAATTCCCTGTGATAGTGCTGCGATCTATTGATTTTTCTATAAGTAGTTTTGGTACATTTAGCCTTCATATTTCCCCACGCTCTACATCTGCGGACTAACCAGGGAACGTACACGTGCGCTTTTCAAGAAATTGGTGTCAGGGTGGCCGATGTCACACGACATGCTTAGAATATTATTTGTGGTAGTCTCCCACTCTGTCCGATTCGTTTATCGAATCAGATCGCTACCGTTCGTGACTGAGCGGAGATTCGCCTAGGTTGAGCGGCGGGAATGAGGCCTCGTGCGCGACAATGCACCAAACTTAGACACCCGGAAATGATATTCGCCCGCGGACTCTTCGCGGAGAAATTATATCGTGAATTGGTCGCACAAATTTTCCCTCGTGGGCATTTTGAAAGACTTTCGCTCGTAAACAGCCTTCCGCAATGTTTCATGTACGACAGCAGAAATTACGAGTTACAAGCTTCGGTAAGAATAGTTGCTCTGTGAATTACCAGCTGCTTACAAGTTTGTATGGGATCACATCACCCAGCACACACAGTGAAGAGCAGTAAGGCCGTTGACCGTAGAAGTTGGGCGAACTTGTACCTTGCACACCGCAATTATTGTAGACGAACTAATTAAATGCCCGTCTTGCAATTGCAGCAAATGACACGGGCATCCCCCGGTGATTGACCGGCACATTTATCAGTGTCAGTTGTAGATTTCGGTGACGGTCGATAGAGGAGTGAATTCCTCAGCTTCTGAAACCTCAAGTAATTTTCGAACTATTATGAAGAACTCTAATGTTAAACTTGGGGAAACGGCCGCCTTTTGGTTATAGTAAAACGTAAAAATCCTAACAAGTTATGGTTTCAACGGACCCAAATTAAATGTTTGCTCTCTGTCAATGTTTTATGTGCCTTGTTCCATCTATTAGTTAACAACATTTAGCTTTACAATTTTCTCAAAAACTTCTCCTTGTTCAAAAAAACCCATGATTGTTTTCCTAAACTTTATAGAACGAAATTCCCATTTAAATTGCTCTCTGTTTTCCAGCGAGTGACCCACAATGAGGGTATGCTGCCAGTAAATCAATTGAACCTGATTAGCGCTTAATGTCTCTATATACGCTTAATATATAAAATGTATCTTTCAAACTGCGAAAATTCTCTAGTTTTTAGATCTTTCTGCGCTTTGCGACTCTTTCATTTTATTTCAAAATTCAATTCCAGAAATTTCAGACATTTTTGTTAAACTTTGAAATCTTTGTGTAATTGTGATTTCATCCTGAGTTCTTTCAATAGAGATGAGGGTTGACAAATCCAGATTTAACGACTTAATACAGCAAGCCTAACACACTTAGGTACGCTGTTAGGTACGTGTTAATCCATCATGCTCTTCGTGGCAGTTCTTGCTCATTGGCGTCACTCATTGCGCGCGCGTGTATACTGTTAGCGCACTTAATGGGAGGTTTGCCTTACGTACATGGAATTTGAAGGTTGGATCGGACGTGTTTCCTTGGTTTGCATTGCCATTAGGGTGAAGCTTATCATCTAACATCCTAATAAACGCCGCCAAGTGAGGAAATGGTGGAGATAAGTTTCTTCCAGGCTAATAGAGCAAGTCAACATAAATGTTTCCAAATGAGCTTCTAAATCCCACAGAGGAGAGCCATGTTGTACATCATTTTTTTTCGTTCTTCCGACCTTAGTGAAAATCGTTCATAGCACCCTCGCGGATTCTTCCACCACAGTTGTTCTCGCCGCCAGTGATGAGGAGATGTCTGTATTCGTGGTCACGAATGATCGGGATCTTGAAATAGAACCTTTCCGACCTCATCTTAGAGAAGCACATCCACTAACGATAAAAGACAAAGCACATTTTTCGTCCTGTCAGATAAAGACGGGGGGAGTATCCGCTAACAGCGAGCAGATCGTCGGCAGGCGTGACAAGCTGAATCGTTAACAAAGGTGTTACGAGTTTTACAGGATTCGGTTTGACCACACCTGTAGTTTTCTTCGGCTGCCCCAGATAGTGACAGAACTTAGAAACAAATCTTCAGACTATCGAAATTTGCAGCGCCGTCGAAGCTCAAGGGAAGGAAATGAAAAATCTGAGACCCGGATCTTCCAAATGTGTCATTTAAGAAAGGCTTTTGTTGCAATGGGTGGTTACCATCTCAGTTAAAGTACTGTCCCCTAACATTTGCAGCCATGTGATGCCTTCCCATATTCCACAGACGAAACTACTCGTATACCGTTGCTGGGAATGATGTAACTTCTAACCTCAAAGATGCCGAATGGGTTCAGTACCTACGAACGCACGCGAAGGTAATAAAGCCAAGAGGATTTTCTTTCGACACAGCCAGCAAGCATGTGGATTGAGGCGAAATGTAAATGCCACTGAATGTAAATCCAACCTCTACTGGATCCTGTTTACCTCGGTTGCATCTTCGGATTCAAACAAAGCATCCTCAATTTTAATCGTAAAATCCTCGCGATTCACCATATGTTTGTAGAAGTTTACTGAAAGTGTTTGGAGGATACCCGAATACCATTTCCACTCCCTCCATAGTAATATTGTCGATTTATCTGATCGAAATTAGAACAAGATAGATCCATCACGTTGGTGAAACAGCTTGGCACGTACAGAACTTCTCAATTTTTCTAGCAAGTCATATTTGTACAGGCACTTCGTTTGATCTGCAATATAGTAACAAATGGTAGTTTCGTACGTCTGTAAGCCTCCTAACAAAAGCTTTGTTTGTCAGTGTTCTGTTCGATCAATCACCTTTTCCTCGTGGTAGGGAGGGTGTTTTGGAATCAATTCGGACGACGTAAACTTGATCCCCGAGGTCCATACCCACCAGGATCAAGAGGGAGTTAACTCACAACTATCCGCACAGAAAACGCCTAATTTACATAGCAAAGTTCTCCCAGGAGTTCTTGTTCGAATGTACCATTCGGGATGCAAAGGGAAACGGATTCCGTGAACAGGACACCCTTCTCCTTCCGCCAAGCACAGCAAACACGAGTGGGCGTTCAGCATAAGGGGGACAAAAAAATAAGATTAAAGTCAATATTGTTCTCATAAATTGTGAGGGAGGAAATTACATCAGTGAAACCTCTTGATTTCAACCACACTAAAATTGGGAACTGGCTGGCTGGTTACTCAGAAACCACTCGATAACCAAGAGTCCCAAGAACGTTAGAAAAGGGAAGGCGTAATGCAATGTTTATTTCCTTTCATGAGAGTTTTGTTTCCACAGTTCGTCCGACGAACGAAGTCTCTCAGTGTGTCTTAAGTTTATTTTTAAATTTCTCGACGTCATTGTTCCACATTGGTCGTATTACAGCTTGTCAAACTCCGCAGTCACGGAATTTTAACTGAAAAAAAAAAAAAAAAAAAACGTCAGGAATAGGAAAAATGAAAACCATATCAGTGCAAAGTTTCGGCGAAAATAATTTTGCTTTTAAAGACCCGGTCACTCAAGACAGCCAAGTCATCCAAGTTTTCGAAAATTATTTATACATTTAAGGTTAAAACTTAAGGATTTGTGCACGTTTTTTAAATTTGGAATTCCTGCACTAAACCATATACAACTTCAATTCTAATACAAATGGAAATTAGCATTTTAGCAAAAATATTCGCTCCCGTACAACGGCAAATCAGCTATAGAATTGGCAATCCCCATCGCAATACTCCGCGAAATACTCAATTTACAGCCGCGAGAACATTGAGAACGATAATTTGACCCACTATATTTCCCACTAAATTCTACATAACGTGCACAGATTGTGAAGTTACATTTAACTCCAGAAGAAATAGGGGGCCATCGGGAATTTGCTCAAAGATTAGCGAAAATGAACGAAAAACTTGATCGAGATGGGCCATTGATCCAAAAGCAGTACAATACCTGTTAGAGGTATACTTAGCGTTTTAGAATTATACAGTCCAAATAGTAACTAACACATTAAATATCTTCGTCAAAATCAATATTTATTTTCTTTTTGATACTCGGTATAGCATCTAATTGTACAGTAACAGATACGCAGGAGAAAAAAATTTACCTTACACTTACACTTTTGTTTCACTTTTAATCGTTTAATGTCATCTGGCAATGTGACGTGAATACACGTGTTTGTGCATTTTTTGTAGTGAGCTGTTGATACTGACACCTGATGAATATGATTACTACGACGAGAGTTACAAACGTCAGCATTAGTTGAAAATATGTTCCTGCCATTGAGTAAGTCATTTTTGACAAAAAAACACTGATTCAAAGGCAAAGTAATGCTAAAATTCCCTAGCATAATAAAGAGAGGCTTACAATAATCGTGGGATTTGCTCATTATTCTTAGTATTCTTTATTGTAATCAAACCGTCTGGGAGCTATATGATGTGTTTCCAAGATTATGTCATTTCAGGCGGGAAAGAACATTCGCCAAATATACACAATGAGAAGTATGAAAGCTGACAATTTGAAAAAAATTCGGAAAGCGTTGCAAAATTAAATTTATTTAGTGTTAAATTTTTTGAAACAGGTTTCCCATTTGAGGTTTCACTGCATTAACGCTCAAAAAGGTTACCTTAACATCAGTCAAATGCACACCGTTAATTTTTTCTATGAAGTATATACAATTGTCTATTTGAAATGGAAAATTGGATTGAAACTGTATTCTCTTCGTTTACTTTTAATTTGTTATTACGGAACCTATTTGAATATCTGATATTGTACTATTTACTGGTTTCTCTATTGCAAAGATTATTCGTATCATTCGCACAGAGAACTGTTATTCCGTTTCGAATCGTCGAGGAGATATCGTTTGTGTTTGGTAGGAAGAGAATATGACCTAAAACTGAACCCTGCTGTGCAATTGGCAATGAATGAGAAAGGCGAGTGTATGTTCCATTATTCCAGTACTGTATTTCTACACTGATATCGTTAATGTACGGACATTAACGAGCGCAATACCACGAATTTCACACGAAGGGTAATTTGAAAGTAAAATGTGATTAATGACGTCAAAAGCTTTCCATTAGGTACTTCATTTTGACCCACTGATGAAGCTACCTCTTTAAAAAAAGGAAATATGGCCGTTTCCTCAGAGTTTCCGCAAACCTATGTTGGCAAGCTGAAAACGTTTTGTATTTACTGAGAAGGGTTTGCGTTCCTACGCAATTTTTTTTTACTGGTATGCGTTGCAAACTCGTGATCAATGTCCTAGTAGCCTCTGAAGGAAACCGTTCCGCACATGAAGGTGATTTTGAAATTGCTTTGATTTTTTAGTTACAATGTTTTTTCTCCAGCTTATGCTGGATGTCATTCGTGTGGATTATGTCAACCGTCAACCGCCAACCGTTACTGGAGCTTCATCGCTCTATTTAAACAGTCGCAGTAGTTCCGTGTGATTTGCTTTAAAAAAGTTAAAATGTTCCGGTGGTGTTAACAATGCATTCGATACGACTGGCAACACTTTCAGGATCTTCTCATTATAAGCACGCTGATCTCGAGATCCTTTCAGCACAGGAACCGGGTCAGATCCTGGCCGGGAGACACTTTTAGGTTTGGTAACAGATTAATTGTCCGCTCTGTACTTCATGTAACTAGTTTATCGGCCATTTCAAACTATCTCTGACTAATAATTTTCGCTTGGTAATATGGCGGGAAAGAGCGTCTGTTAATGCTGGTACTCCACTCACCTCAATTATACTCTCATTTTAATCACATCACAACACAACACACGCACACACACACACACACACACACACACACACATTCTACATACTCTTGTATGTTGCCTGGATCTATTTCAATACTAGTTTGTGTCTGTTAGGGGGCTCGATATCTTCAGCTAGGGGCTGTGTCGTCATTCACTGGTTCCTCCTGCGTATCAGGGTTTCCAAAACCGCGACGAATGTAACACTTCACTCTGTCAGTTTCAACTTCATTCCCAGCACTTTCCACCTAGCTAACAGCATAAACAGGGTGGCCAGCGAACCTGGAATCCTTGGAAACCGGGAAAAAACCGGGAATTTTTCGTTATTTGTATTTTGAGCATCAACTGCACTGCATAAAATGGCAAATTTCAGGGTTATGCTTAGATTATGTTCACATATTAGATTAATAATGCATAAAATTACAAATTTGAAGGATGCTTTATTTTTTCCCTCACTTGGCTTGCTTATGTGTTATGATGTATTGTGATGTATTATCTTATTACGGCCTCGAGGATAACTAAGGATATGCGTGTTTTACCTTTTTTTTAAATCGTTTTAAAAGTTTGTTTGAAAACTTGTTTAAATGAAAAAGTCCGTAGGAGATTCTAACTTCACTTTAGCTCATGTATATTTTTTTAATAAAAGTTTTGCTCAAACGAAGTGTAAGTTGATGAGTTGTAAATTTGGAGCTACGAGGGTCTCTTCTAGCGTCAGTTTCGGTCATGTAAAAAACTAAAATTCCTCATTGCATTTTGGGAACTAGTGTTTTCTGTTGGTCGAGTAATTCCATGAGTTTCTTTCACGCTCTCTTATACAAATTACTACCCTCTTTGCGGTGGGGAAAAGGGTGCTGGTAACATAAGGTTATGTAATCATTCAAAGAAATGTATATTCCAGACTCAACAAATGAATACATAAGGGGAACAAAGGGTATAGCTGAATAAGGCGGTGAAAAGTGCCCCCAAACCAAAACGAAAACCGCGATGTTCGTAGGAAAGAGAATATAAAATGATTCACAAAAAATCAGCCATCTAGGGCAATCTGTTGCAGAGATACAGCAAGAAACGTGTTTTCCAGGTTTTCTCGGTTTCTATTGCGTGTATAAGGCTGAAAAAAATTGGAGAGACGGGGAAACATTGTTGAACTTTAAAATATTTTTTTGTCTACCAATTTTGACGCCAAATTCATATAGAAAAAATAAATAATTTTTGAAATTAATTTCGACGTGATAACGTTAGAGTACTCTCGATTTTTTGGGTCTTATAACATTCTATAATATATATTTTTTCATATTTTTAAACAATGTGGACGGTAGTAAAAAATTAAAACAATTTTTTTTTTCAGTTTAAACGTTTGAAATTCGCGCCAAAATGTGATTGGAAAAACTTGTTTCACCAATGTACAGTTTAAATTAAAATTATTGAAAGGTCTCGCTTACCAGGATTATTTGGAACTTATGCTGAAAAATGTTTGTTTTATGTGGAAAGTATTTATATTATCCAAACATAAATATCGCATCCCTTTTGTTTGTAGATTTATCTATTTTTTCTAATATAAATCAAATTAGTCTGTTTTGGTTATATTAATCATTTATGCTTGCATAATATAAATCAAATAACTTTTGACAATTAGACATATTGACAATTAGACATAGACAATTAATCATTGTCACTTTCTTCAATAACTGGGATCACGCATTTGTTTATAAACAGTATACTCAAAATTTGTTTTTTCAACATTTCTATTTAAAAATACCTGTTTAACAATTTTCGTCAAGTAACGAGCGTGTGCCAAATGAGAGATTGCAGCTATGTGGGAGAAGCATCAGGATGCAACTTCCGTTCGCACGTTGACAATATCGTTTCTCTCCCGATGGTGGAAAGAGATGGTGCACCGATTTTTTGTGCGTTCAGCGCAGCACCAGTTTCCGTCAATGAACCATGTGACCACTTCGTTTGAAAAGCGAGACCAGACGTCGGTCGCCATGTTCCATGGAGTGCAAGAAGTGTTAAGAAACATTTATGTGGCATAAATGGACACTTTCCAACGGTGACCGACCAAAAAGCTTCCGAAACAACAGTGATAGTCCACATTAACACCGAAAGAGTTTTATTTTTTTAAATTCTAGAGTATTAGTATACAATAAAATTTGTTTCCATCTTCATGTTCCTTGTATATTTTTGACTATATGTAAATAAATATCAATTTACTTTATTATATTTTATCACTATTTACATAACTTTTAATTCCTTTACTACAATCACTTATCAATTGAATTGCTTTTGAAGCTATTGTTTTCTATATTTGGGAAGCATGTTATGGACTTTCATTTACAATAATAATGATAACACTTCAAGTATCTGTAGTCAAGTATGTGGAGAGAATTTGTCAATTAATAAATACAATTAAATAATGTGGTGTTGTATAACTATTTTATATTGTTGTTGTTTGCAGTATAGTGGCACCTTGAAATTCTGTAGAGACCTTTCTCTCGTCAATCTGATTGGTGATTTACGAAATCAGTAAAAATAAAATGGTATATGTGGTCTTAATGATATTTTGAGATTATCGATAATCTATGGGCTGCAATAGATTTGGAATATCTTTCATAATCAGAGATAGCTAGAATAATGACATGAGTTATTAGAGAATTAGGGGACACACTAATTTATTTGTATTAAAAAATTAGGATTTAGTTTGTAAAACAAATTCTTAAAACAGTTCAAATGATGCAAATCAAGGTCATTTTAGGTGTTCATGTGAATAATGTGACCATGTTCTATATTTTGATAGAGATAAAAGTTACACATTACTTAGATCCCATTGAGCAAGATGTGAATCACGACCTGGAAAATGAATTATTAAACCTGGAAAACCAGGAAAAAAACTTGAATTTCAAAATCCCAGAACGCTGGCCACCCTGATCAAGAACCGTCATACTCTTTGCTAACTCATGAGCAGTTCAAATGTCATTTGCTCTGGCTACAAAAAATCGCAACAGTTCCTTACGGTACAACAGTTTAAAAGATCAAATTACTTTTCAGTCTAGAAGTTGTAGACATTTTCTTGGCTGAGGAGTTCAGAACTGATCGGGGTCAGCATAAAGAAGACTAACTTCCACTAGTCTTGGAAATATAAATCCATATAAATCCTGTTCTCAAAAAATCGATTGGGAAGAAGGATATTCATATTAAAGGAGTGGTCATAAAGAGGAGTTTGTTGGTACATCCATGTGTCCCCCATCAAGATGTAGATGGAACCACCTCCACAGGTCTGGTATTGTTAAATAATGTTACGCAGTTACACAGTTTGGGTAACATTTCAATAATAAAAAAAAAAAAAGGACAAAGAGAAAGAAGCTGTCTGACAAGAAAATACTTGTATAAATTGTTTTTGGAAGTAATATTTTAGTGACGTATCAAATTATTCAAATATTAACTGCACAAAAGTGAAAGAATTAAACATTTACACACTTAATAAAACTTGATGTCTGATGGACACTGCTTGCCTGGATACAATGTTACAAAATAGCTTGCCTGGTAAAAAGAGAAACAGAATTCAATGCACAAGAGATGGTCCATAAATTAAAGAGTCTACCTCCCAAGTGACAAATATCCATTAAAAAAAAAGAAGGAAAGGAAAAGTACATTTAGCCTCAAAGTAGGTTTCAAAAGTTCGGTAACTATTTAACCTAGGAGCATAGCATTTTCTTAACACATCCTATGGCAGCATGAAGGAGGTGTGTCTCAAGTATATATTGATGTATTAAACAAGCAAACAAACTGAAACGGAGATACACTTTGGAAATAAGCTCTTCAATTTAGTTTGCATGTAATATTTAATTTTCAGTATGTTTTATTTTATGCTAAAAGTAAATTTGGTTCACATATCTTCGTTATAAACCACTACCAAGAAAATACCTGACAATTTGGAAAACTGAAGAATGAAAACCTTACCTTATACACTAATGTAGTGATGAGTTTTGTCTCGAATATATACCCAAGGGGAATCCAATTCAGAAACCTTAATAACGTCTCTAAAGTTGCACCCACCAAAGGAGCATTTTGAGAATTATCCTGAAATTGAAAATAAAAATAAACATCAGCTTAGGTTTATTCACAATGTTTTGACAAGCACACATGAACCACAAGATAATAGTTAAAATGCTTTTGTATTCAACAGTACTGGTACAAAGAATGTTGAGTTTAGAATGGAGAACATCAATAAAATAATGAGGGGAAAAAGGGAATTTTTTTAAAAACACCATACTGCAAGCTTAATTAAAACAAGACGAGATGATAACTTCTACCAAATTAACCCTGACAATATGAAACTATAAATGACAAATATAAATGATAATACATTTGCTCAACACTAAGAAATACAAATTTCTTCATTCCATCATCATCATCTTCATTTCTTCATTCATTTCCATTATTAATGTTCATCTGATACATTATATTCTCCTTCATGAGCATCTAAGCATGTTCAGTGTGGCCACACACTTCTGGGAACACATTTTCCTAGATTTCTCGGTCTTCCAGTGCATTTGTTTTCATTGATAAGATTTGTTGAGAATTTAACACTATATTTTTCTTCTTTTTTAAAAATATTAAAGAAACCATTTACTAATTTGAGCTCTATGATATCATCGTGATATAGTAAAAATATTTTAAAAATTCTCAACAAATAAAATTTGAGTCACTGAAATAATGTTTTAAGGGAAAATATGCGAAGTGCGTGAGAGAATGGAGATAATCAATGTATGTATTTGTTTCCTTGTATCACTTGTATTTTACCAGATATTGAGGTACCTTTTTTCCCATATGAAACTATACATATTTTACTTTCTCACACTTACTAATGGAAGAAGAGAAAGTATTCTAATCGTGTGCCAGAATACGGTGAATTTTCGACACAAAAAATCTTAACCCTGCCCTAAAATCTAAGCCCTGGTAACGAAACAGTGTATCCAATTTCTAAATAAATATAGGGGGGAAATTCCTCTTACACGTGGTGTGGCCAGAATTCATGATTTGTGCGTCCTTGATACCGAAAAATCGATTGAGGGCAAAACATCAGTCCATCTGTGCACAACGTTGCAGCATATTTATGCTGCAACGTTCACTGTTCACTGTTCAGCCGATTTTCTTGAAAATTGATATTCCCCAATCGCCTCCTTGATATTGGGGCCCCTGAAATTTGAAACTGATGATTTAATTTTTGGGGAAATTTACATGAAGCCCCAAGGACAAAAAGGATTCCTCTTTTATTCAATTTTGTTGTTGGATAGTGCAAAGGACATTCAAGAAAATGGTGCAAAACTCTTTTCGTTAAAATTCCTGATTTTTCGAAAATTACAAAATTTCAACAATTTTTTGCCGTGTCTTCCTTCTACTACAATACTGAAGATAGATATTTTTTTCCTAAATGAAATCTGTTCCTTTAAGACAAATCTTGAAAAAGGTCATGTTCAACGTTTCAAATATTTGAGTAGTTTTCATGTAATTTCCACCAAAATATAGGCAATTTTCCCCCCTCCAAAGCCGCTCCAATTTTTTTCTTTAAAATGTCTCCCCATTTGTAATATGGGACGGTAAAAAATATGGTGTTAGTCCCATTTTCGGGTATTGCTCAGTTTTTCGCATAAAATAAATAAATAACAAAAAAAAAAAATTCAAAAGTAGAAAATTGAGGACAGATTTTTGCCTCAGACAAGGTCTGTTATAAAAAATTGACTCATTTTCCTAAAATTTCTGCTTGAAATTAATGAAATGTATTGGTTATAGTTGGTGTGCCATCAACTATGGGCCATGACAAAATAGAATGAATGATAAGAAAAATAATTATTTTAATTATAATTTCCTATTGAAAAGGCCAATATTAATTGTACTTTCACTTCCTTGCACATTCACTTTTTACTCTATTCTACAATTTGTATTCTCAATGTATTTCTTTCAAGCAATCCACAAAGCTTGATTGAAATTTGGGCAACAATGCCACAATTGATATTTGAGAATCTCATTATTGTTGATCATCGAGATGATGGTGGTGATCAGAGAGAACTGTTTTGATCTGGGCTGTCCGGGTGACGCCGCGTCGAAGGCTGGGGTGCCGACGTTTCGACCGACATGTCGCGGTCCTCTTCAGGGCTGTACTGAAGAGGACCGCGACATGTCGGTCTAACTCTGGCCGCGGAAGCCTACGATATCAGAGAACTGTTTTATTAAATCAAACTTGTGTTTCCAAGTTAACCTCTTAGAAATGATTCAAAACCTATTTGATGATCCATATTTTTTGTCCATGTTGCAAGGTATACAACATACATATTTTCACTGAACAAAAGACCACTTACCTAATGCATATTTCAGCATGTGTATGATGTATTATGACTAACCGATAAACAATTGTTAAAACAAACTTAAGTTGAAATCTGAATACAGACTGAAATAAGAGTTTTTGCCAAGAATTGAAGTTTTCCAACAAGCAAATGCACTTAGTTTTGACAACATTGTACTGGTAACAGTGTTGCTCATTTCTGTATAATTTGCTGTAAATACTGTAACAGTCAAATGTATTCCCGTTTGTTTCATATGTCAAAGCAAGAAATGACTGCTGTTCCCGAATATCAAAATGAATGCAGATATGCATCACAGGCACTATGTTTGAATTGGCTGAATCTGACGTTGACAAGTAACAGCTGAGGCGTTAGTCGCATGGAAAATGAAATATTTCAATACTACTTAGCTGTTTCCGATAATGCGAGAAAGTAGGTGCTGTTGTAGCACCCAGTTTAGTCCATCTGATGCGCGTAAAGAGACGAGTCCACTGATATACATAATCATATGTTAGATAAATATTTTTTGAGTAACTTTCATTTTTTTTGCGAAATTGTATTTAACGAATATTTTGAATGTAACAGTCCACCAGGTAAGTTCATGTAGCGCTCTCCCTGCTAATGCGTGCTCGGAGCGTTAGGATGTCAAATACGAGTGGCAAAAATCAAAAGTACTAAAAACAAATGCTTATCGGAGGTGACGGGGTGAACGATTTTGACGGACGTGACGGGAGGATGCTGAGGTAGCTCGAAAACGAACGAGTTTTCGCGTAGGGCAGGGCCGTGCTCGGAGCACGCTTGCGCTCGGCAAGGGCACGCAGTACCCGCGCCGAAAAGTCCGCGCTCCGATTTCTCAGGTATGCACAGAAGGTGGTCATGGCGGGTCACAAGTATAAAGTTTCAGTCCGAGTGGACTCTTGTTTTCTTGTGCAGTGTGAGCGGAAGTTGTGCACTTTGTTAAGTATGCAGAAAGTATTTAATAACACAAAAGAGTAGTGTTAAAAGATATTACGAAATCTTCCATGGAGACTACAAACATTTTCGTTAAGACGCGATCGAATGTTCTTACAGATCGACGTGCCTGCTTCAGTTTTCTTAGTGGCGGGAAGTGCGCGTCGGCGATTGAGATCATTTTCACCTTTAGGTGTGAAAACAATCTCAGACGCTGAGTTTCGTGATCTTTATCCTCAATTTTCGAGAAACTTTGGTGACCGCCGACGTGTAACACTTTGATGAGAATGCTACACGCTGCACTGATTGTGTGCTAGTAGTCAGTTTGTACGAAGGCTTCTATTGGTTTGGTTTGGTTTGGTTTTCTCGTGTTTCCGGGCGCGTCAACTGCTTCGGTCATTAGTCCCGTTAGTGTAGTGCAAGTGTTTTTCTCGGGAAATTGCGGTGATCTTACCCCGCTGGATGGCGAGATCCGGCGCAGACCTACCGCCGGCTAGTGGGGTTTCCCCAGAACCAGGACTCTCCCACCAGCGAGGCACCGCCCCAGTCGGGACAAGCTCTAAGCTCCCGACCAATCTCCCGGAATATGTGGTAGTGTAGTGCATGTTAGTGTAAGTGTGTGTAAGGGGAGAGGATAGGGCAAGAAAGACGAAGGACAGATCGCGCGCGGTCCGTGGCCCGTTTGGTAGGGTACTGCTCCGGCATTCGCCTGGTGTTGATCGGAGAAACCACGGAAAAATACCGATCAGAGCAGCCGGCCGCTAGAATTCTCCTCCAGACAGCAGCTGAAATCGACCTAGCTGAAAAGCTAGTGTCGAAAATCCTGCCGTCGTCAAGACTCGAACTCAGGACCTCCCGGTTAGTGACATCAGTTGTTGCACTGAGCTACCGCTACCGGTGAAGGCTTCTATTGCGTGTAGTCTAGCTTGTAAACTACGGTCGGATAGCCATAGATGAAGCTTTTATTACTGACGGGAAAGATCTATGATGCCAAAAGTGCATCAATTTATGCTCTCCAAATGATTTTTAAAATTTGGTATTGTTTAAACATTTTTCAAGAAATTTTTATACATGTAAATTTGAATTATGTAAATGTGTTTTATAATTAGTGTATTTTAAATTCGTAATATAACAGATTTTACACATTTATTACAAGGGAACGGAATTTATTGTCATAAAAAAGCAAAATATGTACATGTATATTAAGTTATTTTTTTTTAAATATGTAAGAAAAAATAGGAAATATGTGAAATAATTTGTTATGTTTAAATTTCCATTCTTGAAGGGTTTCCGAGCAGAGTACGTTGTCGATCAGATATTAACATGGATTCAGAGAGACTGAAATCAAGTTTTACATCTACAGAAGCAATTATTCGCTAGTTTCATCCGAAATATATACTTTCGTATTATATATAATGTTTACGAGGAGCCGGCGCTCAAGTGAATAGTACCGTGTAGCCTGTGATAGAAAGGGGGGGGGGTAAAGGGAGCATACACTCCCCACACACACCACCTCCAGAAAAGAGATAAGACAATGATCTGAACTTTTTTATCGAGTTACGCATGGGGTCTATGAAACACAAGCAAGCACGTGGTTGAAGTTCCTTCGCATACTATATCCACTCATCCTTGATCCCGAATACGCGGTTTCCAAGAAGCAGATGGGGCGGAGAGAGGTAAGTTTGACCATTAATAACGATGGCCCGGCGTTAATACAAGCGCATTGAGTGTTATTTTAAGTATTTCAGTAACAAAGTTAGTTTTCAATTAATATATATTTCGAATATCGCATGTGAAATGTTCTTCTTCGACCTATAAATATATTAAAATGTATCGAAATATGTAGCAATAGATAAAATATGTAATTATACCAAAATATGTAAAATAAAAATGGTTTCCATTCGTTCAGAATGTCGTGTTAACTCAGAACAATATTAGTCAATGCAGGTATCTTGTCCCTGTAAAAATATGTACTTACATGAAAGACCGTTCCCTATTTATTACATATTCTCACTGTTTCAATTACATTTATGTAGTTATTTTGACGTTTCATACTACATATGTTTTCGGTCTCTATTAATCATTACTCTACAATTTTTGAAGTGCTTTTATTACACGTTCACACAGAAGAGGCATATCGTATTTCTTTAAATGTTTATTTCCAACGTCAGTGTTTTTCTGAAATTCTGTTATATAATACTTAACTTTATTTAATATATATTTTGGTTTGTATTTATTTTATTAAAAAATTTCATTCGAGTTGTTTGTAATTAGTGTTAATGGTTCTCATACACTGCATTTTCTAAGTAGAAAAATATACGTTGTTACCTAGATATATTGATTTAGTGCTTTTGTTCGGGCCCACACGCAAAGGCAGAAAAGGGACGTATAAATAAAACACTTCCTACGCCCTAGGCGGCAACACCGGAAGCGCGGCATGGAAAGTTCCATAGCCGAGCGACACCATCACGCCGCACGCGGTCGGCCACCCGAACCTTCTAAAGCCTTCCAGAACATTTCAAAATTTCAGCAGTTGCCAATTGGACTGTTCAAATTCACCCCTCTTCGCCATACTCCAACCGCTGGAAAAGCAGCCGCTAATTGGCCAGTTCAAATCAGTTCAAATCCCCTCTTCGCGTACCCGCAACCGAAAAGAAATCAGTCGCTAAGATGCAGTGAGTCGCTTTTGCGAGAAGCATGTCTCGGGCTCCGTGTTAAAAGATCACGTAAATTCTTATACAGAAAGTAATATTCTGTGCTTATGTTGTGGCCAAGTGAAAAGCCACATTGTTTCAATTTGTTGTAGTTCAGCATTGTGTATGAATTGAACTGATCAATGTATTTCACACGAAGTTGCAAGTAAGTTGCCAGGCGAGCATATGTTCTCGCACTTCGTGATCCAAGATGGAAGTTCCCTGTATTCTCACATTGAGAACAGTAGCTAGTGTATTTTTATTGTGAAGAACAATTGTGACAACTCAAAGGTTATTAAACATCATTCTGCAAGGTGAAAATTGTGTTTCCATGATAACCCACAAAACTCCTAACGAGCGTCGAAAGGGACTGAGTGGATTGCCTACCTACGTTCAACAACCAATAATACAGTCCACTCCACGCAAAGGCAACCCGCCCCGTCCAGTTTTTATAACTGCAATTTCTGTTTACTTGTTATTCCATGAAACGTTGGTAAAATTTAATATCTCTTAATGATATACCAACCCGTGTTTGACCCAACTCGCAGCATTCGCACGGAGTTTTCTCACCCCTGCTTCCGCCTGGGACACGAGTGACATGGGGAAGCTGATATCGCAGCGTGCCCCAAACCTTTACGAAGAGCATTCGCTTGTTCGTTCGTCTGACGACCCTGGCGTAGGGTATGAGCAGATAATCGTGGAATACACCAACCCGTGACGAGGGAGGGAAAAAATCACTCCTATGGTAGTGTTTATTTCGTGAGACCGAGGCCCAATGATCGCGGGGAGTAGTATGTTGATCGCCAAAACCTTCGTCGATTAATCCGGCTTATATTCGGCCTGACATTGCGTATAGTATAGGAAGATCGTGCAGTATCGCATAGCACCTAAGGACACACAACGGTAGCTCTGCTCTGCCTAATCTGCAGCGATTATACTATAGTAGTAGTATTAGTAATATTAATAATGATAATAATAATAATAATAATGATAATAATAATAATGATAATAATAATAATAATAATAATACAGACAATAACTGCAAAATAGACACGTGGTCAAGAAAGGAACTCCATGGACGCCATGCAAATGATCTCAAGCAACCTCATGTAGACTCAAAAGCCTCAAACACTTGGCTAAAATACGGTAATCTGTTTGGCGAAACAGAGGGGTTCATGGTCGCCATACAGGATCAAGTGATCAACACTCAAAGTTACAGGAAGCATATCCTCACACAAACAATAGATGACAAATGTAGAAAATGCCATACAAGAGTAGAGAGCATACAGCACATCACATCAGGATGCAAATTAATGGCCCATACGGATTATACCTATAGGCACAATCAAGTTGCAAATATCATTCACCAGAAACTGGCAGCAAAATCCAACCTACAAGAAATGACCTGCCCATATTACAAATATGTTCCCGTAACTGTACTTGAAAATTCAAACTTTAAGTTGTACTATGACAGAGAAATTATTACAGATAAAACTATTCACCATAACAGACCAAACATAACCTTTGTAGACAAACGGCAAAAGATTGGCTTCCTGATTGACATTAATGTTCCACAAACAACTAATCTCCAAACAGCACATGCAGAAAAAATAAAGTATACAGAACTAGCAACTGAAGTCAAGGCACTATGGCATCTCCAAAAAGTTCATATTGTTCCTCTGGTCATTTCGTGCACAAGAGTTATACCAAATAACATACATAAAAATTTGGAACTTATTCAAATACCAAAATATACCTATAAAATTATGCAAAAATCGATCATCTTAAACACATGCAGGAATGTTCGAAAATTCCTAAATTGCGACGAAACATGAATTGACCTATGTCTTGGTTATTAATCCGACACAAAGTCAAATAAAAATTCGGTGAATACCGAGAAAAAATGTATAATAATAATAATAATAATAATAATAATAATAATAATAATAATAAATCTCCACAAACTATATCTCCTTTAAAACGTCCACACCAATTTCCGACGCTGAACCACCAACCATCAAGGAAATAGTAGAGACTATCAAAGTTCTGAAAAGCAACAGAGCCCCAGGAGAAGATGGAATTATTGCAGAACTCTGGAAACTAAATGATGAAAGATTAACGGGGAAAATTCATAGGATCATATTAGACATTTGGGAAACTGAACAGATCCCTTCTGAATGGAAATGCGCAATTATCCATCCACTCCATAAGAAAGGGGACAAAACCGATCCGAATAATTACAGGAGAATCTCACTCTTGCCGGTCACGTATAAAATTCTCTCAAAAGTCCTCTTGAATAGGTTAGAAGAACAAGCTGATAGACAGATAGGAGAATACCAGGCTGGTTTCCGCAAGGGATACTCCTGCATAGAACAGATCTGGAATCTGAAAATGATTCTCCAGATGAGAAACACCAGAAACACAGTGGTCACGTTTGTGGACTTTAAGAAGGCCTACGACAGGGAAACACTCTACAACACACTAGAAGAATTCGGTATCGACAGAAAGACAAGAGCACTCATCCGGCACACTTTAACTAACACAATTTCCAAAGTTAAATTCATGGGGGAAGTTTCCGAACCATTTGAGATCCAAACTGGACTGCGACAGGGTGACGGACTTTCGCCGTTGCTTTTTAATATCCTTCTCGAGAAAATTATCAGGACTTGGGAAAAAGAAGTGAAAGGTATCCAAATTGGTATAAAAAAAGGGAATAGGTTCCGTGTGAAATGCTTAGCCTTTGACCTCGCAATTCTCACAAATAATAGAAAAGAGGCCACAGACGCCATAGAGAAACTACACGAAATTGCACATAAAACTGGTCTTCAAATTTCGTACGAAAAAACACAATATTTTTTATTTCATTTATTTTACGTCAAAAAAACAGTTAAAAACTGCGTATGACATGCTATGGGGAAAAGTGAATTGTGTGCACATTTTCAAAATTCTGTGATCCCTACACTAAGTCATATACTACTTAAATTTTGAATTTTGAAAGGGAGAAGAAAAAAAAACTCCCATGTTGTAAAATCTATTTTCAAAAATAAATAAGCAATAAATTTTGAATTTTGAAAGGGAGAAAAAAAAAACTCCCATGTAATACAATCTATTTTCAAGGATAAATAAGCAATAAATTTTGGCTCTTATTACTTCTTGCCGCGACAATATGGAAACGATAATTTGAATAATTGTATTTCCCACTGAATTCTAGACGACGTGCACAGAAAATGAAGTTACATTTATGTCCAGAAGCAAAACAAGGGGCCATCTCAGCATTTGCTCAATGGATCAGGGAAACTGGTCGAAAAACCTGATCGAGATGGGGGTCATTTACCCGGAAGCTGTAGTACAATAGTTGTTACAGGTTGTTTATACTCATTTATACAGTCAGGAATTAAAAAGTAATGTAGCGAGATTTTTAAAATTAATTTCCTTCTCTAATTGTATAGCAGTTATGCAGCAGAAACGATTTCACTTGGGATTTAAACTTTTCTATTGAATTTAATCGTTTAATGTCATCTGGCAAAGTGTTGTAAAATAATGTACATGTATTGTATGTGAACTTTTTGTAATGAGCTGTTGATACTGTCACCTGATGAATATGATTTCTACGTCGAGTGTTGTGGTAATAGACTTCGGCATTTTCTGAAAATATATTCCCGCCCTTGAGCAAGTCATTTTTCACAAAAACCACTGATTCGTAAATAAAAAGACACGGTAATGGTAGAATTCCTGAATCACGTGGGTGGGATTTGGTTATTATTCGTACAATTCGTGTTTGTAATCTAAAAGTCTGGGAGCTATAAGCTGTATTTCCCCAGAATATTATGCCATATCTCAGGCGGGAATGAACATTCGCATAGTATACACAATGAGCAGTATGAAGGCTGACTGAATTTGCAAGAATTCTGAACGCGTAATGAACTTAATTTTGTGTTCAATTCATTTAAATGGACGTTCCATTTAGGTTTGACTGAATTGAGAGATCTAAAAAATTTGTTGCCTTAACATCAGTCAATGGTACAATGTTCATTTTCAATGGAGCACAGAATTGTTTATTTGAAATGGAAAACTGCATTAAAACCGTTTTCTTTTCATTTACTATTAATTTGTTATTTCGGAACCAATTTGAAACATCTGATATTGTACTACTTACTGTTTCTTAGATACATACATACATTTCTTAGATACAATACATACACACATACATTTCTTAGATACAATACATAGAAAGAGTGCCACAAGACAAACTGCCTATCGAAACAACCTACGGGACAATCATACAAGTGCCGCATTTTAAATATCTAGGAGAAATCATCCAACCATCAGGGATCAACCTAAGGGCCAATGAGGAGAGAATAAGAAAATTGCAGAGAGCATACAAACTCACATGGAACTATTACAACAAAAAGTCCGTATCCATTAACGCAAAATTAAGACATTATAACACTGCCGTACTTCCTGAGGCACTATATGCCGCTGAAGAAACAAGAAAGGAAAATTCTCAGAAAAATTTTTGGACCGGTACAAGAGCAAGGGATTTGGATGAAGAGGCCCACATTAGAAATTTATAAGCACACTGATAAGATTACGGACACATTCAGAAAAAGAAGAATGCAGTTCTACGGACATATTCATAGGATGAATGAAAACAGAATTTCAAAAGGGATTCTCATAGTCATCAACTCAGGCAGGGGAAAAACAAAATGGATTAAAGAAGTCGAGGAGGATCTCAGACAAGCACACGTTACAATAAATGATGCAGAAAATAGAAAAGAATTCAGGAACACCATCAAAAAATATACATTTGAAACCGAAAGTAAGAAGAGACCAGGATGTAAATGGACAGCAGAGCGGAAGAAACAACACAGTGAACACATGAAGAAAATATGGGCCCAGAGCAAACACAAACAACATCATAAAGGAATTCAAGTTCAAACGCTCTCTTTAAATGGGAATAATCGTGAATAATAATAATAATAATAATAATAATAATAATAATAATGACTTTATTTATGTGGTGAAACTCCGGCCGTCAGGCCCGCTCTTCTGCCTAACCACGGAATAATCGCTGTTCCGATGGACTATTTCCCGGATGACGGTGAGCGCGATCGGAAGTAATGGGATCGACCGGACCGGCGGGTAGATGACTTCCCGCATCGCTGACGGCATCAGGACGAGTGGGTGGCAGCAGAGGTGTATGACCCGGACTTCCAGCCTGGACGCATGGCCGTGGGTGCAGCGGGCGCGAGAGGAAGCTGTGAAACCACCAGGGCCTTCCAGAAGGGCTCCCCCTCTCTCCGCGACCGGAGGCAGACGGTCGAAGGTATATAGACAGTCATAATAGAAGTACATAGACAGACATAATAGAAGGTCGGTGAAGAAAGTAGACTCAGCAAAATGTATGTGCTAATCCATCAATTTATTAGAGACACTAATTACGAGAGAAGAGTGAGAAGAACAATATTCCACTAATAATCTCAATAATATTAAAAAAATATCCATATACTCTGAAACAAGCGCATTGCGAATTTTCCACCTGTTTGTATTAGAAATTCCTTTAATTTCGTAAATGACCTATTTATCAAACCAGATCTCTTTTCTTAAATTGTCACCTTCAAAAATTACAGTGGCCAATAGTACCTTGCGTGCGCCAATTTTAGTCATCAAGGATAAGCATCAAATAATCAATGCCGTGCCAGAGAGTATAGCAGGTCAGCTACTACGCAACAGAGAGGAAGCGGGGGCAGTGAGAATTACATTGTTAGTTGTAATTGTAAAATTTGTGGAACGAACTCTTAGACCCGATGGCAAACATCCCAAGTCGAATTACGACAAGGGGGCCAACCCATCGCTCTATATTACTAATTTCCAATATGCACAGAAACTGAAAGAAAACTGTGCTGCCTCTAGCCGTGTGAGTGGGTGATATGGTTTTGAACTTGATTAAAATGCAATGAAACAGTTATGAATTTTACTATAAAAAAAATCTGACGGTGTTATTCAGGCTATTCTCATACTCAGTACATCACTGCTCACGCCTCATCTGACGTCATGCGTCAGCAATGCTCTGTGGAAGAGGTTGGCCAACATCAAGTATTTGCTATTCCCGTGTTGAGATATGGAACGGCAAAGTTTTAGATATTGGTATTTGAAGAATTGTACTGGCTAGTTAACGCCGCAAGCATGTTTCCAAACTGCAAAAATATTTGTTCTACCTGGGATCTGAATCTAAACACTTCGGTCCCGCAGGCAATGAACTTCTAGTAGACCACGCTTGTATTCAAATAACAGTCCTGAGGCATCAAATGTTGATTTTTCGCACTTTTCGTAATTTCGGAAGTTTTTATGAAAATTGATCCTTTGCCAGATATATAAGATATTGATATATTCAAGTAAAAAAGAAAAAAATCGAAGGCGTTTTGAAATGTTTTAAAATGTTCATTTGACTAAAAATTTCACAGAACCTACTCTTTATTGTGAAAAAATTGTACACGAGATTTACTTAAAGATCTAGTTTTCAAGAACAGATTTCACAGGTGCCCACTCATTTACTGGAACAAATGTCCCTGATTTTTCCCAGTCTTCAGTGCGTTCTTTTAATTGCCTTCCATGTAGGTTTTGTATTTTCTTACTACTTACATAAAATATTAAAGCTGCCCCGATTGTAATTCATCAGCTTTCTTATTTTGCTGTGGCGTACAAATTCCCAACATTTCCTCAATAAATAAAAATCGGGCAAAAATTAACAGTACTAATGTTTTTACGGATAATATCAAGTTTTATAACCATTTCAAAGTGTTTTCTTACGGATCCTTCTACACATTCCATGATTTTTCACTGACTTTTCCAGAGCAACGAAATTCCCTGATTTTTTTTTCTTCAGTTTTAACGTTTTCAAAAAATGACCAACCTGTTTTATTCAGAAAGAAAATTCTGCCTCTAATAATGGTAATAGTCAAAATAACTTTTAACTTTAGGAATTTTCGAAAATTTTTCGATTTTTTCTGAAAATTTCACACATGGCATTTTTATAAATGTACTTTGCTATTATTGAGGGAAAACTTGAAGAAACTGGTGCTTCAACTGCACATACTTTCTCGCATTCTTTCTAAATTTGATATTTCCGCAAATTCAGACCGGGAGAGGTGGCTCAGTTTATCAACTGATGTCACTGCAGTGCCTTTGACCGGGAGGTCCTAGGTTCGAGTCCCGACAGCGACAGGATTTTCGACACTAGCTTGTCAGCTATGACGGATTCAGTCGCTGTCCGGAGAATTCTAGAGGCCGGCTACTCCGATCAGTTGTTTTCCGTGGTTTCTCCGATCAACATCAGGCGAATGCCGGGAGCTTAGACCTTGTCCAGACTGGGGCGGTGCCTCGCTGGTGGGAGATACCTAGTTGTGGGAAACTCCGCTAGCTGACGGTAGGTCGGCGTCGGATATCGTTATTCAGCGGGAGACGATCTCCGCCACCTCCCGAGGAAAAAACGTTCACTACAGTTACGGGAGTAATGACGTCAGTAGTTGCGTCCGGAATCACCAACAATCAATCAACCAACAACGCAAATTCAGATAGTTCAACGAAAATGAGACCCGCGCAACTTTTTAAGTCGCCCCTTCTTTCCGTGAAAAAAATTGAAGCGGTTATTGAGTAAATTGTTTATATATAAATTGCATTCATGTGAAGCATAAAAGTATGAGAAAACTTCTCGTTTCTTCAAAAGAAAATTGTACATGACCTTTTCTAATGAGCTGATTTTTTTCAACTAATTTTGTCTGACAAAAATCTCCATCCTCAATTTTGTAGTTTTCAAAGTTAACTTTGTTCAATTTTCAAAAATACGGAGAGATCGACGAAAATGGGACTAGCACCATATTTTTACCGACTCTTTCGAGACATACGAGATAATTTAAACAAAAAAATTCAAGAATTTGAGAAAGAATGTTTTAAAAAAAATAAAAATCGCGTACATTTCGCAAAAAAATGCACGAAAACTACTCATTTTCGAAAAATTGAGCAAGACATTATGTCTTAAGTTTTCGCTTAGGAAAAAATTTCTATCTTCAATATTGTAATTGTAGGAAGGTACACATTCGTATACCATGCGTTGGCTGCTGCTACACTTTCTACCAGGAGGATTGCTCCCCGGGGCGGGTACCTATGCTCTGTGGCTTTTATTCGCACCCGTATTCCAGTGCAAGAAACCGGGTCAGGGTCAGTGCATCAACTGATCAGTGCAACCGGGTCAGTGCATCAACTGATGTCACTGCAGCGCCTCTGACCGGGAGGTCCTAGGTTCGAGTCCTGACGGCGGCAGGATTTTCGACACTAGCTTTTCAGCTAGGTCGAATTCAGTCGCTGTCTGAAGGAGAATTCTAGCGGCCGGCTGCTATGATCGGTAGTTTTCCGTGGTTTCTCCGATCAACACCAGGCGAATGTCAGAGCAGTACCCTACCAAACGCCCACGGACCGCGCGCGATCTGTCCTTCCTCTTCCTTGTCCTATCCTCTCCCTTTACACACACACTTACACTAACATGCACTACACTACCACATTCTGGAAGACCAGTCGGGAGCTTAGAGCTTGTCCCGGCTGGGGAGGTAGGAGTCCTGGTTAGGGGGAAACCCCACTAGCCCACGGTAGGTCGGCAACGGATCTCGCCATCCAGCGGTGGAAGATAACACCCATCTCCCGGGGGGGGAAACATGCACTACACTAACGGGACTAATGACCAAAACAGTTGACGTGCCCGGAAACACGAAAAAATCAATCAATCCAGTGCAAGAACATCATCAGGATGGTATCCGGATCCCGCCGGAACGCGGTTACCCTTCACGGGAACTTCCCCAATTAAGCCTGAGTCGTGCCACTCAGCCATCTCAGGACTAGTAGAGGTCTGCATTCACCGCGATTTTGCCGGCCCGCGTTCGCTGTCCCCTATTTCTCTAGAGACCTTGAGCCCGGCCGTCCATGGCAAACCGGTTGCGGGCTCCCGGCCGGGACCACCGAGTGCTATACCGGTCGTCAATAACTGGCGGACTCCAATCCGGCGGGACTCGCAAGACTCGACCACCACGTTTGAGTAAATATCGGATCCAGGGAAAGGAAGTATATTGATTAAAAATTAAATTTTGTAAAATGGAAATAATTGGTCGTTTATTTCAAAAATAAAATAAACGACCAGCTATTTCCATTTTACAAAATTTAATTTTTAAATGGAATATTATATATATTGTATATTTAATATTATTTTCAACTCCAAAATTCGACTTCCCGACGCACTGGAGAGCCTGCACTGAAACTACTGAAGTTCTACCTGAGAATTAACGTTATCTTGCTTAGTGGTCGCGTGGATTACTATTGTAATCCACTATTGTGTTACTAGTGTAATTACTATTGTAATCCACTCGTATTCATTCGCTGTTTACAGCGAGAGTTGACAAACTTTTGGCACGAACTTTTCGTAGAATTATATTTATAAGAATTTTTATAAGATATTAAGATTATAATTTATAAGAATTATAAGAATTTCGCATTTTCGAATTATAGCAAAATATTAGCAAAATATAACTTAAGTGATAACTGCCGCACTAGCGATAAACGCCAGAAAGAGCTTCGTTTAGAATAGTAATCCACTCCACCACTCGCGGTTGTTTCTGACCTAAGCTGATTATACGAATATCACTGTAATCGCTGCTCTGAATGTTTATGCACTTACATTTAACAACAGTTGACCAGAGGGGATTTCTAAAGGACCTTGCTTCGTTCTTTATTAAACCAGAAATGAAAAAGAAGATCGAGAGAAAATCTGTGCCGACAGCAATAAGAACACGCGGAAGACTTCTACTAGGAATCCGAGAAGGGGCCGTGGGTTTAGCGGAGTCACCAAAGGGCAACGTGAGATGTGGAACATCGAACGAAACAAGAGCACTGGACAATACTGCGAAAATTGTGTCCATTGGGTGTGACGTTTTCAGAAAATCTGTGGGATATTTATCTGATGTTGACATTGAAACACATTCAGAAAAGAGGCTCCAGATGTTTAAACAATTTTGTCAAACTGCTTCATTTAAAAATCGTAATGCAAATTATAACAAATGCACAACACATACAGAGCACAATAATTTCCAAAAACAAATATCTACTCCATGTATTTTATTATATTTATTTAAAGGCATAATACAAGCATTTTTGTGTAGCACCGTAGAAGTCCTAATAAGTCAACATTTTAATGAATAATTTTGTATTTTGTAACTGTTCAGTGTTTTAGATACCATTACTCGTCCATATTTGAACCAAGGGTATTTTGTAAAAATATTGTTAATAAACTTTTTAAAAAAATTGATTACAATTGTAATCCTTGCAACCACTCACGTTCCAATTCTGAGCGCGACCACTGAAGGGTTAAAGGTATTCACGTGTTTCAGATAAATGTCGTTTCTTGTAATAACGAGATATCGGATAGTTAGGAAGTTGCCCTTTTTTATTCTAATGAACATTTTTAAAGGCTACATATGGAAGAATAATAAAAAATTAACAATTCTAACGGATATTTATTTTGCCCATTTTCACAAATTTATTTTAAGGGCCACGCATTTTTAAACTTCTAAGACTTTTTCTTGAAATTCATTGTTTTCTTTTGGTCTAGGATAAATATGTTTAAATCATTTTCAGATTTACTAATCCCAGTCGATCGGTGTTGAACCACTATTCCTTGTCTATTTCTGATCGAGATGTCATTTGCTTTGAATTTGACATACAGTATCTTTAAGGACAACGAGCTCGCTTTCTTCTCAATTCTTCATACAAAGGAAAGAATCGATGGATCGTAGATGACCGGTGGCTCATAGGTGAACGCTGGGCTCCGATTCATGTTATGCAAACATTCACTCGCATCTAAGAAAAGTCTATATCCCCGACTTCCGACATGGATATCTAGCCGACCCCGATGTTTTTCTACGGCGGTAAGGGAAAGGGGAAGAGAATGTTCTGTTTATTAATAGAATTACAAGATATGTCTCTTTCATATGCCAGTAATGGGCGTTAATAACTATTAGAACATTTATTTTTGTCATTTCTAGGCTTGTACTAAATTACAATATTAGGTATTTTTCTATCGCCCAACAATGTAATAAATTCATTATTTCTTCCTTGTTTTATATGCCGGCGGCGGCGCAGAATCTGCATAACAGTCGACCGCTCGGTGACGCTCGACTGTTCTGCAGATAGAGAGCCGATAGGAGGCCGGTTGAAATGTTCGTTAAAAAGCTATCTCCCCCCAAGCAAGGTCCACCCTTCCGCCGAGCGTCGGCGCGAGAATCGAGCGGTTGTTTTCGCCCGAATGCAGAGCTCTAGCTACTAGCTTCCCACGCTAGCTCAGGTCCCAACCCGTCTCCTCTCTGCCTTCACTATCGACGTGAATGCCGCCGGAATATCTGATAGGGGGGTTCGTGCTGGCCGCGGGACTTTTATACGTGGGTCTGGCGAACCGCCTTCACCTTGAAGCAAACGACCTGAGTAACATGGAGTAACTGTCAGAGTGGACCTTACCTCCTTCACTAAACTAACGCCTTGCTACCACGACCGTCTGCCCCCTGACTTTTAACGAACATGAGACCATTAAGCGACTCTTAAGCGTCCTTTACGCTATCCGAGTATAAAGTTTAATCGAACAATTTGGAGACATTTTTGAGAAAATTTTGAAAACGTTTTTGAGGTTTCATGTAAAGTACCCTCAAATATCAAAATATCCGTTTGAAACTAACAACGCCTCAAGTTCGTTCAGATTGACCGAGGAATATCAATTTTTGAGAAAATCGGCTAAACGGTTTAGGCACAGAGGACGTTTGGTCGTCAACAGAATTTTCAGTATCAAGAACCCATAAAACCGGATTCTGGCTACACATGTTAGAGTAAGTAATTTACTAAATATAGGAACGGAATTTATCCATTTTTCGTTACCAAAGCCCGAGAATAAAAGTTTTTCTGTCGAAAATTCGCCGTTTCCAGGCGCCCGATTACAATACTTTCTCTTCTTACATTCGTAAGGGCGAGAAAGTAAAAATTGGAGCTACGTTTGAGAAAATTTTGTAAATGGCACAGTAAATGTACCCCGTCAAATAAAAATACCAATTTCAAATTCGATGGGTCACAGTGTCAGAAAGATTGTGGAATATCCATTTTCATGAAAATCCTGTGTACAGTTTAGGTGCTAGTGTGTTCACAAATAGATGTTTTGAGATAGAGAAAAAAACACTTATTCGACATGAGGGACCTTTAAAATGAGCATTTTCCTGTATATCTCGACATTGTTTTGCAGCACAACGTAACTTTCTCTATATCACATACACAAGGAAATTACACAGGGGCAAAGCATATTCACAAATTTGGGCATATTAATGTTGACAATTTAGATAGTGATTGTCTTACCATTACAAACTGACAAAGCTGGAAGATCTGTGAAAATTCAGAACACATTGTATCCTTTAGGTGTTTGGCTTTTGTTTGAGTCATTTGACCACTGGAAAAATCGAAAACCTCTTCACTTAGTAGTTTTAAAATAGCCATGTTGTTTTGACACAGACTCTCATTAGTTTTACTAGCTCCAACAATATCTGGTATGAAAGATTCCCAGTTCTTTGGCCACTCACGCTTCAATACCTGAAAAATATATAGCATATGATTAATAGTAGTCTTGGCTTCATTTGCATCCACAACAGAAGACAAAAAAGAGCAGAAAACTTCATTTTATTTTTAAACTGCAGTCATTTATGGGTTATTAACTACACGTAATTTAGTTGAATTTGTACATTATATTTTTTGATTGAAAACCAAATGTATGTCAAACAAAATTCTGTCACGAGCTAAAAGATCTTAAGTAGATAGATATAGTTACGGATTTAAGAACTTTTATCATGCAATCGCAGAATTATACGTTATAATGCTATGGTTAAGAAGTTATAATAAGTGGCTGTAAACATATATATGTCGAGTCTGTTTGCACTTTTATACATCATCTTTACTGATGAAATTTCTAATATGTTACAAATATACATTTTGACAACACAATTATGAGCGGTTTCACTGGGTACAATTAAAGCTCATTTTATATGTAATTGAAAACCCTTTTTACGCAGTTCTAAATAAAAATGACATGTTTACCCTGGCGGTATTCAATGTAGGAATGCATTGTAATATCCCAACTAGTGGTGTTCAACAGCCCACGGCACTTTCTATTTGCAATTTTCAAAAATGTAGAGTTCAACAAAAACTGGATCTGCTCCATTTTTAGAAGGGAACTTTGCTCCATCAGAGAAAAAATAACCAAACATTTTTAGCCGTTTTGAAAATATAATTTTATTGCACGCAAAATTATGCCAAAACTCTACAGTAACGCCCTTGATGTGATGTGTCTCTTACACCGCCATCGCGACTGGGACCCGGGGAGCACATCTGACTCCACACCGGCGGAGGTTGTCCGGAAGCTGGCGAATTGCAGTAACACTGCACCAGGGGCGGACCGCCTCATTTTCGAGCATCTAAAAATAGTGGACCCGGAGAGCAAAATTTTGATTTTGATATTACATTGTGCTCTCCTGACCCTATGTATCCCTGATGCATGGGGCAGTCCCGCATGGCCCTCATCCACAAGGGCAGGGACCTAAGCAACTGGCGTCCGATAACGGCTAAAATACATAAATTGTATGCGGGCTTGTTACCGGACCGCCTTAGCACCTGGAGAGTGTAATACGGGGTTCTATCTACGGTGCAGAAGGGTTTCCGACTGTTCGACGGCGTGTCGGAGCAGAGCTACCACATAGGTAGGGAACTCCATCTCGGCCGTCGCGGCCGGAGGAACCCGAGCCTGGCCCAGATCGACCTGGTCAATTCGTTCGGGTGCGCACCGGCTTCGGGTAGCTTGCCCATTTAAATAAGTGGGCAAATAATTTCACAGCGTAATTTCATTGCATTAGACGCCCCATTCAATCTACGCGCCGCATCGACCCCATTCCAACTTCTCCCTTTCCCGCAAAAATGACTACTCCCCACTACTTGCACCACCGCTCTCGCGTGCAGACGACTGGCGCAGGAGCAGACGTGCAGACCTGCTCTGTGAACTTCAAAGCAGAAACTTTACATTATGGACAAGGATGAGTGGTGCAAGAATAAGGGATATAAAACTATCTTGCATATTTTCTCATGTCTTCAATGACTTAAATTTGGGATCAGGAATATCACCTGCATCAAGAAAGAAAATAGGAAGCTAGAGCAGAAAGATAGAGATAAAGAGAAAGACGAGTACATATTCACATTAGACTTACAGACCTTGTTGCCTAGGTCTGTTAGTGTTTTTCTTTTATTTCACAAAAGTAAATTAGAGATACGTAATGTCACCGTGTACTAAGGTCTAATGATGGTCTCATTACCTTTGAAACGAAACAGAAGGTTCACTTACAGCTAATGAATTTGGTACAATCATTTGTAATGTCATGTTGTCGGAACTACCACTCGTTAATAATTCCAATAAAATGTGTTGTATAGTGATGATTGCAACTATCAGAACAAAATTCAACACTATCGAATGCTCTACTGCATTTATTTCTGACAAATGACTTTCAAATTGAGCAGAAGATTCGAGAAAAAGGGCACACTAAAATGGGTGCCTCCACGCATTCCAACACAGACTCTAAAGAATGAGACAATAAACGTGCCAGCAGATTACATAATTTGAAAAAATGCTGTTAAGAAACCTCGCCCCTACGATGTCCAATTCTAGAACCATGCATTTTTCAGTAATTTGACCCAAAATGTTATAGTACCATCCATCCAGGAAAGAAAGATCCATGCGTCGGAATATTAGCATGCATGGGAATACATGCGTGGTCGATATTAGGGGTTTGAAGTACACTGTTTCAGTCAAGAAAAGAAGGAAACATCTGGCCCTCGATCAAAGAAACGACAAGGAAGGTGTTTTTTACGAATAGATGATCTTGATCTTTTCAGTGAGGTGTAGGTGGAGATTTGAGCATTTTTCAGACTATCAAAAACCGTTAATGTTGTGGATCGCATAATAAAAATTTCCCCAAATGAATAAAATTTACACAACCCTAAGGAAATTAACAAATAAACTAAGAGGTGCTACAACAGCACATTCATTCTCACATTATTGGGAACTGTTCCGTAATACTGTTATTTTTGCAATTTCTGCCTTAATTTCAGCCATCACTTGAAAAACTTCGAACAAATTCAGACGAAGCGCCTGCGGTGCCTATCTGCTAATCCTTCAATAGTCAGGAACAGTAGCACTTTCATACTTCTACAAAAGAAACTACCCAAGAATAAATCTCAAATGTTACAATATTTGCAACGCATAATATAAACAAGAATGATTCAATTCTGTAATAATGTCTTCTTTAAGAAATATGTAAAGGTGGCTATCCTAGACTTACTGGAGTCAATACGTTTTTATATTGATTTTATATATTACTGAAATTAGAGATATTTGGAAATTTATGAAGAAAACTTACAGAAACCACGCGTTTCCTTAGTTGCTTTGTTGTGATAGAGAAACAATACAATATATTCCAATTTACGTATCATTTTCAGATGAAAATATAGACAGAATGAAAATAAAAATTAGCTATACTATTTATATTATGCAATACGTTTTTCCGACATTTTTCATACAAAACATTAATGGTATAAAGAAGTCTAAGAACACTAGCTGTTGCCTTGTAGTTTGGATGTTGGTTAATCAAAGGCTACGAGAAAAAGAAAACTAGAATTAAAAGTTACCTGGGCCCCCAAGTTCGGGATTGATTGATTTTGTCGTGTTTCCGGGCGCGTCAACTGCTTTGGTCATTAGTCCCGTTAGTGTAGTGCATGTAACTAAGTGTGGGCAAGGGGTAGGATAGGACAATGAATGGGAAGGAAAAATCGCACGCGGGCCGTGATTCGATTGGTACTGTACTGCTCGGCATTCGCCTTAAGTTGATGTGAGAAACTACGCAAAACTAACATTCAGAGAGCAAACGGCCGCTAGAACTCATTAAAAAATTCAACTAATGGTGCTACAATAGCCTACATTTTCTCTCATAATTGGAAAGTTATGCAATATTGAAATATACATTGTTTTACATATTTAAATTACAAATTCTGCCATTAAAAACTCAGTTATAACTTAAAAAATCCAATTCAAATCAAGTGATTGTATTTTTTTTATTTATTCAAGTATTACTTTTTCATGAAAAGTTTAATTTTCTCTTTTTAATAGGAAAGCACTTTGAGAAAATTTGTGAAATGTGAAATGAAAGCTTTGAGAAAAATAAATTATATTTTTCATTTGTGACAATAACGTTATAAACTGCTCCTATTTACCTTCAGTAAGTAGTCCGTAAATAATTTTACGTTAACTTTAGTCAATGCTCTGCACATGCGTTTTGTTTAGTGTGGCAGTATTCATGTTATTAGTAATTGTAAGAATTTGTGCATCGTGGTCACTGTAACCTAGATTATTCGTTATTATTTCATATCTAGTGGTGGTTTTGTTATTCATAATTTGATCTATTGCTGGTAGTGATTTAAGTGTATTCCGTGTAAGTACGTTCACTGTAATACCTAAATTAAAAGAATGAATTAAATTGAGAAACTGTTCTTTTTCGTGGGATTCGCTCAGAAAACCAATATTGAAATCTCAACTTACAACGATGGATTTAAAAGAGAGATAATTAATTTTGTTCCGAGTTATCTGTAGAGTTTCTAAGAAATTGAAATAATCTAAAGCTCGCTTTGTTGGAGATCTGTAGATGCAAAGTAAAATAATTTCGAGCGTAGTAAGATGTTCGATTATTTCAAAAACGTTTTTAATTGCATAAAAATTGAATTTTGACAAGAAGGTAGAATCAATATTATTTCTTACGTTAATACATGAACCTCCATAAGCAAGCCCTTATTTGATTCCCTCGCTCTACAATAAGATCCTGCCAGGTAAAAACTAGGAATTTGGAGTGTGTGCAGAACATTACGAGATAACCAATGTTCTGTAAAGCAAAGAACGTATATTTGATCACACTGTAATGCTGCCTCAAATTCAATTTTATTTGTAAGAGATTGCACATTATGAAGCATTATTTGCATCTTTTGCATGTACCTACATGGATGCTTTTCTGCTGTATCTGACTGTAGTTGCTATTTTAATCACATTTTTACCTCGAGTGCGTGGTCGAAGAAGTATCGTGTCCCAGTAGTGTTAGGAGATGAGGAAGGAGGGGTTACAGATATAGGGAAATGAATAATGGGAGAGGTAGTACAAGGATTAGGTTGAGGGGATAAGGTAATTGGGTCCAAAGGGGTTCCGGAGGATGGAAGAGAACTAGGAGATGTAGGTGGGGATGAGTCTTGGGTAGGAAACTGCTGAGGTGTAAGGGATATGATTTGCAAGTTCGCTACCGAGTGCAGGTTTTCTGACAAGGTTCAAGTGAAGACCATGCCGGGTGAAGTGTTTTTCTGAAAGTTAAGCTCAAATAATTTAACATGTGTGCCTCTCAGATGCAGTTTTAATTTGTTGTTTGCGTGTCAAATTTCTTTGCACGGTACAGTTTGTTGTAACAGAAGGACAGAGTCGAGATTACAATGTTCGTGTTTTGGGCCGCACGTTGTAGTTTGTCAACATGTTGCTCAGGTGTAAAGTGGCCACCCAAATTGATGTCATTCTGCCCTCCTATGATGATGACTACCTTGTTTGGTGACTTTTTGTGTGGGTGTCCAATTCACTGATCACGTCGGCAAACCTCCCGTTAGGTTTAAACACCCACGTGACAGAAATTGGATGGCAGTTTCCCACTGAGCAGATTTGTCGCCCATGGCTATTTTCTAAAATTAGTACCTTTTTGGTGTGCTCAGTGGGAATGTCCTTGTTTACTTGTGAGCCAGGTTGCGCAACTCTACGGGTCTTTGTTTCTTTGCGCTTGTTAGCCTGTTTGCGTCGGTTTGTGGGTGGGTGTGTCGATGATGCGAGCGGGTAGTAAGGATTGGGAAGGCAAGGAAAATGATTGTCATAATCTAACACAGCAAATCTCTTTTCAGTCATGATTGGTAGTGATGATTGTGTTTTTGTGGGGCACATCTGCGTCTATTTCAATAACGAGGAACAGTAGACTTTTCTAACTTTTACCAATGAAACAAACATAAATAAATTTAACTGTTACAGTATTTGCAACACATTATACAGAAAAGAAAGAATATTTGACACAAACTTGCCTTGATTACATAAAAGTAAGCTAACAATTTTTTATAGCAAAAACCTTTCTTAAATCTATTTCATTTCGTAAGAATTGTATCTATATGATACGATCTTCAAGACCGCCAACAATTAGAAGCGTTCGAATATAATTTGAAACTGCGTTGCCGTTTTGCGAACAGACAGCGCTTCAAATCAAACGCCGGAAATTCGAATGTCATTCCGAATTTATTACAAATTTCGAAAATACAGAGAGTGAGCCGAAAATGGAACCAGCACCACTTTCTTAATCGTTCTTTGCTACATACGTGCAAAAATTTGGACCCGTTTCTGAAAAAATAATTGTTTTAAAGTTAAAAATTGCTTACATTTGACGTAAAATTACGCAAAAAATTCATTTTCGAAAAACCGAACGTCACTTTATTTCAAGATGTTTCTGGTGATGATATTTCATTAATAAAACCTAGAGGCGCTTCAACAGCACATACTTTCTCGCATGATTGAAAAGTTACGCAATATTAATATATTGTAGCACCTGCCATACTCAAACCTCAGTTATAACTTGAAGTCTAATTCAAACGAAATCGTGAATATTTGCATTTATTTCGATTGTCAGAAACACTAGACATTTCTTACTTTTAGAAATGAAACAACATGAATAAATTAAACTGTTGCAGTATTTATAGAACAATACAGAAAAGAAAGAATAATTTCACTCAAGCCTACCTTGATTACATTTGAAGTGAGCTTTCATTTTTTAAATTCCATAATCAGCGATTAAAACTGCTTTAAAACAAAATTGTTTGTTAGTTTTAAGGTAAATTTATTACTTTCCTTCAATCTATTTCCTTTCATAAAATATCTACATCATACAATCATCGTGACCGACAACAATGGAATGAATTCGCAAATTTTGAAACATCTGTGTTGCTATTTCGGTGTCATCTGTGTTGCTTCAACTGAAACGAAGCGCGCGAAATTTTTTGTTGCAATTTTCGAAAATGCAGAGTGGGTTCAAAATAGGACCATCACCACTATCTTTACAGTTATTTACTACATACAAAGAAAAAGAAATTAAAGACAAAATTCGAAGCAGTTTCCGAGAAAATTGTTTAAAATGGTTTTAAACGCGCTTATGTTCCACGCAAAATTACGCAAGTCATTTTCGAAAATTTGAACATGACATTATTTAAAGGTCAGTTTCTGATGAACACATTTCATCTAAGGAAAAACATCTTCAGTATTTTAGTTGTAGGAAGATGCCGAAAAAATTGAACTTTTGCAATTTTCGAATAATGGGGTATTTCAACGAAAATGAGACTGCGCCATTCTCTTGAACGTCCTTCACACTACCCAACAACAAACTTTAATCAGAAACGGAGCCTTTTTTTTTAAATTTTGAAAATGTTTCAGGGGCTTCGCGTAAAGTATCCCCAGAATTACAATAAATTTCGAAAAAGCTAGTCTGAAACAACGCCAGACTTTATAAACGCTATCCGCAGCACGCAATCGAGATAAGTATAACAGAGCAAATCGGAACAAAATCACATCCGCTGCATAGAAAAAAGAAAATTTTCAATTTTCAATGGAAATATACCCATCGCTATTTAATTCACAAGTTGAGCGTATTCTTATTGGTCGGAAAATATACTCAGACCAAATTCTCATGTTCGTGAAGATACTGAGCAAATGCTTCTTTACTATTCACCCCCCCCCAAGGTTTTCTGTGGTTGACCGCCGACTTCTGAAACAATATTGAATAAGGAACACTTTGTTCCACAAGCCAGGCGAGACACTTTACCATTTGCTTTGATACCGGGTGGTCAGTTTAAAATGCCATCTTCAATAGGTAAAGTCAAATGCATTGAAGTCATTCTACATCAAGAGGGCTAATTTTGGTCCAACCATCTCCGATTTTGATGAAATTTTAACGTACTGTGTCCGACGTGTCTGAAAGGAACTGTTGTGAAACTGTAGCATCATAGCTGAAATAGTTTTTGAGATATAGCGATGTGTTTGATCTCTTGCAGGGGGGTACAATAAGATTGTTGTGATGCAATATTTCCTTGACAGTTATTGCTAAACAAATGAAATTAGCCTTGTACAAACTTTGCAGCTCTATTTAATTACACTAATTTCAATTTTGCCTTTAATACATAGTCGATAAATTGCAGCAAATTCACAACAAAAAATTTCTTCAAATAATCCAGATTTTAACACTGAATGGCTTCCTTAATATTAGAATAAGAAAAGTTAATCTTGGCTCGTAAATATAACATTAAATTGTTTCTGGATGCATAATGTTTCATAATTCAATTTTGTCATTTATTTGTATTATTGTAACTAGTTGGTGTTATATTCGTTGATATTAGTGTTATATTAGGTACTTATTTTACGTGGCGAGACTCAATCCATTACGCCCGCTCTTTCGTCTGACCACGCAAATTTCGCTACGGTCCTTTCACCATCTAGTGTAAAGAAGGTATCACTCGGGCGACGACGAAACAGGCGATTTTGAATTTAGCTTCTTTTAGGCTTGAGGTTCGTGTACGTGCAGTAAATCTGCAACATGGGTCAACCGGCTTTACTTCTCCTTCGAAGGCGTACGAAAATTTGTTTCGCCCTTAAAAATCCACGGCATCGATCGGATTTTGAACCCCGCCAACTTGGGTACAATAAATCGGTACGCTAACGCTTGTACCACCAAACCCACCGGCTTTGTTAAATGTTTTGTTCTAAGTTAATAGAAAGCTTTCATTGGGAACATCCCGCTGGCTGGAATAAAAAAATAAATTTAAAAAAATTAATTTCAACCTAGCTCTTACCATTTCTTCATAAATTAAATTTAAAATTTATGATTTTGACGCAAATGTACCAAAAATAAGGTATTTTCAGCGGTTGTCTTTACAATAAAGTTTTTTCTAGTAATTCCTTCAAAGTTGGCTCAATAAAAATACCAGGGTTCGAGGGATCCCGAAAAAAATTGTTTGTCCATCGGATGCACGCAATGCCCAAAATGTAGTAAAGAGTGCAGCAAATCTGACGAAAAGAATCAATCTTCAATACAAATTCCAGAGTTTATTATTGTGAAGTTTCCTCAATATTCAAGTAAGAAAAATTCAGCACATAATATTTCAACATACTATGTTGAAAAGTGTCGTTAGCAAAACGTCCCGAAAGAGTATTTTCAACTCATAAATAAATTAATAAAATATAAATTTAATATAAATAATAAAAAAGAAAAGAAATTTCTTGGCAACTGTCATTCATACCTGTGATACGGGCGGGATTTTTTGAGAGTTGATTGCATTGAAAGTGCGCGAACTAGGTCGTCACGGTCAGGTCGAGACGAACCGCACATTCCGCCGTTTGCAAGAAGCCCGAAGGAAAGATCTTCGGGACATCCCGACATGCCGTTCCGTCCGTACCGATGACATCCTCCACTCCGTTTCAGGTGTAAGGTTATGTGAAGCGCATGACGTTACATGGTCCTCTTTAAGTTCGTCCAGAATTATTCTGAGTTGTACAATATGATATTCTTTTATTCAGTGTATTATCCAACACTCGAAAGTGTAATTTAGTTGGTTTGCTGAACTATCTATCAAATTTACCAAATTAAAAATACTAGATATAAAAGATGTGCAGTTTTAGTGAAACTAGGTTAATAATTTAGTTGGTTTGTGTATCTATCAAATTTACCAAATTAAAAATACTAATATAAGATGTGCAATTTTAGTGAAACTAGGTAAATTTGTGCACGCAGAATAAATTAAACCATATTTTGGAATTATAAATGAGTTTATGATCAAAGTAAATGATTTTTCTAATTTGCGAAAATTATCTTGTTCGTGACGATTATTTTGTAAGTTGTAATGATTTAATGCAATTATGATCGTATCCCACAGTTAAATACGATTCAGGAGCGGCTATTCAGTGGGAGTTAAGTGGCACTTTGATTATATAAAAATCTATTTTAAATTTATTTACCTTATCTTATACTATATCCTACTGTTGGTTTAAATAAAAACGTAAGGGTACGTATTTTTGAAGGGCACGAGCACGGCACTGGGCAGTTACTCGTGAAGACGCCGGATGAGTGCGCCACCGACCACGCCGGCTGTTGAAGTGAAGTAGAACACCTTTTAACGTGTCTCAACCTCCAGCAAGAGGTTTGCCTCAGCTGTTGCCATGAAAACCTTGGCGTCACTTGCGATAATTGCGTGAACTCCACGCCAATGCTGTTGTGCTGGCTAAGTAGAGACATAATCCACATATATTAAAATGCTATGTTGATTTGTGTACGCTTCAAAAACTCAGAAAGTTCTGCACCGAATGAACACAAATTTTGACAAGATATTCAACCCGCTTCAAAGATCGTTTTTATCTTTTTCTGCGACAGTAACATACACTCGACCGCAAGAAAACAACTTTCGTCAGCTGTATGCCAGCAACCGCGCTATCTGCCGGAAGCGAGGGAAACACCATACTAGCTAACGACAACCGCACTGATAAGTGACACATTACCTGTTCTCATTTACATTGTTTATTAACAAAAAAAACTCAATAAAACAATACCTAAAGAACGTTAGAAAGATAACTATTTTGCCATTTTCATACACAGGCAGTCCAAGTCACATGCAGGAATATGCTCAAGATGCAATGGCATTTTGACGGGAGGGAGAGAGAGATGGGAAGAGAGAGAGATGGTGAGAGAGAGAGAGAAGAGTGGGAGAGGGACTGGAAGAGAGGAAGAGGGAGAGAGACGGAGAGGGAGATGATTGGCAAAACAATGTCTGTGTGTGTGTGTCTGTGTGTGTGTGTCTGTGTGTGTGTGTGTCTGTGTGTGTGTGTCTGTGTGTGTGTGTCTGTGTGTGTGTGTCTGTGTGTGTGTGTCTGTGTGTGTGTGTGTCTGTGTTGGTGTGTGTGTGTGTGTGTGTGTGTGTGTGTGTCTGTGTGTGTGTCTGTGTCTTGTGTGTGTCTGTGTGTGTGTGTGTGTCTGTGTGTCTGTGTCTGTGTGTGTGTGTCTGTGTCTGTGTGTGGTGTCTGTGTCTGTGTCTGTGTGTGTCTGTGTCTGTGTGTGTCTGTGTCTGTGTGTGTCTGTGTCTGTGTGTGTCTGTGTCTGTGTCTGTGTGTGTGTCTGTGTGTGTGTGTGTGTGTCTGTGTGTGTGTCTGTGTGTGTGTCTGTCTGTGTGTCTGTCTGTGTGTCTTGTGTCTCTGTGTGTCGTCTGTGTGCTGTTGTGTCTGTGTGTGTGTCTGTGTTGTGCTTGTGTGTGTCTGTGTGTGTGTCTGTGTGTGTCTGTGTGTGTCTGTGTGTGTCGTGTGTGTGTGTGTAGTGCTGTCCGTGGGAAGAAACGTCGGAAAGTAATTGAAAATAAACTCATGAGACAATTTTAAACATATTTTGTCTGATAAACTACTTGAATATCCTCAACGGCTGATCCGCAATAAGCCCTCCAAAGTTGGTTTGAAAATATGCATAAAATTGTCTCAAGAGCTTCTTTTTCAATTTTCGATGTTTCCTCCCCGGACACCATATGTATATGTGGGTGTGTATATACTGGGTGTTTCAAAATGAATAGCGGGGTTTTGGTGCGTTATAATATTTATTACATCAAACTTACAGACACAAGGGATATATCAAATGAAAGAGAAACTCAAACAGTTTTGTTTGTTGGCATCAATGCGGAATGTTTCCGCCGCAATCCGATAGAAAGCGCTAGTAGCAAAGATGGCGACTAAAGAACAGAAAGCGTTTTGTATTTTACAGTTTGCAAAGACGGAATCTGTTGTTACTGTGCAACGTGCGTTCCGGATTAAGTTCGGTTGTGATCCTCCAGGTGATAACAATATTCGTAGATGGTATCATCAGTTTGAAGACACTGGCTGCCTTTGTAAAGGCAAGAGTACGGGACGACCAAGAACTAGTGAAGAGAGCGTTGAGCAAGTGCGTAATTCGTTCACGCGTAGCCCTATGAAATCTGTTCGGAAGGCTAGTCGTGAATTAGCAATTCCTGTGACGACTGTTAGGAGAGTTTAACGGCGACGCTTGCAACTACGTCCTTATCGTTTGCAGTTGTTATAGGCTCTGAAGTCTACTGACCATGTTTTACGTGCCAACTTTGCTAACGACATGTTGAATGACAATGAAAATTTTCTGATCTTGTATTCAGTGATGAATCGACCTTCCACCTTAGTGGTCAAGTAAACACCCATAATGTTCGGATTTGGGGTTCACAAAATCCCCGCATGATGGTACAAGTGCAACGAGACTCACCTAAATTGAATGTTTTTTGTGCCATATCCCGACAGAAAGTTTATGGTCCTTTCTTTTTTGGTGAAGCAACTGTAACTGGTCAGTCTCATCTGGATACTCTACAGCTATGGCTCTTCCCTCAACTGACACAGGATGAACCAGAGAACTTCATCTTTCAGCAAGATGGTGCGCCGCCTCACTGGCATAACGAGGTACGCGATTGGCTTAACCTCACAGTACCCTACCGCTGGATTGGCCGTAAGGGGCCTAATGATAGCGCTTGTGTCCCATGGCCTCCACGGTCACCCGACCTAACGCCGTGTGATTTCTATCTTCGGGGGTTTATTAAGGAACGAGTGTATGTGCCACCAATGCCAGCCAACCTTCCCGAATTAAGGAACAGGATTGAAACAGCTGTTGCGGCAATTACTAATGAGACACTAACCAAAGTTTGGGAAGAACTCGCATATCGTCTTGACGTGCCGAGTATACATATATATATATATATATATATATATATATATATATATATATATATATATGTGTGTGTAGACATGTGTGTATATGTACATACACACACCCAAACAGAGGGTTTGATTTCTGGCGGAACGCGACGTCGTTCCGGTACCTACCTACATACATACATATGGTGAGTCATGTACTTTTAGCACCTCCTGGAACTTTTGAACGGTTTAAGTTATTGAATATATACTTGAATTCATTTCTATTTTATCACTAGTATTTTAAAAGATATTGTTGTAATTTGGTTTTTTGATGTGGAACTCTACATTTTTAGTCTATCATGACGAGCGTTTAAAGACGTATCCAATAAGTAATCGTATGTTAAATAGGCTTTTTTTTTAGTAATTTTGAGTTTTTTGAGACTGTTTAACGGATCTTTTGAGTGTAACAGTCCGCCACACAAGGTCACACAGCGCTCCCCCTGCTTACGCGTGCCTCGGGAAACGGAAGCTGTGTACAAAAAATAAAATGGCTCACTGGCGGCGTTCGGCTCGGACCGGCGATTTTACTTCTTTTTTTTTATGGTGCAGCTCACGTCTACGTAATGGTAGACGAAACGAGCTTGCGAGTTTTTACTCCGCTCTAACTCGAGCCTACTGAATTTACTAGTCAGTGTTAGGTCGGCCTTTGTGCGACAATTACCTTTTAACTCTTCGTAGCTCGCGCACGACACTTAGCTGAACTGCTTCTGGAAAAACTAATTATTCCACGAAATACAAAGTTCGTTTCCGCCCATAAATCTCATAGCCAAATACTTTCGCCATGCCTCCACAGCGAATTTTGGGAAGAAATGAATCGACTTTCCCCTGAGACGGTTTTCACAAAGTTCGCTTGCGCGACCTGCCGCGGAGATGGTTTTCGGACATCTCGCATGACCGATGCCGGCACAATGGCAATTTTACGTCTTATCGGCCTTCTCCTCATTGGCTAACATCTTTTCGGTCGCGGGTTTACACACAACCGTCGCTGGACGTCATCCCGTGACGTCATCAGCGCGGCCTTTAAATGTTGTGATGTCGGCACTGGGGTTGTAGCCATCTCTCAATTGACCCATGAGAGAAATGGACCAAGTCCGTTTTCTCTCTCTCTCTCTCTCTCTCTCTCTCTCTATATATATATATATATATATATATATATATATATATATATATATATATATATACACACACATAAAATTCGATTCTTTTTACGCTCATGATAATATGTAGAGTTCCATTTCAAAACACAAAGTTACAACAATATCTTCTAAAATACTGGTGATAAAATAGAAATGAATACATGTATCAATTACCCCTAATCCATCATGTACTTCTGTGAAAGTTGCATTGCACGTACCTTCCACCGTTCAAAAACTACAGGAGGTGCTAAAGTAATGTCTCGTCCTGTATATCTGGTCAAACAATGCTCCAGTTTGACACAATATCTGAACTAATTTTAAATCTGTTGGGGTATGAGCAACATATTTCGAATTCCTGATTAACCAATCAACCTAAGTCTCAACCAATAACATATCTATCCTCTGAATCCAGAATTAAATTATTTATGAGCGCTCTTTTAAAATAAAACATTTACTTTTAGATCATTTGCAACAGTGCCGTTGACTGTTGACACTAAAAAATGCAAAAAATGAATAATTGCAAAATTAAACGCGGTTTTTGAATCAAATCATCTCTTGAATCAAATTGCCAAAGGAATTGGAAAAGGAATCGGTGCTCTGATACTTTGGAAGGGTAACGCAGATTAGTGAATTTAAAACTGTATCGAGCCAAGAACAATCATTCAATACGACCAAAATTAAAAATGAAGCATTAGGGCTTACGCGCTTTTCCGATAAAGAAATATCGCCCCTTTTTTAAAAAACCGATTTGAGATCTCAAAAATTCTCATTAATCTAATTTTTCATAACAATTATATTAGACAAAATATTCTCCGAATACATTATATATTTACAACAAAACGTGAATATCTTTAAAAATTATTGTTTGAGGGGATACGTTCGGCCGTTGGATCTGCCACAGCCACGGAGCCATGTACTTCGGCTGCCGTATCAAGGGTTCAGAAAGTACGCGTTCCGGTTATTTATTGTGTTCGTTCACCAGTGTTTCGTCATGTTGGTTTTGAGATTTATGATTTCAATCACGTCAAAGTTAAATGTAATTTCGTTTACTTTTCTTCGTTTTGGTTTTTAGATAGTGGTAAACTAACATTTTTTAAATTAAATTTATTTTTCTTTGCAACATTAATTTAGAATGTGATCCACCAACCGAAAAGCGCAAGATTGGGAAACCCAAATGGTTATTAATGTTTTAACTATTTAAAAAGGAAGGAAAACCAGTGCAATGGATTGGGACGAAACAGCGGCAGCAGTCAGTGAATGTTCAACAAATGTTTTTCCAACGAGACAGGCTGCAAATGGTACGATACCAAATCCAAATCCTAAAGGAGCAAAAATCGATGCATTCGCAGGGAACCAAAATTCACGCACTGAAAGCACAGTTTCGTGTGTGCATTAATTTTACATGCAGAATGTTCCACCAACACCAAAGTATTCTTACGGCAGTGATTGTTAACACATTTGTCATTGCGAGGACCATATTAATAATAATAATAATAATAATAATAATAATAATAATAATAATAATAAATTGTCTTTATTTGTGGCGAGGCTCAGGCCTTAAGGCCTGCTCTTCCGCCCATAGACATTAATTTACCGCCCCGTTGGGCGCTCCATGGTATTAGCAGTGGATTATGGGGCCGAAATATGAATTTAGCGTTCCTTTAAATATGAATGTGCACGAAAAACACGGTGCATGCACATGAAAAGGACGCTGGCAGATACGAGAAACACTTTGCCGAACAGCTGTTTCCGAACTGTCATTGTTTCAGATAATTCATAGTCCCATTGCCGCAGGAGGGAAAACATTCCCAGCATGTGAAAGAAAACTGAAGTGTGGGCTGAAGTTAGAGTATGTTAGAATGAATACTGACTTTAAAATATTAAAAAATGTTGGAACGTATCGTTTACGATTCATTCCAAAAGGTGAATGTAGAACGGAAAAACTAGTGGTGCAAAACAGCACGTACTTGTCCGTATTTTCACGCAAAATTAGGCGAAATGTACTCAAATTTTCGAAAAAGTGTACATGACCTTATTTCAAAATCTATCTTTAGGGAACAGATTTCAGTAAGGGAAAACACATCCATCTTCATTATTTTAGTTGTAGGAAGACTCCGAACAAATTCAGTTGATTATATTTTCGAAAAAGTCTTCAACGAACGTGAGACCTGTGCCATTCTCTTAAACGTCTTTCACACTATCCAGCCAAAATAATAATAATAATAATAATAATAATAATAATCAAAAACGAAGGAGACTTTTTTATTGTAATGAGGAATTGGGATTGGACGATTGGAGAATATCAATTTCGGAAAAACTCGGCTAAACGGTTTAGCCGAACGAACTAGCGGCGTGGACTGACTGACTGACGGACTGACTGGACTGACTGACTGACTGACGACTGACTGACGACTGACTGACTGACTGACTGACTGACTGACGGACTGACGGACTGACGGACTGACTGACTGACTGACGGACTGACTGACGGACTGACGGACTGACTGACGGACTGACTGACGGACTGACTGACGGACGACTGACTGACTGACTGACTGACGGACTGACTGACGGACTGACGACGGACTGACTGACGGACTGACTGACGGACTGACTGACGGACTGACTGACGGAACTGACTGACTGACGGACTGACTGGACTGACGGACTGACTGACTGACCGACGGACTGACTGACGGACGACTGACTGACGGACTGACGGACTGACTGACGGACTGACTGACTGACGGACTGACGACTGACTGACTGACGGACTGACTGACTGACTGACTGACGGACTGACTGACGGACTGACTGACGGACGGACCGACCAATCTATCACCGTCATTCGCTTTTTCGGTATAAAGGACCCACAAACCATGGATTCTAGCTACACCACGTGTTTTAGGAATTTTTTTCTAAATTTGGCAACTGGATTTATACACTTTTTCGTTACCCGGGTTTTGTAATGAAGTTTTTCTTCTGAAAATTTGCCGTTTTCTTGCGCCGCATTACATATCTTTCTCTCTGCTCCGTAGAGAGAAAGTAATTGTGTTGAGGGTTTAAAGAAACGAACTAAAATGTGGAACTTGTGAACTGCAGGTGGAAAACAGGGATATTGAAATTAATCTCAATGAAGAAGGTTCTGAGGAATTCAGCAGTGACTCAAATGACCTATAGGGAATTGAACATTTGCAGACGAAAGAGAACCATATCATGGTACGTATTGATTGATCCCTGGTGCGTCAACTACTATGGTCATTAGCCCCGTAAGTGTAGTGGGTCTTTTTTGCTTGGGAGGCAGTGGTCCCGCTGTATGGCGAGACCCGGCGCCGACCTACTGTCGGCTAGTGCCTAGTAGGCTTTTCCCCAACCAGGTATCTCTCATCAGCAGGGCAGCGCCCCAGCCAGGTCTGTAAGGTGCGTAATTCACACTTTTCTGGTGAATGAATGTTACGAAGTGAATATTTTCGAACGGGATTCGTACTCAATGCCTACCGGGAGATGCCTGTCCGCTCTCCCGGCGTGAGGCAGCTCTGTTTCCCGGGAATCAGATCAGTTTGTTCCTTTTAGTTGCAAGCTGCAACTGCAGTTGCAAAAAGATTGTTCGCTTGAATTTTAGATATTGTATTGAAATAGTGCCACACTTTAAAATTAATATTTCTTTGTGATGTCTTATGATATTTCGAAGCACAAAGGACGTGAGAAGCTTAACGGAAATTTTTCCTGTGTAACGGAGTCTCATAAGAGTAGTTTTAGATTTGAGGAATCGGAAGAAAATACGCTTTCATAAAATTGGAAAGGCTCGAGATTAACTAAAGTAGCATTCCGCACCATTGCGGGATTCATAGACACCATCGAGCGCGTAACTTTGGTTGAAACAGTACCGCAGAAAAGCGCCATATTTGTCGTCATTGTCGTCAAAAGAAACGTAACTTCATTCTTTACCTCGGACGCGCTATAGCAATCATTCCGAATCGCATACTAGCAACTGTTTGCCGAAATATACCAATTGCTTTCGCAAGTCTGACACATAACGTCTAATGAAGTTACTCTTCTTGACACACATCCAGTCTAAGCTCGTGCATTGATATTGATTCAGTGGTGAGGTGTAGTTGACATTTACATAATTGGAATGATTGAAGGCGTTGTCAATGTCAACAATAGTATTTATTTCACAAATAGCAGCTATTTATTTCACAAATAGCAAATAGCAGCTGTCTGGGAGCCACAAAAACAGTCCTGTTTTTGTGGCTCCCATCAGCAGAAAACTGATGATGATGGCTAAGCCATCGAAAGCTGCTATTTGTGAAATAAATACTATTGTTGACAATGACAACGCCTTCAATCATTCCAACTAAGCTCGTGCATACGTATAGCGCGCTGGAGATAACTTTTCTCAAAAAACCGCGACCCTAGATGCTGAGAGAAAAACGCGCGAAATCATATTCTACATTTACAGTACAGTACTCTTGGCGTCGCTACAAGAGCCCAGCATTGTCTGGACAAGCACGCCGTAGACACCAGTTTCAAAGAATTGACATAATCCCCAGGAAAACGCCAGTTTCGCTTGCTTTGTTAAAACGCGACCCAAAAGCAGTAGTTGAGTTAGCTACTAGTCGTCATTCAAATATTAATTGACAATCTTCGCCGGCCAAGTAATGTATACTCTTTGAATGATGTGAATGTTGGCACACGCGCCTAAAACGTGTGCATCAGCTGACGGGGACGAGGAAATTTAGAAGAAGAAAAAAACAAAACAAAAACGTGAATATAACGAGACAACAGGAACTAGGTTCACTTGTAGCTGTATGATACGACAGCAACATTCAAAATTTCATCTTTACTGCTCTCCCAAAAGACTATCATGAAGCGTTAACATTGTTATATAAAAATACACACAAAGTTTGGAAGCACATCTTCAATATAAGCATAAATAAAATAATAAAATCTTGTAAATTATACAAATTGTGTTCATACCTGCACAAGAATCATATTAAGCTTGTTCAAGTAAACCTTTTCTCTCTCCATAGTTTCTGGATCAGACGAGGTTTTGATGATTAAACCAACGATGTACTTTTTAATACCTAGAATCAGAAAAAATGTTCACAATCTTAATAGAAAATTACAAAATAGCAAAGTAAAAGCACTTCTCTTACATTGAAGTTAACAAATCGTACGCTAAGTACAAAGAATAATATCACGCGGGCAAAAAATAACTTAGTAGAACTGTGAATGTGCGAATTCATGAAATTGGGTGCATATTACGACATACATGTATCGCGGCTCTGCCTCACTCGACCTCATTCCGTCAGAACTTAACCACGCCAGTTGTCCGGCCGAATTGCAGGGCACTCGCTGTGCGTAAATAACCTAATTTTACAACAGCTTTTCGCGATTTGAAACTGCGCATAAATGCTCTGGTGCCATACAATACAATTCCCCATGTATCTCTAAATGTATTAAAACAGCGGAAAATGTATCAAAACGATTGACGACTGTCTGTGTGTGTGCCTCTCTCATTCGTCTGTCTGCATGTTCCTCTCGCCTCTCCTCGTCCGGTCTCTCTCCGGACATTTTTTTCTTCAATTTTTCCCCCAGATAGAAGGCTTGCTCAAACGAATGGCGAGGGTATCATTTTTTGTTGAACTTTATGAATTTTGCAAAATTGGAAGATTTAGAAATATGCGAGAAAGTATATGCTGTTGCAGCACCACTAGTTCTTGTCTTCCTGCGATTTTTCTTTTCTTCGTTTAAAGTTCATGATAGCATGAGCATTTCTAGCATAATGAATAATACTTTTTAGTTATCGTGACATGTGTAACACCTGCTTTCATAACTTGTCTTCGAGCGACTAAATATTTCTCCACCAGGTGTTCTATGAGGCCCTTCTTGTTGGTGGAAAATCAATATCAAACTCACCGTAAGATAAAACAAGCGTCGTCAAAATAAATCTTACCAATTCACTAGATCCTTCGAAATCCAAAATAACTTTTCCAAAAATCACCCTCAGAGTAGCTTCCAAAAACGTCGTTTATCTCAGATTTAGAACAGAAAAGTCTTTGAATTTTGCCCCCCGCTTAATCCCGTGTTCCTTGTATTCATCCTATTGAAATGAAAATAGCTGAATTTCTGCCACAGAGTTCGTTGCATTCATGTAAACGGAATATTCACATACCTAATACAACCACGATGCGTATTTTATCCCTAAATAAAATTAAAGATTAATAATACGAACCAGCAGCGGTAGTAACAGCGATCGCTTGGGCTGCCTGTTGCAAGTGCGGCTTCGGTAGCGAGAAAAAAAAATCAGTTCTAAAGAAGATCTTAAAAAAAAGTAATGCACTTTTTTTTAAAAAAAAAAAGTGTTTTCGGGTAAATTGTCTGAAGTTAATGTAATTTATAAAAACGTTTTCTCAAAAACAGCACTAATTTTTTTCTTAAATTAATTTCCACGGATACACAACGTTTAAAATCGGTGCAGGTCGGATTTTTTTACGGGGGCGAGGTCCCTGAATTTGCGAAAATTGTCAAAACAAGAAATCATACGAGGAACTATTAGTTTCGTAACAACGCATTTTACAATACAATCTCAGGAATTAATACTGCACACCAATGAATTTAACCCAAAAGTACATAACCTGTTTTTAATATAGAATATACAGCAAGGGATCCTAAGAATGCATATAATACTGTAAGTATACATACAAGTTTATATTGTATTATATTATTATTTTTATTACTTTCTCGCGCTTGTTTCGTGAGAAGAAAAAGTATTGTGACTGTGCGCCGGAAAACGGCGAATTTGCATAAAAAAAGTGGTTAAATCCTGTTCCTACCAGGTGACCAGTGAGGAAACGTTGAAACTTTACAACTTTACTTTTTAAGTTGTTTTGAGTAAAAAAATGTCTATAAACAAATTGTCAATTCTTCAGAAGAATATATACGCGATATTTGCACGGTTAAATTTGTCGAGTGCAGGAAGTGAAGGGGTTGGTACTCGCCAAAGCCCGCGATTGAGGAACTGGAATGTAAGAGCCCGTCAGATTCGAATGAGGCACAGTAGGAAGTGCGCCACTCGGGTTTATTTTGAACACCTCTGAACCAGTCGTCTGGGTGCTTACTACCTTATCAGTCTACTTTTAACTACTGTGTCGTGCATTTCACATGAAAATGCTGCAAATTTACAGCAACCAGATATACGTAGACATAATTTGTTTACGGTTTTTGTGACGGCAGTGTGGAAAGAACGTTACATGAATACCACAGACGATGTGTGCGGCCCCGGACCATGCGCTTCACCGGAAGCGTACACTTCGGTTTGTTTACATCCACTTCACTCCGTGAATAAAGACTTGGTAATTCCGTCGGCAAATAGGGACGTTTTGCTACAATATTACAGTATCTTTACGATGTAAATACGACGTAAGACAGTAAAATTATTAGTTAAAATTAATACACAATTGCATTAAGCTCTAACCGAGTCGAGAGTCATCGATATGCTTGGCCCGACTCCGATGATCAACGTTTTGCAATAGAACTTTTATCCCTTTTACTGTCTCGACTACTAATTACGCAGTTTAGGGAAAGTATTGTATGCTGCGGGAAAAACTGCACTTTTTCGACACATTGCCAGGCCCTGGTACGGATAAAGTGGACGAATCTTGTTTCTGTATTTAATCAATTACTTTTTCTAAATCTCGTGTAGTCAGAATCCGCGTTTGTAGGGCCCTTGAAACCGAAAAATTGGCAAAACGTCCGTACCTCCCTCCGTGAACAACGGTAAGGGCTAAACCGTAAGCAGGATTTGCATCAAAATTGACATTCCTAGAAAGATCTGACTAATGTCACAGCCGATTGAATTTGAAACGGATATTTTGATTTTGCGAGGTACTTTCATAAACCCTTAAAATTTTCTAAAAACTAGCTTCAATTTTTTCTTTACATTTTTTCCCCTGATAGAGCAAAAGACAAACGAACAACAGCGCACGTAGCATTTTCGTTACGTGCGCAAAATCAAAATCAAAATTACTCCCCAAATTTTCGAAAACTGCGAAAGTTCAACATTTTTTCGGTGTTTTTCTACAACTACAATAATGTAGATAGATTTTTCCCTTCATGAAATGTTCATCAAGAACATCTTCAAATAAGGTTATGTTCAATTTTTTAAAAATATGAGTAGTTTTGGCGCAATTTTGGATGAAACAGGCACCTTTAAACTGGAATTTCCAATATTACTTTTGCTAGAATCTGACAGAGGTTAATAAATTATTTAGGAATTATTTAATAAGTAATAGTTATTTACTATAATAAATATATATTTATTTTATATATATTTATTATATATATATTTACTATAGTAAATAACAAGTTATTTACTATAATCTTTAAACGGCGTTGCCAACCAATAGGAACGGTGCAACATGGCAGTTTGAAACTCTCGGAATAACTTCGCACATTTGGATCGGATAGGGTGGGATAGAGCCTTTATTTGCCTAACGTTAATGTTACAATGTGTTTATATTCAAAACCTCGGTGCTATATGAAAGTCCGAAAGAATTTCCCAAGAAAGAACCAAGAAAATGAAAGAACCAAAGAATGTCCCAACTATGGGCCACCCCATTACCTTCTAAACGATTCTCGATATCGAAATGCCGTTTTCACTTAATGCTGATTCATGGTGCAAGTAACATGCCGTAGAGAAATTGTCTATAATATTTTTTTGTTTTCGAGAAATTTAATCATCTTTGGTATTTCAAATGAAACTATATATTTTCTCTCTAGCAAGGATGGTTCATGAAACGAGGACACAGAGGTTTCATACATTAGTTGTTTGATAATTTGAGTGTAAAATTAGACTTTCTGACATCTGATTTTGAATTAAATTGACAGTTTCCCGTCGCAGCCCTTACAACTCTCGCCTTCGGGGAAGGTGGCCATCGCAGCGTCAAGGCTGATGCGTGTAGCGCTTACAGATAATATATGTTTAAGACGGACGTAATGATACCATAGTTACATATTATACACTAAGGTGACAAAAGCCAAGGGATAGGAATATGTAAATATACAGATGGCAGTAGTATTGCGTACAAAAGGTATGAAAGGGCAGTGCTTTGGTAGAGCTTTCATTTGCACTCACGTGATTCATGTGAAAAGGTTTCAGGCGTGATTATGGCCGCACGAAGGGAATTAACAGACTTTGAAATCGGAATGGTAGTTGGGGCCAGCACATGAGGCATTCCAATTCGGAAATCGTTAGGGAATTCAATATCCCGACGATCCGCATTGTCAAAAGTGTGCCGATAATACCTAATTTCAGGAATAACCTGTCACCAAGGACGACGTAGTGGCCGACGGCCTTTACTTAATGATCGAGAGCAGCGGCGATTGTGTTCAGTGCTAACGGACAAGCAACACATGGTGAAATAACGGCAGAAATTATGGGAAGTACAACGAACGCGTGCAAACATAGACTACAACCTGCGTAGCGCTGTCGCGAGGGGTGGGGTGTGGGAAGTTGACCTGCTGAAGAGCCAAATCAATACACAGGCGGGAGATTGCTCCTGAAGCCTTTAAGACTGCGGTGAAATTTAGCTTTAATGGGCTACGGCAACAGAAACCCGATTCGAGTGCCTTTGCTAAATGCACGGCATTGTCTGCAGCGCCGGGGCTCGTCGTGACCACATCGATTGGACCTTAGAGGACTGGAAAACCGAAGATGAGTCCCGATTTCAGTTGGTAAGAGCTGATTATACGGTTCGAGTGTGGCGCAGACCACACCGCCTTTCTCAGAGCGTACTGCTACCAAACAGTTAGGGAGGCCGCCTTATATGGAGAAGGGTGAGAGTGATCTGTGGACGAATACCAAAGCTACAGAGGTAGCAATGGAAACAAGAGAAATTTTGAGGCGGATTAATATAAAAAGGTAGTGCTATGAATCCACCTGAGAGGCGAAGGAGCAACAGCCAATCGGCGTCCGGGAAGGGTGCCTTTCATTGGTCGACTGTGAGGGTGTCCCCCGGGAGAGGCACCGGATTGGAGGGTCGAGAAAAACGCGTTTCCAGATGGTGCTGAGGTGGTTGATATTTCTAGGGCCTCTTTACTGACGCGTGGCTACCAACGGTCCTCAGAGCTAATAGTATGAGTCTTGTTAAATTCAATGAGGTGACCGGTTTCGGCGGCGTGTAGAGCTAAGGCCGACTTGGGCGTGTTTCGTAGTCTGTCATGGCGTATAATGACCGCGCATGTGTTCATCTTCAGAACGATCCGTTTGGCCGATGTATCTAGTCCGCATCTGCAAGGGATTTCATCAACCTCAGCATTTTCATAGGGATCAAGGCGGTCTTTCACCTGGACCAGGCTCCTTTCCATCTTGTTGTGAGCATAGAACACCGAGCGGACGCAGGCTCTACGAAGCGACCTGGCGATCCTGTCTGTGACATTGGATGTAGGAAGTCGGGCAGTCCTTCGAGGTGGCCTGGAAGTTCGTCGTTCATCGCGTTGAGTGTTGGTGCGTCATCTCGTGCGTCTAGGTTCCTGAAGGTACATTAAGATGCGTGTCCACTACTTACTAACGCGAGCTAGTCTCAGCGGAAGCTGGTAATACCCTGTCCACCTGCGAGCAATTCGCAGAAATTCTTGCCACTCGAGAGTGCACTCGCCGCGCCCTCTCAATATTCTCTCACATGTCTGACCACAGGAGAGCAGTCAGCTCGCGATGAAGATGCGAGAGTTCAGTTAATGAATCAGATGCCAGATGGAGGCGAAGTGCGGCGGCGGCTTTCGTCATTTAATACGCTTTTTCACAAAAGAAGGTTATGGGTGCGAAAGTGGATTAACCGACGAGCAAATATGAGCGCTTTCTCGATACTTGTCAAAGAATTTGAAAGAGTAAGGGTAACATTTTTAGACAATTTGTAAGCAACACACCTTGTTTAATCTAACCTCAAAATTTTAAGAACGCATTAGTTTCTATTAGAAGGCTACTTTTTTGAAGGTTTTATTTGAATATCAAATAAAACGGGGGTCTCTCTCACAGCGGGGGTCTCGAGAGTAATTTTTTGCTTACCTGGTTTCGTAAATTATGAATTTTCTTCCCACTTTCTCGTATACGTAAGTATAAGGGAAGTAATATGCGTAGTATAAAGAGTTATGTAATGCTACGAAAAATAATTTCGAAATTTCAACGGAAATTCACGGTTTGTGGACTCTTGATAACGACAAAGTTGATTTTTTTCCCCCTTCCAAAAAGTCATTCTTTTCTGACAGTCCGTCTACCTGTCTGAACAGCGCTTTAACTATTCATACGATTTTCGCCAAAACGTATATTCACCGGTCGATCTAGCCCGATTCGAAGCTCTGCAATTTCGAAAAAAAAAAAAAAAAAAATGGAGGACTTTACATGAATCCCCTAGAACATTTTCAAAATTTGCTTGAAAATAGCTCCTATTTTTCTTTACATTTCTTGCAAGAATAGAATGAAATATACCGGAGGGGGGGCGGGGAATCGCAACACCGAAAAGGGCACGAGCCTACTTCATTAAGTAGGCGATAAGGAACGTCAGGGATGGCGGGTCGTAAAAGCCGTGATTAACATTTCACGGATGACTGACGCCCGGTGACGTAACGGCGGCAAGACGAAATGACCCGAAAGCGCCATCTACTTCGCGGCTTTAAAAGGCGCTATCCACTGCGATGTCTACTCGTTCGTCCTTTAAGCAAATGGACCAGTTTCAGTGGGGTCGGAGTGTCGGCCTGTGCGAATCAGGGCGGTTGTTTCAGCGCATTGCTGACCACGTGAACCGTGAGGTGACGTCAGTGCAACGGTGCTGGCGACGATGGGTAGATGAACATTTCCATAGCCGTAGACCCACTTCAGGACGACAGCGGAGCACTGACGAACGACGCATCGTGTGGGCGGCGTTGGCAGACAGTACGGCCAAGCGCCGAGATACAGGCACAGATGTGGTCCAATGTGATTGGAATTTTCCCCCCGTTTAAACAATTTATATTTAAATTATTCAAAAGCCTCACCAGCATGATTTACGACTTTTCGCTGAAAAAGTTTATGTGGAAAGTATATTATCAAAATAAAATTATCAAATCCCCCTTTTGCTTTCAGATTTATGTATTGTCTTTAATATACGTCAAATGACTGTTTAAAGTATATGAATAATTCATGTTTACAATACATATCAAGTTACTCAGTTAAATATTTATTAATCATTGATAATTGGATAATCATTGTCACTGTCTTCTTCAATAACGCGTTCGTTTATAAAAAGTCAACTCAACATTTCTGACGGATTAACAATTTTAGCCAAGTAACGAGCATGTGTCAAATGATCGTAGCTATGTGGAGCAGCATCCTAGGGTGCCACTTCCGTTCGCATGTTCACAATATCGTTTCACTCCCAATATTCCCAGAGTGTAAAAAGATGGGTGGGCTCCAAATGGGGGACCACAAATGAGAATTTTGTGGATATGTCGATGATGCCATGCATACTATATTTATATGCATAGTATGGGATACTCAGAGAACACAACTTAACGAAGCCTTGGACATGGATATCTCCCATCAAACTGAGTGGAACGTGCGCTCAATCAAATAAACAGTAGAGCAATAATACAAGAGTTCAGAACCAACATGGAAACGAAAGAAGAAAGGCTCCGTAATTATACTTGAATTTTTTAACGTGACATCTCAAGGTCGGGAGGGAGGGAAGGAAGGAAGGAGGGAGGGAGGGAAGGAAGGAGGGAAGGAAGGAGGGAAGGAAGGAAGGAAGGAGGGAGGGAAGGAGGGAGGGAAGGAAGGAGGGAAGGAAGGAGGGAAGGAAGGAGGGAAGGATGGAAGAAAGAAAGGCAGGCAGGCAAACTCCAATAGGTAGCCGACAAAAGTCGGAGCTATAGTGACGTCGCAGCTCCCCATTGGAGTCGGTCTTCCCTCTCCCTCTTTCGCGCGTGACGTTGAGATGCCACTTAAAAACAAAAACAAAAAAAAAAGTATACTCTGGTTGACAAGTCTTTTTTTTCTGAACCTTCGGGTGAATGTGGTATCATCAAACAATATGTGCACGAATCCATGTATTGTCGAATAGAAATACTTATTTTTATTGTGCATGTAAAGTCATATTTACACTGTTTTTAGTAAACAGTCATATTTAGGCAAAATTTTGCCCTAAATGCATATATATTTTTAAGAATCAAGAATAAAAAAAACTTGAAAATGTGTCTCGCACGATAATGTATCAGGCGATATTGTCACAAATGAACTCAATTACACCACATAGGATTATTTGAAACATTATTCCTAGTGCTACAATGAACCCCTGATAGAGAGCAAACCTGCGTTTCTTTCTTGCCTCCTGCACGTTGTGAAAATGGACCGATCTTCAGCAACGTGTGGATGAATTCGAGATTTCTTCATAGCTAGCGCTGACAGCTGGGAAGATGACAGCGGGGTTCTCCATCCCTACGTGAGCATGGCACACGCAGTCACAGTCTGATCTGAACACCTCAGTGTGGATCAAAACGTCCAAACAAAAGGGCTCCAACAGTATGAAGCTGCGAGGTTATGTTGGCGATTTTGGAGAGAAGTTCTTCAGCACTAACGGGGAAATAATTATTTGTAAAGTATCTGAAATTAAAGTTACTGCAGAAAATCTATTTAATGTGCAACAACATTGTAAAACCGCTAAATACAGCAGCTGTGTGAAGACAAGTTCAGGAAATGACAGCAGACAAAGGCTGTTACTTGAGCAAGCAGGACCATCTTCAACCTCGCAATCGTTCAAGGACTTGTGTGAGACGGTGGTGTCTTGCAACATCCCATTAGAGAAGCTGAAGAATCCACGCTTCAGACAGTTCTTGGAGAAGTACACAACACATCCCGTTCCAGATGAATCAACATTGAGAAAACATTATTTATCCGTGTGCTATGAAGAGGTGCTCAACAAAATACGAATGAATGTAGCTGACTAAAAGATCTGGGTGTCCGTAGATGAAATCACGGATGTGAACGGGCGTTGTTGCAAATGATGATGGTGTTCTAAAACCTGACGGGCCTGGAGAAATTTTCCTCTTCACGTGGGAGTTCTCGAGAGAGTATACAACTCGACAGTTGCCATTTTGTTCCACAATTCTATGAAACTATTGTAGTGTGAACAGACGTTTTGCTACTAGTGACAGATGGTGCTTCATACATGGCTAAAGCAGGAGCTGCAGATTCTCTACCCTAGTATGGTATACGTCAGTGCAATCAAATTACAAATTAATGATGTGGACGAATTAATTTCCAGCGGCAAGAAAATCTTTGCCAAAGCTCCACTATGGGTGCAGAAATTCAGAGAACAAGCATCTTCACTATCTCTCCCCCTCAGTCTGTTCTTACACGTTGAGGTTCTTTGCTTAAGCAAATTAATGCTGTTCAGCAGCATTAATGCTGCTGAGTATTATTGCAAAAACTACAAGGATATAAAGAAAATCTTCTGTGAATTGATAGCCAAGATTCAAGTACTATCAAAACAGTGCAAGGTTTTTCAGGTACCTTGTCTGGAAATTTGTCATAGATAAACGCCAACTTTTCAGTGGTATCATCAAAAGCAATCACCCGACTGGAAGCTGCTGGTACTCAACTGTGACAGCTTGAATATTGTGCAACATGTGCAGAGTGAGTTGGGTCGAGCTCGTAGTCATGTGGCTGAAAATGTGTACAACAAATAGCTGAGTGTTCAGCGAAATTGCGGATGAACTGTACAATGTGCAAAATTAGCAATCTAATTTCTGGATATGCCGCAACCTTTGAAGATAATGAACCGAGCTGCCCTGCAGTGACATCGCGCCTTCATATACTCTCCCGTGACGTCATGTGATGTGGAAAGGAGCTTTTCCAGATACAAAACTATCCTCAGCGACAACCGTAAGTCTTTTAAGATGGAAAACCTGAAAATGCACCTTGAGATCCAATGCAACTCTCCAGAAACTTAAGACTGAGAAGAAAATGGAAAACTTTGTACAAGATGTATGCAGTAGTGAAGCAATATATTTTGTTTCATAGGTTGTTGTTTTGTTTTTTTGTACTGTACTTGAATTGTTTTACAGACAAGCATTTTTTTAAAAATGCTAGTTAGTTTCAAAGACTGCAAAACGTAAGTACTACATTCACAATATATTCTTAAGAGAATTTTGAATTTAAGTTATACCTAAAAAATCAACAGGAATTTTGCAAAACTAAACTTATATAAAGTCATATTTTATTTTTTAAGGACATTTATTATATTAGGTCTTAGGTCATAAATGCATCTTTCACTGATTTTTAGGATGATTAAAATCCGGACCCTAATTAGATGTAATATGTTAAAGCATCAACAGGCGACATTGTGCAGGTTCAATCAAGTTTTGACATGCTCAGAGCTTTATTAGAAGAAATGACATTTTGTAAAAGGGGATGGATTCTTGTACTTGAAATAGAAATTTCCCAAAAGTCAGTGATACTTAATTGAAAGAAGGGATTTTTGTAGGACTACAAATAGAGCTATTAATGGCTGATGATCATTTTGAAGGACACAAATACACTGAAAAAAGCAGCCTAGCAGCCTTTCAAAAATGTATGTTGCAATTTCCTTATAAACTATAAAGCAGAAAATTATCATGACATAGTGTCTGATCTACATTCTTATATAGCTGTGTGATGTAACATGTCTTTGAAAATTAACTTCTTGGGCTCTCACAGACACTTCTTCCTGGAAAATCTTGGTAATCAGCAAATTTCTACAATGGAAAACAGGTAACAAGGCAAGTGGATTTCTGATATGATTAACGACTGTTGGACCAAGAACAGAGATGTTCCAGAAGCAAAATGTGCCCGAAAATCACTATCAACCACTTTCTAGCCACGTCAGAACAAATACTTTATCATTTAAAAGTTAAGTAGCTAGTTACTGATTTTATTAAAAATTATAAAAAATTCAAATGAATATCTCACAAAACTCCTGCCCGATGGAGAAAAATTGAAATATTTGAATTTAGCATGAAAAACACTTCTAGATTCTGTTGTTTTCTTTCTTGTGAAATACAAAAAATTTTATTTATGTAGACCAGTGTTACCTGCGGTTACAGCCCAGCTAACTGCCTGTCTCTCCATTAAGTAATGTCTGGCAACGGTTTCCATGAAGAAAGGCATTGCCACAAAAGAGGGATTTTTTAGTGAGGAAGGGTCCCACACACCAGGGAGAGCCTATCTTTATCCCTGATGGTACATAATGCATTTTTCTCCTTCGACCAAATAATAATTATAATTTCTTTTGCATTTTAAATTAGTAATATAAATATCTTATTTTAGTAATATAATTTCTAAAGCACAAAGAAACTGAAAGAAAACTATGCAGTCTCCAGCAATACAAGAGGCGTCTATGGTGGTGTTAGATATACAGAAACTTGGGGGAAATCCAAAGACTTAGTTTCAATTTGGGCTGAAGAAAAGTAAATATTTCATGGTGTCATTCCACTTATTCACATACTGCAATGTACCAACTGAATTCACATTATCAGTTGCATCACTGCTTAGGACACAGTTGACATGTGACAGCAGCGCTTTAAGAACGAGGCCACATGTCACTAAATATTTTCTATTCACATGTGTTATGAAACAAGAAGCTTTTTTGATATTATTTGAATATAGAGAACTGCTGTACTGTATGTATACTACCCTACATTATAGTAGTATTCATGAACACGTTTTTGTAAAAATATTGAATGTACAGTGCTCTGTATATTCAATATTTTTACAAAAATATGTTCAGTCATGTGAAAGACTTTTTTGACAGCTACTGTTGCCACACCACAGGGATTGTGCCAGGGGGGTGTGGTCAGTGATTAACACACAGATATTATTTGCTTTCATTTCACGAACATTACCTAACTTGTCTTGGAGCCTTGGAACAACCTATTGCATTGTCATTCCATCAAAAGAGAATGTTTTATGAAAAATATTTTGTAATAGTAATAGAATGGTGTGGAAATACTCTGAAACTATGTTCAAAATGACTACTTTTAACGTTAATACTTTTTATATACCATGTTCAGTTAATATTTGAAAATTTCACTGTAAAAAAGTTCAGCTGACAGGAATTGTGTTTATTTGGCAGGCCTTTGTCTGCTTCTTGTTCGCTTCTGCTTCATTAAATGAAATAATTAAAGACGGAGTCATTGCCAACAATATTGTTTATTGGTATTATTAGTAACATGTACTAATAGTAATCTATTTATTTTAATGTTTTGATTTGTTTATATTACTTGTATCAGGAAACATGATGATGATGATGATGATGATAGCTAAGCCATCGAAAGCTGCTCTTGAAATAAACAATATTGTCAGCAATGACAACGCCTTTAATTATTTCATTTTAAATGCTGACAATTCACTGCTAAACCAATCTGCTTCGTAACATGGATTATAAATAGAGGAAAATAAATAATCACAGATAACTTTTAAAAGAAACGATATTGTAGTTGCAAGATTTTAGTTGTGATGGAATATTCAAAACTGAAGGAAGAAGGTATGGAATTTTTATTTTCGAGAACAAATACAATGGTTATACTTGAAAGGCTTGCAAAAAATCTACTAAATTCTATACGGTTGAAATATATGAAATATAACAAATAAGTGAATGAATAAGGCAAGATTTGCATGTACTGAAATGTGTCATTTGTGAAATTGAAGTTATAACAGCATGTGTAATGATGCTTTCATCATGAATACCGCTTGTCCACCTTGAAGCACCTACAGTGTGGTTTAAAATGGTTTTATTTTTGTATATCCTTTTAAAGACCCATTTTAACAATCTAAGTTTTAATTTTTGCCTTACAGCCATGACAAGATCACAAGTAGACGAGTATTTAGGAACTGACAGCAGTGGTGTTTTAGAAGTGGATGAAAGATTTGTATCTCGATTGTCAGAAACATCCATTTATGTAATGGACAATGCAACTTTTAATTCTGTGCTGGTGAGCAACATTATTCAACATTAGTTCTTTTAGGAATATGAAAAACACTCTTTTATGGAATTCATTTCAACCTTTTCTAAAATAATCATTTATAAAACCGGTATTGCAACAAGATAATTCAGTGGTAAAAATGGTTATTTCAATGCCTATTTATATAAAGGATGAAACACACAATGTATTAAATTCAATTGTGTTCAATTATCTCAACACAAAATCGGTAATACAAAAATTTTAAATGGAACAAAGTTTCCTAAAATAATGTATGAATGTGTTTAAAGAAAGTATGAAAGAAATGAAAGTTATCTTTTCAACATTAAAGAAATATTTAATCATCCTTTTCTCTTTCTTAATTTCCTAGAAAAAGTGAATGCAAGAATTTTCTCACTCAGTGCAACATCCATTTCAACTTGAACATACCTCCTTATAAAGCCTTCTTGTAAAACCTTCTGAGGCTGCTCTTAAGCAAAAAATACTCACAGAAATAAGCATAAGTTTTGCTGAATTAAATCACAGAATAACAGTTTAAATTTTTGTATGATTTTAATATAATGAGATTGTCAATGTTCTTACTACTTGAGAAATCATTAACTAATGTGGGGAAGATGGTATCATGGTATTACCACTTTCAATCACGAAGCAGAAATGAGAAAATGAAAGAAAGCATTAGAACAGATTACTGTGGACAAGTTAATATCAAAATATTGCCTTGAGATAATTCGCAAACATGTTACTAATGTAACGTACTCATTTATTCTGAACACTGCTATATTTGGCATAATTATGAGACACATACTGAGAAGAATGCAAGAGTGTAGAGTAAAAGTCGAAAAAGATGCTTCAGAGATGGCAGTAATAATAAATATTCAGGATGACTCTGATGATGAGAATGTTCTCATTCCAGGGCCCTCTAACATTTCTAATTAATAGGAATATGGTTGCCCATGAAATCGAAATGAAAAACATTTCACAACTTTCATTCTCCTCAGGTACCGAGTTGCAAGTTGCAAACTTGTATTATTCCAACAAGAGCATGTGCGTTTATATTTCAAGTGAAATAGTGAATAAATATTGTTATTAAACTGAGCTCAGCTTATTGAAATTTATTTATTTGATTGATTTATTGATGTATTGATTTATTTATTGAGTTATCGATTTATTTATTATTATTGTTTATTATTGTTATTTTTATATTTTATACTTCAAAATTTCATGCTTTTCAAGTATAACTCAAGGACAGAGCGTCAACACATATGGTGAGACAGATGGTGAGAAGTTCTTGCTCCAGTGCACTCAGGTTCCGCTTCAATGATTTAGGGAGAGAACCTTGCGCACAATGTTGGTGGTTGCCAGCAACACGGCCTTCTGCATGGTTCTGAGGTGCCACTCATTTAGATGGAGTTTTTCTTTCACAATCCTCCTATCTTCAGCCACAAGCCCAGTAGTTGAAATAACTACGGGTACAATATCTACCTCTATTAGTTTGTACAAGTTTTTCAAGAAGAAATAAAAGAAGTCATCTTCGTCAACATATCAGCTGATATGTTGACGAAGATGACTTCTTTTATTTCTTCTTATAAGAACGTCAACAACATCCAATCAGAACTCCCACAATACAAGTTTTTCAGTTCAATTGAGAGTGGTCAATTCAAGAGAGTACAGTTCAATTGAGTATTTTCTTTTCTTCTCTGCAATAGTTGTCAGCAGATTATGATCTAGTGGGACTGCGGACTTTTATTATTGCCCTACGAGTAGTTTAGTTGAATACGACAATATCAGGCTTATTTGCTTCCACTGTTCTATCTGTAACAATGGGAGTATCCCACAAGATTTTTGTTCTCTCATTAGACAAAACTTGTTCTGGTAGATATTTGTAGTAAGGCAGGCTTTCCTTTATCAGGTCCAAAATCATTTTGGCTACATTATTATGACGTAAATAATCTGTTTGTGCCAACTGAGAGCATCCACTGCAGATATGTTGAATAGATTCGGTGACCTTCTTACACAGGCAACACTTGTCACTGATGTTCTCTTTCATAATATAGTTGTCTGTAGTTATTAGTGGCTACTACCTGATCTTGAATGGCCAGTACAAATCCTTCCGTCTCGCCAAAAAGTCCAGTGGTTCTCAACCATTCAGTCAATCTCTTCACATCTATGGAGTTACTTTGAAGAGCAGTAGCAAACCTGCCATGGAGTTCCTTTGATCTCCACTGGTCAATTCGGTCCACAGGTTTCGGAACTCTTGGATTGTGATCTTCCTGGAGCAGCTTCAGAGGTGTATAGCCGTGATCTTGTGCACAAATGGCCATCATGGATTCGTTGTTGATGAAAAAGGGATGTAGAAACAGCATTTCTTAATGGTAAAGTTTCGTCAGAAGTCTATGTAAAACAAGCAAAAGGTTATGAAGATGGCACGGATAAAGTTTGTAAATTATATAAAGCATTGTATGGTTTGAGAGAAAGTCCTCGTGCGTGGTATGATTGTTTTGATAATTTTTTGGATGAGTTAGGTTTTCAAAGAAGTAATTATGATTACTGTTTGTACGTTAAGAGAGATGGAGATGATATGATTTATTTAATTATGTTTGTTGATGATTTGTTAATTTGTTGCAAAAACAGAACTAAAATTAAGACAATTAAAAGCATTCTGTCAGATCGGTTTGGAATGAAAGGATTTAGGTGAAGTGAAGAACTATCTTGGAATTAATATTAATTATGATTATTGGAAGAATATAATGAAGCTCAGCCAGGAAAATTATATTGAATCTTTAGCCAGTATCTATAACATTAAAAATTCGAAATTGTATAATACACCAATGGAAGTAAATTTGAAATTGGAACCTGCACAAGATGTATATCACAATATAAGATATAGGAACTTGATAGGTGCTCTTTTGTATATTAGTTCAGGAACACGACCAGACATAAGTTACAGTGTAAATTACTTGAGCAGATTTCAAAATTGTTATAGTGACACTCATTTTCAATATGCCTTGCGTATCTTGAAGTATTTGTATTTGACAAAAATTGATCAGGTTTTTTGAAAAAATCTTAAACTAACATATAGTAAAAATGAAACAATTGATACTCTAGATTGTTTTGTAGATGCAGATTGGGCAGGTGATAACATTGATCGTAAATCTACCACTGGATATGTAATTAGGTTATTTGGAAATGTCATATTTTGGAAATCAAAGAAGCAAGGCAGTGTTGCAAAATCTTCCACTTCAGCAGAGTATGTAGCATTATCGGAAGCTTAAGAGATTAAGTTAGTGAGAGGTATATTGGATATTTTTGAGGTAAAATTTTTGCAACCTGTAAAAATATATGAAGACAACTCAGGTGCATTGAGCATAGCAAAATTTTGAAATTTTTCAAAAAAATCTAAGTATATTGAGGTACATTATCACTTTGTAAATGAAAATTATATGAAAGGACTCATAGATGTATTCAAAGTAGATTCAAATAATAATGTGGCTGACATTTTTATTAAATCATTAAGTAAAGTTAAATTCATGAAATTTCGAGAAATGTTAAATGTTAAATTGGATAAGTGTGGGTATAGAGTAAGATATTGTAAATATTGTAATATAAATGTAAGGAGGCGTGTTGGAATATGTATACATTTATATTACACAACCGCCATCTATGATATTACTTTCGAACTATTGTGTAGGTATATGTTTAGTGCATGATGTTCCTTTTCCCCTTTTATTTTAGTTCTTTGTAAACTGTGACGTCTGTCTGATAATGTAGTCCGAACTCGTGAATAAACTCGTGTCTGTGTGTGTACAAGTATTCTTATTTTATTTAACAGGGTCTAACAGACCCCAGCAAAATAAAAATCGCTGTAACTCTGAATATTCGCGCAGCGGCACTGACGCTTTGTGTAGCTGGAGGTGCGGTGTTGCCAAACCCCTTACCTATTGCGATTTAGTGGTCGCCTGACCAGCGATGAGTACAGACGCTTGTTAGTGAGTCAGGGTCCCGCAGACCCCACGTGGTGCAGGACGTTGTATAAAACGTAAGTACTATTATTTTATAAAATAGCATATTTCTTCATAAATCTTTATTTGTTCGATTGTAATTTTATTAACGGGTGCTTAGGATTCAAAATGGCTTATCGGATGAGTGAAAATGAAATTGCATCCGCTCTTATGGAAGAAAGTGATGACGATATGGATAAGCTTTTGTCAACTGACAGCGAAGACGAATCGGATCATTTGAGTATTCAGTCTGAATCTGAAAGTGAAGAGGAAGCGGAAGAAATTATTTCGGATGGCGAGTCTTCTACTTCAAATCAATTTTATGTTGGTAAAGATTGCAAAACAAAATGGCTAAAGTAACCACAACGGACTAGTTCGTACAAGAAATGAAAACATAATTACACATTTTCCAGGAGTAAAGAGCCAATATAAAGATAAGACTACTTACTTGGATTGCTTTTAAGTATTTCTTTCTAATGATATACTAGAATTGGTTGTAAAATATACCAATGAAAAAATATGCTTATCTAGACCACAGACATCAGACGAAAACCTAAATGCAATCTATGCAGAGACAACTAAATCTGAAACAAAAGCAGTTTTAGGACTTTTGTTTTTAGCTGGATTGTTTCGTTCTGGTAGACAAAATCTGAATGACTTATGGGCTCCTGATGGAACAGGGATTGAACTATTTCGACGCAAGATGACAAAAAACAGATTTTCGTTTTTGCTCAATAACATGAGATTTGATAACCCTGTGACTAGAGAAGAAAGAAGAAAGACTGATCGTTTGGCACCAATTCGAGACATATTTGAACTCTTCGATCAGAATTGTCAAAATGCATATACACCTTTTGAGTACCTAACACTGAATGAAGAGTTGGTTGCCTTTCGAGGTAAATGTGGGTTTCGTCAATATATTCCATCAAAACCAGCTAAATATGGAATAAAAATTTATGCTTTGGTGGATGCTAAAACATTTTACACCATGCATTTAGAAATTTATTGTGATAAACAACCAGAAAACAGTCCTTTTGGTGTCAGCAACAAGCCCTTTGACTCGATCGTATGGTGAACTGTGTTTCTGGATCTTCGAGAAATATGACGGCCATGTCAAGCTGGCACAACCACCATAGCACAATCACATCAAACCAAGTGGAATATTTAGTACTCATCTATTACTAATTTATTACCCAAAAATTAAATTTATTACTCCTCCCGTTTCTAAAATAAAGTGGTTGTGCTAGCGTGACTGTCACGCTAGCTCAACCCAATTCAAAAAGAGCACAAACGATCCAAACTAATACGAATGTTTAGAGCACATTTATTACTCTAAAATGAATGTCATTACTCAAGCGGTTTACGAAAACAAAATTGTCAAACACAATTAGTTATGCAACCCGCACGACATTGGCGTATATTACTAAATAGTACCAACGATCTCAAAACACTACAACCAATTACAAAAATTCATATACAATCAATAGTACACACTCAGTTCTAAATTTTAACACCAAGAAACAAATTTTGAATGTGAAAACGAATTAAGAAATATGTAAAAACTAAATCGTAATGGTCAAAACATGCAAGAGATTCAAATTCAAAAATAGAGAGAACTAACCAGCACAATCGCATAACACACACTCAACATTTAACAGACGTATCACACTATCACTTAACACTAAATAGAAATTTATTACTCCTATTGTTTACGAAATAAAATTTTTTAAAAATCGACATACATACGCAATAACGCACGGTATTCATGAAGTAATTTTAGAGTATAGTAAGCCTGGAAGCAAGCGTATAGCGAGAGTATAGCGAGCTGGAAGAGTATAGCGAGCTGGAAACAAGAGAAAACCGTCTATTATTACATTTAACAATTCAACTAAAGGTGGAGTGGATGTGGTCGACAAACTTGCCAGAACATACGACGTGTCTCGTAATTCCCGGCGCTGGCCACTCACAATTTTTTTCCCATGCTCAATCACGCGGGAATCAATGCCATGATAATACACATGGTAAACAATGGACTTGAAAGAGTTAAAACGCATCATAGAAGGAAGTTTATTCGCAATTTGGGAATGTCTTTACTAGAAGAACATTTGAGAATTCGCAAAGACAATCCACTGATTCCGAAGGATTCTCGTAAGAGAATATTTTCCTAGGTGAAATGCCTCAGGAGCCGCCAAAAATGAAACTGGGAGCAAAGACAAGGTGTTCAGAATGCGATAGGAACAAAGATCGCAAGACCAAGTACGGTTGTGAGCGATGTGATGTTCCTCTATGCTTGGAGCACGCGCATCTTTACAGCAAAAACTGTGCAGAATATAACCAACCATGAACACACAAAGACTTTATATTTAAGTTGTTCTTACTAATTTTGTTGAAATAGCCATAGAAATGTGCACTTCAAGTTTGTAAAAAATACTTCAATTTTTCTTTTCTTTGTATTTAAGTAGTAAAATGATGATTTGATTTGACAAGTTTGTTTCATTTTATCCAAAAGTAACTCAAAAGTATTATCCGTACATAATATAAACAAATAATTAAATATTACGCAATCTGTATTCCGATAATGAGTGGGGTCCAGGAAACCCCACATGGTGCAGGACGTAACTTGGTTTACGGAGGGTTAAGACCGTATAGCGTTCAAATGAGGCGCAGGGCGACCTGCGCCGAAAGCCCGGAACTTTTACGTTTCTCGAGTCGGCATGTTCCAGAGCGCTCCCGCGGAGCTACCTGTCGCTCGGCCCTTTTGTTCGTCGTACGAGATCCTTTCCGAAGCGGCATGGCACAAGCTACTAATGAAACTGATCGTTTTTCCGCGCGGCGCGGTGGGTGTCGCCAGGCTGTGGCAGTCGTGCGCTTCCTGTCGCCCACGCCCATCAAAACACCGTGCTTTGACCCGTGTAATTTCAAGTAACATCAAGCTTGAAACCGAAGCAACCAGCCGCGGGTCGCCGCCGCCAGTTGCACACCACCCATGCAGGACACAGCTCTCGTTTCCGCAGTGAAACTGAGTCGCTCGCACAAGGTTGTCAGTAAGGTCCCAATTGCGTGTCCGTTCCAACGAAAAAGAGTGGTAGAAAAAGGCCAACCCCTTTCAATGACTGATAAAATAAAAAATTTAAAAGTTGTCAGACAATGTAGAAAAATTAAGTAGATATTGCTAAAGAACTGGGAAAAGTGGTAAAACGATAGTGCAAAAATGTTGAGTTTTTATTTTGCTCATAATAATCAATTTCAGTTATTTCTTAGTCTTTTTCACTTATACATTTTTTCCCTTCAGTCCCCTGAAAAACGTATAAGTAAATTTTTACTGTAGTTGTCATAACTGAATTTCATGTCTGTCATCTCAGAAATATATATATATATTTTTTTTTTTTTGCTACAGAACATGTAGGAGTGTTTTCTGTTATTTTTTCATTATAAGTAGTCTTTTTTTTAGTCCTCTTTTGCAATTACTGAACCTTTCCTTATATATGTATGAATATTTTAATAACTACAGTAGTAAGAGGTATTCTTCTCACAAGACAGAAGTAGTGCAAGATCAAAAATTATCAAATTAGGCTGTAAGATCCGGTTTGATGAATAATCCAGTGTTGCTATGATACAATACGAATATTTATAAAATTTCCAAAACATAATTTTCATGTCAAAATATACCATTTTACTCCTGAACCTGGCGAACATGGCAGACTGTGGTTATTACAGGGCATAAGTGATTTCAATTTTATTAGGTTTGCTTCAAATAATCAAAGTGAATAAAATTTATTAAACTTCAAAGACCTTCAGTGGAACAGTTGTATCCTTTGAAGAAATCACAACACAAACACAAGGAATTATTTTTTCACTCATATGTTTGCTTTTATGACACCTTGTCACCCACATTTAAAAAGACTTCTATTTATAGAAAATGAAGTTATTGAAGGTATAAAATCTTACAATTTTTATTTTTGTGGTCTAAAATTTTCATACTGAAAATGAAAAAGCATTTATCTTTCTCAAATTTGAATTTATTATTTAACATCCTATAATATCCTTTTAAAAACAATCCAAATAATTCATAGAACTTTTTAAATCATGATATCACTATCTAGAGGTTGTGGCAGCGTAGTGGTTAGGACACATGTTAACCTGAGGGACCCAGGTTCAAAGCTCATCAGTGGTGGGGATTTTACCCGGTTTGTGTCTTATTCAGGGCGATCCTGAGGTTCACTCAGCCTCCTTTCATAACGAGTACTAATATTTAATGGCTTTATTAACTGTAAATATTTCACTGGTCATCAACTATGTATTTTTCCAATCAGTACTTGGAGAATGTTTACTTATTTGAACCTTTTTCCCTCAGAAACCTTTGAACACTGAATATTTACTTATGTTGTATAATCAGAAGAAACCAAAATTATGGGGAAAAAAAATGCAATTAACGGTAGTTTCAAGTCTAACATTTCAATTAAGCACTGTTTGACCTGTCATGAATCACTGAACAAATGTATTATATTATCCAAGTATTATTGCCATAATTTCACAATTAAGTACCTAAATCTGTATGTCAATGATCAATAATTGAGCATTGATCATAATGATCAATCAATAGAAATTACAAACATCAATTATCACAATTGCAACACATTCTACAGCACATAAATTAATTTGAAAGTTCTAAACATGCGAGACTAAAAAGTAACAAGAAAAATTAGTAAATTTTCACAAACCTACATGGGAGGTTTGCAGTATATTATTCAACATTCTTCTTCTTCTATTCACTACATCAGAATATGTTATCAACAGCATTTTGAAATTATTTGTATCAATTTGTATCACAGCAGAATAAAATTAATCTTGTGAAAAGTATTTCTAACCTTTACAGAATGAAATTACATCCATTAACAAAAAGCCAACCAGCTTTTACTGCTACTCAGCTGACCGGCAGAAGAATATTTTTTGCCGAGTGATGCGGTCTTCAGCAATGATCATTTGTCATAGAAACTGTCAGAAAAATCTTCTACTAGCCTTAACGCTATGTATTACAGTGTTAGAAAACAGTATTTACTTTTGTTCTCAAAAAGTGAGCATGCCACTTCTTGGGAAACTATTGTATAGTTTGTTTCATTCACCAGCATTTCTGCTGCTTCAAGCCACTAGTTCTTAAATATTTTTGTATTGATCACATTAATACCACGCGCGCACATGCACACACACACACACACACACACACAGCACACGCACACACGCACACGCACACCGCACACACGCCACCCCCCCACCTGCACGCACCCCACACACACACCCACACACACCCCACACCCACCCACACACACACCACACACACACACCACCCACACCCACCCCACACACACACACCCACCCCACCCCACACACACACACACACGCATGCACACGCACTCGTGCGCACGTCATTAGTACAATACATTACTGGCAAAACCCATGAAATTCTCCAAACTTGGCAGAAAATCTTAGAAGTGAGACAATTAAGTTGCATACCCATACCATTCCAATATTCAAATACCTATGGTGGGAGGAGGGGAGCAGAGGGAGGGAGGGGGAGGGGTCAACAGGGGACCTTGCAAAAGAATTGAAGGAAATTTTTATACATTAAAGAACTAATTATTCACATACTTAGCAACATATTACAATCATTTTAGGGGATTGTGTGAGAAAATATTTTAATTTTTCAAGGTATGGGAAAGGCACAAGCTTTTTGATAATTATCTGTACTTGCTGAACCTTCAGGCAGGGGCAGACATGAACAATGCATGTTGATGTTTGAAGAACTAGTTCTAGTTCAACATTCACTACGTTGCTTTTATTGCACTTCTCTGGTCTATAATGATAAATACTCTAATACTATTGTCACAGGTTTATAGTCGGGCTTGAATGTAAGATGATAACAGTTTCCACCAAGCTTATTACACACGGAAACAGTTTAGAATTATTTTGTTATCGTCTGATAAGCATCGAAAGACAAAAATATCACTTAAACTTATTTGCACATCCCACCTAAACTCATTTGCACATTGTGAAGGCACAATGGGCTCTTATGGACTTATTCTTATGGAAGAAACGTGCAGTTGCCAAATTGATTGTTGCAAAAGTAGGAAAAAAAATAGTCCTGTAGAGAAAATGACGAGGAACACAATGGTAATCATGAAAAATATGTCATTCATTTGCTTTTTGAATAAAATAATGAAAACACTGCATTTCTCGGAACTGACTTTTTTTACATTTTTTTATTCACACTGTTAAAACATATCCAAAAATTGGTGGAATTGTTTTGGAAAAAATTAACACAATATTTGAGTTACTTCATCTGGGGGAAAGGCTTTCATTTTATCAAAATGTAAAAAATTTTCTCTTAAAAAAAACAATTGTCAACAAAAATGTGTGAATTTTTAATTTGTGCTCATAGCTGGGATACTTTCATTCCTGATCTTGTTCTTAATTTGAACTTGACCGATTAAAAGAAGGTCTTTTGAGAATTTTGTAGGTAAGTAATTTAGTCTACAATGTTGTGGGTAAATTTTAATAGATCAAAATGAATAGCATAGAAAAAGTGTGAAATAATTAAAAGTGGTGAAAATAAATTTCAAAATATTCAAGGACGTAAAAAGGAAAGCATGCAAAAACACAGTTGCATTGCAATTGTTTCAATGAATTTTGCAGAGAAACAGACATCAGACAACGTTCCTTCTTTAGAACAAAAACAGAAAATGAGAATGGAGATATACTGATCCCAAGACAATACATTAATTGAATTGAACACTAAAATCAGTAGGGAAATGCAGTACGATAATTTTGTACATACAGTACATCTCAAATTCCATGAGTTTCTATTTTAAAATGTTCCTGCAACAATCATGTGTGTAATGAAAGAGGTTAATGATAAATACAGTAAAACCCCGCTTTTACGTTCCCGCAATTTACGTTTTCCCGGCATTTACAACATTTCTTGTCGGTCCCATCAGTTTTCGTATATTCATAATGTTATAAATACCCCCCATTTACGTTAGTAAAATTTCAGTTTTCCCGCAATATACAACAGTTTGCTTGCCACAACACAAGCCGTTTTTCCGATTTCCGGTCTCGCAAGGAGCGCGATTTTTCACGTCGCGTCGTTCTGGGTGGCGTCGGTCTGAGGGCGACTTAGGCCATTCAGTATGAGTACTGCGTTCATTGTGGCTTGTGATAGTGATTTTAAGTAAATTGCGGGGTGGAATTGTGCGAAAACTTCGAGCTGTAGAAGTGGAGTACAATGGAGAAGAAAGATAAAAGAAGTTTTTCTATTGAACAGAAAATGAGATTTTGAAGAAAGTGGACGCTTTTCCAGGACCACGTGTTGTGTTGGCGAAGCAGTTGGAAATTTCTATTTCAACTCTAAATACAATCGTGAAGTGTCGAAAAATAATCGAACAGAGTGCAAAGGAGTGCGGACAACAATCTAAAAAGAGAAAGTACGTGAAATACTCAAAATATGAGAAACTGGAAGAGATACTAAAAAACTGGTTCGAGCCAACAAGGGCATCCAATATACAAATAAATGGTACAATTTTGAGGGAAAAGGCTAAAAACATGGCAGATATGTTAGGAATAGACGATTTTGTTGCATCCAATGGTTGGATTGATCGTTTTAAGAAACGGTACAATGTTGTATATAGGGCAATTTGTGGAGAATCGAATAGTGTTGATAAAAATATTGTTTCTTCCTGGAAAGACTCCATCCTTCATGAATTAATTAGTGAATATGATGCAAGAGATATTTTCAATATCGATGAAACCGGGTTATTTTTTAATCTTCTGCGTTTAAAACGTTTGCGATGAAAAATGAACCATGCCATGGGGGCAAACATAGTGAATTTCGCCTCACGGTAATGTTGGGGACAAACGCAAATGGAACGGAAACCTTGCGTCCGTTTGTTATTGGCAAAGCAAAAAACCCACGTTGCTTTAAAAACAAAAGAACATTGCCAACATCGTACGCCTCAAACAAAAAAGCATGGATGACTTCAGAGTTATTTACTCAGCAAGTTCATGCTCTTGATGCTAAAATGGGAGCACAAAATAGAAAAATCCTTCTATTTATAGATCAATGCCCAGCACATCCCAAAACGTTGA